>CM037871.1:56147453-57347453 GCA_021292105.1 Anadara kagoshimensis | reverse complement strand
AAGGAAGAAAGGCAGACCAAAAAACACCTGGAGGAGGACTGTGGAGAAAGAAATGAAGGAACATCATTTAACTTGGGGAGAACTAGAGAAGATGGCACAAGACAGAGACCGGTGGAAAACTCTAGACCTTGCCCTATGCGCCCCCGGGCGTAAAAAGGACTAGGTAGGTAGGTAGGTAGGAAGAAACAGCTCTACCCGAAAAAACCACTGACATTCGACAAGCGAACTTTCGCACAGTAGGATCTGTCTCGAGTGGTATTCAAATCTATACGCTATAGACAATTCAACACCGAGCCTCACTCCAAAGTGGCGTAGAAAGATATCAAAGAACATTATAACAAGGATTTACTGTTTTACCATTTGCAATTATAAAACAAACATAAACGCCGACTTAATCTCTGTTGCAGACGACAACAAATTAAAAGTACACAAATTACATTACTTCGATCAGGTAAATGATTATAAAAACGTAATATAGATTACTTTAAAGTTTTCTGATCACCAGGTGAATTGTACAAAATTATAACATCTAATAATGATTCATAATAATAACCATTAATTTGTATTTATCTTAATTTGATAATCTGATATAAATTGGTGAGTAAAGTAGTTAAGTTATCAAAGATGTAATAAAGGAAGTTGATTATTATACCTTAATGAAGCATAATATTGTGTTTACCTGTTTACGATACATTTACAGGTACACAGGTAAGTTATAATACCCTCAAATTATTTTTAATGTTCTAGTTTCACTGCTTTATTGCATGTATAGGTTCAATTAAATCTGATGGTCAGTTTCAATTACTTTCCATTTTCTGTAATTCGGTAATTGGCCTCGGTACTTCATTTTCATTCGTGAATTGAACATTTCTTTAGGTAATTCCTATCTATTCTGTTTTCTGGTATAATCTCGTGTAATTTGACAGTTATTAAGATATGTGTGATTATATCAATTAGATATCAAACAAATTCTAAAATTGTGATTATTCGAATAAGATTTTTATGATGTTTTGTCGCCTTGTGTTTATGTCTGAAACTTTTCTAATTCTTTTGCCGCCATCTCAGCTTGTTTGTGGCCACTATGTTGAGCTTGGCGCTTTCACAACAATATTTGCGGTATGTTTTTACATTGTTCAAGAAGATATCAAAATACTATTGCCACGCCTTGGTTGGTGACCACTGTATTTAGCCAGTTGCTTACAAACTAGATTTTAGAGAATTGTTGTCGTGTTAAGGTATAGGTCGCAGTGCAAGTGGAAGCAATTAAGGTTGATTTTAAATGCTCCGATCAATTTCTCTTATGTTTGAGGTACATAAAATTATTATTTACACTTCTATATGGAGTTTTAAAGTGGTTCTCCAATATCCGTGGTCTTTATGCAATTTTTTTTCAGTTGAAAGGGCACTAAAATTTCACTTTTTTAGATATTTGGTAAGAGAAGTTTATTTAACTAATTGTGAATATGTTTTAAGTTTCGAAGCATTTTTTTTTCATGTTAGCAACACGGCATCCAACATGTGTTGGTACGACAATCGTTGAACTTCAAATTGCAGCTGACACGGCATCCGTTTATCGTATATTCCTTCCAAAGAAAGCATTCTGACGAAACATCAAGTAATTTTTGACATCATTTGATCCAACAACGAAGTTTGTGTGATATGTTTGACTAGACGCTGTGTGACACCACAATACTTCAACATAGGAGTTTGAGTGATGTCTTCAATAACATTATATTATTCACTAATTTTACTTAAAAACTTTAACGATGATCGACTGGTTTAAAGGCACAGCTTCAACAGGTTAGTTATTTTCGCTGGGTATTCCGGTTTCCATCCCATGGCAGATCACCTTTTTAAATAAAGGATCTTGAATTGGACTCAAACCAACTATATGCCAATGCCAGTTATGTTTGAGTCGACAAAAGAAAGAACAACGTTATAATGAATGTTTTAAAAGAATTACCATTACAACTTGTATATTTGCCACATGCTTCTAGTTCCATTATACGGTTATTCAACTCGGATTCTAGGCATGTGTTTGCATGCATTCCGATCCATTTAAATGTTAAGTAAGGTTTTAACTAATTTATTGCATGTAAAGTTTCAATAAATTAGCTTAATCTACTTCAAAAATATTCCTTGAAACTTTCTTTGTATACAATTGCTTTTATTATTCTTATCTGAGATGACAAACAATTGAACAAAATTATGTTGGCAAAATATCCATTTTTAAAATTTCTGTTATCACCATTCCCAGATGCAATGACCGTTCTGTAACTAGGATTTTCAAGAAAATCGTTATAATTTTATCAATTTTCTAAACAGTTAGACTATGAATTGCCAAACAGTAAAATATGTCCTATGTCCGAGAGAAATCGAGCGGTGACATTAAACATAAATGTTGGCAATTTAAACGACAAACTAGTTGTATAAACGCTAATGGAGAAGACTTTTTGTGTAACGAGGATACTGAAAGCTTACTCTATTCGCAAACGTGGGACGGTAAGCAGTACGAAAATGTCGCAATTACTACATATAAGGGTTCGACGCGATCAGTCCATGTGAAACGTCAGAAATTGCATTTCTAGCTTTTAAAGAAAAGAATGTGTGATACATTGTCTGATTTTTAAAAAATGAACACGATTAATCCTGTTTGGAACATGTCCAAAATGAATTTTTTATTAAACCTCTCTACATCAGAAGTTTCTAACTTTCTAACTCATGGAATATCATTCTTTAAAAGATGAACAACATGTCATAGACAAGTTCAAATATGAAAAATATATGAGCTGTCGAGATCAGAATTGTCTTTCTAACTCGAGGAATGTCCTGAACGAGTTCAAAATTGATATGTAATAAGCTTCTTATATTGTAAGATTACTAAGCAGATTTAGGTGAGGGGCTTTATCTCTCCGACACACCAATACCAATCTACCTCTGTACTGATTACTCTTTAACTATCTATATGTATATCTACATCACAATAAGTAACAATAAAACAACCTAAATCCAGATTATACCCATATGTAAAAAATAACTTTGATTTTTGTTCTATTTATGCTTACTCACGGATATATCTGTCAGTGTCGTAATAATTACCTTTGAATTCCAATAATAGATAAAGTATGTTTTTATACATTAACTTATACTTGTACATATTTATAGTTTGTGACGTTTTGTATCTTTATTCAACAAGAATAAACTAATTCTAGACTAACCATTTATATTTATATACATTTATTTCAATTTCAATTCTTTATTAGCCGTGTCCCTTCCGGCATATAGACTAACAAATACATACACATAAGCATACAATAATAGTACAAGATGACGGAGGATCCAATAAAATGCCATATATGACATTCCGTAAGCAAAAGATGTCCTTGGAACAATCCAATAGTATTTCAGTAAACAGATTTTGAATGCAAGTAATGTGTTCTGCTATGAAACATTTTATTACTATTTATTACTTTTATTTTGTATAACCTAAAGTTGGTGCTTCATAAATATAACAAAAAAGGAAAAACACAAATTTTTACTTAAAGGCCCTTTTTGCATATGGATGGTCATTTACATTTATATGCAATCAAAAATAAAAATAAAAATATATAATAAAATCTAAAAAAATATAATAATAAAGTATGAAATATTTCATCGACTGGATGGAACAAATGTGTATTTACATGTCTATTAATAATTATGTTAGACACTATTATGGAATATCAATTTTAATTACCAATGGCTAAAAAGAAAATATTTCTTTTTCACAAACATAATTGTAAGCAATAAATAATAATTTGATTTGTTAGTTACATATACGTTTTTAATTGCTTTGTGTCTAGATATTCGCTATTCTCTATGTGATAACGCCAAAAAGTTATGTTGAATAAACACGAACATTCCCAATATAGTCCAGCAGATTCGTGCAGAAAATTGATAAAAGGGTGGGTCTTTTGTAAAAAGTATGAAATTTGGCATGATGACAGTTGATGACCTGGAGATTATTTTCAGATATGGGTCCAACCAAAAATCCAACATTTCCAATATGAACAAAATGACCGCCAATATCACATAATATGTTTTTAAAGTTTGTTATTGTGCATTTGTACACAAGTATGCAGAAATTTATTTTGTTGTATTTGTTGGTGAAAGCAATACATATTTGAAAAAGTATGCATAATTGTGAACTATGATTTACTGATGAACTTTCCAACAAGAATCTGGATGATCACCGTCTTGATGACAATATGAAGTACTGGTGTTGAGACGTTACAATCAACCGAACGGACAAAGTTTGAGGAGACACATTATACAGGACTGGTCGAACCTCTTTTTGACATTGGACCCAGGACCCTGAAGTTGGGAAAATAACCATCGAAATGGAAGTAAGAAATTCGTGGCTGAGACACGTGTGCTTAGTAATGAAAATGCTAACGAAATAACAAAGGAAATCAAAAGCAAACATACTACTCCATGTACAAATCACAATAAGAAAGACAGAAACAAGACAAGTTACGACTTACATAATCAAAAACAAACATACTACTCCATGTACAAATCACAATAAGAAAGACAGAAACAAGACAAGTTACGATTTACATAAGATGGACATTAGTTTATTAACAGACTTTTTCCAAGTGTTGTGGTTATTCTACTGTTGTAGAACCCTCAACCATCCCACTTATTTTGCAACCAGTTTTTTTATTATGTACATTTAAAATGTTGACAAACAATGAATCAACAAGCAAGATGCATTTGATTGTAAACCGTAACAACATAATTGACGTTATTTAAACCATAGGCAACCGTTTATTTATTTGTCAATACTAAATTTGATAAATACACCAATGTATCATGTTTAATAGTTTTTGTATTTAGAGGAAGAAATATTATTACCACACTTGACTGTTTAGGAAATCATGAATTAAATTAAATAGATACCTTGAAAACAGGATTAAACTATCTAAGATGCTTATCAAACGGTATATAACAAGTATACGTTTTGTGTAGTATTGGTTTGTAGCCAAATATCTGTCAGAATAAAGAATAAAATAGTCTACCTATTCACTTCTGACATGAAAATGTCTCAGGTTTAAACCAAGATTGTCGCCGAAGTTATGTTCATATTTTTCTATCCCCTTGCGTAATAACGCTTTTTATGACAATGTTACCTTCATTTTACACCTTTTCGGTGATTGTAAAACTCATGAGTTATCGTAAATATGTTTTCACACGTAACACATGTATTGGTAAAAACATTGCATCGGGATATAGTAAAGCTTCTCTGAACAGCGCAAACCAAAAACATCCCAGCACAGTTTAAGATAGTAAAATTACTCTTAGACCAGCAGATCTTTTGTGGAATGTAATGACCCCATGTTGGTATTGATAGTGCATTTTTTTACAGGAGATTTTATTAACCATTTGAAAACATAACCAGTTATGTTCATAAGTTTTTGACAATGATTGGTGACTGTCCCCATAACCTACAACTATCTCTAGGGGCCTCGGTGACCAAATGGTCTGAAGAACGTGCTTACAGATCGACAATGTTCGAATACCATTTTGGGATAGATCCTAGCGTAAAAAAAGGTTTGTCAGTTTGCTTGCCGATGGTGGGCGGTTTTCTCCAGGCACTCCGGCTTCCTTCATCACGCATGAACTAACCGCCTCGATATATGCGAAACAATTTTACATGGGCGAAAACTTCATTACCTCACTCTTAATGAAATTGAAAGCCGTTTCCATGGTTTTTATTGTTGTTTTGGAAAATTACCGGCTCGATGCCAATAAAATGACTAAACAGTGGAAGAGAATGAAACAGTAGCTGTAGTTTACATTTATGTAGTTCAAAAGGTCGTCTGCGTTTTGTAAAAATAGAATATTTAGTACGCAACCTTCTCGTCTACTGAAGCACGTGATGAGTGAAGTACGTCTGCTATGCACAGCTGTGGGAAGTAGGTCATGATGCAGCGTTCATTCATAAAACAACTACAAATCTCATCAAAATGCCGAACGTAATTGCATAATGCACATTGCTTTGTTTAAATAAAGGCATGTATAATGTACCATTACGATGTACCTGCTGGCTTGTACCAGTGATTCTTTGGATACTAAATCTGTTTGATGTGAAAAGTTAACAAACTGGAGATTTATTACACTGTATAAGAGGAATGTGATTTAGGAACCGCGTAGGCTTAGATTTACATTGTACAGTCCTCTCTATAACTATAATAAATAGACCAAATCTCTGTAATCAGAAGAAAAAGTTCTCTATAATCAATGTAATACTTATACATATAATTTCGATATAAGTTATCCAAACGTGATATTTAGGTATGGATTTTGGTGACCCTGAAGAGAAATAATACACTGCTGACGTACATTCCAACCCACACATGCCATCAAGCACTCCACGCCTTACTTTTGAGATTTAACTTGAAAACTATTTGGAAAAGGATTAAGAGTTATGTCCCTTTGATGGCTTTACCTGTGAGATACCTTACTTATTTTGACATTTTGTATATAGATATTACGTTTTGTTTACGTCGTTACGGTTTCTTTAACCTGCCAATCATCCACGTGATGTCATAAAGTGCAGCGATATCTCATTCATAATTTATAAGTTATTTGACATCGTACACAAGTGCTGATTTCCTGAATTTCAAGAGCAGGATGCTGAACTCGGAATCTGTGTCATGAGGTTCTTGTGGATATTGAGAGCTTTTACATAACGGATAGAACAATAGTTTATATATATTAATTTATACCATGCATGCAACAAAATCCTAAAAAAATAAGGTTTACTCTTTCATGCAAAGTATTCTCTTAGCTTAATTTGATAAAATCTATGTTGGGCCTTTAGATATTTTTTCAACCCTTTGACATTTGGATTTAACAATTTTCGTTCAAGCACTACTGATTAGTCGTTGTATTCGGAAACGGTCGTATAGTGCTGTAAAATTAACACAGGTATAATAATTATGTAATTTGGTATATACAGACATGCCCCCAGCACCCTGATTCTATAAAGTTTAATACAAGAAAGTAGTAGACGTCACGTGATGCTTGTGATGACGGGATGCGGTACCCTGGAAAATATCGAAATATCAAAGTTAAAATTAGAGGGAGCAAATGGAAGTCTTTTCTTGAAGAAAACCCCAGATATTCAGGTTGTTCAAACTATCGATTGTCCACTGGCAAACAAAACATACAGTTATGGGAAATAGCTGAAGTATATACGACTATTCAACCGGGAAAATGAGATCAAGTGCATTAAATGGAAATGTTTTTGTTATATGATTATGAAGCATAAAACAATCTAAATCAAATCAATTACAAACGTTTCGCCAACGTTTAATCATACAATATATCCAATTTGGAAAATTTGAATATAAAAAATTAATCATACCAATCCATGTTCAAATGTAAAACCCGTTTCAAACCTAAAATATAAAACATAAAAGAAACCAAAAATACAGATATCGTGTCATTTTGATTCACGGCTGTCTAAATACTCAATGACAATAATGATTTTAAAATATTCTGATATGTGTTTTCTGAACTAAATATCCGAGGTGAAAGGTGCTTTGATAAAGATTTAAATCCAACTTCCTTCCGATTGTCAGTTGGTTTGAGATAAATATTTGTAATCTATATTTGACTGATTACCGCTGTTAATAAAACCTTTGCCGCATGCAAGCAAGTACAGAAAATACATCTATATACACTCCAGGAATCATTTAAGCGAAAACGAACAAGAAATCAAGACTAAAGACAGCTAAACAGCGGCGATATGTAATTACTGTTTATGCTTTGGTGTTTATCTAGCTGGAAAGCTTTGTGCTTCTAAGTATAAACAGTCTAATTTTGCTTCCGTTATTGATCAATTCCACGTCCGTTAACGTTTTTGATATTATCTATTAATCTTTCGATCAGAACCTCGTGTAGACTTGACGCGCGATTATCTCTCTAGTAAGGATTACAGTTTATCACCCGTGCACATTTAGAAGCTTAATCAATTAATAATCTAATGAAGAGATGATGGGGCTCGCTTTAGGGATGATGCAATCAACTAATTAATCAGATAAATTCAATTATGTAAATATATTTACTGCTGTAGCTTTATACAAAATATTTATTGACGAAAGGTAAGCATTATTGCTACAAAAATAAGAAATTTATAGAACTTGATGAAGTTTGAAACGATAAGCAGATAGTCAAATGTGAAGAGGGAGTGGTCAGGGCCAAAATAAACACGGCATAACAAAAGAAAGAATAACAAAAGAACAGCATGGCCACACTTAATTAGACGAGCAATGGTGACCATCATGACGAAACGTCTATAGGACTGTCAACCATTCTATTTTACAAATCGTTAGTCGATAATATGTACAATATGGTTTATGGAACTTTAAGCTCAAAAATATTTTACTAAAACACTTATTACATAGAACAGCAGGGTAATAAAAAAACAAAATTCATATGCATACTGATATAAGAACCATCAGGCTATGGACACATACTAGTTTTGTGATTTTCAGCAATATAAACCGAAATAGCGATTTTAGCATATATTTCAGATTGCTGCCTATATTTTCTGCCATGGTGATTAGTTGCAACTTGTTGCCATGGTGCCGCAGTGATATGTTTTAAATTGTCATTGTGATCTGTTGTAATTTGTGGCCATGACTTATGGTTGTCACAGTGATTGGTTGTATAATGTTCCCATGGTGATTGATTGCATATTGTTGTCATGGTTGCCATGGTTGTATATTTTTTACTACATCGGTTTGCGCTGTTCTTAGTTCTACTACTTAAGTTTCCCATCAAGAGCCTCTAAAGGTATTATCATCATTTGTGATGTGGTGATGCATGATGTGAGAGCAGAGTCTCATCAGTTAGGTATTACGATCAATATATTTTATAGTGGCATATATGGTATACAATACTACATGTACGACCTAGATAATCGCCACAGAAAATTGTCACGTTTAGTGACAAAATATTTATGTAATTAACTTTACTTATTAGTTATATAAAATCAGTTGCCAGTAAACTATCTGGTATTAGCTAAATTGATGTAAAGGTGTCGGCTTTTCCGGTCTTTTATTATGATGAAAATGGATTGTGGGTCAGTTGGTCAATGATATAAAATCAGAACATATGTACACCAGATCTTATTTACACAAGTTTAATTTATTTATTTATTATTTATTTATTATTTATTTATTTATTTATTTTATTCATTTATTTATTTATTTATTTACATTTATTTTATTTTATTTCTTTCTTTATTTGTTTATATTTTTTTGGGAGAAATGGAAATTTGATATTTTGTAACGGTCGTCTAGTGCAGGTATAGTAATGATAAATTAACACGTTATATCTTGGTGCAGTTGAGTAATGATGTTTTACGTCCAAGTCAAAATCATTTTGAAATCACCGAAGATGATGATGGAAACCAGTGTGCCCGGAGAAAAGCACCGATCTTGTACAATGAAACTTGTATATTTTCTAATACTAGGATCTGCATAAGTGGGATTCAAACCCAGTGGTTTGGAGATGCTGTGATTCATTTGCCAGTATCGTAAACCACTTGGCCACTGAGATCATCTTATTTCTGTGGTATGCTTGCTTATCTTGTGTCTAAATTTCTTATTTTCTTCGTTTGTTATGGTGCAATCTTTGCCTATTGCCACATGTATGTTTTTATCAACAATTTTCTATATAATCAAAATCCAAATTTCAAATGTTTCAGGAAACGATATAAAATTCAAATAGATAACCATGTATGTCTATGAATATATATTTGTGTATATATGGATATTTGTATGGTAATACGTGCTGTGTTTTCTATCAAGTTTCAATTTCAAAAAACATTGCTGCTTTGAAACCTGAGTAATTACAACTTGATACATTTGTGTAAACTATATGATGTACCTTGGGATAATCCGTCATCTTCACTTACCTTGTAATAAAACAAAAGCTATATCTCCGTCTTTATAACAACACATATCCTGTTGATCAGAAATTAATGACCTCCATTTTTTTTAAAGGTTCTGTTTTTCAATATGTGTTTATAGTGCATTTGCGTTATGTTACATACGTTTGTGGCTAGTTTTTTATATATATTTTTTTATATTTTTTTTATATTTTTTTACTCGGCGATATCATTGTAATTCATATGTTTTATGTTGTTGTTGAATACGACTCCGTTCAATTTGTATGTTTTAAGTTTATGTTTACAATTCTACTTAAACGCATAATGCTATTTGGCGTCCAGTTGCTAATGTAAAGCACTTATTTCACACAGGTACAGTCTAACTTGTCTTAAAGGTCACCTCTATATAAGGACACCTGCTTATAAAGGCCAGTATAATTATATCTCAAATGTTCTTTATTCATATTTTTTGAACCTGTATATAAAGGTCAATTTTACTGGTTCCCTTGGGTGCCTTTATGAACAGGTTTGACTGTATTGGCTTACTGTTGAAAATTAGATGATTTCCCGACTACAAAAATATAGTAAAACCTGCTAAAGCTACCACCCCTTTATAACGACCACCTGTTCATTATGATCTGTATTTTAAAGTTCATTTTTTCAATGAAAAAGAACCCCTATATATACGTCTAAATGCAAACACAAATATTCTTTGCTTTGAAGGGGTGTGCAATTTACACCTGAATTTAAGATTAATAAATAGATACATTTTTTTTGTAAAAAATCACTTTTAATGAGATTAGTGGTTGCTATGACAATTAAAAATTCGTTTGTCATATCAGTCTTCAAATTTAATAACATTTTAAGTGTGTGTGTGTGTGTGTGTGTGTGTGTGTGTGTGTGTGTGTGTGTGTGTTATAATGCGGAAAACATTACTGTTTTAATGAGATTTTAAATTACGGCTTCCGTGTATAATTTATAATATCCTGATCTCGTAAACAATAACCCGCTGAGTAGACAAACCACTATGACTTTTTTAAAATGACATTTGACCGTGGACTTTGGCGGTAAAGGTCAACTGTTGATATATAAGAGCGGTCAGCCAGTTATTACACTTCAAGTTTATAGAATACTAGATTCATTCCCTTGAAACTTAATGTATAAAACATGCTTTACAAATTACCCACCTGTCGTATTTACGTGTGAATCATTTAAATGAAACGGAATTTTGGCGGGATTTTCTTCCATAACAATATGAATGCCTATAGTCTGACAGCTGGCTTTGAACATAGTAATTACATTGAGATGAAGACAGTTGGATTCCTTCATCCATCTGTCTAGCTGAAGGATATATGACCTGTAATCATTGTTAATTTACTTTAATATTAAATGAAAACTTGACCTTTCGTCTGGTTTTAATCTTTATTTAACATCATATAAATAAAATTCTTTTTATCATTGTTATCGTGCTCCAGCTGCCGTTTTTTGACAAATTCGGAATTTAGTTCTTTTTATTTTCTCTCTTCATTTTTATCCTATTTTGGCGGGTAAATTTGACTTTTTTATGAATTGAGTTCTATTTGCAATGGATAAATTTGCGCCTAATCTGAACAGCTATCGGATAGACAAAGGTGTTTATTTTATTATTTCATCAAAACATTTATCATTTCATAAAATTCATATAGATATATGATACCAAAATAGATAGAGAAAAATAAATAAATAAATAAATAAATAAATAAATAAATAAATAAATATGAAAAACAAAGACTGGAGAAATACACTTGATTTTAACATTCATTTTATAAGGAAACTGGACACTCTTATAAAGCCATGTTCACACGTTTGTGTTTTGTACGTGTGTGAATGGAGACCAGGACTTGGTTTTTTTCCTAGTATATCACGGTCAAGTGAAAACATAGTATGCATGAGTTAGATTGAACCAACACGAGTGTGAGAAAAGGAAATGTACTAATAAATGAAGTAAGGATTAATTTTTTAATTTAAATTTAAACAATATTTTATTCAGAAAAAATGCTGAAAAGGATTGGACAGCAGGCATTGCCTATATAAGTCTTCTCCTTAAGGATTAATGGGTGACTTATAAAGAGTGACACTAAAAAATATAAAATGTAGTGGTTGTGTCTTATACCATTTTTTTTTAAATTCAATCATAAAATAAATGTACATTTAAAAACATGGTATACTACAATATTTTATATGTATTTTATGATGAAATAAAAAACGGGTATATTCAAATTATAATATCATAATTTTCCTGTCGTCGTTTTCATATTTCGTTAAAAAAAATTAAAGAACATACGATATGACGTAATAATCAAAACTGTTTCGGGTTTAGTTTACACATCATATATGTCGTTGCTAAGAAATATTTACAGATTTTGGTGTAATAACTACCCAGATATAATTTTAAAAATGAGACAGGAAGTTTTGTTTGGACTTCGGTGATTGACAAATAACGTGGTCAAAGGGATTCACAAAAAGCACAAAATATGCTTTGCAACGCGAATTATAGGCATTGGCGAAAATCACAGTTTTCTATATGAACTGGATATCAACATGAAAACACACGGAATTTTATTTGTCAAAGACTGCTTCGTTTTGCTTCGTCGGTTCATCTTTTACATGTAGAAGTAAAACCTAAGCTTCTTGATACTGACAAAATCTTTATTATTTAAAATTACAGGTGCTAGTTTTGATAAACACTGCACGTGACAAGATTATCATAAGTTCAATAATTAACAGGAACCTTTACCATGGAGCTGCCGGAAGTACTGTCACTTCGTAACCTCTTAGTCCTATATTATCATTAGATCCCATTGTTGTGTCTTCCCTTACCTTTAAGACTTAAACACAACATATATATTTATAGATATCGGAAATCTACATAATTATGTTATAATTGGTTAGTATTAAAAGTCAATTACCTGTAAAATGAACGGACGTAAATGAAGACAGGTGTGTATTCTCATTTCCTGCATATAATTATGTAAATTTAACACTTTGGTCAAGTAAATCAGGGATAAAAGTCATCTTAAGATTGAATAAAGTGTTGGGATCAGGTATCAAAGTTATTAAAACCAAGCCTGGGGTTATAAAGACGTCGTTTATATTGTGAGATGATTTCAATCTACAGGGTATTTAATCACATGCTTGAATTGACATGATAAACACCTTTGTAAATACTTTATTTATATAGTAAGTAACCACAGTTATATACAAAGATCATACCTTTGTATACATTGTGTATATAGCGGAAAACAGGAAATGTTTGAGAGAGAGAGAGAGAGAGAGAGAGAGAGAGAGAGTGTGTGTGTGTGTGTGTGTGTGTGTGTGTGTGTGTGTGTGTGTGTGTTAACACCTATAGTGTTTCTGTACTTAGTTAAAGCCCAGAGAAATTGCTTACCCTAATGACCTATAAAAAGAGGTGTTACTAGAAACTTTAATGTTCCGTAACTGCCCCCCCCCCCCCCCTCCACCAAAAAAGTGAATATGATTAAATGGGTTTTATGGTGTCTAATGACGTGTACGTGATAAGAAGGCGAATGTTTGTTCATTATTTAGTAAAATAAGGCCAATAAGTGCTCTAAGCATCTCACTGGACACCATTTTCTTCTTGGATCTAGTCTCAATATCTTATTGTCTTGCACCTTTTGTTTACTCTTTCGACACTGGACACCATTTATTCCTTGGATCTAGTCTTAATAGCTTACTGCCTTGCCCCGTTCGTTTGCTCTTTCGACACTGGACACCATTTATTCCTTGGATCTAGTCTTAATAGCTTACTGCCTTGCCCCGTTCGTTTGCTCTTTCGACACTGGACACCATTTATTCCTTGGATCTAGTCTTAATAGCTTACTGCCTTGCCCCGTTCGTTTGCTCTTTCGACACTGGACACCATTTATTCCTTGGATCTAGTCTTAATAGCTTACTGCCTTTCCCCGTTCGTTTGCTCTTTCGACACTGGACACCATTTATTCCTTGGATCTAGTCTTAATAGCTTACTGCCTTTCCCCGTTCGTTTGCTCTTTCGACACTGGACACCATTTATTCCTTGGATCTAGTCTCAATGGCTTACCACCATTCACCGTCCGTTTGCTCTTTCGTATATTTGTTTGAATATGTCTTTTGATAAGATTTTAGCTACAATTTTAAAGCTATACATGTTCGAACCTTGCTGGTCTGTAACTATTTACATACGTTCGCCTGCTATTTAAAAACGATAGGCATGTTATTGTAGCCACTTTTATGAAGGGTTACCGGCACAATGTATATTTTCTACATGCTTAATAGTTATACTTCTCATGATATTGCCAATGCTATTTAAACTCTTACTGAAAAAACCCAAGAAATAAACTTTCTAATAAATGTGTCAATTATGTTGAGTTACAATGAAATGGGCATGATAACAAAAATTATTTTGTACTATAGAATATAAATTTTTGACTTACAATTGTCTTGGTAAATGGTTTTATCTATGTATGCTAGACAACCAATACATTACTGGACAGAACATTGTGATTTCACTTCCATTTCGTATTCGTATTAAAAATCGTGAAATACCGAAACGTGGTTGGTAATTCTTCACCCCAACTACGAACTAGATCGTCTATAGTATTACTGATACCACTGACGTAGCTCAGTTGGAAAAGTGCTCGCTCCGTAAGTGGGAAGTCGTGGGTTCAAGCCCCGACCGGGTCTGACCCTAGAGTTGAAAGTGGGTAGTGACTGTTTTTTCGCCAAGCACTCGGCATTACGAAATTAAAGTCACGGTTCTTTCGGATGGGAATTAAAATAAACGAGGTCCCGTGTCACGGTGGGCTTGACACGATAAAGAGCCATGTTGTATAATGCCACCAGCGCAACGCACAGGACAAATTTCTGCACTTTCGTCTATACCTGGCGACGTCTCGATATAAGTGAAATATTCTTGACTGGGGCGTTAAACACCATTACTCAGCTCTCAATTAAGCATACAACATGTCGAAGAAAAGTTGAAGAATGGTTCCATTCTTGTTGTCATCTACCATAATGGCATTCAACAATGACCAAAGACAAAAAGTTGTTCGTCTTCTCATTCATCGCGTGATTTGGTTCCCAATCAACGGTCCAACATCATTTAATTGGTGATGCAAACTATTCATCGTTGACTTTTATGGCTTTAATATCATAATTATGTCTCCACTAGAGAATTCTAATCGTAATAAAAATTTAGTGATTTTTGTCACATTTGTGTATTGCATAAAAATGACACACGAGTAGCAGTAACCAAACAAGTTTGTTTTTTTTTTTATCTTTTATAGGCATTGTCGTAGATATACCGGTAATTAATATGCAGATTTTGTCGTTTGCTTGTAACTTTCATTTGTTTGTCTTTCGTATTCTTGATTGTATGTTAATATAGTTACATAATATGACACTAGACGGCCGTTTCGGAATACAATTTCTCATCAGTAATGCTTGAACCAAAATTATGAAACCAAAATTGTTTTCAAGAGCTTGTAAAGATATCCATAGACTATATTTTTCTATATTTTACCAAATTCAGGTAAGGAAATACTTTGCTTGAGGGAGTAAACCTTAGTTTTTGAAGAATTTCTTTTTTTTTACTAGCAGCAAATTTAGACAATAGTACATTTCTGACAATAATACACAATTATTGCCTTTGTGATATCCTCGGAGCTCGAGCACCAGCCACCAGGAGAGATACCGGCTCATTGGTTGAAATTACATATTATACATGTATTCTGCGACATACTACTGTAATTGCTTTCAAGTGTATTTGTTACGTACAGTTTAAAAAATGCGTACTCAACAAAACTGCCTGTTAGTTCATTCACACTGGATCTAAATAGCCAAGTTACTTCATCTTACCAAGCCGCTAGACTCTCTTTTAAGCCTGCAATGAAATGTGTATATTGCGGCACGTGTCTTTTATCATCCAGACCCCAAACGTAAAATAAAAATGTATAACAGTTTTCAAGAAAATACAACATGTAAAATAATCAAATAAGCACTTAAAGCCGACAATTTCAAAACACATAATTTAACTATCAGATGCCACTCAGGACTTGACCTGTGAATTCCAAATCCACCTCTTATCACCGTAGTTGTTTTTCTGTATGATTTACATATATACAGTATGATGTATATATCGTTTTATGTTCGACTAAAATCATAAATACCTACAATGATGGCCGTCCATAACCGCCATTAAACCTTCAAATTGAATTTGAACCATACAGAAACTTTTATCAAACCTGATATAGAAGCATGTCTGCTCAGCATCAAACACAACGCTCAGGGGCACAAAGCAGGAATGATGTATCAGAATACTAAACATTGGATTTTAATAGGCTATTAAATCTTTGCTATAGCGCTTATTTTTTTCATTTAAGAAATTTGAATATACAACAGATGAATTTTGATGACAGCGGCTATATTGGATTCGATGCTTGTATAATAAAGAATCACACGTTCCTGTAGCAGGCCTCCAGTAACCATTGGACAAGCGTTATATAACGAGTTTTTATCTCTCACATTTAATTCAATTTTCAAGTATTGTGTATTGGGACTTTAAATACCATTGGGGATATGGCTGATAGTTGTTGCTTTTCAAACAGTCGTAAAGCAATTCTTAGCCAATTATCAGGGGTGTTAAAGTATTGACTTTGCCCTAAGATGAATTATTTATTGCAGTTTATAGTCTTAAACAAGTTATATACAACAGACACTTAACTCTACAAGACAAGTTTGTCAATAAAGCTATGTTGATATAACTATATACCATTAAAGATAAACTCCCAAATTACAGCATAGCTCAACCCACTTTAAGATTTTTATAATACCCTATTGTTTCTGTTCAATTTTATTTCAAATATATTTCAATTTATTTATTTACTTATTTCAAACTCTTATTTATCAACCTACGTGACCCCGTTTAAATTTAATTTTGAAGGGAATTTACTTGAAAACAAATTCGTTTAAGCCTACACAAAATGTAACTTGATGGCCAAAATCGTTAAATAACATTTTTTTGCAATTAATTTTAAACTTACTTTATATCTAAATGTCTTATTTTATCGTTGATTATGGAGCGAATTGATGAGAATTGAAACTATACCTTTTTTCTTTTCTTTTTTAAATGTTTAATGTAAAATCCCTTTTATTTATGATGAGGAAAATTTTAGTTCAGGAATGTCAGAGAAAAAAAGGAAAACAAATTCTTCATTTACGTTCCTTTCATTTTTTTCGCTTACGTATGCAACCTTTACAAGGATCAATGATCTTTTGAAAAACGCGAAACCAATAGGAATCATGCGAGTACAAAACGCGGTCATAAAACATGGTTAAAAAACAAAATGGTGCGATAAGCATAACATTTCCTTATCAGTAGAACCAGAGGAATCTTGGGTGGGCCAGTTCAATATACAATTTTTCTCTGACTGGATTTGCCTTTGAAATGTCATTAGGAAACGAAACAAATAGATTTTTTGATCGAACGAAGCATGATTGAAATTTTCAAAATTATTTTGGAAATAGTGTCGAAATGTAATAAATTTATCAATTAAATATACATCACGCCGCAAGTATGAACCCATTCCGATATTTTTATAAACATGTTAATAACACCAGAAAAAGGGCATTTATTTTGGTTACCGCTAATATTCGTAAAAAACATTTTTAAGACTATAAACTTTGATAAGTTTTAATTGGGTCTGTAACTAAGTTTCTATAGTATCCTGTTGATGTATTTTCTGCCCAAGTCTGTAACAAATGGTATTTACAGCCCCAAAAAAACAAACATTAATAATATTGACCAGTACAAATAAATACATCTTCAATCTTGATTTTAATCAACAAAGTTAAACGACCGCTTCAAATATAAACATTTTACGGTGAAAAGGTTATATATAACACGTTCTGGTATCATGGAGGAGGGGCACCTACATCTTCAAGGCTTGTTAATGAAAAACGACTATCATCAAAATTAGTCAGGTTTTATGATTTAACTAGACTTCAAAAATCCATTGCATAAATGAAATCATATAACGCTTTTTCAGTGCATTGTCAGCTATCGAAAATACAAATCCTAATACAGCTAGTAATTATATGTTGTCTTGTTTCTGACAATACTACTTTACTATCTAGCTATAGATGGGGTGCAGATACTTATGTCATATACCATTTTTTGAATGTATTTTATGATTAAATTCAAAAAATGGTATATGACACTTATAAAAATGAAACGTGATGATTTTTCTCGCCGCTCTTAACTTGGCAAGGACACTCGGATCCAATTGTCTTGTCTGGAAGATTTCTTTATGCTGTGTGCTTAATTAGATGAAAACACGGTTTACTAGTT
The DNA here is from genome assembly GCA_021292105.1 of Anadara kagoshimensis. Classification (NCBI taxonomy): domain Eukaryota; kingdom Metazoa; phylum Mollusca; class Bivalvia; order Arcoida; family Arcidae; genus Anadara; species Anadara kagoshimensis. Next base: position 57,329,124 of record CM037871.1, on the reverse strand, counting down.
TTCAAATTCTGGTCAGACCCGACAAGGAATGATAGACCAAAGACCTTAAACTTCCCACTGACAAAACAAGCATTGTGCCAATTAAACTACAGAAGTGAAGAAACAAACACTGGTGAGAATCTATTACATATAGAAATGATATACCTGGTAAAATTATAATTATTATAATAAAAACCATCATCCTATTGGAGTAGTAAGCGTAGCCACCGGCCTTTGCTATGTATTTAATCGTCTACTTACCGGTAACTTGGACAAAAAAAAATACATGCTAATAGCCGTAATGCTTTAAAATTTTAATGAATATTATTGTAAATGTTTTATATATGAAATATAACTCCTGACATAAGTGGGTATTTTGTAACAGAAGCCAGCATGTCGGATCAGCTCATTTTCGTTGCCTTTGGGTTTTGACAAGTTTGTATCATTCACAATCAAGTTCAATGTCCTTTTAATTAATAAATGTATCCTCTACTGCCACGAAACTAAAAACCATAATAGAATTAAGACTCCACGTTAACAAAATTTGACGAATTCTTCCTATGTGAATTTTAAACATTAGCTGGAAGTACCTATAACACAATTAGTTTATTTTTAAACCGGTAAAAGTCAACTGGATACAACTTAAGTGATCATGAGCAATTTTTCAGTTATTCGCGATGAGAACTATTTTTATTAGTAGTCACGTGACAAACACTACGTCATAAACACGTCATTTATGACGTATCAGTTCTCTTCTCGTTCAATGTCATGTTTATATTATGTATATATATGCATGTTATATAGTAGTTGAATGAGTGAGAGTGAACGGATAGGGAACATGGCTTATTGTTAATTTTAATGTTTTAGGGAATTAAAATTAAAAACAAACTTAGTGGTGTTTGTCTTGGTGACGTATATTTAACAAAATGATCTATATGGATAAATCTATGAACAAATTAGTTGCGAGTGTGTTTTATGGTCTGTCTTGTTCAAGCGCGCACTCACGGGGACTTTAACGTGCTATCTCACAGAGTCATTATACTAATACCAGGTGAACCAGTAAAGGCCAACGGCAAGGAAAATTCACTTCCCCACATGTGGTCTGAGAGGGACTCGAACTCACAGCGGTGAGAGACCCTGGATTTGTAGACTTACGTCTTATCCATTAGGCCACCGCGGTCTATTCCTTATATTAAGTGGGGGACATATAGTGTTTACTCCATTTATTTCGCCAACATAACCAGAACAACCAAAGACTCCATATAAACAGTCAAAATAAGATAGCACTTGAACTAAAATACTAATATCAAACACAAACATACCCACCCATCACAATTTGTTACAATAAATGTTTATCTTTCATTTATTGTTTTCTGAAATGTCAGCTTCCAATATTTTTTTTACTTTATATGTGATGGCGACAAGAGTTTTACATCTGACCTGGTGCGAAATTTGGTCCAGCAATATTGAAGTCAAAACCAAGACAAAATACCTGAAGATTCTATATTTCAAAGTTTTTATAAATGGACTCTGTTCGTAACGAATTGCAATTCGTTAACATCAGACATTTTGTTCTGAAAAAAAAATCGAATTTTTTAAAATAGTCTTCGATACAAAGCACAAAACATAAGCATTTACATTGTGAAGTGGTTTTTGTTTGAGTGAAATTGTAAACTAGTTTGTTAACGAAAGATTCAAGTTTCAAGTTGTAAGTAATTGTTAATTGTAATACTGATAACATACAATAAAATAAAATATACACGAGTCAACGTATGTAAATAAGAGCTTGTAGTTTATAAATAAAGTGAATGTCATTAGCTGATGTATTATCTGTCCTAAAATTAGAATATAGCGAACATGATCATGGTACGGTTTGAGACACGGTTGACATTATGATGCTTAAGCCTGTCTCACACAGAACACGGTTGGGCACACGGTTCCAATACGGTATACTCGGTTATACACGGGTTGACTGGTACGAGTATTGAGCTCCAACCGTGCCTGGGGATAAGTTGGTACGATTTAGACTCGAATGTATAATTCGCACTTGAACCGTATTGGTCGTATAAAACCGTGTGTACACTCGTGTGAATCGTACGGTGATCGTATGACATTCGAGTGGAGTGGACTTCATGTGCGGTTGTATATACCGTCTCGTACGGTCTCACACGGTCTAATACGATCATACACGGACATGGCACCCGTGCCAGTTTTTTAAAAGTTTTAAAAATCATACACGGCTTTCACGGATACACTCGAATGGCCCGAGTGTAAGTCGGATAAGGCCACGGTTAGTTCGGTTGTGTGTACGGTTTACACGGGTAGTCAACCGTATAAGCCGTGTGTTCTGTGTGAGACAGGCTTTAAATAGTTTTAATCCCCTGTGTTCCTACCTAAGTATGGAAGTCTAGTAGAACGCAGGTCAGCAAATTTTGCCATAGACTAATACTTCACATGTTGCTTAGTTCTGGACAGTTTATAAAATATAAGTATGTTTCCTTGTTAATATCTGAACAATTCTGAAATTGCTTTACATAATACATTCATTGTAATATTTTCATATACCATTTTTTACCAACTGTGATGATTAAATTCAAAAAATGGTATATGAAAATATGTATCCAGCTACCCATGTATATGAATTGTTTTGTGTTCATGATTGGTTGGTTGATTGGTTCGCCTGATAGAATGATGTTTTACGTCTCGGATAAATTGTTCCTTATATGGAAGTTGTAAATTCAGCAATGATTAAAGAAACCGAAGTATCCGAAGGAAACTATCGACGTTTAGTAAAACTTTTAGACTTTCTCACACTAGAATTTAAGCGGATGCGATTCGAACTTAGGCATCGATAAGTGGCTGATGATATAGGCGGTCACATCAAGGAGGCCTTTATTATGCTCCATTGTCATGAACAATGCCAGAGATCAGTCACTGGCAACTGCAGTGAACACTAGGGGATGATTAGACTTGCACAATTCCCTATATTAAATTATTAATTTCAGTGGCATATACTGATTTGTTTTAATTTAATCATAATATACATTTAAAGTGGTATTTAAATGGTATATGACATCAGTATCTTGCCCCTTTAAAACTATTACAGAGATCAACTGACAAAAGTCAATTTACTATCAAAACCCAGGAATAGTTTTAAAGGGACAAGATACTGAAATTAATAATTTAATATAGGAACTTGTGCAAGTCTAGGAAATGATTTTAGTAATCTCTAACTTTTCAGCATTAGCATTCGCTTAGATACCATGTTGGTGAATTATGTTCTAATTATGGTCATGACATCTTGATTAGCTGTTTTTCATTTCTAGACCTAATGATGCAGGTCTGTCTGACCTTGACATTTCTACACTCCACTATTGCTCCTCTACCAGTCTACATACAATGTCTCCCAATGGATTCATAAAATAACTTCTCATCAGACATGTCCCTAAGCAATAGCTTTAAAAAATAGAACCTGCTGTTGCAATAAATGATTAGTTGAAATTGCATTATATACATGTATATTGGCATCAACAAAGTGTTGTTTATAACTGGTAAATAAAAAGTTCAACAAAGATTTATTTTTGTTGACTGTATTTGGCTGTATTTGTGATCATGTATATCTGATTACAAGGAATGTAAAACGCTGAAGCAGAATAACGGTAGACGCTCTTTGTAGAATCTGCTGAAATAATATATCATTATTGTATGAATGTTGCATAAAAATGAACGTTTTACAAGTGTATACATATTGCGATGGGTGAGCCTCTGTGGCTGAATAGTGGAAAGAGTGGATTTACGGACCATAGCGTGTCTCACTGCCTACTCAGCCACTCAGCCAGATCCTAGTGCGAGAAAAATTGATTGCTGAAGATCGATGTTTTTCGGTGATCTCGGTTTCTTCCAATATCCCAGAACTGACCGAACCAATACAAGTGACAAAATTTTAACTTGACCGCAAACAGCACTACACTGCTAATAGCTAGCGATGGATATGTATGGTAAAATGTTACAACTATAATGTCTCGTAACGTGAATATGTGATGTCGACGACATCTGACACAATTCTAAGATCAATACCAATGAATTATTAATTGATATAATAAAAGTATCTGCAAACAATTAAATAAACATGCCGATGTATCCATATTAAGATGACAACATTTTCTATCCTTTGTTATATAATTTTATTAAGACAATGTTTTCTGTACTTTATTCCAGTTAATTTTATTAAAACACGAAAAAACGAAAAATATTTTTGACATACTGCATATATTTACAGCCGCTTCATTTAATAAGGATATGACATCTTATTTAATAGAAACATAATGATCACAAAATATAATCCAAGGACACTTTACACCTTACACAGGAACGAACGCGTAAGTCATCCTTTATGACCGTAATTTAGCGATACATTGCGAGATTTCATTTCTGGTTTGATTTAATTGGACACAGAAACGTTAGTAATTAAAGCATGATTTTTTTAATTTGATATAATTGATTGATTTATGAATTAGAACAGGTTTATCATCACTTAGGAAAGGTTAAAAACTAATATTATTTCTTTAAATACAGAGAAAATGCGTTGAATTGTTAGAATCCGTTTTAGCTATTTGCAACTAATATGTAAGTTTTCAGAGCAACCACTTCACAATCCAACAAACAACCATAAACAAAAACAATGAAATACCAACAACAAGACAGAAATTGCAAATTTTAGAAAAAATTCCATTACGGGTGCAAAACTTCAGAAAATAATAGCGAGCTGTATGGACTGAAAATTGATTTTAAAAACCCCTCATAATCAAATGGCGAGAGTTCAAATAGAGAATCTAATTTTGAAATACTGACAAGGCTTCTCGGCACAGCATCAGTCCTTAATAGGAGAGGTGTATGTTCTTTCATAATTATAATGTTCCAGTAAATGCTAGGTTTTGATATACGTGGTTTATTAATCTATTGAAAATGCCATCTCGAGTTATATCGCATTACAGTTGAATGAACACTAATTTGATAACTACATATTTAAGTAATATTTCTGTTTACATTGATAGAAAATTGGCGCGGTTTCTCCGATTGACCAGTAACTAATATGCCGGTACGACATCACTTATGTGGTAGAATCATGAACCTTCATTTTCCCGCAAGATACAGTACCTTCGAATTTATATCCTTACTTTACAAAGCCATGGTTGAAAAATGTTTAACAACACAGACACATTATTATGACATCAGGTGAGCAGTGCACTTTGTATGGTGGGCCGATACGAACGTTTGATTTAATTTGGAGTATTTTCTTTTTATAAAACCACCCTGCCATTTACAAAGCAACTAAGAAGACACAAAACTATGCACTGGTTGAAGTACTATTTACTTAACATTAATTATTATTCAGGACTATCAACGATAATTTCAGTCTAATTTTGGATAATGATTTGAACAAAGGTCTGTATCTCAGTACAAGAGTTGTGCTAACACACATACCATTTAACGAAGTCTTAAAAAAATCTAGGTTCTCACTGGTATTCATACGATATTGGTTTACAGTTGCATATTACTATAATGGTAGAGCTTGTTCCTACTACAAGAACTTTATACAACGAAGAATACTGCTGGTGACAAAGGGGTACGCAAAACGTTTTATGACCGGCATTAAAATGTTCAGCATGGTGTCTCTATGTCCAGGATTGCCATGAAATGTTGGACTTCTCAATTTTACTAACACGTGGCAGATGTAGCTAGCTAAACAGGAAATGCTTACCCTTCAGGGACACCCGGCCTCACTTCCTTGTGAAGTTCACCGTGTTAAGGTTAATTTTCCAGTTTTGCAAAGTTGTTTACTTTGCTTTTTTGATAGTGATTGAGCATAGAATGGTACGTCTGGATTTTTTTTACCAAAGTGACTTGGTATTGATGGTTTGTTCTGATTAATGAATTTGGAGTATATTTGATTATATACATTACATCTGTATCTATCTAGTTCTATTTAAAAATTAAATCGTTAAATATTTAACTTTTTACTACATATGGACACCAATCGATTAACATACCATGATATATTGTGTACACTTGTTGTCTGAGACTAAGGTAAATATAACTACAATATAACTCCGCATGATTTTAAAAACCAGGAAAATAGTTCCAGTGCTTAAACAATGAACGAACTAAATAGCTTTTTGATGTCAAGACATTCAATCGGATGGAATTAAAATTAAAAGTTATGTACATTGTTTCAACTATGACCTACTTTAAGTCACGAATTGAGCTCAAATCGTTTGGGTAAAACATCAAAGTAGTAAATAGGTCATCAGATGTTCTCTAATAAATCCTTTACCCGGTTATTTGTGGAATAAAACAATGTGGAACTCGATAAAGTCAATTAGCCAGGGTCTAAAATCAATTCTGGTCTGAAAAGGCTATAAGTTTTGCATTTTAATTTTTAAATGCATCATGTCCACAGGTGATGTTTATTCATTGATTTGATATATGGAAGCGAATGGTAACAATCGTTATTTTAATAAATTGAGGTTTGCATTCTATGGTCTAGAATCAGGACCTTGTACGCTGTGATATGTAGAAACCAGAATATATAAGCCTTTGCAATTTTTATGTCTTATCACCACTGGCCATCATCACCTATTGAGATCCATTTGATGCATTCGTGACTTTCATTTTTGAATGCAAAAACAATTTGTATTAGTCAAACAAGAACTTGAAAGCTTTAAGATCTATGCAGTCGATGCAATGTATTTATGAACATGTTGAGGCTGATCACCACTGCCCAAGCTGTAACACGTAGAAACCAAGATCTATTTAGCATATGCAATGTGTTTGTGAACATGTTGAGTCTGAACATTGACCATCAATTATTGAGCTTTTCATTTGAAGATTTCGTGACTTTCATTTCCGAATGCAGAATAAAATTGTATTGGTCGAACAAATCAATCACTACCTATTTTAAATTAGTTTTTATCAATAAAGCTAGCACAGAAGGATTTTTAATCAAAGAATCCCAAAAAGAAGCAAAACGTCTAGCTCTTGGAAATGTTTAAGATCAAAATCAAGTTGTGAGGTAACATGCTCCTGAAGAGTACAAATCCACAACAGAGGTTTTTTTTATCAAGAGAAGAATCACAAAGAAACAAAACGCCAGATTCTTGGAAATGTGTAACAACAAAGCCAATTAGCGAGGTAACATGCTCCCGAGCACAAATCAACAGTTTTAAAAACACATCGTTGTTTATCAGCAATATTAATGCGTTTATGCTATGATGACCACTACTTCTAAACAAACAACTGGTAAACAACATATTTATATAATCATTTCTGAACACGCCCTACTGATATTGCATGTGTGTATCAAATTATTTCAAAACACTTCACTCTTGTTCTTTACATAAAGTTTTAAAAATTAAACATTAAACGAAGGCAATAAAATTTCAAATCTCGAAAGGGGCTGTGACATTACGATATAGCATTTATACATGTATTCCCATCTTGAAAACACTTAATCGCCATTAATTTAACAAATGTTTACAAAACACGAACGAAAAAACAGGAAGGAATAAAGATACACTGCAGCTACGAATGTCAACATCCTCTTCATTGACATCTGTGTTTAACAAATGTGTTTAAATTGTATTTAAGTTTAACTTTATTATATCTACACTGATATAGCTACGTTACTGTAACCACACACATTAATGCTGTTGCCATGAGATTTCAAAGTCGAACACAAAAATGTCGGAAACAATGTGTTGTCAACTAAATGTGTTAGGCTAATCTTTATATTTACACAAAACGATTTAAACAAACCGCTGCATATCTAAAGAATGACATTCAGTCAACAATGGGTTAACTTTATATAGCTTATGTTGGACTTTAATAATGATTTTTTCACTGAGGACTTCAAGGTTGCCGATGGATTATTGCATAGTTTATCCATAGTTAATTCCACGATACTAAGACCCGGTAGAGATATTTGACTTCTTCCATTGATGGCTGCTTCTTTATGTCGTTCTTATTCATGCTTCACATTTTAATGATATCAAACGTATTTAGAAGATATAATGACTTTACTATATTCTTGGAGTGATATAAAACGCATTATCTACAGGAGGTACACACTATGCAGAGAAAACCTTAATGAAATTAAAAGCTAAAGTTTACGGGAACAAAGGGTTCACTCCATTCAAATTTTTAATCTTTATGTCTGTTTATTCCCATTACAAATACAAACATGAAATTTTTGTAAACTATACACATGAGAAACATTGAATAAAGAAAATAATACGCATTGTCTTAATAAAACTTCTGAAACACTTGTATAAGCTAAGGTGCGGCGACATAAACTCTTGTAAAATATTTTGACTTTATTTGAGAATTAAGAAGCATGTCTATTTTTCTCTGCAGTACTAGTATATGAAAAATTGACATTTATAAAAATGAAGGTATTCTATTTATTTTTTAAAACTGAGGTCATTATTTTGCAGATCTAGATTAACATTTTCTGAATACATGTATTATATTATGCTCCTTGTCTTGTTAATAAATTTCGATCCAATCTGGACGAAACTTTGTTTTTTCGTTTTACTATGAAAAGGGTACGGTTAGGTATATATATATATATATATATATATATATATATTACAGATTGATATCTTTAATATTTATATCTACAAGAAAAAAAACTGTTTTTAAATTTGCGATATTTCTGTTTGATTCTTTACATAATAATTGATTCGGATAATTATTTGATTGGTTGGAACCCATAGCCAATCAAACAATTCAATTTCCGATCGACGCCAGAACTAACGTAAATAAAGACTACTACGGAAAGCAGCAATAAGTGGACGTAAATATACTATTTATAAGTACATATTGCACTGAAATACTATACGGTATATAAACAACCGGAAGTTAAACTGTCGGGAGAAAATGGCTTCCGTGTCGAACACATACTTGACATGAAGAGTATAAACAATTCATGTCCTGTCGCAGGAAATTTATCGGAATATCAACGACTTAACATTTCCCCTATGAGGATACAAGCTTTCAAACGTTTACTTGCTACCAGTTTTTCTAAAGTACACCGTACTACGAAAAATGATCTTACCTCTTTAAACCTTATAACCCGATGCATTTTTATGCTCATGTCTTTTTGGTGTAGGTTTTCTTTTACCGTTAATATCAGTTAAAACTGTTGAAAATAATTGACGGCTAAATTTGTCCTTTTACAAACTTCCGTCGAAACCTGATATATCCAAATGACCACAGAAAAACAATTTTTCTTGCTTGCCTTAATATGCCTAACAAGAAAAAAGTGTTCGAAAACTAGTAAGCTTTAGAGTAAATACGTCATGGATACTGTGTTCTGTGTGATGTGTTATATTGTGGCATCTCTTTGACTTTGGTCTCGTCATTACTATAATCAAAAGACTTTTCCTGGCGCTCAGTGAATAGATCTTTAATTGTAAGATGAAATAGAGTTATTTGAAACATGTGTATTTTGCAAGAACCAAGTTATTGCAAGCAAGAGCACGAAACAAAAGTCAAATACAAAACCTATTGCTTGAATGCCGAAAATGTCCTTTTGGTTGGTTGTACAAATTTTTGAGTTATATATCATTAGTATTTCATAATGTTCTTCGTTACACATTGTACAATATTGCACTCTATATAAGCACTATGTCACCAGAATTTGTTTCATTTCCATTGTCTAGAAATTCAGTTGGTAGAGTGCTCGCTCCGTAAATGGGATGTCTTGGGTTCGCACCCCGACCGGGCCTGCCTCAAGACTTGAAAGTGGTCAATGACTGTTCTTTCGCCAAGCACTAGATACTACGAAATAAAAGGCACCGTGTCACGATAGGTGTGGCACGATAAAGAACCCTGCTGTATAATACCACCATTGCAACACACAGGCACAATTTCTGTACCTTCGCCTACAGCTGGCGACGTCTCCACTCTACTCTCAATTTACAGAAAACAATGGTATGATCGCAAAAGGTTAAAACTTTAGTACACTATTAATAATGTTGTGTTTGAGCGTGTATACTTAAAAGTTTAGGATCGTGTCTAAAAATGATTCTCGTGTCTGGTTTAAAATGAATTTATAAAAGTGAGAAAAATAACTGTTGAAAACTAAACCATCAAAACATGTTCTTAATAAACATGTTGTTAACATATTGTATATATATGCAGTGTGGTAAAATAAGCATTTTATCTGACATTGATGTTTTAGATCTGTTACTTGTCGATTAGTTAATCAAATTTGATTTTAGACACGTTTTAAACAATATATTTATCGAAGTTTTAAAGAGAAATTCGAGGATTATTGCACGTACTTCCTGAAAATGTCAAGGGCGTTTCTTAATTAATGGTAAAGAAAGTCCTCGAAATTCAACCGATTATTCAAAATGTACTGAAATCCATGAAACCGTTGCTAAGGAAATAATTCGTATTAAATTTTGGGTATCTGAATTGGATGCAATATCATTTATAGATTATTTAAAACTAATAGATTTCATAATAGTAAAACTTGTCTGAAATTATATTAAAAACACCTAAATCTACTATAATATTTTGTATACTATGTCTTGTTTCTTTATGTCAATGAATATAATAGCACCCATTGACTTCGTGTTTGTATGTTTGTAGATATTTGGTAGATATATAATGATAAAAGTTTTGAGGTCATACTTCCTGTAATTCCCATCTTCCGTTTCTTGCTATCCTTCTTATCAAGTCTATTATTTCCTCAAAGACTTCACACTGTTACTGTTTTACAATTTGAACATTTATCTCCCTGTACATACGTAATTTGTGCCGATATTGAGTTTATCAAAGGTGCGCTCCTATCATTTACACAGTAACGGGTTAGTTTTACTTAGCACGATCTCATTTATCGTCTTTATTTTATTAACTTCAAGGAAACATCATTGTATTATCTCAAATCCATGCAGAAAAGAGGAAAAATATAGGTTTTAAAATTTATGTTTATGTCAATTTTTGTCAGTCAGTAAAGAAAAACAGATCTGCCATTTTCTTCTTCGAACCGAAATAGATGGACATTGGCTGTACGCACATGACCAGGAGTTTGTGATTTGATTACAAATGTCTTGTTAAACCCTTGTCTGTGAAAAATGTGTATGTAATTGTACAATGAAGATGAATCAGTGATCTTGATCCTTCAGATAAACTCAGATAAATTTAATTTGAAGTAAGGAATAATCTTTGGACTGTGAATACAGCTCTAGGCCAAATGTACAAATTCTTCCCTCTACACAAACTTTATGCTACTGATTTCATTCTCAATTTTGATTTAACACGTGGTGGGTGTAGCTAGAACAACAGGAGGTGCTTACCATTCTGGAGACATGTACAGAAATCGAGGTCCGACCGTCAACCATTGATCTGACCCGGCCTCACTTCTGTGGTGCGGACAGGTCCGACCGTCAACCATTGATCTGGCCCTGCCTCACTTCTGTGGTGCGGACAGGTCCGACCGTCAACCATTGATCTGGCCCTGCCTCACTTCTGTGGTGCGGACAGGTCCGACCGTCAACCATTGATCTGACCCGGCCTCACTTCTGTGGTGCGGACAGGTCCGACCGTCAACCATTGATCTGGCCCTGCCTCACTTCTGTGGTGCGGACAGGTCCGACCGTCAACCATTGATCTGACCCAGCCTCACTTCTGTGGTGCGGACAGGTCCGACCGTCAACCATTGATCTGGCCCTGCCTCACTTCTGTGGTGCGGACAGGTCCGACCGTCAACCATTGATCTGACCCAGCCTCACTTCTGTGGTGCAGACAGGTCCGACCGTCAACCATTGATCTGACCTGGCCTCACTTCCGTGGTGGAAGTTCACGTGTCTACCTACATTTACCAGTTTTCAAAAAAATTACTTTGCTTTCTGGATTGTGTTTAGACATGATTGGTATGTTTGTGTTTGATTCATATAAACATGTTGCAGTTATATGAGCTTAGAAATTGAGTTGTCTAATAATGAACAAGGTCAAATAACATACAACTCGAAGACAGATGTCCATCAAAAGCCAAAGTTTACGTGTTCGAACGAGAGAGTTTCCATAATGAGCTCCGAAGTGTCTAGTATGTCTATGTATATATGTTTATTATTTTCGTTACCAAGGATACTGCAGGTAGTCTAAAGGTAGATGTTACTGTATGCTGCAACATTTTTTAATGTCTCTATGTGATTAAAGGTAAAATAAAAAGTCAAACTTCTTCCTACCATGAAAAAAGTTTAGATCATGACTGGAATTCAATCCCTTGGGGGAAAAAAATGGTTTCACAATCTTGGTCCAAGCACCAATCGTCTAATTAATCTATTCTAGTGTAGTGCTGTGAAATTGACATTGCTATTATATGAATTTATGTCTAAATAAGAAAGAAATGAAAACGCGCAGATCCAAGACCACACTTCTCGCCCTTCCCCATAATGGCACAAAGACATTAATACAAACTGTTTTTGTATAACATGTTGTACCACGTTAGATAACACACAAGTAGTAAACAATACGCGAGACAACCAGACAAACAGACCTGGGTTGTATTGACATAACACATACTGATTTATTTCCTGATTTCAAACCATTAGTAAATAAATGGATTCTGTATGCATATTACGACGCTATTACCTAGCTAATTTAGGTAAAAACGATTTTTAAATTACGTATATTTTGTATTTAAACTACTTAAACAAACAAAATTCAATAAAATCGACACCTTAGTTATCAGCAGCCAGGTAAAACACAGGTAATTTAAATCTTACATCTTATTGTCTTAATATTGATCTAAGGTAATTATGTACATAATTAAGATGTGTTACTGATAATGTCGAGGTATATCTTCAATAAAACCGATACCCATGGCTAACACTACACATGATGCAATTAAACCTATTTTAAGTAACAACCCTAAATCATTTATATATCTGATAAATTTTTTTATGTGTGTTTTCAAAGAAGCTGGGATGAGTAATGAAGGGGATAAATAATGTAGTGGTGTACAGAGCAGGTTGAGTGCATCAAGTTTGACCTGGCCGTCTGATCCTTTATTTGAATATTAGATTAGGCTAATAGACTGTGTGATTTAGGGACGACAGTGTGCTTCATCACAATGAACAGCAGGTACCCAGTATTACTATAATCTATCCTTATATATATCAACTTTATATAATAGTACTATGATAAGTCTATAGCCCCTAAATTACATAATGGATATGTCTGTTGGAATATTCAAATTAAAGGTCAAACGACCAGGTCAAACTTGGCGCACTATATAATCGGTTCAGTAATTGTGTTTGTCTTGTCTCTCGTATATTTCACGGCTTCAGAGCCAGACAAAGATGTCAAAAACGCTTCTTTGAAAATAAATGTTGAGTAAAATCTGAATCACTGGAATGCATCATATCTCGTAATATTGATTTGCGTAAACATGATTCATAGAGAATGATATATAAATTTATGGCAGTGTTTTCAGAAGGTCCTTGTCACACGATCTGTTTTCTGCAAGTCTGTCTGGAGAGATCTAGAAAGGTGTTCAAACGGTCATTCAAGTATGGATCAATCAATCTTTTAAACAAGCAAGTATTATTCCCTTTCAAATCTTTATGCAAAATAATTACAAATACGTTACTTGTGTATATAAGATCATTTAATGATTACATATTTGTTTTAAATTGCCCACAACAACAACAACAACAAAAAAACGAACTGTAGGACCAGCACAATAAAAAATAGATCCCCCCCCCCACTTCGTGTAAAATTATTCAAAATCAATCAAACAGTCATAAAAACTGTGATTGAATGCACATAAATGGAAATTACACATGAACAGGTGTGACTGACCTGCAAATTCAGATCTGTCCACATACAAATATATGTACGTCTGTTACACAAAACCTTAGATTCTTTTTTATAAAAAATGTCATTTTAAGTAGTATGTTTTTAGGACATTTTAAAACTACAACTGGATATTTACCAGTGCATGTCCAAAGTCGGTAAATTTATATTCAGTGGTCTCAGTATCTGTTTGTGCTTTCTAGTCTTGTTTCTATCATTTCCAACACATGTGTTATGTAGTTGGCAATGTTGGTTGTTGTCACGAATATGTTTTTATTGTGGCGTGTTCTTTGTTCTTAGTTGTGCATGCTGGTTGTTTCCAAGTACATATTTTATTGTGCTGTGTACTTGGTTGTGTTGTCTGTTGTCAAGGTAACATTTGTATTGGTTTGTCTCTTGGTTGTGCTGGCTGTTACCATGTTCGTGTTTTTTCTCAGTGTGCTTGGTTATGTTGGTTGTTGCCAAGTTCATGCTTTTATTTAGTGTGCTTGGTTGTGACGGCTGTTGTCAGGTAATGTTTTTATTGTGCCTAATGATTGGTTGTGTTGGTTGCTACCAACTACAATTTTATTTAGTGTACTTGTTTGCGTTTGTTGGCTGTTACCAACTTCATGTTTTAATTACATTTTTGTGTTCTTCTATTATAGTCTTTGATCATGTGACAGTTAAAGAAAAGTTAAAGAAATAAAAATGAATTCTTGACATATTAGATCCATACTCATGCATATTATGTAATCCGAAATGCATACCAGCTTCATTTTTTTCTAGATGCTCAACAAGGCATTTATACTTTATGAAATCTGACGCATTAGATTTTTGATACATCGATGGTTTAGCTAGATATCAGTTGTAGAGAGTTAATACATTGAGATCCTTAGATAACATCATAAAGAATTTGCAGTAGAACTATCACAGAAGTGGCAATAAACACATCAATCTGCTTACATTATCATGTTCTTCCAGTGTGGTACGCGATATCTTCAATCAATAAAGAAAGTTTGATGCATGCAAGACACTGACTCTTACAATGTAATATATATTCTTTAATTTGCGATTTTTTAAAAGTTTTTACTTTGCTTATGGGATTTTGATTTGATCAAGAACCATGATTGAATTTGATTGCATTGGCAATGGCCAAGTACATTTTGTCAAATACAAACTGTATGTACTTTCTACAAAGTTTGACTGTATTGGAAATTGCCAGGTACATTTTGTCAACTACAGGTACTTTCTACAAAGCATATGAACTAGTTGTCTTAAGAAAGCCACTGTGTAAATGTGAAGTAAGTATAAAAGGTTAAAGTGTTAAATTGAAATGACAAATATAAAAGGTCCAAGGTGGTCTATTTAGTGATATATATAAATATAGAACTGTCGAGTGACAGTGGTGGACAGTAGATGGACATACATCATGCAATAGTTAAATAAAAATCCGACCATGTTAAGGTGAGCGCGGAGTATATATATAGGATGAAAAATTAACAACGTCCATAGTTCTTACAGTTGAACCACTACGGTAGCTCAGTGGTAAAGTGCTCTCTTCGTATGTAACCCCGGTCGGGTCTAACCAAATCTTAAAAATAGGTGTTGACTGTTCTATCGCCAAGTATAAAAGTTGCGGGGTCCTTCGCTGAGACCTCAAAAACCGAGGTCACGGCAGGCGTTGCACGCTTAAGATTCCTTCCTGTACATTGCCCTGTGAGCACTCCAAGGGTCAGTATTTCTGTCACTTCACCTATAGCCGGTGACGTCTCGATATAAGTAAAATATGCTTAACTGGGACGTAAAACCCTATTCAGTCTTACAGTTGAACCTTAATGTATCTACCGATAACGGATGTTATTTGATTTGTATATAAAACAATATATAACCATGCATGACTTCCATATAACACTCAAGTGACCATTTTAACACATTTTTGTGACCAAACACTCGCAATTGAGAGTCACCGGTCCTACTTCGGACAAGACAATAAAACCGACATCCCGTCGACATGGCACAGAAATCAACAAACATACTGACAATGTTGATTGTTATAATAGTATCACGTCGCTATAAATGACTGCAATATCACTAAATCTGGCGATGTCTCAATTTAAGTTAAATAAATAAAATCCTCATACACTCACTTCCATATATTTCAATAGATACCATCCCGTTATGACCGCCATCAACCTCATCTCCGTTCCTTCATATATGAAGACCATTTCGTGTTTGCAAAGTGGTTTTTATTTCCTCAATAAATTCTCGCCTTTGTGTTGAAATAGCACCATTTACTAATAATAACATTGTCAATCAGTTTACCTTGACACAACATTTTAGTACACTCAATGTCTATGTAAGCTGCATGATACATCGATCGGAAAGAAGATCGCGGACAAAACGCCGAGTGCAGGCTGATATATTTCAACATATACAGAATGATCGAGACCCTTGTCTGCTGCCGCTGTAAGCAAACCATCGTTAAAATAATCAATTCTGTTATTTCTACAAATAACCATAAATATGCAATTATTATTTGTTCATTGTCTAGGATGGTAAATTTATTGGAAAATTGAATTTCTAGGAATTTCAAAGTTTAAATAAACCGCTTGCTCAATAGTTTTGTAAAAATAAATTACCATACTGAGAGAAAATATCAATTTAAAAAGTTAATTGTTTGGTTGTAGGTTTTTTATCAAATTGATGAAGCGTCGCTTTAGATTTTGTTTTGAACCGATTGTGCATATTTGACGAAGTGCTTAAAGTGATAATCATCATTTCCATTCACATGTCTTTTTTTGCTAGACAGTGTCGACAAGTGTTCCACCTATTCTATTTTGCAGACATTTTTTAATTGGTGTCATATACCATTTTTGAATTTAATCATAAAATACATTCAAAAAATGGTAAATGACATTGGTAATAAAAATTGATTCATTCTATACTTTTCTCATAATTTGCTTTTATAGAAATTAATGTTATACTTATATATTAGCTATTTATTGCTAGTATTCTGGTTTTAGATCTGTAAACCATCTTGTTTATCTTTTTGTAAAAGGTTCACTTATTTGTGATATTCGACACATGCCGATATTGTTAACATCGACTCATTCCGATATTAGCTGAGCAAGAAGGAATACCATATCAGAAGGCACCCCAAATTTTAGGGGAAGAAAGAAGAAACAAGAAGCCCACAAAGCACACCTTCATTACAGGTGGAGCTTGCATGTGTTCAATGTTTGAAAGTATTTCCACAATTAACAACTCTAAGACATTCCCGCAATCATCAATACTGTTGTAGTTGAATATGATAAAATACATTTCAGTAAATTTTATACCCAGGCCAAATTCACAATACTGATTATCAAAGAAATAAAGATAGAACATGTTAAACCCTCTATATCGAAATGGTATTGTTTCAGCGCCTTGTTTTGTCGGTACAGCATCATCTATCCACTCGTTGTACAGCTGATGTTACCTTATTGGTTCAATATACATAAAGCCTCTTCACTGATTTTTAACCTTTTATCTTTTAGGCAATGTTCTTTAATTTTCATGCTTTTTCTCCTTATTTTAACTCTTAATTGCTTTCTGTCTTCCTCTTGATCTTTTAGCTTCTGGTATCCGATCATAATACCCATAGACGTATAGTAGAAAAATGAAAATGCGTTGTGCTGACAACGATGTATAGAAAAATAACCTTATGCATCTCATTAGGTGACATGTACATCACCTTCAGATATAACAAGTCAACCAGACAATTTACTCCTAAAATAATAGGACATTAAATCGATCACTGTGTCCAATCATATGTCATCTTAAGCCTCGTCATTTGTATGTTTTCTATCGATGATGCATTAGATGCAACCGGCTCTGTAAACCGAAACCGTCACTATTGTAGCATCGTTAGATGAACCGTGTGTGTGTACAATAAATGAGCATGCTCCTGAGTAATCCTGGTACATACATGATTCATGTTTTAAAAGCATTAAATAATTTACTTTCCTAATTGGAAATAAGATCATGTTTAAGCATGTATAATGTGTGTCATCATTCCTGGAATATTTTTATATAGGAGACTTATTTTTGTCATAAGGGATTAATGAATAGTCCATATATTAATATGCATTTTCGTTGTTTATAGAAAAATTATGAAAAGTGAAGTTCGTATTACAAAAGAAACAAAGATATTATATATCCAATTGCAAAAAGGCTCCTTAGGTCAATAATATAAGATTTTCACTTTTTGTTATATATATGTTTGAAGCACCAACATTGGATTTTACAAAAAAGCAATAAAACTTAATTCACAACAATTGCTGTGAAGAAATTGTAAAAACACCAAAATAAACCTTTTTTGTATCAGACGTCACTTATTGCATTCAGAATCTGCATTATTACTTTTGTATTGTTCTAAGGGACTTTTTCGCTTATGACACGTCATTTGCAATTGAAAAGCAAAGCTTTGTTGAACCGCAGATTTCACACATACGAATACGTCACGCGTGTGAAATATCCGTACGAACACTTCCACACTCGTGTGATGAATATGTTCGAATGTGTCACACATTAATGAAAATGTGAGCGGTTCAACAAAGTTTCCTACAAAATAACCAAAGCAACAAAAGAAGCGAAATAGATAACAAAACACAAAATAAGAACACCAGTTTTTACATGTATATGGGTCAACTATATATGTCAGGTGTCACTTACTAGCTAGACAAACGTCTCCAACAAAACTGGAGATAATTTTGATCATTTGTGATCAGTTATAACTGTGTGAATTTGTACATAAAATATTTTGCAGACAAAATTAATTCAATACCTTATCATAAATATGTTTACATAATAAGTGTCGGACCAAATCTATCGTTTATTTATTTATTTATTTATTTATTAGAGATCTGGACTTAATCCATGAGTAAGGCGAATTTCATTTAATCATATAAGCAAAAGACACTTTAACTAGCTGTTTAGTGTGACTTCTAACACAACCTGACTCACGAGTTAGCATATACATATTGATTAAAATGATCAAAGCCTGTAAGATGTTCAGATAACCACTTTAAAGCATAACATTTAACCGTCCTTATATCACCAAAAACATCTAGAATTAATTAAATCACGGTAACTTATCCATATACGGCAACAATATTTAAACCATTAACTAAGTGGTTTTAACAATTTTCAAGATCGCGCAATACTCTTCAAGGGTTTAATTATTGCGATAATGTTCTGTTTACGAAGAACATTTCAAGATGGTGTTTTTAAAACGTTACAGAGCTTTTAACCATTGCGACTCCACTGGTTGTAAATTAATTTGTAGCTTAGGGTCTCTGAGAGTACCTAAACCGCACAACTAAATTAAACCCCATGTCAGTCCATGGCCCGAGTGGTCTAAAGCACGCATTTACGAACCACATTGCCTCTCATTGCTTGGGTTTTGAATCACACTTGGTGCAGATTTCATAGCGGTAATTCTGGTCAGTTCGCTTATGGACGGTCGATGGTTTCCTCTGAAACGCCGGATTCCTCTTCCATTCCTGAACTAATTCCCTCGAAAGAAATAATCTTTACCTGGGTATAAAACACAATATTTGGTTTCATTACTGATTATTTTCATCCATACGCAACATATAGTCTCATTTCCGTCAAAACATTTTTCGATTATTACTAGTAATGTAAATGCACGTGTTTTGTAAACATTTAAAGTAACAATTTAAAGTGACTTATCTGTCACATTTGACTCATTTGCTGGCATGTATGTATCACCCAAAATAATCTAAGTCTGTAAGACATTGAACAACCCTTGTACCACAAAACCAGTAATGAAATTACTCTGAGTCACCGTAACAGTGAGTGACAATTGTTTAATTAACAATATTTGATTATTCTGAACATTGTCTAGATTTCAATTTCTAGAACACAGCACATTTTGATGATGACATCTCCAACACGGTTTTTCGGTACAATACGTGCCACTACTTTTAACCACCATATTTTACGTTTCGAGAACACATGCATTCGAAAGCAGCACATGACACTACAGTAGGATAACAACACGTGTTATTATTGTCTTCATTGTGATAGCATTTAAATCATTTAGTAGTTTTTCAGAATGTATGCATGTTAGTTTCCATGTATATTTTCTACTTGTGTCTTTCCTAAAGAGCATGGTCTTTTTTTTTTTTTTTTTTTTTTTTGTTCAATACAGATTTGGATAAATCTGGCAACACTTGTATTTGAACGTTTGTCCAATGTTTGTAGTGTTCAAAGATTATTGATGCATGTGGGGACTTTGAGCTTTAACAACTTGAGTTTCAAGAGGGCGCCGGCGTGTGCGCTTGTGCTTGCTACAGTAGAAATTTAAATACTTTTTATCGAGCACTGAACCACACTCACTCGAGATAAGTCTTTGTCGCACCTTAGATGCTTCAATCGTACATAGGTTTGTCAAACCAATTTTAAACTAAATACCCCCGCCCCAACATTTAATGTTTTCCCGCGACCTTGGTCTTTCAGATATGGTCTTGGTTCAAGGTCATGACACACCTTTGGACCATGAAGATAATTAATGTGATTTTATGACTCGTTCAAAGCAGCTATGAGATATGGTCAGGACAGACAGACATATATGTGATTCCTATATATATATATTATATAGATGACGTTCTGTCTCTTAACAATCCTAAATTTGGAGACTATGTAAATGTCATCTATCCTAGTGAGCTTGAAATAAAAGACACGACTGATTCCTCAATTTCTGCTTCATATTTAGACTTATCCCTGAATTATGACGCACACAATGGCTACATTTAAACTTTATGACAAACGTGATGACTTCAATTTTTTTTCTTTCCTTTTTTTATGCAACAATATACCTGCTTCTCCTGCTTATGGAGTATTTGTTTCCCAATTAATACGCTATGGTAGAGCTTGTTCCACTACGGAGACTTGTACAACGAAGTAGGCTGCTTGCAAATAAATTGTTGACTCAGGGGTATTGCAAGCCTAGGCTTATCAAGGCCCTCAAAAGTTTTATGGCCGTCATCACAGTATTGTTGATAAGTTTGATGTCTCTGTGCCCAGGATTGCCCTGGATATATTTGACGTCTCATAGTTCCATGTTCCTTTCACACAATTTTGATTACACGTGGGGGTGTAGCTAACTAAACAGGAGGTGCTTACCCTTCCGGAGCACCCAGCCTCTCTTCCCTGGTGGAATTCACGTGTCTAACCTAACTGTCAGTTCCAAAGTTTTTACTTTGCTTCTGGATTGTGATTCGGACATGGATTAGTATGTTTTTGATGATATATCTCCCTCAAACTAGCTTGCGGGGGACACTAAGTTATGTCTGCATCAAAATCATGGCCAAGTAGTTGAAACGTTACAATTCTTTACTTGGCAGCCATCACAGGGTTCACGGGAACATCACAGTATTACAAACACTAGTCACAGCAAACACAAATTCAACCACTGATTTATAAACTCCATTTTTACTAGCACCAGACATAATGACAAGACGGTATCCAGTGTGTGGTTAAAGAACTTATTTATTTTATAATCGGTTATTGGAAAAGTTTTTTCCTTAAACATCGAATAAGTATCCACTTCTCTAAACAGAATACGTCGATGATTGTCTCATTCTTGGCATCATAAATAAAAGCAGGTCTACTTACAACTACAATCAGTGTGACATGCTGTCTATTGTCAATATCTTAAGTGGTTTTCTTAAAGTATAAAAAATATCTAAGATGCATTTTCGATTCTTTTAATTAATTATCTCTGTACGCGCTTTGATGGGAAAATAAGGAAGCTTATATTGACAATCCATGTCGCTAAGTATAAACCTAAATCCGATACGCATGCTGATTTAAAAAATAACCCGGTCGATGTTGTGATAGCCGATAAAGTGATGATACATGTTACGATTACAGAGTCTCCTTAAAATATAATATACACAGTTTACACATTCAGAGATCTTCAGAAAAAATGACGAGTTGCAACTATCTTTTTTAAATCTACAGAACACACCAGTTGAAAGTTTAACATTAAGCTATGTTGAACATTCGAATACGTCACACGTCAAATCTGCTGTTCCTAACGAAAAATCAGACGTGGTTAGGCTGTTGAGTGGTTGACATACAGATAGGTAGTGGCAAACAGGCTGAAAAAAGATGGATAGTTTAGCCGCCGATACATATAGCTAACAAGAGGTCGGATCGAGCTGACTGTTCGACACTAGTTGGTCAGCTTATAGTGTTAAACTTTCAACAGTTCTGTACTGTATACATTTATTGATAATAACAAACCCAAAGATATAATTATGTACACACATCGGTGCACATGCTCGGATTAATTTTAGGTATTCTTCGGTGATTTTTGCGACAGTTTCAAGCCTTGACCTTTCCGCCCTTGGTAACACGAAATACAACAATCATTAGCTTAAAGCTATACATATTGACCAATCTCCGGGTGCACTTGTAAGAGCTTTACACATTAGTGCACATTAAGATATTTTCCTTCCTGGTAAATTTTAAGCACGCCGATTGCTGCAGTAGTTGTATACATAAAGCACCATCGTGAATGAAAATCGATAATTCCTAATAACATTTACTGATATAGTACGAATGAATAGAAAACAAAACAAATGATAGCCTTCTTTCTGTGATATAATAACACTTATTGTAATAATATAGAGAAACCAGGTCAGACTTTTGTTTATATTATTGTTTGAATCAGGGCATTGATTGTTGTTGATTTCCAGAACTAACGGATGATACCAATGGCCTGGTTGTTTTGGTTTTTATTTCATTAATGAATTGATACGTGTTCTGTGATTCACGATTCATGCATTTTTTATTTGGACAATTAATTCTGGATTTTAATGTGTCTATTTTTACTTATATTTGCTGAAATGAACACAGATCGATACTGTAGGTCATCAGCTCACTTACACTTAGGTGCTATATTAGTGAAGTGATGATAACATATTAGCAGTAAATATATAATCTGACAACACTACCTTGGGTACATTTATATTGTCTGCTGTTTGTTTTTCTTTCAATTTGTATTATTATGCAGCCATGCGTTTTACAATCAGTGATACTTGTGTGTGTTCTTTGGCACGTATATTTGTTTTTCGTCTTGTATAACGTTCTTGGTCATTCTGGATACTGTTATCTTCTTGGGTTTTCTATTTCTTTTGTTTTGCTCCATAAATACCGTTGTGGAGGCAGTAGCATTAGTTGCATTTAAACCTGAAACACTATTACATTGCATCCTGAAAGCAAATGTTTGATAGAGATACTGTTGATTTATATTTTTTTATATGGATCATCCATGAAAACTCCTCCCTTCGTAGAAGCTTAGTCCAAGCACTACTGATGAGATATTGTATTCCGAAACGGCTCTCTAGTGCTGTAAAATTAAAACTGGTATAATATGTACATGTAAATATAAAAGTTAGCCGCATACTTGGCACCATGTGAAATCTCTTTTTAGTATCCATCCAGAATGCATGCACGACGTATATGTATTCCAAATTAAAAGAGAAAATTACATATGGACCACGAATATATGATGATGATGATAAAATCAACAGTCCATTTATTTATACCATGTTCTTACTGTATCCAATAAGTGTATGCGCGCACGTCTGAAATAAATACAAAATATTAATATTTATCGTTTGTAATGCTTCATAAATATTGAACACTGAATGTGGTCTAGTATGTCTGTGTGCTTTATGAATTGTACAAGGATGTATAATCAGAAACCAGTCTTCTTTTAAGCTACTACATTTGTATCTTAAAATCCAATGTTCTTTGTGGTATGATATCGTATACCTTAAAATCCAATGTTCTTTGCGGTATGATATCGTATACCTTAAAATCCAATGTTCTTTGCGGTATGATATCGTATACCTTAAAATCCAATGTTCTTTGTGGTATGATATCGTATACCTTAAAATCCAATGTTCTTTGCGGTATGATATCGTATACCTTAAAATCCAATGTTCTTTGCGGTATGATATCGTATACCTTAAAATCCAATGTTCTTTGCGGTATGATATCGTATACCTTAAAATCCAATGTTCTTTGTGGTATGATATTGTGTACCTTATAATCCAATGTTTTTGCGGTATGATATCGTGTTCCTTAAAATCCAATGTTCTTTGTGGTATGATATCGTGTACCTTAAAACCCAATGTTCTTTGTGGTATGATATCGTGTACCTTAAAATCCAATGTTCTTTGTGGTATGATATCGTGTACCTTAAAATCCAATGTTCTTTGTGGTATGATATTGTGTATCTTAAAATCCAATGTTATTTGCGGTATGATATCGTGTACCTTAAAATCCAATGTTCTTTGTGGTATGATATCGTGTACCTTAAAATCCAATGTTATTTGCGGTATGATATCGTGTACCTTAAAATCCAATGTTCTTTGTGGTATGATATCGTGTACCTTAAAATCCAATGTTCTTTGTGGTATGATATCGTGTACCTTAAAATCCAATGTTCTTTGTGGTATGATATTGTGTATCTTAAAATCCAATGTTATTTGCGGTATGATATCGTGTACCTTAAAATCCAATGTTCTTTGTGGTATGATATCGTGTTCCTTAAAATCCAATGTTCTTTGTGGTATGATATCGTGTTCCTTAAAACCCAATGTTCTTTGTGGTATGATATTGTGTACCTTATAATCCAATGTTTTGCGGTATGATATCGTGTTCCTTAAAATCCAATGTTCTTTGTGGTATGATATCGTGTACCTTAAAACCCAATGTTCTTTGTGGTATGATATCGTGTACCTTAAAATCCAATGTTCTTTGTGGTATGATATCGTGTACCTTAAAATCCAATGTTCTTTGTGGTATGATATCGTGTACCTTAAAATCCAATGTTCTT
Source organism: Anadara kagoshimensis (assembly GCA_021292105.1). Taxonomy (NCBI): domain Eukaryota; kingdom Metazoa; phylum Mollusca; class Bivalvia; order Arcoida; family Arcidae; genus Anadara; species Anadara kagoshimensis. The sequence continues at coordinate 57,304,376 of CM037871.1, read as the reverse complement.
TGTGGTATGATATCGTGTTCCTTAAATCCAATGTTTTTTGTGGTATGATATTGTGTACCTTAAAATCCAATGTTCTTTGTGGTATGATATTGTGCATCTTAAAATCCAATGTTATTTGTGGTATGATATCGTGTACCTTAAAATCCAATGTTCTTTGTGGTATGATATTGTGTATCTTAAAATCCAATGTTATTTGCGGTATGATATCGTGTACCTTAAAATCCAATGTTCTTTGTGGTATGATATCGTGTACCTTAAAATCCAATGTTCTTTGTGGTATGATATTGTGTACCTTAAAATCCAATGTTCTTTGCGGTATGATATCGTGTTCCTTAAATCCAATGTTCTTTGTGGTATGATATTGTGTACCTTAAAATCCAATGTTCTTTGTGGTATGATATTGTGTATCTTAAAATCCAATGTTATTTGTGGTATGATATCGTGTACCTTAAAATCCAATGTTCTTTGTGGTATGATATTGTGTATCTTAAAATCCAATGTTATTTGCGGTATGATATCGTGTACCTTAAAATCCAATGTTCTTTGTGGTATGATATCGTGTACCTTAAAATCCAATGTTCTTTGTGGTATGATATTGTGTACCTTAAAATCCAATGTTCTTTGCGGTATGATATCGTGTTCCTTAAATCCAATGTTCTTTGTGGTATGATATTGTGTACCTTAAAATCCAATGTTCTTTGCGGTATGATATTGTGTACCTTAAAATCCAATGTTCTTTGTGGTATGATATTGTGTATCTTAAAATCCAATGTTATTTGTGGTATGATATCGTGTACCTTAAAATCCAATGTTTTTTGTGGTATGATATCGTGTACCTTAAAATCCAATGTTCTTTGTGGTATGATAGTGTGTACCTTAAAATCCAATGTTCTTTGCGGTATGATATTGTGTACCTTAAAATCCAATGTTCTTTGCGGTATGATATCGTGTACCTTAAAATCCAATGTTCTTTGCGGTATGATATTGTGTACCTTAAAATCCAATGTTCTTTGTGGTATGATATTGTGTACCTTAAAATCCAATGTTCTTTGCGGTATGATACTGGTATGTTGGTTTATAGTTTTTGTAATACTAGCATGTTGGTGGTGTATCTTTCGGGGCACCCGGCTTCACTTACCTGATGAACGTTCACATCTTTTATCTTAATTAGCCTGTTTTCAAAGTTTCATTTGTGATCTGATTGTGATTTAAACACGGATAGTTATGTTTGTATTTGATTTAGAAGCGGGACTCAGCTTCTAAGATAATGTAGTTTATACAGGTTTAAATCAGGCAGGTCCCTTTATAGATAATGTTTTGTGTTATCTAGGTGTTTAGAACACAAAGCGCTAATAAGCTAATATTTAATATCTAATATTTTATTTATTTGGATTTAAATTCAAACTACATGTACTTAGCCATGATACTTTTGAGTCCACAAAACATACGTTTATAACTGTGGTTATATCTTGGAAATGGAAACCGTGTCCAAGGAACTCCGTAACAATTAGCCTAAATGCCTTGCTTTAGTTAGGGCAACAAAAACATGACACAACAACCCCATTTGTCAAAGAACATTTTGAAGGCAGTTGGTCTAAATTAATTTACTACCAATTATCCTGGAACCACCAAATTCAAGCTTCATTCCGCTAAACAGAAAAGCAACACCGTCAACTGAATACTTAATACTAGTGCAACCACAGACATCTGTTTAATATTTTCTGACATAGTGACTATAGACATGTTTGGCTGTACAGTTAAGTGAATTAGCTGATAAGAGAAATATATGAAAAATAAATGTTTAATCTGGACAGCGTGCTGTACACTATCTTTCCAGGCTGATTAACTTTATATATATAACAAAGACCAGTCTTCCCTATACCAAACCTGTGCTTGAGACCTACACAATCAATACTAACTGGTTTAAGAGGAAATTGGTAATACATTATTCTTTGGTTAAATGTCCGCATGTTTCTTCTAATTCGACCTATTATTGGTGCCCTTGCTTCCATTTTCCTCAATGTCATTCTTATAGATACTCTTTAATTTGATATTCAGAAATATAAAAAAAATCATATCGTTTCTTTAACGTTTCAAATGTATTTTTGGTGTTTAAAGATTTGTTCTAAAGTGCTTGTGATGCACATTTAAAGCTATTCTATTAAATGCGCTCTGAGTTACCATTATATATCATTTTGCAGTAATGTTCTTTTTGGTAGATACTTTCTTCGCAATAGTGCTAGAAGCATTCGAGCAAAATCATCTTCGATCCCACTGCCAATATTAAGATCACAAACCACTGGGTTTTTTTTTTAATGCAACCACTAAAGTAAAGTTTGGTGGTGTTAACAAGAAATCTTATTAAGATATTTGATTAAAGAGTGATGTGCTTCTTCGTCATAACAAAACCTTGTAGGCCAGATACAGCGTTTTGCATCAAATACTTTATTTGTAAGACTAAGATATTTTTTTAAAAATATTTTAAAACAAATCAAATGAGCAGCACAAAATTAATACATTTTGTAAGTATACATACATAATACTATCGAAATAAATTTACATGTATTCTTAAAAATCTTAACACACGTGTAAATATATACTTCATTAGTGCATTGGTTTTTACATTTCTATTTAACGGACTTCTTGTACTTTTATTAATTTGTAAAATTTTACTTCGATGAAGTTGTGGTATTATTCACCATGAAGTCATGTACTTTTAAATTTCTATGGCATTGTGGTGCAATCCGCTATGAAGCCCATTAGTTTATACATTTCTACTTTGACGGAGCTGTGGTGCAATCCGCTATGAAGCCCATTAGTTTATACATTTCTACTTTGACGGAGCTGTGGTGCAATCCGCTATGAAGCCCATTAGTTTATACATTTCTACTTTGACGGAGCTGTGGTGCAATCCGCTATGAAGCCCATTAGTTTATACATTTCTACTTTGACGGAGCTGTGGTGCAATCCGCTTTGAAGCCCATTAGTTTATATATATATCTACTTTGACGGAGCTGCGGTGCAATCCGCTATGAAGCCCATTAGTTTATACATTTCTACTTTGACGGAGCTGCGGTGCAATCCGCTATGAAGCCCATTAGTTTATACATTTCTACTTTGACGGAGCTGTGGTGCAATCCGCTATGAAGTCCATTAGTTTATACATTTCTACTTTGATGGAGCTGCGGTGCAATCCGCTATGAAGCCCATTAGTTTATACATTTCTACTTTGACGGAGCTGCGGTGCAATCCGCTATGAAGCCCATTAGTTTATACATTTCTACTTTGACGGAGCTGTGGTGCAATCCGCTATGAAGCCCATTAGTTTATATATATCTACTTTGACGGAGCTGCGGTGCAATCCGCTATGAAGCCCATTAGTTTATACATTATCTACTTTGACGGAGCTGCGGTGCAATCCGCTATGAAGCCCATTAGTTTATACATTTCTACTTTGATGGAGCTGCGGTGCAATCCGCTATGAAGCCCATTAGTTTATACATTTCTACTTTGACGGAGCTGCGGTGCAATCCGCTATGAAGCCCATTAGTTTATACATTTCTACTTTGACGGAGCTGTGGTGCAATCCGCTATGAAGTCCATTAGTTTATACATTTCTACTTTGACGGAGCTGCGGTGCAATCCGCTATGAAGTCCATTAGTTTATACATTTCTACTTTGATGGAGCTGTGGTGCAATCCGCTATGAAGTCCATTACTTTATTGATGGAGCTGTGGTGCCATTAACTTTGAAGTTTATCAGTTCATACACGCTACAGTACTTTGATGGTGTTCTAGTAGCATTCATCATTTAAACATTATTGTTTTTAGTCCAACAGTACCTTGATGGGGTCCCAATATCATTCATCATACATAACGCGTGTACTATATACCTTTTACATCCTCGTTTACTACTGTGTCTCAATTTAGTAATGTAACATCTTTTGTTAATTTCACAATTAAACGTCCTGAACACGTGGTGGATAATATATATACAATAGTATATATGACGGGGATATTAATGATGATATCCGCTTGTTGTAAGTACTCCAAGTGTTACAACCACTTTTGTCGTAAAGGTTCATTCACACGAACTTACGCTTTCTGAGTTAATAAACTCTGCGGTATTCGAATTTCAAAAGAATGGTTGAAGATCCTCCGAGTGTTCCAAAAACCACACCACTTGGCTTTAAATAAAGTGCCATGAAAAGTCGACAGTTGTATAAAATGTATATTCCATATCCCAATCGAATGATCTTCAAAGTCCGCAGATTAGTATAACGTCCACGCTACAATATATGGGTTTCTCTTTTTGTCTTCTTTGCTTGTTTCTGTCGTTATTGTTCATTGGTTCGTGTAATTGGTTGCGTTGCTCGTTGTCAAACACAGTTTTTCATAGTCAATTGTATTTTTCCTACTCTAAAAATTGTCAGAATCAAACAATTCAAGAAAATAATACATTTCCAATTAAAACTCATGATTGGTTGTAATCAATGGACTATGTGTGATATATTGTACACCGGAAATATTCAAGACAGCATGGTCTTTCTTACACGTGACACGCATCATGTGATATCCAATCTGGAAAGTAGATCCGGGATCACTTAACGTAAGATGTATCGAACACCGAAGTAAGTGTGACATCGAAGTTTCGCTCTCGTGGGAACGATGTTAAAGTGACACTGAATTGTTTTATATCACTGTCTATGTGATATTTCCCAGATATCTCTCGAGAATAGATCTAACAGCGAGAAGAAAATCTCTAAATACTCATACTTAGCAAGTAGAAATTAAAACCTACAACATCAAACTATGTCACTTAAACATAAAACAAAACACCATACTACACTTAATTAATTAATTTGGATTACATTTGCATAAAATATTTGTCCAGGGTATTTTAGCCAAGTACTGATCAGATTAGCCTTCAGAGCTTGCTTGAAATCCACAAATCCCAGGTGTGACTTTATTGAACGGACTTCTGATATCGTGATGGCACAGGACGCCAATGAAAAATTAAATCCAGAATTCGGTTTGACAAGCAAAATTTAGTTACGGATACTAACTACTATTTTCAATCAAGTAAATTTTCAATTTAGGTGACTGTACTCTCTAAGACTTGTCCCGTCTAGACATAAAAAGACGGAAATAAGTTGTTTCTTTAATATTGACTTGTTGTTAATGGTGACTAAAGGGTCTGGATAACTAAATTATTTAAGAAAGCATCTACTGTTTTGCTCGACCAAACATAAACAAATGTATGAGTATTTGTATGAAGATATCAGCTTAGCTTAACATTTTTGTTAAACGTTATTATTGAGTTTTGACTAACGGGTGACCTTTCTTCGTTTTACATATGCTGTCAAATGCCACATCTTGTATATTATTCTTTTTCCAAGCTTCATTAATATTGCCTGAAAAATGGCTTATCGGCGTAGAGCATTTATTTACACACGTGGCGAGTAAAGCTAAATAAAAAGGAGGTGCTTACACGTCCGGGGCACCATGCCTCACTTCCCTGGTGGCAGTTCATGTGTTTAACTAATTAAATTGTCTGTTTCAAAGTTATGTTTGTTTTTGACTTTGGGATTGTGGTTTTGACATGGATTGTTACGTTTGTTTTTGACTTTGGGATTGTGGTGTTGACATGGATTGGTATGTATGTTTTTCACTTTAGGATTGTTGTTTGGACATGGATTGGTATGTTTGTTTTTTCTTTGGGATTGTGGTTTTGACATGGATTGTTATGTATGTTTTTCACTTTGGGATTGTTGTTTGGACATGGATTGTTATGTATGTTTTCACTTTGGGATTGTGGTTTTGACATGGATTGTTACGTTTGTTTTTTACTTTGGGATTGTGGTTTGGACATGGATTGTTATGTATGTTTTTCACTTTGGGATTGTGGTTTTGACATGGATTGGTATGTTTGTTTTTTACTTTGGGATTGTGGTTTTGGCATGGATTGGTATGTTTGTTTTTTTATTTTGGAATTGGGGTTTAGACATGGATTGTTACGTTTGTTTTTTACTTTGGGATTGTGGTTTGGACATGGATTTGTATGTTTGTTTTTTATTTTTGAATCGTGGTTTGGACATGGATTGTTATGTATGTTGTTTACTTTGGGATTGTGGTTTTGACATGGATTGGTATGTTCGTTTTTTTACTTTGGAATTGTCGTTTGGACATGGATTGGTATGTTTGTTTTAATGTGATACCACTCGAATTTACTTGTCTCTACGGGGGATACAGCTTAACCAAATTGGAGTTTATATGTCGGTATATCACGTTTATATATAGGTAGAAAAAATGTACTTGATTGACTCAGAATTCCTTCTGAATCAAGCGGAAAAAATAAACAAACCCCCTATTGTCTTATTCGCACTGACGGCTTTATATATGGATACGCAGTGGATTGTAACTATCTGACGTTACATCTCGATCAGCGGGGATCAGATTCTGCCCGAAGTTAGCGGGTTATATACTAACCCGATTATCGCTTTGTATACTTTTCTTAAAGTATGTGTAGCGGTTTTTTTTCACGGTTTTAAGACCACACTTAATAACAAAGAACATCAGCATAATAAATGTATATATTTTCATTTACGCTTAATAACTTAATTATAACCGGAAATAAGAAATAAGGAATTTCCTGTCTTTCTCGACAGAATACATTAGGGGTTTATAAAACGGTGACATAAAATAGGGAAGTGTTAAGAAAGGTGCTAAAATCGTAACAGGTGTCACAGTACTCTTACTGGGGTGTCAAACGAAACCGAGCTTGAAACAGCAGCATGACAATTAATTAATTTTAATTTTTAAACCCTTGAAATCTCAGAACTGGCGGGAAATATGTGCACTTTCAAACACCCAACAACAAAATTACAATTAGATATGTGAAATAAACGATCATCTGCCAGGTATATCATTTTTAAATCTTTTTATCCAGGTATAATGAATCTTTACAATAAAATCCCACAAAGGACAGGTGCAAAATGCAGAGGTATTGCCTCCGTACAGGTAATATAAATCTTTGTCAATTTTCTTTCTTTTTTCCACTTCCTCTTTGATCTCCGGTCACCTGTCCTCTTTAATAAAATGTAAACAAATCCGTTTTAAGTGTCTCGACTGGATAAAAAGTCGAGCGTTTTCTATGTGTCGAAATCCACCTGTATTTAGATACAAAATTTTTAAATACCGTTACAGTGCATTGAGCCTCAGTTTGGTTGTACAAGGTCAAGGTGGGTACAAAATAAGGCGGGGGGAAATACACAAAGGCGGAAATGGCTTTGTTTATATGAATCAAATCTATTTTAACAACAGGTGTCGGATTTTAAAGTTAAAAACGATAATAATACTTAAACTTGATCATCTCAATTTAGTTATTTTGCATTCAGGTGAAGGACAGCTGTTCTATATTTTCTTTCTTTATTTTTAATTTGACCGAAGACAAGGCGATATTTGCATATAATTATATTTTCCAATTCATTACACAGGACAGCATGTGCATCGTGTTTTCCCTCCATTTTCCAGATTCTTATTTAACGCTTTAATTTGTCACAATGATAACTTTGTTGATTTTTTGGGTAATATTGAAGTAAATAAATATATAAACATTTGTATACCCGTCTTATAAAATTATTTTACTTTTGTTTATATTCAATGTTAATTACTATTGTAGATTATCACGAAGAGGAAAACATTACCAGAGAAGCAGGTGCGTTTCCACTGAATTCCTTCAGACTTCCCTCGGGCCCGATGGCATGTGTTCCATCCAAACAAAAGTTTTATATGTAAACATCTCTCAGATTGGCAAGCATTGCGGTAGCTCAGTTGGTAGAGTGTTCGCTTTGTAAGTGGGAGGTCGTGGATTCGAAGCCCGTCTGGGTCTAACCCAGATTTGAAAGTGGGTAGTAAGCACTCGGCATTACGAAACTGAGCCGAGATTCTTTTGGATAGGAACTTGATATCATTTAGTCCTCTCAATGGCTATTGCAATTGCGAAAATATTGACAGGTCTTTAAAACTCAATTTCTCATTATCAATTCATTTTTATTTTGCATATAGGTCATGATGTCTCCCATAATTAAGTGCCATTCATCATTTATAAATCACAATTATATTTTTAATTGACCTCAACGAACTCACCGTGAATCTTGATTTCTATCATTATTTTTAATATATATTTTTAATATGTATATATAGGTGACGCATACATATAACGTATCATATAGATGTTCACAAATATATACAAACGTGTAGACAAGTTATAATAGATTAGGTCGATAAATCATTGATAAAGAGTAAATTTTAATCAGTCAATACACTCATAACTTAGATATGTCAACACAGTTTGTCAGGACATCAACACGGCTATATGCAGATTCAGTCGAAAAATATTTAAAGCTGAGATTCAATTCCCAGATCCGCAACAGCATATTTTGCAAGTGATGTACAAAAACCCCAGCTATAGGTATTTATCAAGCACAATCGTAATGTTTTACAATGGAAATATTAAATCTACATATGACACTATTATAGAAATTTAACCCAAAAAATAAAAAATAAAAAACCAGAACATATCGATCCATGTTCAGATCACAAATCAAAAAGACCAGTGAAAACATTGAAGACTGGTAAATTCATTTTAACACATGAACTTCCATCAGGGAAGTGAGGCCGGATGCTCTGAAAGGATAAGCTACACCTGTTAAGTTAGCTACAGCGGTCACTTTGTCGTTCAGCCTTTATCTCCCTTATATGATATAAAATTAAACTCATTGCCGTCAGTGATTCTGAGCCAAAGCAACCAAGAATGCGCGCAAACCGTGATAACAAACTGAGGTTACCTTATTTATCTTGAATTTAGACGGGCATCTGATATAATGGTATACACTGACGTTTGCACCTTAACAGCACCATTTATCTGAAAACCATTGTTTCCACAATACGAAGTTTTTACCAAACAGCAAGACTACAGACAAAATGTATATATCTTATCTAAACAAAAAGGCAGAAATATTTTAAACAGGATGTGCTTACCATTCTGGGCATCCGGCCTCACTTCCCTGGTGGAAGTTTTCAGCACGTCTTCACGAATTACAAAACCCGGGGTCCGTGTCTGCATCAAATATTAGTTTATTAACACTCGCGAGTTACCTGTTGGCATTTTCCCGCCATTTGTAACATCAAACCAAGGACATACTTGTCGGTTACCCGGAGAAGAGATGGTGGCAAGTCTTGCTAAACCATCGATTCTGTTTAGAAACTCTGTCTTCATGTAACGTTTGCATAGCATTGTTGGAGTTCAGGTTTGTTTCCACGAACAAAAATAAACTATAATTAATGGATGCAAAAGAAAGATGTGAAATCAACATTTGGCACCATGCCACATTATACGACAACATGGCAAAGATACATTAGTACACATATACATAATGTAATGATTCAACAGCAACAACAATAATAGCAATAAGGACAAAACACGGTCAACAGCAACAACAATAATAGCTATAAGGACAAAACACGGTCAACAGCAACAACAATAATAGCTATAAGGACAAAACACGGTCAACAGCAACAACAATAATAGCTATAAGGACAAAACACGGTCAACAGCAACAACAATAATAGCTATAAGGACAAAACACAATAATACATAATAAAACCTGTATATAAAGACAACACAATGGGACCTCAAACATTGATTTTACAGACAGGGGGTCTTCATTTTTTGAAATATGAAGCAATACGGTGGCACTTAAAACATTGTCCAAATGATATTTATATAGGTGGTCATTAAAACATGTTTAATAGGGGAGCATTTGAAGATGACGTTGTGTGTTACCTATTAGAACATGTGGTTGTACAACTCGGATGCGTAATGTCCTGATATCTTTCTCAAAACTTTTCATGTGTTTGTTTGTCCACACCCCCACCAACAAAGGACGACCATTATCATAAAATGTACATGTTTTGTCTTGTTTTGTCGAATTTTCAATTTTGATATACAGACATGAAAATATTTACTTTTGCTGTGAAATTTGATCTTAGCGGACAATAATCAGGAATACCCTTGATCTTTGTATAACCCCATATATTGATAGTTCTGTACAGACATTGAAAGGTTTTTTTATGTACATACAACTGTATTATTGTTTTGTTTCTTTGGAATTTTCTTGTACTTAAATGTGATATTATAACAAAAAATGTTTTGAAAGAGGACCCCGACAGATTTTGTTCTGTTTTCTTTTCGTGTTTCTATAGCATATAAAAGGTCACAGGTCTGAATCGACCTTTTCGTACCATCGTACTTTTATAATAGGTGTCCATTTCCATGTTGTATTCAAAAGCAATGTGGTCAATGTTTTCGCTTGAAAACATGACATTGTGGATTTTTCTGAACTTCAGCTGTTAAATATTGTTTCAACAAACTTTGGGACAGTTTGGGGTGGGGTGGGTATCAGCGGAAAGATAACTTCCATTTTTTCATATACACATGTATATGTTCAAGCGTTAACGTATAGCTTCCAACATTGAAGTGAGTAGCGTATGTGTATATGGTGTTTTTATAGTTCATGTTAAACTTCGGATGGTGATGGTGATGGTGATGATGATGATGATGATGATAAAGAAAGTTCGGTGCCCAGTAACAACTCCTAATGAAGTGCGACGACTAATAAAGTCCGGACTTCATTAGGCGTTGGAGTTCATTAGGAGTTGTTACAGTGCCCTAGAGAAATATGCCTATTTGGATTTTGTAACTCAAGCTCCGTGGCCATTGTTACACTAACCGATATACGTTTACAATATCCCACTATTGGCACCATGACAGTTCGTCCCACTGCGTCCGTCACAGAAATTAATACGTTGCGTTCGTTAATAAACACGTGAGTGAGCCAGTTCCAGCTGAAATAAAATTGTTACCGTTTCTTTGTGATATTTCAAAACAAAGCATGTCAATTTTAAAATTCCATGTCCAAGGTTGTTTGACTTTATATATGAGCAAGCATAATTTATCATTAGAACAAATTGAATAATATTCATCAAGACAATTTACTATATGAAACACATTTAAAGACCTTTTTTGAAATACAGATGCCTGGATACCGCACGTGCTTACCACGCGCTCCACGTCATGTCGCGTGCTCGTTCTCGTTTTGAATAGGTATAGTGAATTAAAAGAACGTCTATTCTATCATAAAGTCGTGCACCAGTAACTTTTAATTGGTTTCAATAGAGTACATAATGACAAAAATGACAAATAAAAAACAAAATATGTGAAGCGCGATGTCACTGTGTATGTACCGGCGCGTGTCCTGACTTCTTTATCAGATCTATATTACGTATTTATAGAGCATTAGAAAGTAACATTTCTGATAAATTTTTAATAGTTCATAAATTACACTTTCATAAAATGTCTAAAAAAATAAATAAACGCGCGTAATTGGACAGAAATATAGAAAAATGTACAAAAAACGTTTTGTGATACACTGGTTGGTGTAGTATGATTTTTTAGTTATATTTTCGTATCTGCTGTCGGTCCTCTCTCCACCTGTAATCAAATTAAAGGCAGGTGGTGTGTATAGGTTGAACATTAGAGAGAGGTCAAGTAATGCCTGTCATAATTACCAAGGTGTTTGTACCGAGTTAGAGAAAGAATGCGTCCACTGCAAACTAATCGAACAAGTCATACTGTCAAAGGTTCAAGGTCTTCTGGCCATTGATAATCCACCACGGTACACAATACACTCACACAATGAAATAACGCCAAATGAACCGATGACTAAATATAATTCAATATATGTTTTAAATAGAAAATTGTTAGTTTTTTAACCACAACTGTCGAGGTGTCTTTTTATTTGGGAGGCGTACATTGTAAACGAATTGTGATAATGTGGTTTAATGATTAAGTCCCTCCAAATATATGTATAGACATCGATCAAGTGTAAATTTGGTGTAACATGATATGTGTTGCTTCATGAGTTGTGTTGAGTACAGGTGTTTGAAGTCACGGTCAAGAATAGTTCGCTTATATCAAGGCGTTGCCAGCTATAGGCTAAGGTGCAGAAATCGCCCTGATCGAGCGCTAGTACAAGACAGACCATAAAACCTACACTAGATAAATCCTTAGAATCGCGAATAGTTGTACAATTGCTGATGCAACGATATGTAACCAATCAAATTGCTGAGTTATCAAATGTTGCCATCGTTCGCAAAAATTTCACAAGAGATTGGACCCGTGTTCAAACGTACAGTAAAACTTATAATGCCCCTTGATAACTTTGTCACCTCACTTCTCGCCACCTACGATTTAGTCCCAAAACCCGTGTCTTCTTTATTCTAATTTAACGCCAAACCCCTTTTATAACACAAAATGACGGGGCAAATAATGACGCCATGATGGGTTAATGTTTTACAGTACATTTGTCTGAATCTACGGGATCATCTTGTGGAAATTGATGAAGCTACGAAAACGTGTAAATAATGTCAATGTGGCCTTTTGTTATACTTTTTTTAAAAGGTAACAGTTGGTACTAACATAGAGGTATTTGTTCATAAATTAATTAAAACTTTCCTAATGTGGTCTGTTTCAGGTATTCTAACAAACACGGACCATTACTGACAATATGTTTGGGCGACCACTAGGCATGAAAATATTTACTTTTGCTGTGAAATTTGTAAAACAAACTACATGTTAATAAGTCATTATATCTTAACACGGGGTAAATATGGTATTATCAGAAATTTCGCAATTCTTATAATTTATTTCAAAGAAACCGAACAAAAGCAATAACGAACTCGGGACGAAAAATTCTAACTCAAATCATTAAACACACAAGTATTATGTAAAACAAATACCCCCACACCTTTAAAACGGAGGGACGGTATTAGGGGGACATTTCACAATGCTCTCAATTACTCAACTAGGGAATGGATAGGTGTTCAAATATTAGTCGAGATTAACTTGCCAAGTGGTCACAGTGTTCGCGGACATACATCAGGATATTAAACAATTTATTTATCTTATTTGCTCATTATTCATTTCAAACATTATATATGGACATTCCTTTTAAATTATTTATGTTGTGTCAAAAGTTTTAGTTTCATTTTGGACACTTCAGTTACAGTGGAGAAGTATTGGGTTTTTACACCCATCATCATCATCATCATCATCATTAATTTATTTCCTCAATACTGAGATACATGATAATCTTAATTATAACTTAACTAATATTTAACTTAATTAACAATAGATATAAAGATATATACAGAAGTGAGACAAACATATAATACATTATTTAGAAAGTGATGTGTCTGAGTTAAACAAAAGAATATATATGCTAGGTGGTAAGTCTGTAATATACTGCCGAGACTCTCCTGATAAACTGGAAAGACATATAAAGGAATTCCTTCCATGTTACATCGTCTCTAAAACAAGCTGGTGGTCTACCAAGTAGAGCTATGTATTGGTTGTATTCACATAATGCGTTCAACTCTAAGTTAACCTGGATTCCAAAAACGTCTGTAATGCCAGACCAAAATTCGTCTCTGAATACGGAAACGCTAGGACACGAGCAAGTAATATGTTGAAATAAATTAGAAAATACCTGATTACATAAAGTGCATGACTGGATAGTGTTGTTTGGAATAAGGGTCCATAGTTTAGCATTAATTTACATAGACTGGTATTATTGAAAGTATATGATATGTCCCAAATAACAAATGGTTGGATAGTGTCGGTTATTTTGTTGAATGTGGTAAAATCAATGTCTCTACGTGTTCTTTGGTTCCTTTGCATGTTCTCTTGCTGATTAAGTGCAACATGGACTATTGTCTTCCATTGTTGCCTCGTAGGCAAAATGCAGCTATCAACAAACTGTTGTAAATAGTTTACTAACGCGTATTTCTTCAAAATTGTCCAAATATCTTGTACATATCCAACGTGTTTTTCGTCCGGGGACTCGATAAAACTGTATAGGCGATAGAGAAACACCTTTTTAACCAGGCTTTGGGGACTACTATTACATAGTTTTTCAAGAAATAATAGTTTTCTCTTTTCAACCTCCAAAGATAGTTTATTAACACCAACCATCTGTTCACACATGTCGGATCTTGTACGTACTGGTAAATTCTGCATATGTCTACAAACAAAGTGCTGAAAACGATTGATACGGTCAATATCACTACGTTATCCGAAGAAACCAACGACCAATGAAGGGCGTAAAACACCATTACTCTGACGCTCGGGTTCGGTGTTGTAGATCTCTATATATGTTCATGTTGTAAGGTTATGCTATCTGTTTGTCGCCATGTCGTCTTCGTGTGCACGTATTTGATTTAGTTTTGGTGCTAGCATCCCAGATTATATCATGATATCTCCAGGAAATCAAGCCAAGCCCACAACGCATCCGCTACGGTAGCTCAGTCGGTAAAGTACTCGCTCCGTATGTGGGAGGTCCTGGTTCAGCACCCCTGCCGTGTCTGACCAAGCCTTAAAAAATAGGTAGTGGCTAACCACTCGGCATTTAGAATATTAAAGTTACAGAGTCCTTCGGAAGAGACCTTAAAATCCAATATCCCGTGTCACGGCAGGTGTGGCACGTGGAACTCTCCCTGTTCATTGCTGTAAGCGCCCTGCAATGGTCAAAATGTTTTCCACTTCGCCTATTACAGGTGACGTCCCGATACCAGTTAAATTCTGAACTGGGTCGTAAACATCAATCAATCAATCAATCACACTTTTGACAAACAAACCTGAAATTTGTCCAACTTTTTAGAACCTATGTCATTACATTAGATATTTTTGTGGAAAAAATTCAATTGTGACGCAAAAGGATTTTTAAAAGGTCCCATAATTGTCAATCATAACTTAAAATCATAAGTGAGTCATTTATTTATTTATTTATTTATTTATTGTGAAATAAAGTACAATGCTTTTGATACCGGTAGTAGTTTTTCCCTCCTATGACTAGTTTTATACATTCTAATGAGATGCCCCCTCCCCTCATTGAGTACTCTAAGAAAGTTGTTACACCTGGTATGAATTTTCGTTAATTGTTTAAATAGCTTGTTTTGCTTATCATTGTTAAAGTGTTACAATAATGGACAAAACCTTGAATGAATTACCAACAGACCGGATAATGAACAGAAAGGCATCGTGAACATCCACGTAATTGACTACCATACAATAATTCCATTTCCTCCCTGGCATGACCACATGAGAATCCCGGGTGTTTACACCTCTCAAGACCTCCGGAGTTACAGACAGAGAGGGGTTTTTCTCCCCGGGGTACAATTTCGTAATAATCTTTAATTATAATTACAGATAAAAAGATGACTTTTATAGCAAAATATGACAGGCCAGGTTTAATCTGTGATGATAACAGCCAAATTTGGAAGTCAAGCGGGGTAGAAATCCGGTGATTGAGACCCTTATTTTAAAAATTAATTATTTTGATGAATAGAAAAGGTGTGATAGTTATCCCCTGTTTGTAATACATTAATTCATATTACGTTCTATATTTTATCACCTCGATTTTGTACTTTAAAAACGCAATTCATAAAACCAAATGGTACATGTTATCAACTTTAAAATTCTAATATAAAATATATTTTAATTTCATTTTTATTCATAATTTAACAGCGTACATTTTGATATATCTTCTATATTATATACAATTAAAGTTTGATGATCGATTGAGCGAATACAAATTATCCAGTACTATGACTACTTGCAAATGTCTCGGTTGAATTTTGACAAAGTAACTTTTCACAGGAGAGAGAGAGAGAGAGAATAATTAAGCATTAAACTTTGTTTGTAATCGATCTATGCTGGTATAGATCGAATGGCTCTCGCGCTAATTTGAATAAATTATTATACTTTGCGGTCTCGTTTTCAATTGCGCTTTAAGACTTTGTGATCCAGGAGCGTAAAAAGTAAGCAGATAGTCCTGTTGCGTAAACTTATCTTGTTTATTTGAGACTAGATGCAATGAAAGAGTAATAGATTTTTTCCTCTTTGTAAAACTTGGAATGGGTGCTCTGGAAGACTATGCGTATAGCCCAAGAGCTAGTGGGGTTTGAAATATGTGTCAATGGCCAAAAGCTTTGAAGGTTGTTTCTGATAGAAAAATGTCTGTAGTTTTCGAATTTGGGCGTCTTGTGAATGAACTCGTTTCCGATTTTTTTTCAGACGCGAGTTTTTACACTAGAATCGCATTTTTCAGCCGGTTTTTCGGTAATTTGATAATTCTGCATTATGGACGCGATATGGCCTTAAAATGTCTTATTACTGATGCGGTTATCAAGAATTATGATCATTGTTGACATTTAAGTTAAAAACTTCTTGATACATTTCAGATTTTTTTTTAAAATAACTATTTTAGGAAAAAAATAGACCAAAAATTTTGCGTTTTTAATATTTTGCCCTCTTTTATGTCTTATAAAAAAATAATAAAAGCATTTAAGTGAAATGTTTTACCATATTGTCACAGCCTAATGTGTTTTGCATTCAATAAAAGTAGCTGCATATCATTTGGTAGGAAATTGCGGCACCCACAGTGGAAAAACTTTCCCCTACCCCAAAAATTGCAAATTTCTCAAAAAATCGATCTTTACTACAAATTTTGCTATTAGTTGCCATACTGATTGTTATACCGTGTAAGCTTTAATACTTGGGTGACAACATTGAAGACCTCTAACTAAAAACTTCTTGTTAAGCATTCAATCTCAATTTTGTGGCCAATTTTAAACAACCGAGTTTTGCGTTTTTACTTAATCTTTATTCGTTAAAGTCTTGTAGCGCATTCAAAAAAAGCCTGATTATCAATATACTATTTTATTTAGAATCCCTGATGTGTGTGCTTTATTGTGCAAGTATAATGTGTAACAAAATCGTCACATTAACCCATTACCCACGATTTATTCTTCCCCTACCCCAATATGCTAACGATATGCGAATTCACGGGATATACTGTGTTAGTGCTCTTAGACAGGCTGGTTCAAAATAACTCGTATTCATTCAGAATTATAATTTCATTCATCATCAGTGTCTTCACTATCACTACTGTCGGATTCACGTACATCCTCATCTTCTCCCATGTCATCCTCTGTAAAAGTTGTACTGTCCATCTTCAGTCTTATATCTTTCGGAATCTGTTCACCTTCAAACCAGTGAATCGCATACTTGTTATTTTCTTTTTTCCATCCATTTCTTGTGGAGTATTTAATGTAGGACAACTGCAATTGGCATGTTTCCAAAAATATGCAACATATTCTGTTCGGAGGATTTTCTGAACAAGAACACTTTTACAAGGAGGTAGTGAACTCGGATCGGCTCCTTTGAGCTTTTCTAATGGGTCAGTTTGATTTGTTGGAGCGTATTTCTCTCTGAAAATGGCAAATCGTGCCTCATTTACTGTTTTAATGTTTTTTTTGCCATACATTTCACAGACAAAAGATTCCATTACCTTCATATCTCTTTCATTAACTCTTTGATTTGTTCCAATATTTGAGAAAACGCTTCTGAAAGTTGCACTTTTTTCAACGATATTATAAGGCCTAATTTTACCTTTTCTAAGAAATGCTGCAGTATAATCACATCCAGTGAAAGCATGGATAGCTGGAAGAACTTGGCACATTTCGATCCCAATTTCATTGGACAGTTTTGTTAGATCAATAAATCGCCTAGTATTGGTGCCGTCAGTGCCTGAATCCATCCATATGTTTGCATGTATTTGGTGACAATGATACAATAAAATAACCATTACATCCGTGTCATTTGCTCTAACCACTACGTTAGGAGAATCGGACCTTGAGGCAATGTATTGCACATGTAAGGTGATCCTGGTATCTGCCTCCTCGTGGGTACAGGCAAGATTGGACACTTCACTGCACACTACTGTTGCATCATTTTCGCAATAGAATTGATGGCAGTGGTCCTCTGTTGCATAATATAATGTATGGCCTGCAAGAATGTCAGCATAGTTATCATTCTTCCATTCTTGTAGCAAAAACGATAGTAATGACCTCTTGAAATTAGCAGATTTCAAAGCTGAACGGAAATCATGAGGTCGCTTTTGTTTTGGGCCCATTACTACAATATCTGGTCCACTGCTCTCTCCTCGCATATCTCTTTCAATATCTTTGATGGATGGATGGACATATGTGTCACAAACAAAGTGTATTTCTTTTGCCAGTTTACATAATAGCTTGAGAATGGTTTTGGCTACACCTTCAAAAGTATCTGGTAGGTTTGACAGCAACTGTATAAGGAACATGGCATCAACGACATAAGCATCAATTTGATTTGCAGCTGGAGGATCAGAATGAGCCTTGCTCTCTAACATTTTCATAAGTATTGATTTGTCGGTTTTATTCATATTCCCGTCAATTTGTGCAAGAGCTGGCGGCACGGGAGTGAGAGGATATTCAAAAACTTTCTGCAAGTTTATATCTGTTGTCGTTGCCAAAAACAAAAGCCTACCAAATAGATCACGTGAACACTGTAGCTGTATGATTTTCTTTGCTTTCACCTCAACCCGAACCTTAAGTGCCAAAGATGCAAAAGTGCGCAATTTGTTTCTTGTAATAGGTTTTTCAAATCTAGAGGGATCTGCAAAACAGCCATTTCTAAAGTCGTGAAAAGATTGCTCGCCATATTTTACACAACTAAGTATCTCATTTTTCACATCATCTTTGACTCTGTTACCAGTTGATATGCACAGGAGATCCTCATTTCTTATCTCTGTATCAAACGGATTCTTAGTTGCTTTAATACAGTCGATCAAACTACTTACATCTTTATTATCTCTCTGAATTCGCGACGGCTTGAGCTCTTGATTCACATCCCCCTTTTTCCGGATTCCAGTTTTTGAGAGAAGAGCACCAACGATAGCACTGCGGACACTTCGTGTAATCATCCATCTTCGCCTGGCCGTATATGACTGGCTGAATGCAGAAATGCCAGTTAGACGAGATGCAGCATCAGCATTGATTGTCTGCTCAAGTGTCATGTCCACTGGAATTCTGGAAAATGATTTATTCGAGCGTCTTATAGACAAACCACCATTCTCAAGCATTGCTCTTGCTTGTGGATGACTTATATCAATGTTAAGTAAATTTAAGTGATAGCGTGTCATCCATCTTGCATAGTTTGGTCTATTAGCTGCAAAAAATACTGGACACATTTTTCCTAAGCAGTAAGTAAATAAAGGTAGATCGTTAGTTCGACAAGATCTACTGAAAAGTAACAGAAGTTCAACTAATTCAATATACATAAACCAATACTGTGCTGTTGATCCATGGTTTCCAGTTCTTGTGTCATTGGAAAAGGCTTCATACATATCAAAAATAGATTTTAAATTTTCTTGCTCTAGAACGTTTTGCATTTCTTCTGAAGAAGTATTTGTAATGAATTGTTCTAACTGCTCGTATAAAGATTCAGATATCTGACCATGCTCTTCCAGAAAAGACCGAAAATGGAGAATACGGAAAGAAAGAGATAATATAGTATGCATTCTCTGACATCTGTTATAATGCTTCCCTTTTATGAACCCATTTAGAGACCCTTCTGCCAGAACTTTGGTCTCGGTTAGCACATATGGTCCGCCAGAGCCCTCAATTAAGTGACCAAGAGCGCCAAAATATGCCAACATTATATGGAAAGGACCAAAACATATGAAAATATTGTCGTACTTTGGTGATTCTTCCGATTGTATCTGCATCGCTGGTTTAGCTATGGCAAGATCATAGTGGACAATTGCTGTGTTATCAGAACATTCCCGTGCCACAATCTGCGATCGACGTAATGTTTCCGACACCACATCTAATCGGGTCGGTGGCAAACTTATATTGTCCATATAGCCTATCACTTGCTCTGGTAGATGATCTACTGTGATTAGAGAATTCCATCCTGACCACATGGGTATATTAGAAAATAAATGGTGACAAATCACCCATGTTAAATCCCTTTTTCTGGTCTCATTTAAATTAGAGGGGTCCGAAATTGCTTTTACGGGATATTGAAATTTTGTTATTTTTGGACGCTTTCTGTAAGATTCTAAAATAGGGTCCTCAATATCTAAAGAGCGTTTACGTTTCAATGACTTTGTTTGTGTAGTGGATACTTGTGGAATTCCTAGAGAGTCCCCCATTGAATGTTGTTCGTCGGGAGTGTTCTGGTAACATATTCCAACTGTGTCGTGCAAAGTTCCGCTTCCAGACAAAGTCTCGGTGTTTTCATCATATATTATCCCAAGCCGTTCCGGTTGACAAGTTTGGAATTTTCAGTAATCCATCAGGAGTTAGCTGATTCCTGTCTGATATTGTCATTGCAAGTTCAGTTTCAAGTGTCTCCGCAACATGGTAACTTATTGAGTGCCCTAAATGATTTAGTACTTCAATAATTTTCCTACTACCAGTCATACTTTTAAAACCCAGTCCAAGACATAAATGTTTTGATGGCTTTATTTCGCCATTGGTTACAGCAAACAAAGCATCATCTGCTGCTGAACTGATGCATCTATTCATTCTTTCAGAAGGTTCTTTTGTTGAAGACCCTGTATATAGAGTTTTAAAAAACTGCATAAGTATGTCTGGGGGTTAGCTTGGCCTTTCTGTATTTCATTTACAGTCAATGGGTTCTGTAATTGGGGACATGTCTTTGACATTTCTAATATTGTATTTCGCAACTGGTATGCAGCTTCAGTGACTTTGGAATTTAATAAAAACGTATTATGGAAACCTATAATCTGATCTGTATCTAGAAAGCTTGGATATAATATTTTGCCTTGTCGTTTACCTATTTTACTCATGCAAATATCATCTTTGAAGTGATTTAGAAGTTTTACTTCTAAAGTCTGGATGGTATATGAGGAGCAATCAAGACCAATGTCCATCAGCATTGTAGTGTAATATTCATACAAGGAGGCAATTGTTACAGCTTGACCTTGTGCTATAACGTTTTTATTTATGTATTCGGTCAACCATTTAAATGCTTTTTCGTGTCCTAGCCTAATGTTGCCATATTCTGTCTTAGCAGACCCGGGTATACACCTCTCAGAAAGATTTAAGTAATGTTTTCGGCAGCTATGGTGATATTTAACCTCTTTAGCAACAAAATCTATATCACAAACTCTGGCAATCATATCTGTATCACCCAGAACCATTGCAGCATTTTTTATTTTTTCTCCCGCTTCCAAACTTTCACAATTGCCTAACTGTTCCCTTTTCTTACCCTTCGTCAGGAGGCCACAAAACAAACATACGGGAAGAAAAATACCGGAGGAGGAAGTTTCGTCCGATAAATGTTCAGTGTGGGATCTTAAAGTGTAAGAAACTTCTTCTACTTCTACAGTGGAAAAAGACTCTAGTTCTTTTTTTGAGACAGCAGTGAAGTTCTTGTAACACATTCTGTGATAACCATTGGTTTTAGGATCAAAGTTTTGAGGAAGATCTTGACAAATTTGTTTATATTTGTGGGATTTTGTTTTCGAAAGACGATATTCAGCAACTTTTGCCACTTTACTCCCATGTTGTTTCATCAAAAGGTTTAATTTCTATATCTTGGAAACGTTTATCGACATGAAGGCAACAAACAAGATTTGTTTCATCTGTGCTATCGCCCTGTAATATCTGTTTCCCCTTAGATGTATCCAGCCGTGTGCTGGCCATTTTGCAACACTTCTAATTGAAATGACAATGAGTTATCACAAACAAATCGCAAAATATTATTTACAGTGATTTTAATTCAGTCACGGAATCAAATAGAATTAACAAACAGATTACTTATCTGCGTCAAAACTTCATTGATTCTATTGTGAACACGGATTCTTTTTAAAAACAAATATTAAATAAAATCAACTTGTTCACACGAAATATAAACGGTAACAAAACAATAGAAAAAAGGGGTGAATAGTTTTTTCTTACTTATCATAAACAACAACCATATGAAAGTATCTATAATTGCAACCACGTGTGATTTGCAATGACAGAAAACGTAACACAAACGCTTTGCGCAGCGCCATCTGCCGAGTCATACAAAAGGGCGTGGCACTATCATTGCTTAATAATACAAAAAATCAAAGCATTGAATAAACAAGCTAACAGCGTAATTTACTATATGTTTCAAGTACAAATTTACGTTATAACACTCTACCGTGTTTAAAATCTCACTGCCTGAGAACGCACAAGTGTAAAATCAATATCTCGCGAACTCGCTTATTTATTGCATATGGGGTAGGGGGAAGAATAAATTGTGGTGAAAGGGTTTGTGTGACGATTGTGTTATACATTATACTTGCACAATAAAGCACAAACATCAGGGATTCTAAATAAAATAGTATATTGATAATCAGGCTTTTTTTGAATGCGCTACAAGACTTTAACGAATAAAGATTAAGTAAAAACGCAAAACTCGGTTGTTTAAAATTGGCCACAAAATTGAGATTGAATGCTTAACAAGAAGTTTTTAGTTAGAGGTCTTCAATGTTGTCACCCAAGTATTAAAGCTTACACGGTATAACAATCAGTATGGCAACTAATAGCAAAATTTGTAGTAAAGATCGATTTTTTGAGAAATTTGCAATTTTTGGGGTAGGGGAAAGTTTTTCCACTGTGGGTGCCGCAATTTCCTACCAAATGATATGCAGCTACTTTTATTGAATGCAAAACACATTAGGCTGTGACAATATGGTAAAACATTTCACTTAAATGCTTTTATTATTTTTTTATAAGACATAAAAGAGGGCAAAATATTAAAAACGCAAAATTTTTGGTCTATTTTTTTCCTAAAATAGTTATTTTAAAAAAAAATCTGAAATGTATCAAGAAGTTTTTAACTTAAATGTCAACAATGATCATAATTCTTGATAACCGCATCAGTAATAAGACATTTTAAGGCCATATCGCGTCCATAATGCAGAATTATCAAATTACCGAAAAACCGGCTGAAAAATGCGATTCTAGTGTAAAAACTCGCGTCTGAAAAAAAATCGGAAACGAGTTCATTCACAAGACGCCCAAATTCGAAAACTACAGACATTTTTCTATCAGAAACAACCTTCAAAGCTTTTGGCCATTGACACATATTTCAAACCCCACTAGCTCTTGGGCTAGTACATGTACAAATTCACTACTTTGGCACAATGCTTCAAACACGATCGGTTTCAGATGATACTATAGGATTCCAAAATAAGCTCTATATTTGTTTAAATAATTATGGTCCGATACACGTTAAGCAGGTGTTTTTGTTTTAGATTAACGTGTTGTGAATCATATGAAATCTACCTCGACCTAACCTAATCAATAACAGAAATGTGATTGCATGCAATATTTCTATCGGTCACGCTTTCATTATTACAGTACTCTGATTGAAAGTCGCTGTTCTTCGTTGATAAGTTATAAAGCAGCATTTTGGGGCCTGATAAAAAGACAAAATATTGATCATTTCTCACAAGATAAAACAAACTTCTTTATTAAAAGCACATCATGAAAAGTGTCAGACTTTTTGAAATTACTTTTATTTATTTATTTATTTTTATTTATTTATTTATTTATTTAAAATTCTTGAAAGTTTTTTAATCAAACTGCATTTCAATAATGACATTATCGCATTTTAAAAGTATAAGTTCAAGAGAGAGGAATAGAAGCATTTAGCTGATGACACAAATCGGGAGCTTAAAGAGTCTGACAAAAATAAAGTGTAATACTAGTATACAAAATGTGAAAAATGACAAAGAATGAATCGACGGTCAAGCAGTAAACCTCTCTCTCTCTCTCTCTCTCTCTCTCTCTCTCACACACACACACGTGCCAGTGCTTTACCCGATCTTTGACACTTGTTTAAACAAGTGTAATGTACCTGACCTGAAAATTGCAATATGTCATAACTTAAGATGATTAATAATATACACAGTAGCAACCATTCCCCTCGTCTTTCCTGAATACCCGGATTAAATGATTATACACAAAAATATAGATATCCCATCCCATGCATGATATATTGCCTTGGTGATTAGGATATTAAGGTGTAAAATGTCAACAGCATGTAGTAAATTAATTAAATGATTAAATGATTTTATTTAAAACAAATGAAAAATTTATCATAAAAAGTGTATGCAAAATTTCAATTAAATTATTACATCATTTTTTCGAGTTAAATAAAATTCAAAATAACGTAATGTGAACGAATCTCTCTCTCTCTCTCTCTCTCTCTCTCTCTCTCTCTCTCCAAAAGTAAATTCAATAAATATAGGATTACTGTATGTAATAGTTAGTATAACTATTTAATTGGATGTCAAACTTTTTGACTGATACTGATAATGAGGAGGACTAATTTTTGACGGTTAAATTATCTCCGTAGGGGTGAGGAAAGGTGATAGTAATGGCCTTCGGAATACAATGTCAACATTATCCCCGTAAGACTACTCCTTACATAGAAAACTAATTGTTTAATTCGTTATCACTTCTAAACAAACACTTATTATTTTAATATTAAGTAAAAGGACATTTGGTGAATCAATTGTATTGAAATTGCTTTCGAAATTAATTAAATTGCCATTTAGGTAAAGCAATCATGTCAAATGATCGGTTCATTTTGTATCGTAAAGGGGTAATTATGAAATAAGGTGATATAATCCTACATATACGTAGATGTGTTGTTAATGAAAAATAAATAAATCTTATTTTGTTAATGTTGTAGTATAATTAAACGAGAGAGAGAGAGAGAGAGAGAGTGAGAGAGAGAGTGTGTGTGTGTGTGTGTGTGTGTGTGCGGTGTGATCTCATGAAAAAAAAAAATTATGGAATAGAAAAAAATACAAACGCAATTTAACACTTTTTCAAAATTAATTATCTATGAATGAACAGGAAATATATAAATCAATCTTTAATTGGTATCAGAGTACACTCTTTTAAAGCAAGCTACTGTGTGATGATAAAGAAACCATGCTACAAAATACCCAACTAGACTAATTAATTTTAAAATAAAACAATATTTGTATTAAAATAAATCGTATATTTAATTTTTAAAAAAAAAAAAACTTCGCGAATATTACCGGTGTCGGGTATCAATAGGTTATTGTTCTGTCTGTAAATAAGACTTAGATGAAGTATTTCTTATTATACTACAGTAGTAAACATTCGTTACCGTATTCCAGTTCAATTTATGCGATATAATGATAATAAAAATTACAACCACTCACGAGATGTAGAAATTGATCTTTCAAAGGCTTTATATAGATCTGGGGATCATGCAAGGAGTTTTTTATGTGCACTGTGTGTATTCAATTCGAAAAATATTTCAAAATATGTACAATGAAAATGAGCATTTGAGTTTAAAAAAAGAAATGAGAGAAAGAAAGAAAAGGAAGAAAAAATTATAACAAAATTTACGATAAATAATTATTTTATTACCTTCAGTATATACGATTTTATAAATATAATTTAAACCATCTTTTCAGCTTTTTAAATGATTTAATTTTCTAATTTAGTCTCCCTTTTTTGTTACATTCGTTAAAATTAAACACGTGGTATTGTAAATTTCAATATTTATAACATAAATTTAATGAACCATTTTCCCATGTTAGTTTAAAATTAATCCGTATAAGAAAATTTTACTCAAAACAAAGAAAGTCTGTCTGGTTAATAATAACAAAGGAGAGTACGAAATCGTCTTAATTTTAATTAAATTGGAGTAATTTCATTTCCTCAATTTACTCCATCTAAAGATTACTCTGACAATAAAAACATCAATGTTTTTGTCAAGCATCAAAGCCAGATGGGGGTCAAGAGTTAGCTCCGCCCATGAATATTTAATCAGCCAATCGGAAATCATGACAGATGGAGAATTGCCGCGGAATCTTGGGACATGACGTCATCCAGGCCATATTGCTTTTGTGCATTGTGAAACGAGTGTAGCAGACAGTTTATAACGAAACCGCGCACTTAACAGCACGTTGCTGGCAAACAAAGAAAATAGTGGCAAACCAAGGATTTTATATGAAACCTATATTTTTATATGTTGGACTTAATCAAAAACACTTCTTTAACGATGCCAGCTAGCCTGTACACAGAAATGAATTCGAGTAACGGTGTGGAGGGTCATGTAGACCATCAAGCGCTTCAGATAGCATTCGAACTTTCTATGCTGGGTTTGAACGGAGATGAGGAGAATGGAAGTGGTGGATCAGGTTTAGCATCTCCCGGATTGTCAGACGCTGAAGCAAGGAAGAGAAGTAGTGCAAATATGACGGAATGTGTCCCTGTGCCAAGTTCAGAACATGTAGCAGAAATAGTCGGTAGACAAGGTAAATATTTCATTCATTCACGATAATTTATAAGGAAGTTTCATCAGTTACGCATGAGGAAACATTTTTCATAAACTCACGTGGTCGTTAAAAATAGCACATGTATATATACATATATAACCGGGAAATAACCTATATACAAAGTATATAAATAATAAAATGTGCAAATTTGTATAAATAACTGTCAGTTGAAATTTGACAAGTAAATGAACGGCCAGTGTATATTAATTTGAATGTACGTTTCTTTGATGTTAATTTCATAAGAGTTCACATGGTGTATAAATTTAGAGATGTCGACACGAGAATTTCTTCTGCGTATTTATAAGAGCATCGTAGACCTAATATTCATTTATAAACGAAGTAACTAAAGATATAAATATATACAGTATGTAATAATAATAAAGGAAGTCGGTATTTAGATCATGAGAAAAATGACCCCGTTTCATATTACTACTGTAAGTAGAACTGAAACGGTAGTGTAGGTATCGTGCTGTTAAATGCTGAAAAAACGAGTGCTTAGATTGATTCTAATTTTTTATATGAAATGTAAATTTTGCACATGTTTTATGTGTTTTATTTAACAATAAAAAATCCTGGTCTGTAAATAATTGATTTATAAAACATCGTCGATACTCCCATCTGTTCTGTTTCCTTTCTAACAAAGAAAGAACAACCAGACCACATGTTCACATGTATAGTCTAAATTTACACTTCCAATAATTACCTTTTTATAACATTACACAAGAACACAATGGAAATCAAAATAAAATGTGTACACAGGGTTATTACCTGGGATTTTTCAACCTGTGTGAAATCAACAAACAGTTAATATATAGACTGTTTTTCGATTGTTTATTATGAAGCCATGTGTTGTAGCCATATTTTAAATTAAAGTAAACATGATAAATATAACTACTCCTTTGTTAGGTTTACCTGGCTATACCAAGTTTTATGGTATGGTCAATTTGTAATGCGAAACCCTTGATTAATATATTGAACACATGTGTTATTGTGTTTGTAATTGCACATAAATTCATAACATGTGTAATTTGCCTATATTATAATATGTGGGCTATAATGCTATTTAGTACAACTTCATTAGTATCTCTGGGTATATATACAGTGTATTTTGCACCAAGATTGATCCTTCTAGTAGATACTAGGTCAATGCAACTTTCTAACTGATAAAGCATGCACTATTGTCGCATGTTTGTCCTTTCAGTATGAATCTCTTATCAGTAATTGAGAATTTTCCATTTCTCTTACATATTTAATGTGTTTGGACAACATATTATTAATGAGAAAAGCCTTTATTTTACTATTGTCCATTTTAAATTTTATCTGAAATTTTAATAATTTATTTTTTTTTGTCTATTATTTCAGGCTGCAAGATCAAAGCACTAAGAGCAAAAACAAACACATACATTAAAACACCAGTACGGGGAGAAGAACCAGTGTTTGTGGTTACTGGTAGAAAGGAAGATGTCGGAATGGCAAAACGAGAGATCTTGTCTGCAGCTGATCATTTTAGCCAGATAAGAGCATCCCGCAGAAATTCCACAGTTTCGGGCGGTACTGCGCCGGTTTTACCTGGTACAACAACTGGAACCACCGTTGCCAACAGCTTAACTGGACCACCAAGTCCAAACACCGGGTCAGGTTACGATTCAGGTCCGTGTACCTTACAGAGTTGTTGGATTAGTGGTTGGTCCAAAAGGTGCTACAATCAAAAGAATTCAACAACAAACGCATACCTACATTGTCACACCTAGTCGTGATAAGGAGCCAGTTTTCGAGGTAACTGGGTTACCAGAGAATGTTGACAAGGCGAGGCAGGAAATAGAAAGTCATATTGCGTTAAGAACTGGTGGTGTGGTTGATTCTCAGAATGAAGATGACTTTCACAGTAATGGTGTAGATTCTGGTTTTCATGAGTTAAATGGAGGATCCGAGATACCAGGTTATAACAAAATTCAAAATGGATTTAACAGTGCTTTCACCAACTACCACAATGCTATAAATGGAAATGCTTACCTATCCAGAAACCAGGACAATACTATATTTAACTTCCCAACAATTAACCAGAATGGATCCACAAAGATTACGGATTTTATTCCAGTTACAACCATGAACAATGGATTGAGTTCTTATAGCAGTTACAGTGTTTGTGACAACGACGAAGGCATTGGTGGGTCTCCATCCTTTGATCCTATCATGCCTTCCCCATCACTTTGGCCAGAATTTTGTGACAATCGTAATTCAAATCTAGTCTCCAACATTTTCAGCAATACTAACGCAAATGGAAACTCCACTCGTCGCAGTAGCAGTTTAGGTGGCATTACGACGAACCGTTTGTCACCTACATTGTCAGATTCACCCCCACCTTTGAATGGAAGTTTAAACGGAAGCAGTTCCTCCTCCGACAGTGCTACATCATCGCCACCAGATCATTCAGTTGTACGAAGAATTCATAGTGATCCGCTTGCGAGCACTATTGCACCATTTGGCACAAGTTTCAGCACATGTTCTACCTCTGGTGTGGATGCAAGTTTAAGCAATAGTATTAGTGCTAGCATTGTTGCAACGACATCGAATGGCAATGTAAGCGGGGTGTCTTGTCCTGTTCAGGTTCCTAGCATAAACGGTAGACCAAGAAGACAGTGCTTAATGTGTTCAGAAAGTGACATTGTGGCTGCCTTAGTACCATGTGGCCACAATCTTTTCTGTATGGAGTGTGCCAATCTTATCGTGGAAAAACCACTAACAGATCGCAGTTGTCCCGTGTGCCAGCAAGCACCAACTCAGGCAATTCGCATATTTTCCTAAGACTTGGATACAAAAATGCTATATTAATAATATATATAACAGTTATTCTTAATATTATAACTTCATTTTAAAGTCACCATGGAAATATTTTATTTTTTCATATCTCATCATCCTATGATCCTATAATTGCCATTTTTGTTTTTGTTTAAATGAGATTATATATATATTATATTAATTATGGACACCTTCATGAAGCTATATGAAATATAGGATATATTGAACATACAGGCTTTATTCATTTAAAGTGCAACCAGACATTCTGTTTCTTGTTTAATTAATTTCATCCATGAAACAAAGTATTATAAAATATTATATTATATTTGAACTTTATCAGAGTATTTTATTCTTGGACAAATATGTGGATTTAAGACTATATTATTATATAAATATTATATATATTGTCTATATATAATGTGAATGTTGAACTATATGAAATAAGACTATATTGTATTATGTGTACATGTGTTCACTTTTTATGCCTAGCAGGGCTAAGCTTTATCTTTGTTGAGACTTTACAACCAGTTTCAAAACAGTGAAATGATGAACAAAGTAACGTCTACAGTTTCCTTATATGTATGTTAGTTACCTTTTCGAGATTTGTTTTGTTTTCGGTTATTTTGGGGATGCATATATGAACCCTATTTTACTGTATATGGAAATGGCAAAAAAATGGTACACAGCTGTTTAATGGTGTTGCATCCGTGATTTGTACTGGTCCAAATTTAGGTCCTAGTTTGGTGCAAGTGAGCGTAACTTTGGGCCTGTCATCACTGTCTTGGAAGTGGTTGTATGGTATTTTAGTATCTGATTTTGCATATATATGTGTATATACATAGCTGGTCAGATCTGGATCTTAAAATACATATGCAAATTTTGACATAATTGTTTGTTTTGTTAAAAATTATATTATTACAATTTATGAGATTTTTGTTTTTAAATTATATTTTATCATCCAACTGTCAAAAAAGTTTTTTATAGATCACAAAAAGATACTTTATTTTATTCAATATTATTATTATTATAATTATTGTGTATGATGTTATATATGAAAACAGAATCTTAAGCCCAGAGAGGTATTTTAAATATTATATATTATATATAGTGTCTGGTGAGTAGAAGTGAATAGTATGCGGTTATATATGATAGAGATGTCGGAATGAGATGTGTGTATATGAAATAATGATATTATTGTGTATAAAAATATGAATAGATAGTTGCAGAGATATTATTATAGGGGTCACCATTTCAGTTAATGGACAACCAGGTCCTCCATTCTGTGAGAGAGTGATGATGAAGGTTCACTTGTTGATTATGAATGATGGAGTTAATTTATTATTTTTTCAGTTGTTTTTGTTTATTATATTTAATCTTAGTTGTAAAGTTGAGATGTTTTATTTTTAAGTTAAATATATTTAAAAAAAATGAAAAAAATATCTTAAAAAGTCCGTAATAATTTACACTTGTTTGATTTTTGAAGATGTTGATTATTGAAATCGAAACAAACCCACCTCCCCACCCTTGTAAACCCAGTTCTTGACCTTTAACCTCCAGAGCAAGATGCTTGATATTATGAAAATTTGTATGAAAGTTGGTTTCTATGGATGCAAAACAGAGAATTGAGTACATTCACCATTAAATTGTTAAAACCGTTTAAAACATAATTGGATGATTAATGAAATGCATTGTATTTTCTTAGAAATATTTAATTAGATAATTTGTCAAAGTTTAGTTTTTCAAATTAATTTAAGTAATTATGAGAAATATTTATAAATGATATATTATCTATATATATGCACACATTATATTTTTATACAGATATGGCTCAGTCTTATCACCAAATTATAATTTTCAATGTTGACAATTAATATTAATTTATTTTTGTGTGTATTTGTTGTGCATCAGGGTTCTTTATTGACAAAAAAGTATGATAAAATTTTGATTGAATCTCCATTCTGTTATCATGTCAGTAACATCTTAAATATTTATTACAGAGCTTTTATTTGAATTAATAATGAAGTTGTTTTGGACTGATGAGCACCGGGCAGTGTACATCCTTTTCAAAAATTTGACTTGGTCTAAACACAAATTTGGTATTAGTTTCATTGTCCTTTGTAAAAATTGATATCTTTGAGATCCCGTTCTTGTTCCGAAGTCTTTAAATGAAAAAGTACAGTATTTGATTTAGCTATCAATTGAGCTATATATACAATGTACATGTAGATATCCAAATAGAATGCCAAATTAATTTTGAAAAATTACAATTCATAATTGTTTGTCCCAATTAACTGATAAACTTTTAAAATGTTGAGTGAATTTTTACAGTTTAGTACGGATGATTGAATAATATCAATCAGCTTTTGATAAATAGCATTTTATACTTTTATAAAGTTATTTGCCGAAAATAAAAACAATTGGCAGTTTGTTTTTAATCATTTAAGATTAAGGAACATTGATATGGTTTGTAGAATGCTCGCATTGTTAAGAGTGAAGTTAGTGGACAAACAGTTATTTGTGAGATTACAACTTTTAACCTGTTAGTGATATTGTTATTATTTTTTAACTGCTATATAATATGTAACTTTATTTGCAATGGTTATTATTTTACCAAAAGTATACATTACTCTATGGGACTTTTTGTGTAGAATAAAATGTATACTTTTGTGTTTTAATACGATTAAATTTACACATTTTAAAGGAAAAAACATGTTTTCAGAAATCCAAATAATTTAATGTTTTTTAAAAGAACAAATGTGCAATATTTGTCTGTCCTTCCATAATTCTTTTCTTTCTATCATTCTCCAAATTTTTGTTTCAAAAGAACAAATTTGCAATATTACAAAACAGCATCAAATAAGTATTTATTTATTTAGTTCCTAATTATGTCATACACATTTAAATTATTATTTTTTTATTTTTCGTTTTCCACCATTCATTATATTTGCCAATTAAGGGTACATTAAAGTGATGGTATCAACTTTGTGTACAATGCAAAAATTGGTTCATTTTTGAACTTTAAATTTAAAGTGGTAATTGCAGAGAGATTTGAAACCAAAAAGTTCTAAAATATATTTTTTATGATGATCATGCAATGTTTATCTGAGATAAACTAAGATGTACTGCTTTCAGTGAGCAAAATTCTGTTTATTGCAAAGGTATGGGGTTATATATATAGAGAGGATAAGTGGATAAAGGGGGAGGGGGTTAACAGCTTATACATGTATATTTGTGCAACATTGTTACAAAGGTGCTTGCTTTTGCTTAGGTCGGTCGGTGTTTTATGTGGAAGTAAATTTCAGATATTTTTGCAAATACCACTTTAAATAATGTATATTGTTATATATAATATGCACTTTCTTGCTGTAATTGTACCAGAAATTGAAATGGTAACTTCCTAGTCGAATAAACATTTATATAGTTTAGTATTTTTCTATTTTAATATTATTTACTTAAAAGAAAAGATTCATTATTATATGTTGTACATGTATTAAATGTAATACTATTATATGTTTGAGCCAGGTTCGAGACAGAATGTTTATTGAAATATTTTTTTTATTTAAAAATGGCACAAGTAAATGCCGAGATAACTAATATTATATTTCATGAAAAAAACAAGTAAAAATTACAAAATGTAAAGTTTTATTTTTCTGCAATTAAAGTTCTAACTATATCTTACTGCGTTTGTTACTGTGTATAGTCAGTCTTATTAAGCCTGTCCATTAAAGCAAATGCAACCCACGAATAGCCACCAAGTGAAGTTGCCCGTTATATGCAGGTGTAATGTTTTTGGACTTGATGAATAAGAACTTAATTCCACTGAATTGTCTAGTTGACACCCAACTGTAGGTAGCGATAGAGAGCAGAATAACATGTACTTTGCAATACTTGGACCAACCAAGATCACACACAAGAAACAAAGGTTACAAGACACATGCTAAATTCCCGACTATGGATATGTACCAGACATGATGACAATTTGGCCTAAAATAGCTTAAGTAGCCTTACTGTTACTGTATCATAATCTTATTAAGTCTGTCCATTAACCGACCTGTAATTAAACTCGGAATGAACATTTGCCCATCGCTCGAAAGGCTACTTAAAGAATAGGAAAAAAATATTGAATGTTATTGCATTTGATTGTATTGTGAAGTCAACATGGAATTGTAGCTTGCGGGAGGAAAAAATGCAGTAAAATAATTTGTACTTTGCAACAACCAGACCGAACAAGAACACAGAAAGTAAGAAGAAACAAGAACCAAACTAAACTCTTCAGTCACTTAACTTTGGATGGACACCAGTCAATAACCATTTGCCGGTTTCACTGGTTACGGTCTTGACAAGGTTAGCTATATTGTCCGATTTGCGTTTAATAGTTAAGTATTTCCAACGAAATGGAGTTCCCTTAGTCAAGTGCTCGTTGACAACTTGTCTGGTTCTATAGATCAAAAATAAACTCGCCAATCCATGTCTGACTGACAATGCCAAAAGCGAAGTAAAAACTTTGAAAACTTTAATTAAGTTAAACACATGTCATGATGAACTTCGTCCAGAGAAGTGAGACCGGGTGCTCCGGAAGAGTTTTGTTAGGGTAAGGCTAAACTTTTGAGACGAGCTGTTCTGGAAGTAGTTTTTATCTGGTTTGCTATTTACGAAAAAGTTACTGCCCAGTCAAATCGCTTACGAGATGAATTATTGAAAAAAGTCTAGTACTGTATCCAGTGGAATGACTCTACAAACAAGACATGGGCTAAAACCTTCCACTCGCATACAACCAGTCACTGAGGACAGATACATATATTATGACCTTTATGATACCGTTAACGAGGTCAAATTGTGAATTTATAGCACATGCAAATCAGAAACAACACATTGGGTTCAGTTTCTTTTCACAGCAAGGACTTTATCTTTGTCTAGTGCATTTATAGCACATGCACAGAAACCAGATACAGAATGCTGGATCCGGTGTCTTGAAATAGCAAATATATTTTATTTAAAGTCATGTCTGGTGGAGTGGTTGATTTATGATGTATTATGCTCTTGTCAATTTATTGATGAGATAAACGGCTGTAATTTCAGCAGTAAGAAGTGTGATGCTGAGATCTGTAACATGTTGATTGATAATTGATCACAGTTTACATTCCAGACAAGAATATTTCGTTTGTGTAGAAGAAATTAACACTCAATTATCAAAATCGCCACACCTAGTTCGTGATAATGATTGCAATATTTTCCCCGATTATTTTATATTGAACAGTAAAAACTGTAAATAGACGCTGGTCACTTAAATGGTATTCCCCAGCGTTCCTCGTGAATGGTCGGAATGTTTTGGAAAACGTTCCCGGAATAATATCGTTTTGCAGAATAACGTTATCTGATGAGATACATTGCCCAATGAAATTGAAAATAATTGTTCTGCTAAATCTTTAGAGGATATCACGTGGTACGATGGTGCACCCCATAAGGCCAGATTTCTCATTTTAACCAGAATGTGCACTTTTCTAATTCTGGAGCTCGTTTCGAGTATCGTGACATTATAACACTACAGCGACCCCCCAAAATGTTGTTGACATAAGGTACTGGACACTTGCTCATTGCATATGCTTACTCGGCGTTAATTAGAGCTGGCTTAGACCAAGGTTTATTTTAAAACTGGTACCAGAGAAGCCCAATCAACTGAACAAACTTAAGCTGGCAGTAATTTTAGTAAAAGCAACTTTTTTGGTTTCTATTCAATACCAAACATTTCTGTTGTATTCCTAGATAAACCACATTTAACTTTTGTAAACTCAGCTAAATGAAACGACAGTGCTATTCTGTAGCCTTTTTAAAAACCCATGTACTAGCGCTCTAAATGTCTATAATAACGACACTATTTCCTACAAAGCGCGAATCTAAAACATTTATACCGCGAAAAACGCGTATTTGTATGGACCGTGATTACGCATCTATTTACCTTCGTTTATGTAATTGCTGCCAATTCGAATATTTAACCGGGGGGGGGGGGGTTAATATCGAAACGGGGGTGCGAAACTTCATTTCAAACATTTCAACCTCCTAAAATTCATTCCTCTAAGAAGTTTAAAAAACCTTGATATGAGATTTCTGCGGTTTATAAGAACACATGTTTTACTAACAAAGCGAGGGTGATGTATACATGTAGCAGCTTACTATGGACTCCTGTATGATTATAGACTGTCAAACATGTTTAAGATTCCATTCCCAAACTAAATTCTTTGACACAAGATTGAAGGACCATTGGGATTGTCGAACCCCACACCACCAGAGAGGATTACAAACGAATTATATAGACCTGGTTAACAGGTTTATCAAATTCTTGTGAGGTGTGGTTATTCCAAAGTGCAATATTTTCGTATTTGAAAATACAAGCCCGGGGGAAATAAATGAACTTCTAAAGTTTTCTTGTATGAAAGGAAGTCTTTTATAATATTTTGGCGTTTAATTTTAAATTTAGATTATGACAGTAAGTAAAATGATGTAAAACACTATGAATATATTAAGCAGTTATTATTATTAAGGACTATTGTATTACAATTAACGTCATTTACATTCCAGGAAGTTACATAGCTCTGCATTCTTGAAAGATGAAAATAACTAAACTTTCTGTGAGGTAGTTTATTCAAGTTTATATATAATTCACTGTAGATGGAGGATGTGAAACGTATGAAAAAACTAAAGAAATTATTTTGAAATAAAATATTTCAATGTCGATTTAATCTATGATTTCATGACATAGTCAGTGTAATTTTGATGTTTGAAGCCGTGGTTAATTCCAGGATACGTAACGACGGTACAACCATTTGAGTCACTTCTCAAGAACACGATAGGCTACCGTGCTCTAACGACAAGGGTTTTTTCTTTCCTGAATGGTAGTTTGAGCTATGTACACTGTAACTGGTTGATGCAACTAAAATCATTGTTGAATTTTCAGATTTGAGTCAATTCTCAAGAACCTGATAGGATACTTTACTTTAACTACAAGGAGTTTTCTTTTTCTTTTTTTTCTGAATGGTAGTTTGAGCTATATATACTGTAATTGGTTAATGGAGCTAAAACCAGTATCAGGGCAGTGAAAGTAATTAATGCGCAACAGAAAGTGACATTCCATGGTATTTTCATATACATGTACTAGTATATGTTACTTTATGATAGAAAACTTATTTGTGCAATTATTTAAAAATATGACATTTTCAAGTAGTTTCTGATCTTGATGGTATTTATCTATATTCATACAAATTCGTCTATAAAGGCCAACCAAGGGAATCATTAAAGGTGGTCCCTTATATACAGATTCGCATAACACGAATAAAGAGCAATCGGGATACAATTCACTGGCCTTTAAAAGCAGGTGTCCCTTATATAGAGATGGTCTATAAGGCAGGTTCGACTGTATTCATACAAAATGGACGTGATCACATTATTATTATGGTCTACAAAATGGAAATTTGACAATTTATGACTGAAGTCTCTTCTGAAAACGCGTTACTCGGGCGTGGCATTTAGATTCTAGGGTCACCAACGATCCAAAACTCAACTGGCCATAAAACAACGCTTTACCATAGCAATTAAAACGACAAATATTGTTTATTGTGATCAGCGATGGACAATTTACAACTAATTTTGTTCAAACAATAAGTAAAGGATATAAAACTGAGCATTTCCAATCTATAATTGGACCGTTGATGACTTTGTGACCTTAGAATCTGAAAATTTCACGCCCAGTTAACGCAATTTAGAAGGCAAATTAAATCATATAAAATTGCATAATTTTCATCAAAACCTCGTGTACAAAATAATGTATTAAGTATAAAAAATTGTCCCCGTATACTAGAATGACCTTTTATTCAACTTTATTGTATTATTGTGTTCAACAAAAACTGTTATGCCACATCTACTGTTAAATACATATTAAAACGCGTGAATTTCACGTGCGTGATCTTATTTATAGTACAGTCAGACTTCATGGCGGGAACATATAACCGACAGCTATTATTCGTGCGTTTTACGGCCAGGTACTAGTAATCTTATATAATTCTAGACAATGGGCGACAATCACGTGACTATGTTGAACACGACCGCACACTCGAACGAAGGTCAATTGACCTTAGTTTTATACGAATTTAGAAAAATATATAGAGCTTACGGAAGATATAATGTATACATATGAACCTTTAACTTTTTGCCAAATGACAACATTCAACTATCCGTAGGTTCTACACATCAACAACGTTTTAATCATGTTGTGATCAACAGATTATCTAACATGATCGAAACATTGTCTATATATTATATGCATACACTGGATGTTTCTACTAGTCTGTATACATACATACATACATATATCGGCGCACAATGGGTTTTCCTACCAGATTAGGCAGAACGGTTGATGCTTTCTAAAATTCAAGAATCCCAAAGAATATTTTACTATCTTAACATTACAATGTTTATTTAAGGGTAATGTAAGTAGGAAAATTCAAGTGAAACCATTTGGTTGAAAAGCGTGAAAGAGGGATATAATTAAGAAATTACCTACACAAGAGTGAAGATTTATAAATAAAAGAAATTGTGCAAAAAATACACGTGTTGGGGGAAAAAGCTTACACCTTGTATAACGAATTAATTTTAAAAAATGAAAAGATATTAAGATAGTCAACATCATAGAGCAGTGCAAAGAGGGCAGAGTTTGTTAAAAAAAAAACGAGGTTTTTGAAAACTCGACAATTTACGGTGGAGGTTTTCTATGATTTGTTTTCCTTTTAAAAATGCGTGTACCAGGCGTGATAGTTCATATTCTAAGGCTACCAACGATCCAAGGAAGGATTATAAAAGCTAAGTTTGTATATTACTTGATTATTGTTGAGGCATATTCGGCTTTATATAGTTAAACATTGTTCAAACCAAACAATATTCACCTCAATTCAAATAGAACAGTATTGTGTGACCGTGCACTTTTAGTGACTTGTTGTATTTTGGATTATAAGTGGCCTTAGAATACAAATATCACACCTGGTACACGCATTTTTAAAAGGAAAATAAATCGAATATAACCTCAACCGTAAATTGTCGAATTTTCAAAAAACCTCGTATTTCTTTAACAAAATCTGGCCCCTTTGCACTGCTCTATGATGTTGACTACCTTAATATCTTTTCATTTGTTAAAATTAATTCGTTATACAAGGTGTAAGCTTTTTTTCCCCAACACGTGTATTTTTTGCACAATTTTCTTTAAAAAATGCAACAAATATTTTATAAACTCTTAAATTATCAATTCCTACTTTATTTTTATTTATAAATCTTCACACTTGTGTAGGTAATTTCATAATTATACCCCTCTTTCACGCTTTTCAACCAAATGGTTTTCACTTGAAATTTCCTACCTATATCTAAGAGCTATACGCACTTCTATATGAAGCACACCATTAAACATCTATGTTTTATTTGACCCTCCATTTAAATGGATAACCTAAAAATAATGTCTTAATAAACCCATTCATTAAAAATGATTAGTTAAACATGTTTTTTAGGATAGATTGGTTTTGAAAACAGGTGGGCTATGTTCACGGATGCACATTACATAAATTGGCGCAAAACATGCACAATCAACCTTCTAAGAGTAACAAACGTGTGTTACAGTGCTACACATTGTGCTTCGTATCAATGACAATTAAAAATGTATTTCATCTACGTAAGGCTTCATAATGACGTCAGATCATCTATCACAATAATATTACACGTAGTTTAGTTTCCCGTGGCCGTGACAATCGGAGCTTTTATTTCCTGTTGAATTCGGATTGATTACATCACGGGAAACTGTGATTTTGCAGCAAAAATCCAAGAAACTTGCTGAGCATATAATTGTTATTTATTATATACACACAGACCAGTGTAGATTAATGCTCTGTAACAGAATGGGGGGGGGGGATGGGTGGGGTGGGGCTTCTTTCAAGGATTCACGTGAACGTGACAGCAACGACTTTTCATTTCTGCATGATATCGGATCACCAGAAGCTGTAATAGTATTATATTTTCAGCAAACAAGCAAGGTATTGAACGTACTGAACATAAAATGTAATGTTAAAAAACAATGCAATAAAAAGACGGAAAATGTGTGTGTGTGTGTGTGTGTGTGTGTGTGTGTGTGTGTGTGTGTGTGTGTGAGAGAGAGAGAGAGAGAGAGAGAGAGAGAGAGAGCGTTTACTTGTTTGCGTAACACATAAAGGTCAACATATTTTAGCTACCCTAGCGGAAACTTTAAGGAAGTTAGGTGAGATAAATACATTATCTTCCTTATGAAAATAATCTTCTGCATTATATAATCATCACATAATGTCATGCAATTTTAAATTGTTTCCCTGTTTTAAATGCATTTTAGCAAGTATCTTGCTTACATTTTTACTTATAGTTTCACCTCATTACCGCATAGATCAGAAGGTGTTCGCTTAGTGTTTGTGTTAGTAAAAACGTGATAACATGTTTCCTTAAAACTAGTATGACAAAGTATTATGGTTTCGGTTGTATAAATATTCCATACTAGCAACCCCTCCGGAAGCTCAGTGGGTAGGTCTGACCTAAGACTTGAAAGTTGGTAGCGACTGTTTTTGCCCAACACTCGGCATTACGAAATTAAAGTTCTTGTCACAATAGACGTTGCACAATAGGAGTGACACGATAACGAACCCTGCTGTATAATGCCATCAGCGCAACACACAGGCAAAAGTTCTGCACTTTCGCCTTTAGCTGTCGACGTCTCGATATAAGTTAAATATTCTTGACGGGGACGTGAAAAACCTTTAACAATACTTGTTCATTTCAAGTTTGTATTTGGATATTTAGCTTGCCCATGTAGCACATGACAATACATGTATTAACCTACGTTAAAACGAGCACTTTCCTCGTTTACTGTTGTACACCAGAGCCTTCTACATACTTTGACGTGCTGTAAAATCCAAATTTTCATTATTGTCCCTTCGTTCTTTCCACTTGGACGTGAAGGAGCGAAAACATGACGCTATGAAGGACCGGTATAATCTCTCCTTCGCCCTCGCAACTGCGCTTCTTTGTCTTCAAAACTTCGCTCCTTCGTGATTTTTGCAACTTCGCCCCTTCGCCATTGTATACATTCGCCCCTTCGTCATCGGTTTCGCTCCATCGCGTCTTGATCGAAGTGGCGATGGCGCTTTGTCCATAACATAGCACCATAACACAGTGCATTACAATCTTTATGATATTGAACTGACTATAGCCTGAAGAGATGGTCCATACAAAGAAGTTATAAGCGTTCTCAGTTGTGTGCCGTATGCACAATTCTGTGACGTAAGGGATGCATCTGAAGTAAACAGACGTTTCCTTTCAAGAACACCTTGCTCCAAATCTACCCCTGGGGGTTAGGGCTAAATGCTTAATTAAGTGTTCTGTCACACGCTTTGTTTGTGAACTATCTGTATTTGGCTCTACTAATTGCTGTCTTCCTGTCAGTTATTGAAACACGATTTAGCAACAAATTGTGAAAAAAATTGGAGGAGAAAGATGTAGTAAAATCGAACTTTTCCTATTGTCACGTGCTACTTTTGAATTTTTATGAAATAATAAATTCAAAAGTAGCACATGGCAATATTAAATTGATCCTACATACAAAATATATGAAGAATACCAAATTAACATATTTTAATAGTATCAGATAATCCTTACAATCATGTTATGAGTAAAATCACCTGAAGCCGTGGCTGCTTTGTACTGATGTTTAAGTACATAATGATTAATAAGTATATATACAACATACCTGGAAGGTAGCAGGTAGTTGACGTAAATCGCGTTTATCATCTCACATACCGACAACTATTACAAAACTTCCCCTGAAGATATGGGTTTAACTTTCTACAGAAGTAGTGTTATACACATTTTTTCACACAAAGCGATGACTAAAACACAGACAATTAGTGTAAAATAATTGTAAAACATAAACTGGTTAATATTATCTACCTGTAATGTATTGGAATCAACGCTTATCGAAAAGGTGTTAATAAATTCAAAATACAAAAATCTTTCCTCGGGGTAAATGTTACAATGTTTCATTTAACAAATGACCTTATACGATTGTAAATAACAGAACTGACACGTGCATGATATATAACACTGGCCGTGCAATCTGGGCTAGCTTGGTCATCATGCTGCATGATATATAACACTGGTCGTGTAATCTGGGCTAGCTTGGTCATCATGCTGCATGATATATAACACTGGCCGTGCAATCTGGGCTAGCTTGGTCATCATGCTGCATGATATATAACACTGGTCGTGTAATCTGGGCTAGCTTGGTCATCATGCTGCATGATATATAACACTGGCCGTGCAATCTGGGCTAGCTTGGTCATCATGCTGCATGATATATAACACTGGTCGTGTAATCTGGGCTAGCTTGGTCATCATGCTGCATGATATATAACACTGGTCGTGTAATCTGGGCTAGCTTGGTCATCATGCTGCATGATATATAACACTGGCCGTGCAATCTGGGCTAGCTTGGTCATCATGCTGCATGATATATAACACTGGTCGTGTAATCTGGGCTAGCTTGGTCATCATGCTGCATGATATATAACACTGGCCGTGCAATCTGGGCTAGCTTGGTCATCATGCTGCATGATATATAACACTGGTCGTGTAATCTGGGCTAGCTTGGTCATCATGCTGCATGATATATAACACTGGTCGTGTAATCTGGGCTAGCTTGGTCATCATGCTGCATGATATATAACACTGGCCGTGCAATCTGGGCTAGCTTGGTCATCATGCTGCATGGTATATAACACTGGCCGTGCAATCTGGGCTAGCTTGGTCATCATGCTGCATGATATATAACACTGGTCGTGTAATCTGGGCTAGCTTGGTCATCATGCTGCATGGTATATAACACTGGCCGTGCAATCTGGGCTAGCTTGGTCATCATGCTGCATGATATATAACACTGGTCGTGTAATCTGGGCTAGCTTGGTCATCATGCTGCATGATATATAACACTGGCCGTGCAATCTGGGCTAGCTTGGTCATCATGCTGCATGATATATAACACTGGTCGTGTAATCTGGGCTAGCTTGGTCATCATGCTGCATGATATATAACACTGGTCGTGTAATCTGGGCTAGCTTGGTCATCATGCTGCATGATATATAACACTGGCCGTGCAATCTGGGCTAGCTTGGTCATCATGCTGCATGATATATAACACTGGTCGTGTAATCTGGGCTAGCTTGGTCATCATGCTGCATGATATATAACACTGGCCGTGCAATCTGGGCTAGCTTGGTCATCATGCTGCATGATATATAACACTGGTCGTGTAATCTGGGCTAGCTTGGTCATCATGCTGCATGATATATAACACTGGCCGTGCAATCTGGGCTAGCTTGGTCATCATGCTGCATGATATATAACACTGGCCGTGCAATCTGGGCTAGCTTGGTCATCATACTGCATGATATATAACACTGGCCGTGCAATCTGGGCTAGGTTGGTCATCATGCTGCATGATATATAACACTGGTCGTGTAATCTGGGCTAGCTTGGTCATCATGCTGCATGATATATAACACTGGCCGTGCAATCTGGGCTAGCTTGGTCATCATGCTGCATGATATATAACACTGGCCGTGCAATCTGGGCTAGCTTGGTCATCATGCTGCATGATATATAACACTGGTCGTGTAATCTGGGCTAGCTTGGTCATCATGCTGCATGATATATAACACTGGCCGTGCAATCTGGGCTAGCTTGGTCATCATGCTGCATGATATATAACACTGGCCGTGCAATCTGGGCTAGCTTGGTCATCATGCTGCATGATATATAACACTGGCCGTGCAATCTGGGCTAGCTTGGTCATCATGCTGCATGATATATAACACTGGCCGTGCAATCTGGGCTAGCTTGGTCATCATGCTGCATGATATATAACACTGGCCGTGCAATCTGGGCTAGCTTGGTCATCATGCTGCATGATATATAACACTGGCCGTGCAATCTGGGCTAGCTTGGTCATCATGCTGCATGATATATAACACTGGTCGTGTAATCTGGGCTAGCTTGGTCATCATGCTGCATGATATATAACACTGGCCGTGCAATCTGGGCTAGCTTGGTCATCATGCTGCATGATATATAACACTGGCCGTGCAATCTGGGCTAGCTTGGTCATCATGCTGCATGATATCATCTGAATTTTGACACTGTACAGTGTTCATTTTATTCTAAAGACAACTGGCTAATGAACATAATTCAAATTAAAAACTATTTGTTTTTTTTTTACAAAGTTCGCTCATAAACATATTATAAAAGGAAAAGAATGATTGAATGTGTTTTAGGTCCGAGTCAATACATATTTCTCTTATATCGAGACGTTACCAGCCATAATGTGTAAATTACCTTGCTCAAAAATTGGCAAAATTTGTAAATTACCGTGCCCAAAAATTGACAAATTGTGTTAATTATCGTGCTCAAAAATTGACAAAATATGTAAATGACCGTGCCCAAAATTGACAAAATGTGTAAATTACCGTGCCCAAAATTGACAAAATGTGTAAATTACCGTGCCCAAAAATTGACAAAATGCGTTACTTATCGTGCTAAAAAATTGACAAAATGTGTAAATTATCGTGCTCAAAAATTGACAAATTATGTAAA
The DNA here is from genome assembly GCA_021292105.1 of Anadara kagoshimensis. Lineage (NCBI taxonomy): Eukaryota > Metazoa > Mollusca > Bivalvia > Arcoida > Arcidae > Anadara > Anadara kagoshimensis. Next base: position 57,260,551 of record CM037871.1, on the reverse strand, counting down.
TGACCGTGCCCAAAATTGACAAAATATGTAAATGACCGTGCCCAAAATTGACAAAATGTGTTGATTATCGTGCTCAAAAATTGACAAAATATGTAAATGACCGTGCCCAAAATTGACAAAATATGTAAATGACAGTGCCCAAAATTGGCAAAATATGTAAATGACCGTGCCCAAAATTGACAAAATATGTAAATGACCGTGCCCAAAATTGACAAAATATGTAAATGACCGTGCCCAAAATTGACAAAATTTGTAAATGACCGTGCCCAAAATTGACAAAATGTGTAAAATACTGTGCCCAAAATTGACAAAATCTAAATGATCGTGCCCAAAATTGACAAAATATGTAAATGACCGTGCCCAAAATTGACAAAATGTGACAAAATTTGTAAATGACCGTGCCCAAAATTGACAAAATGTGTAAATTACCGTGCCCAAAATTGACAAAATGTGTAAAATACTGTGCCCAAAATTGACAAAATGTAAAATACCGTGCCCAAAATTGACAAAATGTGTAATTACATGCTGCATTTGTAATTACTGCGCCCAAAAGGGACTACTGTGTGTGATGTGTGACTACTGCGCTGCCAGAAAACTGAGATATATGGGTATTATGTATTTGGACTTTAAAAAGTCGGTCATAAGATGTGTGTTATTGTAGTTCGAATCTTCTATTATCTTTTTCACTAACTATCACTTATATAAGGTTTCTTTATCATACTACTTCTTGTCATAACAACTTCAATTATAAATGTAAAACATTATTGTATTTTATTCCATCATGCTATATGTACATGTATATCATCTTTGTCTTGTAAAATAGCAGAAAATTGTCGCTAAAACGATTGTTTCAAGAATTGGTTATTAGTTGTTCCTTTATGGACACAAACGGGGTGGAATTAGAAATGCCTCATATTGGCCAAATACAGCAAAATATTATTAAACCATTAAAGCACAAATAAGCCAAGGTTATGGGTATTTCAAAATAAACCATATAAGTATATGGCTGGAACACGAGTGTATCACAATTCGTAAAGGGATTCAGAGAGCTCGAAACCATGTACTGAAACAGGAAAGTTAGGCGAGCTGTGTTTATAGCACAGATATGACTTACTTATGTCCATCTCTCCTTGTGGAGAATTGGGCCAGATATCTTTCTCCTCCAAGAATTTCTGTTGGCAGCTATTTTAGCAGCTTCACTCCATGTCCCAAGTCCAAAATCCGATCTTTCCCTTTCAACAGTCCTGCGCCAGGTCTCTTTCGGCCGCCCTCTTCTTCTCTTTCCTTCTGCTGGTGTCCATTGCAGAGCAATCCTTGGATGTTCATCTGGCTTCTGTCTTAATATGTGTCCTATCCATTTCCACCTCCGATGTTTAACAAGCTCGCTTATCTTTTTTGTTTGTGTTTTTTCTCTGATTTGCTCATTTGTAATTTTTACAGGCCAGTATATTTTGAGGATTCTTCATTTGTGGTGGAAAGTGTCCAATAATTGTTCATCCCTGGTGGTCATTCTCCATGTCTCGCAACCATATAATAATACAGATACTACATTAGACATGTATATTCTACTCTTGGTTTTCCTGCCATACTGACTGCTTTTCTACACCTTGCCTAGCTTGTTGAATGCAACTCTTGCCTTCCCTATTCTTGCTTTGATGTCACAGTCTGTCCCTCCTTTGCTGTTAACTGTAGCTCCAAGGTAAACAAACTGGTCAACTTCCTCGACTTCCTCATTTCCGATTTTGAGCCTGCTTTCTCTCTTCATATTGTTACCCGCATTCAATTTCATTGTCTTAGTTTTCTTGACATTTATTTTTAGGCCTGTTGTTTTCCCAAAATTGTTTACATTGTTCACCTTCTGTTGTATGTTGTTCAAATTGCACGATATTAGAGCTAAATCATCAGCAAAGTCTAGATATTCAAGAGTTTCCATCATTTTCCATCTGATACCAGTGTTTCCTTTCTCTGTTGCTTTCCTCATTATCCAGTCAATGATTAGTAGGAAGAGAAATCCGGACATCACACAACCTTGCTTAACCCCAGATATTACTTCGAACCATTCTGATGTTCCCGAGTCATATAGCACAGATATACAAGGCAATTATATTCGGAACAACTAAAATCATACAACAACAAAACAAACACAATCGGAAACAAGAGACTAAAGAAGATAAACAATCAATTATATTTACAATTGCAATATGTTTGCTTTAATAAAGTATCTAACATTCACTATACTTTTCAACTTCATAGCGACATTGCTTCACGAGCTGACGTGATGACGCCAGGTGTCAAATTCTCTCGTTGACTGACAGGAGACGACCATTTTATGAGAAGGTGCACCAACATTAGTTCAAAATTGTTTTCAAGTTAACATGGAAAACGAGAGACGGTAATGAAATTATTTTTTTTATAAAAATTGCAAAAATAAGACATAAGGTAATTTTCCAGTGTCTTTATGAACTTGCAAAGTATAATGGTAAAAAGTAAAATTACCTTATTTCTTACATAATATACAGACTTGTCGAAAGTTTAATACTGAGGTTGCGAAAAAAAGTCGATCTCAGTCGTCGCGAGTGGCCGGGGTATGGTAAGCTAGTGACAGAAAAGTTGCCGAGAGAAAGATTGCAGCTACTGTCGACATATAGCCGACGAGAGACCGAGATGAACTGCCGATTATCAGCACAAAGTCGTTAGCTTAGTGTTACACTTTCGACAGGCCTGTACTGTATATCATAAAAGTAGAACACAATAGACGTAATTTGTATGGCATTGCAACTAAGTAAAATAATGGAGCCAGCAGTTTGGACAAAACCAACAAAATGTATTAGATATTGGACATTGCGACTTTAAGAAAATAGGCAAAAAGGTTTATTCTCACTTAGCCAACATTTTAAAATTAAGATTTTAAATGTTGACTGAGTGGGAATTGATGATGGTTTTGGATTAACAAAGTTAAAGCAATGAAATCAATCCAGGGACATTGAAATTAAAACGAAAATTCCATTCAGAATCAAACAGCGTCGTAGTAGAATTGGAAGTGGCGCCGTGAAGTCAGGGAACTGAACAATGACAATAAAAAGAAAAAATACAACTTTTTGTAATTTATGAAAATCAATTTTTAATATTTCTCTTTAAAACATACTTCTACAAGCTACTGAAGTAATCATGAAATATATCGATAAGATACTGAAATTAAAAGATGCAACAAATTGTTTATCGATGGAATAAAATCGTGTTTTATAACCCTAAGCATAAAAGTTTACATTTAGATCAACAAAAGGCGCCTGTAATTCTGAATGTTCAATAACCCTAAGGTCAGAGGAAATTTCACATCAGTGTTTCTTCTACAAAGTGATTCGTTCATAGAATGTACTCATATGTTAATATTGATGCAATATACCCTTTTTCAATATTTAATAATAAAATTTAAAAAAAAAGGTAAATGACATTGACATCGATATTTTCGCCCTCTTCATCCAGTTAGTAACTAGACATGGTTTTTGAAAAGTAAATACATAAAATTATTATTTATATCTTGTGTATGTACGGGATTTGTATCAGAGTCGAGTCTTATTCCCATGACGATATCACGACGAGCCGCTGTGACGTATCTTGTATCAGACACCCTTGTATCAGTCCAAAGATGAGTAATTTTAAACAAAATACATATTAATTGTAAGATAATATGAAATATATAAACTTAAAGTTGGTATCCAAAATGTCACAAAAATATTTAAACCTACGAATGTAGGTGCCACCACATTCTCTCTATCCAGACACATTTATAGACTTCAAATTTTCAAATGGCTGAACGTGTGATGCTTTCGATGCGAAGCAAGAAGAAGCAAAACAAAAGCAAAACAAACCCGTCCGAATCTTCATTCCACAACATTGCTCTTAATGATTTTTAATGATATGTGGTTTTAGTCCATCATTTTATTTATAACTTTTTAATTGAATATAATGCACATCTATTTATTGTGGTCCATGAAGAAGCACACGCATTCATACTTTCGACATTTTTATGAAGCACAATGATTGGAATTACAATTCACATTTAATACTTGTACAAATGAGAGACCAAACTAACTATGGATATTTATTGCACTTTAAATTCCATTGAAAATATTAGAATTGCTGTCGGAATCACTTCAACCAGTTGATTATCAGTAAAAACCACAAGATTGATTGTTGTGTCTTGTTAAGATACAGTACATCGTGATTGTAAGGTGTGCAATGACATCTCTGAATTTGACGGTGATGAAAAGCTTTCCTGTTAATTGGTAATTTAAGAACTTGAAATTCATACAGAAGTAAAACAAATGTTTATAGGATGAATACGACACCGTGATATTTTAACGCGGTATTTTAAAAAAAGTTCGAAATAAATTAAAAGTCTTAAATGATATCATTATACTATCATGCATGCCAGTGTTTCATTCACAAATGCATGTGTTAATACATATTTAACGAGAACAGCCCACGTGTAAATGCCAAGTTATGTAAGTAGTTTCCAGGTTAAAGTTTAACCGTTTCCGTTTTAATTTAGTAATTAAATTAAGCCGCCAGTCTGTTAAAAGTTGAAGCAAGTATGGAATTGGAAATTGTTTAATTAGCCAGACACAAAAAAAAAGATACATTATGTGTTTTAGGAGCTTTCGTATAAGCACTGTTTGGAGAAAACACCAACTCCGAATACAAAATGTAATTAGGCTCCATTTCTCACGCTTTGTTCAGACCAGAAACCCAGGGTGAGGACTAATGGCTAAATGGTCTAAAAGATCGGTTTACGAATCACAGCGCCTCTAGATCTCACTGCCTAGTTTTAAATCTCAAATCGAAGTGTAAGAAAACATGTTACTGTTCTCTTGACGAAACTCGGTTTTCTCTACCATCCCATAAACGACTCCCTCGCTACAAATGAACGGATCTTGACTTGAGCGTAAGTTATATAAATATCAACAGAAACACGAACTTTCCAACGCATTAACGAACGATGTCGAACCCATGACCACCTACGACTCGCTATAAAGTATCGGGATTTATCATATAAGTTAAAGCCTTTGAATCATACCCACCACTCGATAACGACTAAATATAAATAAACATTCTAAAGAACAAGTTTAAATATTTCCTTATCATAAATAAATAACCCATAAACAAACAACAAAAAATCAAACCGGAAACAGAAAATAAATATTTCACTGTTTAAATATAGAACTGATGCCCTAACGTGACTCAAATGTTTGCTTGATAAAACTCCAAGTTACAAAGTACTGTACCGACCTGGTCAAAGTTTAACACTGAGCTAATAAAAAGGAATCGAAACTCGTTCTGTCGTCTGACTGATGTTTATAGCGACCGAATATGGATCTTTGACTCAAAAGTTGTGCAATATGGATAACAACTGTCGAAAAACAGTTAAGACATAGCTAACGAAGGACATAGATGGACTGTCTATTCCAATTTCGGCACTAATTCTTTAGCTAAGTTAAACTTTTGATAGGCATGTACTATATTTTGGTCTTATCATTATTTTGCTTCTCTGAAATCACAGTCTAAGGGACTAAACATATCATTGCTTGCTAGGTGCAAGAGTAAATTAAGTCACATTTGTTTCTTGATCAGACCGGGCACAAATGAACTCATGGTCGGACCAGAAGTTTAAAAGGAGATTCTGTGGTTCCTGTAGTAGACTTGTCAAATGCTTTTGTATACCATATTCTTTAGAAATCGGTATCATCTGACAGCACAAGGCCAACATTAATGTAATTTGTTCTATGCAATCATATCGACACCTTTTACTTCACAATGAGAATTTTATTTTCAATATGATCTTTTTTCTTGTCAACATTCATCACTATCTGTCGGTGATCTTTGAATCAGAAGCAACCAAGTCACAGGATATAGAATTTATAAATGGACTTCATTGATGTTTCGCGTTTGGTATTTCTCGGATATAATGACCTATACAGGTGTATAGGTGATATGGCTCGATTTACGTGAAGTTATGAGGGATTATAAAATACAAACCTGTCATCTCTCTCTCTCTCTCTCTCTCAGAATATCAATACTTGAGGATCAATATTTATTGCTTCCCAAATAGATGCTGCATTTCGTCATAGTGATAAAAAAGAAGTTATGTAAAATGTTTGATGAAAAAAGCATGCAACTACTTCCAACCTTAAAAAGCTTACTATCTCCAGGTCAAGAGGGATAGTTATCTCTAGGTGATCACTACTTTTTTAAAGATTGTTAGCTGTTCTGTAGTAGCTGGACAATCAGAGTAACAACCAATATTTATTTCAGTTTAATTAGATATTATTAATACAAAAATGTGATTATTGAAGATACTTTATTATGTATAGTTGCAAGATAGTTATCTTACGCGGTTCTACACCGAATATTTACTCACTTTGGTCTTTTACATACTCACTCCCAGTGGAGCTTAGGCCATTGATGTATTCCTCCATTTGTCTTTATTTCTACACAGACCAGTTCCGTAATTTTGTAGATCCTTTTGACTTTAGCTGCTTTCGTACAAATATTCGCACTATTTGGCAATTTTCCATTGTGCCTAAGAATGAAGGAATCTTGATAAAGACTATCAAACCATAATGTTGAATCTTTGTGTTATTTTGAAATGTAGTTAGTTTCCTTCCGGAGCACCCGCACTCACTCCCCAACCCCTTGTGGAAGTTCACATGTTTGAACTTAATATGTCAATTTAATTTGTTAATTTTGTTTCTGGGATTGTGATTTGGACATAAACCAGTCTGTTTTTGTTTGATCTGGTCATAACAGATTTTTAATTTGCAAAAATCAAAATCATTTATAAATTTCCAGAAAACCTTTCCTCAATAGTGATGATGATAACTGTTTTGACTTTAATTCAATGTCAATATAACGTTGATTATGTGAAGTACATGCTGTAATTAATTTCGTATTTACTTACTATTTTGAAGACTTGTTTGTTTAATTACTGAGCTAAAGGCTTCATGTCTGAACATTGATATCACTCATCTAAAATCGATCAGAGTCTTAATTACGCTTTCACTCAGACACTTTTTAATCAATCGGTTTATTAAAAATAAAACTAATGTGATAAATGGGATGCAGAAAAGGAGATCCGAGAGGCTTTCTTCAGTTAAAAATTCTTTTTGATCCGAGTGACTAATGTTTAATTTGATGGATTAAATCGGCCATATTTTTATGAAAATGAGTCAGGTTGTTTTGCAACAAAGGAATTAGCGTCTTGTATTGTCTTTGGCACATGCAAGTTTGATAACTATTGCTAGTTAAGGATTCGCCTTATGAATCACGATGACGTAATATCTATACCGTTCAATCAGAAAAATCGATTTTTTGTAGAAAAAAAAAATACAAAGGAAATATCATGAACAGACTTATTTCCAAAAAAACCCGGTTGCACGGTTTAAATGCAAATTAATTGCACAAACTCCCATCTCTGGCCTCAAGTGATGTGTAAGACCTGATAATGGACAAATACACGCGCATCTACACATGCAGATATGACAGCTTTTCCTTATTAATAATTTGTCATCCAGCGATCTCTAATTCCACCCAGCAGAATTAACCTTGCAAACTGCATTGAGACATTGTGCACCGTTGACTCACTCATATCTATGACGATAAAATCAATAATAATATCCGAAACCAAATTACGATATTGGGACTGGCTGACCGGAATATGGAGAAACTCTTTAATAGAAATTATTGACTATTTTCATGATTAAACTGGCTTGGTACAAACAGTAAAGTTTAATTGCATTTATTGAATCAATATATATTTTACTGATGTAGTATTAGTTTCTGATAATGATTCAGATTTCCCACAGTAAATCAGCAATTATATTGAACTTATATCGATCGATATTGGGTAGCAAAAAGTCATCTTCTTTAAACTTGTTTTCTATAAATGAAGAGATTACAGCAAAATAAATGTACAAATTTTACCGTTTAGTATATGTAAACAATTACTAAATGAAAGGAGAAAATTTAAAATAAACACACACACGCACATATTTATGATTTGTTTATTTTAAATTGGTTAATTGGTGTATTACTAGTAACAAATTAATAAATCTCTTAATCAATATTCATAATACGAATCTTTATTATACAATAGAGTTATTTCCTTCTTGGAAACAATAATGGTAATTTGAATAATAATGGCGTTTTACCCAGTCAAGATTCTTTCACTTATATCGAGATGGTCAGATTTGACACGATGGGGAAACAAGGGTACCTGAACTGACAAACATCCTTGCTCTAGGAATTTTCCCAAATTGGATTCGTACCTGAACGGTGGCTTTCCCTGTGGTCCGTAATCCAGCAATTTTAACCACTCGGCAACAGGGGCCACTAATAAGTTAGAGCATAATATTTCGCTAATGATCCAGTGAACTGTTATTATCGTTCTTAGTCTTTTCATTTCAGCTGCAAAATTAAAGGAAATCGAATTCCGTTGCTCAGGTAACACTGTAATGAATAAACTCATGTTTGTAAACACTAATCTATAATTACTTATTGCTAAAGATTCATATGCAAGTGTATTCCACAAATCTAATATTTAAATATTTATAGTGAACCCTAAAAAGTCTCAGTTGGGTAACATGTTACAATAACTAGAATTAACATGATAGAACTCCCTACATATATTTTGAGGAAGCACCATTGTACCAACTCCAAAGGAAGTCCGGACTTCATTAGAAGTTGTTACATACCGTGTATTAACATAGAAAGGTCCTCAGTGATGCAAATCAGGTGTAACCACTTACTCCAACATTACAAACATATCAAATACGAACGTTAAAAACCATAAACCAATAAACGTTTCTATACCAAAGAGTGGACCATACAATCTGACACTTAGCAAGACCAGCAAGAACACTTAATGAATCTAACAATTTTGGACATTATAATCAGGTGATTTTAATATTCAGGTTGAAAATGGTTGAAAATTAAAGCAAAAGGGACATTAAAACACCGGTCTCTATAGATATGTCATATACCTTTTTTTAATTTAATCATAAAATACATTAAAAAAATGGTATATGACAGATAGATGGTCTACCACATTCTTATGTATGTGTAAAAGATACATTTTTCTTCATGTCGGATACAACACAAATCAGATTAACAAAGTAATTAATTTGACAAAATGTTTCGATAGCCAGGACTTCCAAAGAAACATCAAACCAAGACTTGATTTATGAAATACAATTAAGTATTTAGATTCTCAGTGAATTTTGTGTTTACGAGAGCTTTATTGTTTTGTTTCGAGGTCTTTTAAGCTATTGATGTATTGAATGGATGCAATATTAGCTAGAAAATCGCCTCATCAAATTTTAATTTCCCCTAGAGAACCTCCCCTCTTAACTGTCCAGATGTTTTGGTGTTACACTTGATTAAACATTCTGATTAAGATGACACCATTAACCATTTAACATGTAATTTTGGATTCGTCACAGCGTCACTTTAAAGACTTTCAATAAATAATTAATTGTTGTTAAAGGATAATAAATTAAACCTAAAGAGTCTGTTGTTTCCTGTTTACAAAGTTGTGAATCCTGCCACCCACCCAGTTCGTATAGTCAGTTAGTACAGCTCCAAAACTTTATGCTTATTATTTTCTGTGCTAATCTAAAACTGTGAATTAATATATATATAGAATTAATGCTTATGTTTTTCTTCATATTAAATACTTATTATTATGACTGACAATTGACATGTGCAGAATTTATGAATATTTTTTCCATATACAAAACACTAATCATTTTGAACTGAACATGTGCGTAATTTATTTACACTTTTCTTTATATTAAAGACTCTACAAAGGACAATATCTTAGTCAAATATAATTAATAAGTTATGTCTATCAAATACTGGAAGTAACACCTTGCTTGGCAATACTAAAAACCACTGAACACGTACAACAATAAGATGCAAAAATACGAAACACATATTAAATAGACAATGATGAAGAAACTAGATAAATAGCAAGAAAAAAAATCACAATTTGACATTTCCTAATTATGACGAAATATTAAATTATTTCAAAACCTTTCTTATTTCCTTTTTAACTTCTAAGAACAATGCTTGGCTACAGGAACCTGAGCAGTGCAGTTGTTATTTCTAACTCCATACAATAATGGTATGAAATGTTCAAAAGCAGAAAAGTAATCTATGTACAAAAATGTACAAAAAAACAACAATCGATCGCTTGACATATCAAATAAAGTGGATGGAGAATGGATCGCCAAACATTGCCAAAATGACAATTACTGTTTGATCAGCCATGTTATAAATATAACATAATTAAGAACATTATGTAATTTTTTATTATCATATTGCATGTTTTATAACAATCTAATGAAGGCATGGTTAAACAATCAACAGTTAAATTTCTAATTACTTCGTGCATGAATATTACAGTAATAACGACATTTGGTCATCAAAAGAGCACATTGGGAAATGTAAAGGTGAAAATTATATATGAAATGGAAACATGGATTGATCTCTTAATTTGCTGGTTCGTGAAGATATGCCATAACATTACAATTTCTGTTGTTCCTCGGGTTTTGGCATCTTCTTACGAATTAACACTTGTATAGGTGAAGTCATCACGTTAACAAGCAATTTCCATTGGAAAAAACTTTTTATGCTATTACTTATTAATTAATAAGAGTGAACGGTAGTTACAATTATTAGTCTTTTTGTGGTTTTTAAATAAAACTATTTAACATTTTATGCAATTAAGACTTATCATTATTATTTGTAAAAATGTTGGGCTTGCATGAATATTGTAAAGGGGAACTTTTCGCGTTCGCAAAACTTTTGCTGATTTCGCGCTAAAAAAATTAGCAAGAAAATTTTACCTACGCGGAATTTTCTACCCTACAAGTTAATATATCATAATATATAGATTATACATCCACTTATATTAGTTATACTGCATCAAAACATCAATAGCGCACACACCCTTTAGAGTATCGATTGACGGATCGCTGGTCACGCCAACAATGTTCCGACAAAGGCCTGACATGCTTAAATTACACACAAAAAGAATGAAAACTGAGCCTGAATTGTGCCATTTAATGAAGTCACTGACAAAAGTACGTCATTAGTTGCCGTGACGCAGCTTTGGTACCGTGATGGCGGTCAGTGTCGGAACATTGTGGGCTTGGCCGGCGATACGTCAATTAGGATACTGCGTCAAAACATCAACAACGCACATACCCTTTAGAGTATCAATTGGGATACTGTGTCAAAACATCAACAACGCACACACACCGTTTAGAGTCCCCATTTGGGGGTCTTGCGTCTGTTATATATAGAGGAACTTGTTATGTCTGCGGTTAAGTGCAAGGCCAATTATCATGAGTCAAATAGTGGAGGCTGCAAGAGTTAATGACACATGTAAACAAATGATGTTTTACTCAATATAAAACCACAGACAACCTTTTATCGCCTACATTATTCATTCTAAAAAACTACTACCCTACAAACCGACTTAACAGTACGAATCAACTTTACACTTACTAAATACTTAAGAAATGATGAAAATGTCTCGCATTAAAACTAAATTAACCTTCAACCTTACCTGCTCTTAGCGAGCAATTAATCAGGTCATTATGACATCATCAATTGACGTGTCTCTAAATATCAGGCTAGACATTAGTAAGTCGTTAGTAAAGTGTCACCTCAAAGGTTTCTAGGGTGGTGGGAATTTGTGCGATACGTAATAAAAATAATACATATGTATTGAGACTTCACCCAATCCCTTTAGATACTAGTACAAATAATAATTAATATGAACTTAACGTTAAACAGTATACCATTATCTTCAAGTAAGTCATTAATAGTTTTTTAATTCACTCATTAAATAAATAGTCAAATTAAGAAATCTGGCTGCAGTGGAAAAACACAAACAAACAAATGTGAAGCCAAACAGTTTTGATGCTGATCAGGCAATAAGTCAACAGATGGGATAACCCCAAAGCATCGTAATATCTATTACATATAAGAATACCACAGAATTTTCATAAGAACGTCTATCTAAGTTATATATGATGAAGGTCGTGATATTACAAATTTTTTGCAGATGTTCCCAACAAGTATTTGATTTGTATACATTTTACCCATTACTCCTACACCATACAGACTGTACAGGCCTGTCCAAAGTTTAACACTAAGCTAACGATCTAGTGACGATCGGATCGGCAGTTCATCTCGGACTCTCGTAAACTATATCTCGAGAGCTGTTATCTATCTCTGTACAGCAATTCGGACAGTAGCCATCCATAGCTGACCGATCTGTGACCAAGCTTCAACTTCTTTTCGTTTGCTCGGAGTCAAATCTTCGACATGCCAGTACGGTATAAAGTCTTCATCATTTAAGATAGTTCAGATACAGTTTACTTAACAGTTTATTTTGACATATATACTGTATGTTATATATAGAGGTTAGTTAAGTAATGCACTTTCTCTTCTCTCTCGTTCACTTGGCTGGTAATTAATGATAATTAAGGCATCGCCTTTCGTTATTATACATAATCCTGGCATAATGAATCCTGGGTCAGTTAGAGGTTTACACATGGGGGAAATATTAATAAAAATAACAAAACAAAAAAGTTTCAGTAAAGCAACGAAAACAACACATTGCCGTGGAAATTAATTGCACATTCTATGCTGCACAGAATACAAAACTTGACCAACAAAGTCTTGCACTGCATTGTAATTAAAACTTTCGTAAGATCCTGTCCCCATGGCCCTATAGAATTTTCATTGTATGGAACGATTATACGGTAATCATACCATTTTTAATCTGCATATATGTTTTTGACTTGTTCGTGATTTTATTACATCCATTTCTATCACTTCGTGTTTACTGATGACATTTTGGTACCGAAATCTTCCTCCGCCATCGCAGTAGGTCCGACCCCTGGCCCAACGCATGTATGAAAGGTTTGCACGGTTATTAGTACTGTCGTATACCATTTTTTAAATTCTATCATTCAGTTAATTAAAAATGGCATATTTCTTATGACATATACCATTTTTTGAATGTATTTTATGATTAAATTAAAAAAAATTGGTATATGACACTTATACCAATTTGTAATTATTGAATGTATTACAAAAACTGGAATATGGCGGTACCAATTGGCCGATTTGGTTTAAATAATAATATACAAAATGTTGATACATATAATCTGGCATAATATAAGTGTCATGAATTTTTATTAAATAATACATTCGAAAGTAGCACATGACATAAGTACACTTTAGTGCAAAAGAGATTTAGCAAACGGTGTACATAAACAAATAGATGAAGATACGGCCAATATGTTACAAGAACCATTCTCAGCTGTGTATCCACCGACACTTATATTGTGTCTTCAAAATTAAAGCATTCCATCTAAGGGAAATAAAGTCATGTACAATCGGAGAATTCTTTATAAGAGCCCTTGTTTGTATGTGTCCATGATCAATGACGTCCGCATATACATTGATCTACATTGTAGAGGCACGTTTTGTCTGTGCATTCTAGTTTTTGCGTTTTACGATTTGGGAATTTACTAGTATTTTGCATTTATTGGTTGAAATACATCATCGCGACAAAATATACAATGCCAAACATACTATTTATAGACTTGAAATATAACAATTTGAATTTGCCATCACACATTACGTGTCTTAAGCTGCAACTATTTGTCAAAGATGTTCAATTTTAAGCAATTTAAATTTAGAAAGATTCTTCATATTTGTTGTGTTCTAACGTAAATCGCTTGGCACTCAAACCAAATCTACATAAAAGTTGAAGATAACATTGAAAATTTCCTGTAAATTCGGTTGCTAATCTTTACAGCTTAACTGTTTAAAATTTTGTACTGTAGCAACCGATCTGCTGATAAATCTGACAGATAACACGGATAGAATTACCTGATAAAGTAAGACAAACTACCGACTTACAGCAATTAAATTACAGCTTTAATTGGACAAGTAGATACATCTTGTACATACACTGTCTGAATGATACCCCTCCCCCGGTCGACGGATAACCATGCCCTACATCGAAATATCTACCTTCTTAATATGAATGCAAATTAATGTCTGACGCGTCACGGAATACAGATTTTTTATAACTTAAAGCACTTGTTTCCTTTAATATAATTTGATAATATAAGTTTACAAATATGGACATATGCTTCAGTTTCACAATAATTCCGATACTAAGATTTTCCTTAACCTTAAATCTAACAAATTTTGGCACCCATTTATATAGAATTTTTATGAAATAATGCATTCAAAAGTAACATTATGAGACAACCATTTGTACATCGGCACCTATATCCAAAGTAGTCAGTGATATGTGTTTATACTGTTTTACTATGCTCTATGCCCGTCTAAAGCCACAAGTTATATGTGTTCATATTGCTTCACTATGCCAGTCGTGTGCACGTTTATATGTTCATATTATGTCTTGTTGTTTTAAGATAATCTTTTATGTATGTTATGTTGAGGCAATGCCGTGGCGTCTTGAAGATTCAGGTTTTACTCCAACTATAACTGTCTTTATTTAATTTTCAGTTTTTATGTCCGGATGAGACATATGCAACAAGAGTACAAACAGTCTTAATGCAGTTTTGGATGGAAACACGCAACATAAGGTTTTCATTAACAGTACCATGCACTTATACTTAAATAATTTAGCTGATAAAATTCAATCGTTAGCACATCACATTGTTTATTTTTATTAATCATTATTGAACGAAAAGTTCTACTGAAATACACAGTATTTTGTTCATGGAGTTAGTTAGACACGTTGATCTTCTGGGATATTGGCTTATTTGTAGCATGTTTATATCCTCACCCCAAATATCCAAGTTAAGGGAGTATATAGGAATCGCCTTTCCGTCTCAATCGTATGTTCCATGTCTATGGATGAATTATGATCAAACTTGGTTCAAAGATAAACCAGCGTAAGGCGACGTATCGCATACCAAACTTAGGTTCATAGGTCAACGATCAAGGCCACGAGGTCAAATTTTAGAAATAAAAACTCGGCAATGTTGAAGATGGGGGGGGGGGGGGTATTTGTCGGTAAAGGGACTGTTCTAGTTTGTTTTAGATTCCGAACTGTCTATCATGCAAAACATTAATGTGAGAGAATGCAATCCAAACTCACTATTTTACACAAGAAAAATAAAATGGTTTGTTTACGTTATGTTTTAACCATGCGTAAATAAAGAAAGAAGTTCTAAAATATGAATTGTTAGTCTGTAAGGTATTCAGATAAAATATACAACTAAAGACTTTCAGGAAACCATACATGTAGATATTTAAATGTCACATTGTCTTTCTTTTTCAACACATATACTATTTAAAACCCATTTGTGCCGCAGAGGTAATATTATAAAAACCACATATTTCAAGTTTGATAATAACATATGTTCAGCTGTTTTGTTTATTAATTTTTGCCGTAGCATACAGCGGGTGCTCAAATACATCCTTCGACACCAACTTGTATAAGTAACCAATTGGGCGACTGAGACCCACTAACAAACAAAAGAAAAGGAAATCAAATCATTAATTTCATTATACTCGGATCAAATACTCAGATGTATGTTGAATAGTACAGTACAGACCACACTTGACTAGCGAAAAAATAGAGATAACTAGTGACCAAAAAATTGCAGAGTGACAGCTGTCGAAATACTGTCGAGACATAGGTAAAAATGGCCTTTATTGACAGATGTCCTTTATATACAGGTTCAAATAATATGAATAAAGAATAATTTGGATACTGTCGAGATATAGGTAAGGATGGGCCGATATATATAAGCTTATAATTAGCTGTCGATACGGCGCTCGTTAGCTAAGAGTTACACTTTCGACAGGCCGGCAGCACCGCTATGTGGCGTTACACTGCACTGTAAGTAGTACTTCGTAGTATAATATCGTCATGTGTTGTTCTTTAAATAAAGAATATTCAGAAATTAGCACGTAAATTTAAAGATACTAAGACATATGAAGTGAAACATTATTGTAAGTGTGTAAGGCAGTGGATTTAATCAGACATATAAAGAAATTTTGTTTTCTAGGTATTTATATGTTCCCTATGAATATAGTCTTAGATAATATTTTTATGCAAACACTTCACATTGCACACAAAAATATTTTAAAATTCTGCCAACTCCCAGGTTTCAAGATTGTAATTTATCTGGCAAATACAAGTTTTGGTCTTAAAACCCAAAAATGGGCCACTCAACGGTTAATTCACTTACGACTAATCAGAAAATTATTTGATAAAATTCCTCTTACAAACATTTCATTGTAAGCACGACTTCCTAAAATTCCTATTAAAGTTCTTCAATTTTGAGGTAAAAAGGGCATGAAAAGTCTGCGAAACAGTGTATGGTAAAATTCTCATCATTAGAAGTGGATTATTGAATCTGACTATTCCACGTTGTTAATGTCATGTCGGGAGGTTCATCGAACTGAAAAGATTAATTTTGGAAATCAGTATGTATTTGCGTGTAGAAAAATTGGTTTGTTTTGACATGGGGAACCAGGTGCTTTTCTTAAATTTGTAAGTGATTACAGATACATACATGAAATATAAAACTGTAGCAATGTTGAGAGGAAAACATTAAAGTAGGTTTGATC
Source organism: Anadara kagoshimensis (assembly GCA_021292105.1). Taxonomy (NCBI): domain Eukaryota; kingdom Metazoa; phylum Mollusca; class Bivalvia; order Arcoida; family Arcidae; genus Anadara; species Anadara kagoshimensis. The sequence goes on along the minus strand of CM037871.1, from coordinate 57,243,853 downwards.
TTATTTTATCTGTTAATCACAAGATATATTAAATCTTCTCCAAAACCAGACCTGATAACACTCCATACTATACAAACTGACCGTACTATCAACTGGTTCTCCGACTGTGTATATACGGAGGGATTTCCTTCATAACCAGCCAGTAATCAAACACGCGTGTTTACAAGTGCACACGAAACCGTTTGCTTTTTGGATTTTATTGATAAAACCATTCAATTAGTTTGATGAGACATCAGGATCTCTGACTCAAACATGTATTTATCTATCGTATGATAGTCAAACATTATTAGGATTAGGCTGTACATAACCTGCCATATCACTTAGACGAAAGGTGTGTCTGGGCTAATTTTTTTTGAAAAATATTCTTGATATATCAATATCAATATACTGTACTTATATATCTATTTATAGAATATTTTAAATACTCTCTCTCTCTCTCTCTCTCTCTCTCTCTCTCTCAATTCTCAATCAATATTACATAGGAATGTAATGTTGAATTTGAACTCTTAAACAGTGGATTACATTTTCAAAAAGCGGATTTATGACTGAAGTATGTATTAATCAAGTCTGAGACCGTCTCAAATAAATCAGGCTTTTGAATAACAGACAAACTTGGCCTATCGCAAAAACGAACAACCAGTATATTGTAATATCTTTATTGAAAAAGAAGAAATTATTTTTGCTTTAACACATGTACATGGCACTAGCCAGTGTAACTAAACACATCACGAACCAAGAAAGGAAGAATTACACATCATACCAGTGTTTTTACAGCACTAGACGTCCATTTCGGAAACAAAACAAGGCAAGACATATCACATATTAGAACCTCTGATTATATATTTGATACTTGAAAATACTTCCAAGAGCACCCAGTCTCATTCTTCTGGTTCAAGTTCGTGTGTTTATCTTAATATGGGAGATTTCAAAGTTTTAACTTTGCTTTTGGAATTGTGGTTTTTACATGGATTAGTATGTTTTTAGTCGATTAGAACAAGCTGTCGGTTAAATTCAACTAACGGAATTCAAGTTCAATTTATCTCTGATTTCTTGACAATGATGTTAAAGAATCGCGCAGTATTAAAGGTTTCATTTTTCTACTTCGATGCAGCATTTTTTAAACACTACTAAAAGTATTTCAAGTAAATGTATATAATCAAAAACAAACATACCAGTCCATGTTCAAATCACAATCACAAAGCAAAATAAAAACAAACATACCAATCCATGTTCAAATCACAACCACAAAGCAAAGTTAAAACAAACATACTAATCTATGTTCAAATCACAATCACAAAACAAAGTTAAAACAAACATACCAGTCCATGTTCAAATCACAATCACAAAGCAAAGTTAAAACAAACATACTAATCCATGTTCAAATCACAATCACAAAACAAAGTTAAAACAAACATACCAGTCCATGTTCAAATCACAATCACAAAACAAAGTTAAAACAAACATACCAGTCCATGTTCAAATCACAATCACAAAGCAAAGTAAAAACAAACATACCAGGCCATGTTCAAATCACAATCACAAAGCAAAGTTAAAACAAACATACCAGGCCATGTTCAAATCACAATCACAAAACAAAGTTAAAACAAACATACCAGTCCATGTTCAAATCACAATCACAAAACAAAGTTAAAACAAACATACCAGTCCATGTTCAAATCACAATCACAAAACAAAGTTAAAACAAACATACCAGTCCATGTTCAAATCACAATCACAAAACAAAGTTAAAACAAACATACCAGTCCATGTTCAAATCACAATCACAAAGCAAAGTTAAAACAAACATACCAGTCCATGTTCAAATCACAATCACAAAGCAAAGTAAAAACAAACATACCAGGCCATGTTCAAATCACAATCACAAAGCAAAGTAAAAACAAACATACCAATCCATGTTCAAATCACAATCACAAAGCAAAGTTAAAACAAACATACCAGTCCATGTTCAAATCACAATCACAAAGCAAAGTAAAAACTTTGTAAACTGACAAAGTAAGTTAATCACGTAAACTTCCACCAGGGAAATACATGTATGTAAGTAATATAAGTATATAAGTAAATAGATAAATATTTACATACATAAAGTCAATAACGTCAGTATAAATCATATGTATTTTGTTATTTAGTTTTCTTAAGGTTAATGACACATTGAACCAGACAATGTACATCTTTCCAATCTTCTAAAACACTTTGAGGGCTTTCAGATAATGATGTAGTACGAACTGTTTAAAAATCATCTAAAATACAATAAATGATGTTTTAACGATTTTAAACGTGTCAGCAGATTATGGTACAGTTATTATTATATGGGTAATAATGGGTGTACCAGGAATATATACAGTCAAACCTGTCTATAAAGGCCACCAAAGGAAGCCAGTAAAAGTGGCCTATATAGGCAGGTGGTCATTATATACAGGTTCCAAAAATATGAAAAAGTGAGCAATGAGGATAAAATTTGACTGGCCTCTATAGGAAGTTGGCCCTTTTATATAGAGGTGGTCATTTACACAGGTTTGACTGTAAATGACATTTTCCAGGTCTATTAATAAACGGCAAAAAACATTAGCATCAGGTTCATTCTGGAAGCAAGGAGGTTCGTGCAGTACATCAGACATTGTAAAATAGACAATGTTTAACCAAATGAGATGAGAAATACTTATTTAAAAACAAAAACAAAAGACTTGAACTGGTTTAATATAAAATAAAATAAAATATGACTATTAGTGGAAATCAATGTGACCTGTCGGATTATTTGTTGGAACCTTGATAACAAAATCCTGTATCAAGACATTTTTAAGGTTAATGGATAAAGAAAAAGTTATAGATCCTTACTAATATCCTTAAATGAAAGGTTTTTACGTATACTTTTTTAAAAACAATATACCGAAATTATCTAATTATCTGAATAATTACAAACCAATGAACATAGATGTAATGATGTTTAAATATGTTTGTCCAATCGATTAAGCTTGTTACCAAATATTTATTCATATAATTATAGTATGGGTCGTATAGTGTTGAGCAAACTGCTTTAAGGAACAAACGCAACTTGATTTGTAAGAAAAACTAGAGCAGTCTCATGAGAGACATACACCCCCGTCCCCAACGGACAGACGAACGGACATTAAATTTGCTATTCGGAATGTCTCATGTCGATATAATAATGGGACAAGTTTGTTCAAAATCAATCAAAAGATATGGAGCGGACACGATCTTGGAAAAGGACGGACAGTGTGATTCCAATTCACCCCTTAACTTCATTTGTGGAGGTGGGGGTGGGGTATAATGATATAAAGACTAAGGCCATGCCTAATCAATGTGGGTTCGATCCCGGTCAGAGTGACTTGTCGTAGACCATAATCTCTCTCTCTCTCTCTCTCTCTCTCTCTCTCTCTCTCTCTCTCTCTCTCTCTCTTTTATGAATAGTCGTCTTTATGGTTAATCTGAATATTAAAAGAAGCGTTAACAAATGAAGTGAACAGTACATCATATCTGATGTTAAATAACTCTGAAACCCACAAAACCGCAAAGTGGGATTGACGATAACGAATACACCCGTTAAAAATGCACCAAATTATATACCATACTCTAAAATAATACAATCGGAACAAGCCTTTAAAGACATTATTAACTTCCTAATGTTATCTTGGTGCATGTCCGAAAGTTCACGTTTCCGCTGCTGCGACTCTGGATGCTAATCTTTCCCGCCAAATTTCACGGACACTTAGATTTGCAGCTGTGAGTTATAATTGTAATGGTTTGTTCGATGATACTGAGAAATAATGATACAGTCGGCAGTAAATAGATAATTCTTGGCATGTATAAATTGGCGGTTTGTTTATGTAGATGACATGGATTTAAGTTACAGTGCGTAAATATTATTACTTTTTATCTGCATTTAATTCAGATGGAAACAAAATGAGAATATTTAGACATATTTTTTTTTTTTTTTTTTTTTAAAGCGTGTTCATAAACCTATAAACATATTTAACTCCTTGGCGAGTTTTACGTAATTTAAATATATTTTATATATTTATATTTTTATATACATGTATTTTAATCTAATTCAAACTATGTTTCATGTTGGATATAAAAGATACACTCAGCTACCTTCCTATAGGGGCTTGTCTTTACGCCAGAAAATAAAAAAAAACTATATAAATGAGACGATAAAAGGAAGGAAATTGGATAAACTTTTGGATTAAAAATAAAGTGAGATGTTATGCTTTGTGAAAACAGAGCTAACCTTATCATGCATGTTTAAGTGGTATCACTGACGAGAAAAATCTCCAAGGCCAGAAATATGATATCTACGTATTACAGTACATGCCTGTCGAAAATTTAAACACTAAGCTAACGTATAAGTGCCTAATCGGTCGGTAGCTAATTCCGTCCCCTCCTTAGGTATATCTCATGATCAGCAGCTATCTATCTCTGGGCAGTTTTTATGTTACAAGCTATTCATATATCAGTCACTCGGCCAGCGAGCTTTGACTCTTGTTTGGAAGTTCAGTGTTAAACTTTCAACAGGAATATACTGTAGTTTGAGGATATCACGTGTTGGATTATCATAAACCGATTTTATTTCTCTTAATTAATCAATAAAAGGATTATACGTTATCTTTATCTATCTTTTGATGAATAAACCATCAAAAACTATATCATACTGATAAAAGGAAATACTTAAACAGCCATACTAACACCACAAACTCCCTAGTAATGACAAAACTCAGTGTGACGTCATATTGCTATATATGCTGTTTTATGTGCTATATATAAGATGTTTTTATTTTACAGCTTTATATATTATTTATTCATCTTATTTATATATATTCTACTCTCTCTCTCTCTCGTTCGAAAAGAAACCATTAAATTGTCATATTACCATTGCCATTTATATCATATCATATATGAGTATATATCTGCTGTTTCGCCTGCAACTGGTGACATATCGATATAAATAAAATAATTTTGAATGGGACTTATCACTCCAACACACTAGAATCAAACACACACAATTACATATATCGACATTGATTAATTCGGATACACAATATACTTAGTATTAATTTAAATGTACTCAATTAACTCGTCATTCTGGGGAGCCATTGTGTGAATCCCTGAACTGGACACAATGCCAATATCATAATCTACTGGAAGATATAATTCACACTGAAAACTCAAAATTTATTCCTATGTATCCCCATGGGATGTCTGCAGCGTTTTAACCCATCCTTAACTTCTGAAGGTCAAACGTGTAAAATAAACATAGATGAAACAAGTTAATGTACAAAAGTTGACAAAATAACGCGAACATAAATCTCTTAACTGTATCCGATCAGACAACCATCTGTCCATTCACTGGACATACGGTTTACTCGTCTTGACCATTGCTCTCTCTATATGTATATATGATATACAAGTCTGGCCAAATACTATATGTATATATATTATTCCCTTGGTCTTATGTTCCATCCCAATTTTCATACTAATATGTCCATACTTATCTAATGGAATCTATCGATTCTTGCGTCAACACCAATTTATCAGCTGACAATTTTAACTCCTAATTAATTAAACCTGACTTTTAAAAAACATCGAGGTGAAAATAACAGATTATCTTAATAAAGTGTGTGTTACGACTAAAGTAATACATTAGATTTCTTGATGGGTGTGTTTATAGTTTACACATGTAATGGTACTGGCTTTGTCTGTTGAAAGAAGGTGTTTTGTGTGTTAAAAACTTAATTAAATATAAATAAACTCATGCATCCAGAAATTTCCGTTCAAGCGTGTTAGAAAACTTTACAAGGCTTTTTGCATAGATACACAACAAATTCAAGTGCACTTCAGTTCCAGTTTATCGAACGCCAATGCATGTCACGAGATTCAAATTGAGTCTGGTCGCTTCTGGAAAAACCATTTACATATAACCAAGAAGAAAACTCTTGAGATCTCAATGCGAACGAGAGAGAGAGAGAGAGAAAGTGAGAGAGAGAGAGAGAGAGAGAGAGAGAGAGAGAGAGAGAGAGAGAATTTTTGAACTGAATAACAGTTGGTACGATATACATTGCCACTATAATGGGGCATAATTATTATAATTTTTGTACGGTGATGCTGTGATACTTGTTGATGTATATTTACCACAGCTGTATTTTTCAGACAAAAGTACTGGTTAATTAAGGGTTATTGATACATATAAAGTTTACACTCAATTTTAGCCTGTAAAGGGAAGCAACTCACGCAGGTTGCAAAAATTTGAATTTACTGGTGACAGTCACTCAATCGCCAGACAACCAGACCAAATGTTGCTTTAAAATGAATTGCTTATAGTCTAGACAATTTCAATTTATAAAAAGAAATTTTAAACTTTAAATTGAATTTGTTGTTGTTTGACGAACTCGGATTTTAAAATAGGAAAAAATTAACGTGTCTTTACCATTTTAATTTTTTTATCATATAATATTTGCAAACTTGTATATGACAATAGACGATAAACCATTGAATTATGTAATATTGAAAAAATGGTGTATGACACATGTATAAGCAGAATCAATTTTGCAGCAATGAAAGAGAGTTTTTGTAGCATCTTCACCAGTGTTATTAATTACTGTTATTTTGTTTGTCATAAATACTCAAAGTATAGCGCATATTGCAGCAATAATGTTGTTATCATACAGAGATTGTCGAAAAACATGTACGCATTATTACATGGTGGGCTATTTTGGGAGTTTAAAAATGGCAGTTAGGGTAATAAGATTACGTCAAAGTTAAAAATAAACAAAATGTGTTTCTAAGTGTAGTAAGTACAAACATAACCAGTATTTAATTACTTATCTCGTAAATCAGCAGAATCCCCCTCAGAACTGATAATAGTAATTGCATTGATTAGATAGCCACTGTCGCAAGTGTCACAAGAGAATAAAAGAAACACTCTAATGTTTGTATACAAAAGGCCACCCACGGGAATTCCGCCACTCGGGGTTAATTTATTCTCAACTCTCAATATATGTTAATGACTAATTACACTACACATAGTGTCATGTCTCAGCATGAGGGTTATTGAACATCAACCTGGACAGAGCAGAATATTAGAGAAGATATGTTAGTGTTATTACTACGTCTGCTACTGCTACTAATAAATATTTTACTATTGATGTTATTTTTGATTTTTTATAAACAATATTAATGCAAGTAGGACATAACAATTATTTTATGTACATGTTAAAATACATTAAAATTCCAACATATAACATTCATTCAAAAAACATATAAAAATGGACACCCGGTCATAAATGACTTTTGAGACACCTAAAACAATAAATAAATGCATATTTAAAAAAACCGAAATAGATCAGACTACTATATCTGGAAGTTATTTCTATGATCATGCCTAGTGCAGCAAAATTTGTGTGTACATAGTAAAGGCAGAAGATGAAAAGCCAAATGTTCAATGCATGTACTTTTTGGAAAAATACTGAACAAAATAAACATCACATGATCTTTTGTAAAACATTACACAGTACGAGCAACTACTGATATCTTATTTGTCTAAGTAGACGCAGGATTACAGAACATATACAAAACATATATTTTACATTAAAATTTTATTGAATGTTTTAATCCTATGGAGTAGATCATATAGTACCATGTTTGTGAAATTGTTGTGATGAAAATGGCGATATGAAATATTAAAGATTTGACAGTTGATGATGCATACCATACGCATTTCTTAATTTTAGCGATATAGAGAACGTATTCGGTAAAAGATGATTTGTAGCTGCTTCAGAAAAAACGACAAATCAACCACAAACATATCAATCCATGACCACATCATAATACCAAAGCAAAGTAAAAACCTTTAAAGCTGGCAAATAAGAGAACCTATATTAAAAGGAAATGAGACCGGATGCTCCGGAAGGGTACGTATCTCCTGTTTAGTTAGCTACATCTGCCACGTGTGAAATCAACAACAAACTGAGTAAGAAAACAAATCAAGATAAACACATATCGGAAAATTAAGTTAAGAGTTTTCAAGTTAGGTTAATCAAGTGCTCTATCATGTTTTGAACCACTACGGTAGAGTGCTCGCTCCGTAAGTGGGAGGTCATGGGTTTGTACGACGAATTTAATCATAGAATACATTCAAAAAATGGTATTGTCATATACCATTTTTTTTAATGTATTTTATGATTAAATTCAAAAAATGGTATATGACAGAGATATAAACGATGTAATATAATGTGTTACTTTTCTGTTAAGGTGTAACGGATACCAGGGAGTTGAGCTGCTCTTTATGTTGTGTCATGTTCGATGTGTTGAAATTGATACCAGATATTTATATTTGACGGATCTTCTATACAGTGTTACACAATGCATTACTCTACATGTGCAACGGGTACAGCAACAGGTACAGCAACGGGTACAGGGATTATCATGCATGTGTATGCGATGTGAAATAGTGGGTATTTACTCTTATCATCTGTACAAGAGCTCAATACAATGTGACAGAATTCTGGCTAACACCATACCATTTTACTGCATCTTTTTTATATGTGAAGCAAAATGTTGAAAATCATGAGATATTACCGAGACAGATCATTTAGGATCTTCATTATTTTCACACTTTGAGAACCTGTTTGTAAAAGACAAATTATATTGTTTACTAATCATTGATTATGACTGTTAATGATGTAACAAGTCTTACACAACGCGTCACTAAATAATTACAACAAGCTGCTATATTCCCACAGCGATTACATACAGATATTTAAACTGAGTCGAGATTTACACTAGGCACAATATTGACAGATAAATGATCAACGTTATTAATTAGCTGATGTCATGTTTCTCTGGGTAAAATGTAAATAAACATATTTCCAATATATCGTATACTACATACTAGTTCAATACATTAATTGGATTTAGAAAGATCAAACATTTCTTCAAGGTCACCTCAGCAATGTCACAAGTACCCGAATAAGCACTGACCATGTATAAAATACAGAATGGACAATCGTTAGTGTAGACCTTTGTTGAACCGTAGATTTCACACATGTATACGAATACGCCACATGAATTCTGCGGTTCAACAGACCTTTGTCCAGTGGTTATGTTTGTGACTAATATTAAAGGTTTTGGTCTACATGAAAGCCAAGTTATTTTTCTTACCAATCTTGTTATAATGTTTTAATGCAAATATCAATACAAACAGTATGAATTAAAACATATCTAATATCTAATCAAAAAGAAACATACAAACATACTTATCCGTGTCCGAATCTAAATAATTCTTTTGTTTATCTATTTTTCATTCAAAATTTGCTTCAAAAATATGCTTCATAAGTGTACATTCTTCAGAAAAAGATCTAGTTCATTGACTAAACTTTGTAATAAATATTATAGGATTAAACAGACTTATCTGGAATTTCATTCGAATAAACAGTTGTTCATCTTTAGTGTTTCTTCATCACGGAAAAGCAATGGTACCATTCGTAAAGAGAACTTACACAACACATAGCATCTGGTACCGTATACCTGGTATTTAGTACCCTTTTTGTCTGGTTGTGGAAACTTGCTTGCCGTGACCCTGTTATATAATTTTTAATATAGCTTTTAGTGCACAATGATGGGAGGAAACATATTAAAACAAATAGTATTCCCGATCATATAATGTAGACACCTGTCTGAACGATTGAAACTAGAGATACGTTTTTCACAGGTAACATGCTAACTGTATACAGCAGCACTACTGGGTTTCATAATTATGTAAAGCTACGTATTACATATATGTCTACAATTTTGTCCAAGCACTACTGATGAGTAATTGTATTACGAAACGGCCGTCTAGTGCTGTAAAATTATAACTGGTATAAACCACTGAGCCGGTTTCTCTGTTGGTGGATGTAGGCAATAATTGTGTATTATTGTCAGAAATATACTTTTACTCCCAGTTAAAACCTCCTTAAATTTCTCAAAATCTTAGGAATGCTCCCTCATGCAAAATATTTCCTTAGCTACATTTGGTAAAATATATTTTGGCCTTTTGGGAGTTATTCCAATATCTTGAAATAAATTTTGGTTTCATAATTTTGGTCCAAACACTACTGACGAGGAATTGTGTTACGAAACGGCTGTCTAGTGCTGTAAAATAAAGACTGGTATAATATGTAGTTGACACTTAACAATAATATTTTTAATTTGTAAAACATAATTGGATTTTTCTGTATAGAAATGATATTTTCAAACAAGACATACGTGTGCATGGACTTTGATAAATTAAGCTTATATCCTCCATGTGATTGTAAAGGTTTTTATACAGATAGAGAATTAATCACATCAAAACACTTCTTATCTGACAGGAGAGCACATAAATAATAAATTTAATCAATTTTTGAATTAATTGATTGATAACCCCATGTTGATCCCCACGTTTTGCATCCTTGCATCAGTAGCATTTGATATGACGTGAGGTAGTGGTTTATCTATGACAGGGGTCAGTATAGGGGTCACTTGTCAGTCATGCAAACCAGGCTTATTGACAAACTCAGTATGGGATTATACAGTAGTTATAACAGAATTGAATGATAGTGTCATTTAACATGGGCTTTGATTAATGCTTTGTTAATGAGAATTATGTTGGCGCTTCTTTTCTTAAGCTTGAAGATTGGAACTTTGCAAAAGCTTCGTTTTATAAATAGTTTTACCTTTTATTTATCAATATTGCACTATTACGTCATACTGATTTGATTTCCAGCTAAAATGAGCATCAAACGTACATGATGTTTAAAACTATACTGTATAGTTTCCCAGGTACATAAACTGATAGATAAATGAATGATAGAAATTCCTAACTGAAAACACCCATAAATAGTTATATTAAATAGTCTAACACTTAAGAATCAACTATAAGTACAACAATTCAAGCAACAATGTTAGGCTTAAGGACTTCTGACAAGCAACAGTAACTTTAGGCATCAGGATTTCGTTCAGACAACGGCAACTTTAGACCTCTGGCAGGCAGTTAAATATCACCCTTTAAAATGTAACAACAAAGCGCCAAAACTTTTTTCAAAAATAATTCAAGAGACTATTAGTATGATTTTCCGTGAGCAGTCCAGATAACAAATTATTATATGTACTGAGGTCTGATGACCTTTGATAAACGCCTTGCAAGATTTATGCGTTATATATTATGCTTAAAACACCTTGATGGGAGTTTACTGGTAAGAAGCTTTCTTTATGACAAGGAAAGGAGATGTTGAAACTCTTACGTAGCATAAATACTACAAGAACTATATATCTGTACCATAAAGAAGAGATTGGGGCAATGTATACAGATAAGCCAATGGACACATTAAAAAGAAAGACTAGAGTAGTCCGTGTCTAAGTGCACAATAAAGAGACTAGAGTAGTCCGTGTCTAAGTGCACGATAAAGAGACTAGAGTAGTCCGTGTCTAAGTGCACGATAAAGACACCCCTGTGGGACCCCTATATGTAGTAACTACCACAAATGTAGTAACGGTCACAAATGTAATAAAATTGTGTCACATATGTAGTAACGAACCACAAATGTAGTAAGGTTTGTCACATATGTAGTAAATGTTGGTCACATATGTAGCAAAATTTTACCACAAATGTAGCAACAAAATTTTACCACAAATGTAACAAATTAATTTTACCACAAATGTAGTAAAATTTAAAAAATGATAAAATATTGTTTTTTTCCAAAATTGGTAATATCTAGGCTAGTGTTAATTAATGACAAGCACTGTGGTTTCTCTGTCAGGTAATTTAAGGTATATCTGTCTGGTAATTTAAGGAATGAAACCACAAACCCATATTATGCCTCGGTTTCAACCATGTTTAGCCAGAGTCAAATGCAAGTCTATTTTTCAGTTCTTAGCTACTTATAACGATGTGAAATGTCACGGTTCATGTTCATGTTAACAGTCATTTTCAGCTCTGACAAGGCTACTACAAGGAAGTCCCGAGACGAATTTCACGTCCCCAGTACATTTATTAGTCGACGCTTCGAAGAGATTTTTTTTTTTTGGTCACACCCCATCTTTGACGGGTTGAGTTCTATTAATTTGTTATGGTTTGTTTATTATTCCACTTCCAGGAAGGTTCGTGGGTTCGCAACCCGGGCAGTGTCTGACCAAAACTTAAAAATCGTATTTTAAAATGAAAGCCATTAAAGTAATTTGGAAAAGACCCTAAAAGCAGGTGTGACGCGTTAAGAACCCATGCGCATTCCATTGCACTCCGTGGGTAAAACTTTCTGCCACATGCATATAGCTGGTGAAGCCTTGATATAAGTGGAACATTCATTCAATTAACGGATCGATACTCCTGCAAATTATATGACGTCGGATCGACATTGAGATTTGTATATTTATCAAAAGTCTTAAAAACGTGTAACCTTTGTACAAATCAAAATAGACAGTTTGTAGTGCTTCAATTAATCATAAAATGCATTAAAAATGGTATTATTGTCATATACTATTTTTCGAATTTAATCATAAAATACATTCCAAAAAATGGTATATGACAATAATACCATTTTTGAGTGCATTTTATGATTAAATTCAAAAAATGGTATATGACAGAGTGATCAGATGCCTTCGTGTGCGTGTGTTGGTGGGGTGAAAGTGGGGGGGGGGGGGGGGGTGTTAGATGCATACATAACTACAAAATAAAAAATTCTGATAATGGCTAAAGTATGAGAACCATCACTTAAAACCCACCCATAGCATTGCAAATTAAAAAATAATAAGCTAAGAATTTAGTAACAAAATAAAACAATCTGAATTTTTTTAACACTTCCGTTTAATTTAAACCACAGACAAAAGAGAAAACCTTAAAGAAGTATCACACTATGATCTATTTCTAGTGGATTGGGTACGCAACTTGCCTGCGAGAAGTGCACTTAAACACTGAGCAGGGTACAAGAGTTGAGACTTGAGTAATGGTGTTTAACGTCCCAGTCAAAAATATTTCACTTATATCGAGACGTCGCCAGCTATAGCCGAAGGTACAGAAATTTTGCATGTGCGTTGCGCTTATGGCATTATACAGCAGGGTTCTTTAGCGTGCCAAGCCTACCGTGACACGGGACCTCGTTTTTTTTTTATGTTCCCATCCGAAAGAACCGTGACTTTCATTCGTAATGCCGAGTGCTTGGCGAAAGAACAAGATACACCATATATGATTACAGACGTTCTATTTTACAGACTAACACATCTTATTAAATGCAGTTCATATACTTCGATAAGGATATTTACAAAGTATTGTAAATGCAACAGAGAGAGAGAGAGAGAGAGAGAGAGAGAGAGAGAGAGAGAGAGAGAGCAAATATTACAAAAACCTTTGTGAGGTTGCTCCCACATATTGGACCAAATCAAGTGTAGTCATCGTAAAAACATAAATTTCAGCGAAGCAAAATGAAACTTGAACTTGATCTGTAACACATTATGGTAGACCTACATGCCAAATCAGTTCAATATGTGCAAGCTATTACGAACAAAACTGCAGAAAACTGTTACTAGTATTTCAACCAAATTATCAAAGACAATTGCAAAGGATCGGATTCGTAACAAAACAAAACGTTAACTTGATCTGCAACTCATTGTGGTTGACTCCCATTCAAAAACTCTAGTATCTGAAAGTGTTTAGGAAACAATGCGGAAAACTCATAATTGACTGATGGGCGGACGGAGGGACCGACCAACAGCATTATACTTCCTACATCTTAAGTGCCGTGGAGTATAATAATAAATACATGTACCCTACTAAAATCTACCAAAATACAGAAAACCCAGAAACTTAAATTTAAAAACTGAATTTTACATGTACTTTACAAACCGAAGTATAATGAAAATAAGAGGCCAATTGGCATTATCGCTCATCGCATTATACATAACATAGCCCTTACAAGGATTATCAGATACTAGTAGTTATTTATTACATTTATATCTGAATTACTATTACATGTTATGCTAATCATTTTGTAATGTGCCGATTTATGTAACACTAATTGTTTTCAAGTAAATAGAAAAAAACCTAGCAAAATTAACAATTTATATATATATATTTCTTTGGTATTTAATAAAGTCACTTATATCGGAATCAGAGCCACCTCTATCGGGATAGAATTCCCTTCTATCGGGTTAAAAGTCACTACTAACGCGTTAAAAGTCACTTCTATCGGAAAAACAGTCGCTTCTATCAGGTAAGAACGCACCTTAAATGTTGGTTTCTAACGTTCAGATTTCGAAATTTTCGTTACTACATATAGCGGTTTTCATTTACTACATTTGTGGTAACAAAAATTGTTACTACATTTGTGGTAACGGTCGTTCCTACATTTGTGGTTCGTTACTACATATGTGACACAATTTTATTACATTTGTGGCCGTTACTACATTTGTGGTAGTTACTACATATAGGGGTCTCACAACCCCTCTAAAGTTAGAATAAGAGTAAGCCTAATGTGACCTCTACAGCGGGCGCTTACAATTAGAAGCGATTGACACAAACTGAGCAACATAAGAACACAATAAAGACGAAACAATATACATATTCGTACCATATAATAAACAACATTGTCTGGTTCAGTTATGTATTTGTAGATTCATTATTTACTTATTGTTGATCTAAATATACCATTGTTGTATTTTTATGTAATAAAAGTCTAATTTCTACTGAGTCATTGACTTCAAGTTTTTAACTGAATTGGTTGGTACTCTGCGATGTCATAGCAACATTTAATCAAGATATAACAGACAATTTCTAAGAAATAAGAAAAATCAGAGAAACATTCAACAAATATATTAATTTACACTGTCCACGTGTCTACAGAATACAAGTTTATCCATATTTTGGTGTTTGGCGTTTAAAGCTAAATTAGCGAAAAATAACTTGTAAATTCCTAATCAGGCGACATTTACTTAAAAAGAAACGTATCCAACTTCAGATTTACGATTTCTTAACTTAAATTTTTCTGAACTGAAACTTGACAAAATTTGGTAAAACAAAATTCAGAATTACAATTTTTAAAATCAATAAAACTAGAATACAGATTTCAAAACACAAAGACAATCTTGAAAACGGCACTTTAAATCAAATCCTTAACATCTTGAAGATAAAGATTATTCCATTTTGATATTTACCAGGGAAACTAAGTTTATAACAGATAGTGAAGTTGGGTCTTGGAAATGCAAAGAGCCAAGAAAAGAATATCTAAATTTTATTATCAAATGCGACCAATGGGAAATTCCCTGTTTCAGGGGCTACATGGACACGTGTTTTTGCAAATTGTTCTGCATGTGCTTTGGCGTGGTCTTTGGAATCAAATGTAGAATACATGCATGTGTACTTGGCAGTGTGGCAGAAAAAAACAAAGGAAACGCAACAATACATTTTAATCTCGATTGATTATATTTACGGTCATTATACAAGTGTGGGGATTTGCTTAAATACTACATTTCTTGTCAAATTAAATTATCTGGATAGAATTATATTAATAAATTTTTTTTGATTATTTTTAACAATTTGATTCATAGGAAGTTGTAACATCTTGTAATTTTTATTCATTTACTTTAATATGTTTTAAGGTTATTCAATTTACTCCTTTTTATTTTCATAAAGTCATAAAATTAAGATCCAAGCTGTTTCACATCAAAATTTTAATTCTGTTTCCACCACATGTTGTTTAAAACATTTATGGAAAGTATGACGTAGTGAAATGCAAAATAAACACTGTTTTGGTGATATATTCCGCCATTGTCTTCTAAATATTTGATAGTAGGGTATTTTACAATGCATTTTCCACCGTTTAATTAAAGAAATAAGATTAAAAAGAAGACGGAGTAGCTCCTCGACTTGAATAGGATGTTAATGGATTCGTTCATCTCGTATTTGAGCCTTAAAGATTAACAAAGAACTGTAAATTACTGGACAATTATCAGATGTTCTATAATTATGTTTATCGAAGAAAAATACCTCTTTTAATTCTTGATCTTTATTACAACTGTATAATGAACCAATCAGCCCAATAAAACACCATTATAAGTTTTGTCTTGTTGAGAGTTTGTACCACCACCATTATAAGTTTTGTCTTGTTGAGGGTTTGTACCACCACCATTATAAGTTTTGTCTTGTTGAGGGTTTGTACCACCACCATTATAAGTTTTGTCTTGTTGAGGGTTTGTACCACCACTATTATAAGTTTTGTCTTGTTGAGGGTTTGTACCACCACCATTATAAGTTTTGTCTTGTTGAGGGTTTGTACCACCACCATTATAAGTTTTGTCTTGTTGAGGGTTTGTACCACCACCATTATAAGTTTTGTCTTGTTGAGGGTTTGTACCACCACCATTATAAGTTTTGTCTTGTTGAGGGTTTGTACCACCACCATTATAAGTTTTGTCTTGTTGAGGGTTTGTACCACCACCATTATAAGTTTTGTCTTGTTGAGGGTTTGTACCACCACCATTATAAGTTTTGTCTTGTTGAGTGTTTGTACCACCACCATTATAAGTTTTGTCTTGTTGAGGGTTTGTACCACCACCATTATAAGTTTTGTCTTGTTGAGGGTTTGTACCACCACCATTATAAGTTTTGTCTTGTTGAGGGTTTGTACCACCATCATTATAAGTTTTGTCTTGTACCACCACTATTATAAGTTTTGTCTTGTTGAGGGTTTGTATCACCACCATTATAAGTTTTGTCTTGTTGAGGGTTTGTACCACCGCCATTATAAGTCTTGTCTTGTTGAGGGTTTGTACCACCATCATTATAAGTCTTGTCTTGTTGAGGGTTTGTACCACCACCATTATAAGTTTTGTCTTGTTGAGGGTTTGTACCACCACCATTATAAGTTTTGTCTTGTTGAGGGTTTGTACCACCACCATTATAAGTTTTGTCTTGTTGAGTGTTTGTACCACCACCATTATAAGTTTTGTCTTGTTGAGGGTTTGTACCACCACCATTATAAGTTTTGTCTTGTTGAGTGTTTGTACCACCAAAATTATAAGTTTTGTCTTATTGAGGGTTTGTACCACCACCATTATAAGTTTTGTCTTGTTGAGGGTTTGTACCACCACCATTATAAGTCTTGTCTTGTTGAGGGTTTGTACCACCACCATTATAAGTTTTGTCTTGTTGAGGGTTTGTATCACCACCATTATAAGTTTTGTCTTGTTGAGGGTTTGTACCACCACCATTATAAGTTTTGTCTTGTTGAGTGTTTGTACCACCACCATTATAAGTTTTGTCTTGTTGAGTGTTTGTACCACCACCATTATAAGTTTTGTCTTGTTGAGTGTTTGTACCACCAAAATTATAAGTTTTGTCTTATTGAGGGTTTGTACCACCGCCATTATAAGTTTTGTCTTGTTGAGGGTTTGTACCACCACCATTATAAGTTTTGTCTTGTTGATGGTTTGTACCATCACCATTATAAGTCTTGTCTTGTTGATGGTTTGTACCACCAAAATTATAAGTTTTGTCTTATTGAGGGTTTGTACCACCGCCATTATAAGTTTTGTCTTATTGAGGGTTTGTACCACCGCCATTATAAGTTTTGTCTTGTTGAGGGTTTGTACCACCACCATTATAAGTCTTGTCTTGTTGATGGTTTGTACCATCACCATTATAAGTTTTGTCTTGTTGATGGTTTGTACCATCACCATTATAAGTCTTGTCTTGTTGATGGTTTGTACCATCACCATTATAAGTTTTGTCTTGTCGAGGGTTTGTACCCTAACTGATTGCTAAAACCATAATACACGATTGGATAAACCTTTTTTGCCCATTTTAAATGGAAGAAAAATTTGAAATTACTTGACAACGGACTATGCAACCAAGAAAACGAACTAATAAAAGTTCACGAAAGAAACAGGCAAACAAAACTTTATAATAAACCCCCTTCACAGGGCGAGTATAGAATCATTTCCAAAGCCTAGCACGACAACTCGTTAGGAACCATTTGTATTACACTGGTGGTCTTATATGACGATATCTCTATCCAACCTGCCAATAAAAGAATAGGGAGATGTAGCACGTGTCCTTAATTTGTGTTGAAAGAGTTTAATATTGCAACAAGGGTAGTTACATGTTTTATATAATTTTATTGTTTATGATTTATCTTGTAAATAATATGTAATTTTAGTGAAAAATAAATTGCTTGTTAAAGAAGTTTCAATAGATGTATTCGCAATGAAGATGTGCATAGTACAGATCTAGATATGCATCAGCTATATCGCATTGATTTGAGAACCAAATTAAAAGAGTAGGAGATTTGAGTTATATGTAATTTTAAAGTATTTCAAAATGTGATTTTATTCATGAATCTGAATTTTATCTGATTAGATTAACAAAAACTGAAAATATGAAAAAATCTTGTGTTATGTAATTCGAAGTGTTTTAACTACACAACTAAGTGACAAGTTAATATCACTTTGCCAGTATGACTGATGTCCATGCAACGTTTTCAATTTTGTATTAATACAACCCCATGCAATATTAATGTTCAATATATAGGTATAGTCGAGTATAATGTTTTACCAGTCCTTCCGTCAGTCTGTCAGTGCGTCAGTTCATCGGCATAAGTTTTAATACTTTTGTCATATACCATTTTTTGAATTTAATCATAAAATACATTCAGAAAATGTCATATACCATTTTTTGAATGTATTTTATGATTAAATTCAAAAAATGGTATATGACACTTTTCTTAACGCTTGCAGATACTAAACTGTTTTTGGTATATTGGTCTACCACAGTGAGTTGCAGATTAAGATAATTTTCTGAAATAACAAAAATAAAAAAAAATAAATAAAATAAAAATAAAAAATTCACAGAAATGACTGTAAAACTCTTTCTCCAAAATAAGGATGTCTTGTATGTTGACCTTGCTCACTTAGATTCTTTCATATTCAATTCATTTTTCAGCCAATATCCATAAAGACTCCTTCTTATGTGTATTACTTATTACTTCATTCAGTTTCTTATATTATGGCTTAGATGAAAAAAAGAAAATATATGCCATTTCATTTGACATGTAACTAAAATAATTAGTCATGATTAGGCCATTCTTATAGCAATTTGCTTATAGCCAAAGATAAAGCATGCATAGCGAGTCCAAGATAAGTGGCCTATTTTATTATTTTTTTTTTTTCTCAACGAAAAATTTCAAAATATATTATGACAATATGACAGCCGACAATTATATTTTTTAATGTTTCATTCATAAAATTAAAAAAAATGATATAAAACCCCACCAACTGCGTACACTATCCCACTATATTCTTACATCTATTAGCTATTAAAGTACTGTAAACGTAATTTGTAATTTTTTCTCATAAATTTTGACGTGAAAATATCATTTTTCTGGTAACATATAATTTAATAGAAATAGCAGATATGCCGTGGTATATCGGTTACATATAGATTCGACATTAACTTATTTTATCATGATGGTATAACAGTTCTTATTAATATTTCATCAGAAGATAGGTTTTGATATCTACGTAGGGACTATATTAAGAGTTCTTTGTTATATCAAGTTTAATTTTTATCGATAGGTGAGGTACTTAATATTCTTCTTTAAAATAAGGAGAGGTTAAATGTGCATTTGGGGTTTTCATACACAACAAAAATAAAACGGGCAATGGCAGAGATAACAATATCGTGTGGTCCATTGAGTTTTGAAACCAAATTTTGGCATGCAAGTTTATCGGCACTGTGAGCAAGCTAAAAGGAAAAAATACCGCTCCCAGCGTGTAAAAGCATGTGATGACACGCAGTGAAACGTAAACTAAAAACGCGCATTGACTCTCAATGGCTTAAGTGCCTGAAAGAAAATATTCTTGTCCGCTAGTGAATGTCCTTGTTTAATACGTTGGTCCAGAATAGCAAAGTAATAATTGTTTATATGCTCCGAGGGTGTTTAAACCAAACCGAGATTCAAACACCAAATTAAACACTTTGAAAACAGGCAAATTAAGTTAAACACTTGAACTTCAACCCAGGAAGTGAGACTGTGTTCTCCGGAAGAGTAAGCACATTCTGTCGAGCTAGCCATCCCCTTTTTTTGGGTATATCAACCAATATGCATTTCTATACGGAGAAAGTTGAAACATAGTGTAGCAGGCTTCAGCTTGTAAATGCATTAACCAACAAGAGGATCAAGGCTTCAAATAACTATACGAAAACTGTTTCATTAAGACAAAATCAAGAAAATCGAGTATACATGTATATATACATTTGTATTGACTCTCAATGGGGTTCGCCGCTGTACCACGTGATCAATACCTCTTAACGTTTATGCGGAACGTTTTGGAAAACGTCAACGTCACAGATACCCGGAATGACGTCGGTTTCGCGGGAAAACGTCATTTTATGCGATTCCATATCTATTGGAAATAAGTGTTCCGCACAAACGTTAGAGGGTATCACGTTGTACAGCGGCGAACCCCATTGCTATTGCCCACTTGCAACTTCGATGAAAGGAATTGTCCAGATGTAGACAAATTGTCTCTTTAGAGCCAAATACCCTGCCCCAACATCTACAAGAGTTTAACGATACGAACTTGGTTCAAGGTCATGACACATCTTTAAACAATGAAGATTATTCAAGTCGTCCAAAGCAATTATGATATATGACCCCGATACGATTTTACATGGACAGACATGGTGATTCCTATATGGCCCCTCAAACTAGTTTGCAGGGCTTGAATTTAGTAATAAAAATGCAAAGAAAGTTCAGACATAGCAAAAAGAAGGATTTTTTGTATATATTAATATACTTTATGATTTTTTCTCGTTGAACATAAAATATATTACATACATGTAGCTAAAATCTGCAATAAATGAGATGATTGAACATTTCTGTCTAAGGTTGTATGGAATATAATGACATATAATCAAATTAAATATTGCAATATAACTTGTATGTCTGAAGCTGCTATAAGAAGCAATTTATCCCTGTAATCATAAGGAGTTTTCTGTCCTGCAGTTTATTAAACGGATCAATTCAGAAAAAGCTTTAAGATATTTATTTTATTTTTTCTTACTGTGTCTATTCTAAGACTGTGGTGTAAGTAAACAAGTTATTCCATTCGTAATGATTGAATTTTGAAAAATTTCTAATTATTGCATAGGACAAATTGTTTCAATGGTTCTAAAGAACCCGAACGCCAAAGATCCACGCCCAATCTCATGCCGAATGAAGAAAATTTGAGAATGCTGTCATTCTAAGGTTTGCTGTGGCTGCTGGTGTAATATCGCATTTATTTTTATTTTTTCTTTCATATCTGTGAATCTTCTAAGACTGAGATGTAAGTAATATAGATATTTTAAATCTCATTGGTTAAACGGTTTCATTGGTTCTGAACAACCCGAATGCTACATAACCACACCCCTCACATGCCGAATGACGTATTTATTTGACGATGTCATGCTGACGTTTGCTATGGCGACTAAAGAAGTAATTGTTTTATCTCAGCAATCATCTTGATTGAAGTCATTTTCCGTTATGATGCAGGGAATAGAACTCACAAGGTACAGCAACACAACCATGTTGGTCGCTATGCTGGTAATGTTGTTGTATAGATGCAATATTATAATAAAAAAGTCGGCCAATAGATATTTAGAGGATCTTGCATGAGCGTTTATGCCGTTATAATGAAATTATATCACAAACGAGTTGAATACAATTGCGCGAGTTGCATAAAATTTTATTCAACGAGTTTAAAAAATTACTAGTAAACAAAACATAAACACGAGTGCCAGATAATGTTTATTGTATAATATAGAAAAAAAGTTGTATCTGTAAAGTGTTTCCTCGGCTATAACAGAACAGCAAAAATGACTGCAAAACTAAAAGTCACGCCGACTAAAATATGACGTCATGATATGCAACAACAATCGTCTAACGTCACTATTTAAGGAAACATGAGTTATATTACACGTGTGTAATATGATTTTTATTACAACAGGAATGGAGTTAATTTTTTTTTTTGCTATGGAAGTATAAAAGAATGGGATATTTTGCACACTGAATAATTGGCGTAGCGGAGCGAGCATTCTACCAGCTTGAGCTACTGCAGTGGTCTCAACGGAAAGAGACTACACAGAACATTTATGGTGCGCGAAGTGTGAATTATTGAAAACTCGATTTTTACATTTCCAATCATGTGTAGAGTTTTGGTTTTGAATTTACACAAAAAGAGATACTTTTATTCAAAATTCTGTTCATTACCACAAAATTGTAAAGAAATCTAATTTCTTCGCATGATGTCCTCCTATGTTTCTTTGCTCTTTAACTTTATAGAAAAATCAAAACTGCTATCTTCAAACATTATATACTAACTGTACACTGAGCACTATAACTGGGGTCACTGTTCTGTAGTACACCGATTGTACAAATACAAAAATTAAAACACACTCGGAGAGAGAGAGAGAGAGAGAGAGAGAGAGAGAGAGAGATCAACCAAACCATTAGAGAACTAACAACTTTTTTTTCTTCCAATGATCGATAAATTTATTACCGCCGCTGAATTATTTTGTATTTTACCATGTTTATGATGTTTGGGGAGAGATATTTGATAATTAGTAATAAATGTCAAATTTTCATACAGTTCTCTTATTTTCATATTAGCATATGTCGTTTTTATCAATTACTTAAAGATAAAGTCTTCGTTAGAAGCATGTGCAATGCAGGCCTGTCGAAAGTTTAACACTGAGCTAACAAAAAGTTAGGCTGCTGGGTGGCCGAGTTAAGGTTAAATTGCTGGCGGGAGATTTGATAGAACCTTCCAAAAATATGATAAGATATAGCCAATAAAGGAACAAGGTGAATTGCCGATTCGGCGCTAATTCAATAAGATAGTGGCAAACTTTCCACAGGTCCGTACCGTATGTTGAGAAATAATCGAATGACTTTCCGATACTTTTACTATCCTAGCTCATGATATTCATCTTATGAATTTACATTACTTTTTAGAAACTGTATCTGTACATGTACCTCATGCAAGAAGGTAATGTTGAATTATGTATGCTTTTTTCTATTTATTTTATAACTTTGTAATCGTGTGTACAAATTTACATGAAATCGACAAACAATAAACTTACTTTATTGCTGATCAAAATCTTAGCCAAATAAAAGATAGGAGATGTTTTGTAGCATCAGTGTTTGCTGTTCATATCAAGATGACTCAATCGCACTGTTGTTCTTGGACATTGGGTTATTTTGTCCATTCATAAAATTGAACCAGGTAACTGAATAACCCGTATAAAGTCGGTAGGTGTGAAATCAGTGGTCTCAACATGTATTTAGTTTTGCTCAATGCCTAGATTAATGCATCAGTGTTGTGTTGTTTGATTTTGTCAGTACATGCCGTGAGCTTGAAGTTGATCTTGAACTCCAAACCTAGTGAATAAAGAACGCTTATGTAATCAAATACGAGAATACCGGTTCATGTTGTCTACGAAAGCTATCAATTGCAATTGTGACTTCTGTCCTTGAATGCTTACTCTGAATGGATAATTGCCATTACAAAGCAAATTCAAAACTGGAAAAACTGTGAGCCACAAGCTCACAAAAAATACCCCCCGCTCCCAAAAATTCATCGGATCAAATTTTTAAATAGGGGGTGCACATCTACATTTTATCACAAAGATTGAAAATCCATTTTAGGGTTTATGAGGAGTTGCGGATAAGAGATAGGTACCCTAAGGTGTAACGGAAGGACGGACACCCCTATCACTATATACCCCCTACTTTTTTAAGCGGGGGTATAATAAGCACAGGACACTGTGCCGTGTTCACCAGTTTACTGTGCTTTACATGTTCAACATTCCAATACAACACAACAAAGGGTAAAATATACAACCCACGTGTCTCTCTTAAGTGTAGCAAGTCTGTAAAAAGGACTTTTCTACATTTCTGACATTAGTATTAGTGTTAGATAACAAATTTTACATACGCTTTTCGTGTTATACAGTCCAACTTGCCTTAAAGGCCACCTCTATATAAGGACCACCTGCTTATAAAGGCCAGTAGAATTGTATCCCAATTGTGCTTTATTCATATTATTTGAACCGGTATATAAAGAGCAATTGCCTATACAGGTCACTTTTACTGATTCCCTTCGGCGGCCTTTAGAGACAGGTTTGACTGTATATAGATTCATTTTACGTCATGGTTGTGGAGAGAAAATTATATCAAGTTGAATGCAAAAACCATGTTACAAAACAAATTATAATTAGTGGCAATAGCTTGATTTATTATCAAACCATTCAGATTTTGTTAAATATCTGATTGTTTTGGATTTCTTGAAAGGTATTCCAATGCACAATATGCGTTTTTCTATAATTGGTAAATATATTCACGTCGGACGTCATTAGAAGTTGTTACACAAGGCTAAATATAACCAATGAACCAACTGTAGATTTAAATTTTAACCGTCAGTTTTGAGGAAACAGCCGTTTGTAGGATAAGTATGATGGATCGGGATGAATTACATATTTTCAAGAACATCATTGGTGTATATGTTGTGTACACGTTATAATTTTGTACAAGTTATAACTTGTACAAAATAAGCATACAAGTTATAATTTGTACGATGAGATCATACAAGTTACAACTTGTACAATTTTTGTTATACAAGTTATAACTTGTACAATTTTTTTAAGCCAAAAAATAATAACGTGTACAACTTAGTAATTTAATGTTTACTGAGTAATAGTTACATTTACATGAACATATAACATGATCAGTCTCAAAGTAATAAATGGTGAACACTCTTTAGTAGTTCAAAAAATTCTATATTCTATCAATGCTTGCATGTGTTCGCTGACTTATTGACTTGTATTTTCCAAATGTTAATTAAAATTATATTTCATTTCACCGTGTTCCTTTTTTTCTTTTTATCCCTTGTCAAGTTTTTTTTTCACTTATATCGAGATGGTCTGTTTTTGAAGAGTGGAGAAAACCAGAGATTTTGGCAAGCGAACTGGCAAACTGTCTCACACTAGGATCTGTCACGAGATCTACATTGCTATAATCGAGTATATTTTATTTGTTGTTGTGACATCATGGTGGATCTACATTGCTATAATCGAGTATATTTTATTTGTTTTGTGACATCATGGTGGATCTTCATTGCTATAATCGAGTATATTTTATTTGTTGTTGTGACATCATGGTGGATCTACATTGCTATAATCGAGTATATTTTATTTGTTGTTGTGACATCATGGTGGATCTACATTGCTATAATCGAGTATATTTTATTTGTTTTGTGACATCATGGTGGATCTACATTGCTATAATCGAGTATATTTTATTTGTTGTTGTGACATCATGGTGGATCTACATTGCTATAATCGAGTATATTTTATTTGTTTTGTGGCATCACGGTGGATCTACATTGCTATAATCGAGTATATTTTATTTGTTTTGTGACATCATGGTGGATCTACATTGCTATAATCGAGTATATTTTATTTGTTTTGTGGCATCACGGTGGATCTACATTGCTATAACACCACAAAGTATATGTTATCTGTTGTTGTTTTATCTTAGGCAATCTGCATAGCTATACCACCACCGAGTACTCACCAAAACGTTTTTATTTGTGTATAGATTATCAATCACTGCTTTTGAGTTTGAAGCTTCAAATGTTCAATATATTAAGTCTGAGAGCGAAGTTCAAACAACACTACAATACATCGTATATGTCACTTTAAATTAAAATTCCTACATGATGAATTTGTGAATGCACAAAAGCCACATGTGGGTATTAATTTTTCGATTTCCTATTGGTTTCTGTATTTCGTTGGTACATGCTATTTATATCTTATGTAGTACATATGTCATTCAATGTGATATATATAAAAGACACTTTAGACAGATTGCATGTCAGAGCGCCAAAATGTAACAAACGAGGCATATCCGTTGTCATAGCAACGTTGGTAATTCTCCAGTCAATGGTGAAAACCTTATATTCTCACATTTGCCATTTCGTTATATTTGTGAAACCCATTTTCATAACGTTTTTATATAAAAAAACAACTATCCATCCCATGCATATACGATTGCAATATGAATAGATGTATATCAGAATATATAGATTTACCACATTGCGAAGAGTTTAAATGTCAACAAGACGAAAAACTGTCCAGTGTGTAAAATATTGGACTTGTCGAGGCTGTTGTCACAAAATATTGGATTGTTGGCCTACTGTAGACTAATCAAGGTTCTCAAAAAGATTATGGGCTTCATCACAATATTATATCCAAAATAATCCTTGATATATGACGACTCATTAAGGTCATGTCTTTTCATTCTGTATTTTGATTAGACACGTGTATAACTAAATTTGCCAGTTTTCAAAGTACAGTATAAACTTTGGTTTTTTGGAATTAATGTTTGGACTCGGATTGGTATATTTGTGTTTGGTGATTGGAATACCGTAAAATAAATAAATAAATAAATAAATAAATAAATAAATAACAGCTTGTAAAACTAATATGTCATGACCTTAACTGACACAAATTGAAGTGACATTGGTTATAAAGTAAATTAAACCTACACAATTGTAATCAGTTCTATGTTTAGAACAGAGTTCCTTAAATATTGATAAGTTTACATCGTTATAGAACAATTAATCAATCAATCTAAACTAGTGATGCTGTGATCATTGATTTCTGACCATCCTCTCCAGAAAGTCTCCAATCCCAAACTTCCAGATACCGATCCGTATCACAAGATGCGTAAAATATTTCAAGGATAAACAATTGTTAAGTCTTCTGCTATACAGTATGCAATTTTTGGCTAATTATACACGTTAAACATTTTCGTCCTGAACGGGTGTTAAGAAGCGTAGGGAGAATTACATGTCTAATAGCCAAATGTTGGTAATTAATTGGTGCAAATATTCACGGTTATACTGTTTTATTGTTTTTGCCATACATAGACGTGCATTATTTTTCTTCTAGACACTGAGACCATTCTTTTCTTTAAAAACAATACTTCAGCGATTCACTTCAACTTATTAACACGTGCGTTAATTTTTGGCCTTGTTACAATTTTTTATTTATTTATTTACGTTTATTTTTAATTGTTAGTTTAAACAATATTTTATTTGATAATTAAAATTAATGAATAACGTAATGAAACAATTTTACAAATCAGGATGCTGGAAAAAGAGTAAAACTCTTATAATAACCAGTTTCATGTGCATCTATAATATAACAACTTGTACAACATGGCAGTAAATACAATTAAGTAAAGCATTCAATAGAGCATTTTTATGATTACATCTTCACATAAGGTTAATAAAATAATAAGTCGAAGGGGAAGAGTAGATAACCGAATAAATTACTAGTACATGTAATTAAACAGGACGTCTTCAGATGGTCTGAATAATGTCTTAACTAAAATGTCTCTTGCACAATAACAAAGGTGTCCACTAATATAATGCACCGGTGTTAGAGGCTTCCGGAACAAAGTAAGTTTTATCTTATAATTATAACTTTGTCATGTGCTGATTTTGATTTTTTTTTTTATAATAATGCATTCAAAATTAGCACGTGACAACTTTAATCATGCGGTTCCATTTTCATGTGAACATTTCATGCATGTGTGTACACGAACGAGCACGAATGAAAATAAAGAACATCGCAAATGGGCATGAATATAAAATTCAGATATAACCCGTATTTATACATGTTTTTGACAAGTTACGATTCAGCCTACAAATTACGTCAGAATTTACGTCATTATTATTTAGATGATTAAGTTTAATCCCAAAAGACACAACAAAAAACATGTACATTTAACAAATTGATGGCCGAATCGAATTAGTCTCTGAATATTGTTATTTTCGATGGTGGGTAAAGCTTTCTAAAATTTCAAAGTAAAATTTTATTATTATTAATTATTTTTCTGTGTAATGTTGTTATGAATGATGACCCTTTTCTGTTACTACATAAATATCATTTTACAATAATTAATAGACTCAGATTTATATTTTATCAGGGTTGTATAAAGTGATGATGTTAGTGTAAAGATTGATTTTCATACAATCTTCACCAACATACCAATAAACTCCGGATAACATTAGTGTGGAGAGAAAAAAATCAAGACAGTTTTGTACGACGTTTGTTTTGTTGGAAGCTTATTTAATCTGATAACCAAACAGTAATCGAAATAGTTTCCAGTATTTTAACCAAATACAGTGTTTAATCAATCACGGGTCATTTCCATTTGAAAGCTGGATATTTGGTAGATTTTGTGTCACCGATACTGCCAGTTTGCCATCTTAAAGCTAAGCAATAAATCTACAGAGAGATATATGATCAAGCTCCAGAATCAATTTTCTTCCTACTGTCTTACGTTAAAGTATCCAAAGTCACAATAGACCTTATCTATTGTGTTAAAAACTCCCGTCCAGAGAGGTTTTAAAAATATATCACTTATCAGTGTCATTTTTGCTTAGCTTGTAATTTTATCTACATTTTGTAATTTTATGCAACAGTTAAAATCTCTTTTGAAAGCAAAGTATATAGGCTAAAATAAGTACATATAAATGCTTAAACGCGAATAAAACCTCAAACTAACTCTGTACGTGTTGCACATTGGATAAATGAATTTTGAATTTTGCTCTTGTATTTGTTTCGTGTATTTGAGAGTACGCTGTATTACAGTTAAAACCTGTATTTTTATATCTAAATAGCATATCAACACTTCCCGATGAGTCTGGAAATTCAATAAAATGTTTGTTTATTTCAAAAACGCAAAACTGTCTCATTACGTAAATTTATCTTGCCGAGGCTTTGTAAAATACCTATTAAAGTTTGTTGTGATCTCTCTCTCTCTCTCTCTCTCCTCTCTTCTCTCTCCTCTCTCCTCTCTCTCCTCTCTCTCTCTCTCTCTCTCATTTTAATTTTCATTGTATCATTGTATTTTGAAATATCGTTGTAACTCACTGAAATAATCTCATCCACCTCACGATGCACTGTATATAATATTTCATATTTATAAATGTAATTTGGTACTCTTTATGTTTTTTTATAATATATTACTGTAATATTCCATTGCAGATTACGGTTTCTTTTAACAAACGCAGAAAATTTCCATCTTCTGCTTCAGTACAAAAAGACTAACATTGTCAACGACATGCACATCATCTGAGTGTTGTAATTAAATCGATCTGTTGGTTGTAAATCAGCCGATGCCAACAACGGCAATGAGAAAACTTTTCATCTTGTAACACTGCTTTATTTATCTAAGGTAAAAACCTACCCACTTTTACCTTACGACATAACGCTGCTTTATCTTAGGTCGTGGAATTTCAAGTTTACTCCACTTTTATGATGCAATGTAAACGTCATAATTATTGAGAATTTTTCAAAACCTTTTTGGAAATAATTCAATAATTAAAAGATATATTCTGCGTTGTCCATGCTGTGTTGTATTTATCATGTGCTAGACATTTACCAGAACATTTAAAATCATGTCACAAAACCCCAAAGAAATAAGAGTTACATGCATACTAAATCCATGCTTATTATGAACGCACAAGACAATGGATAGTATTGGTGATGTGGTTTAATCATGCTTTAATGCAGACCTACTTTTAGTTGACCCAACATCCCACTGATTTTAAAACGAGCATAAATTGAAAAATTTAGAATAATGCGTAACCTTGTACAAGGAACAGGTTGAATACATCTTTGTCTGACAACACTTTTATCGTTATTTTAATACTTTTATTCGGTTTTTGTTTTTTTAAATTAATTTTAATTACAATGTACAAACTCACAAAGTTGCTGTAAATGTCACATCTGAGAGGGCTATAATCACAATTGTTTGACAATTTTAAGAACCAATTGATGGATTATTAAACGCCCACGCTCTCTGCAGTTTAATCTTTACTTTGACTGCAGCAATCGTAACATAAAGCGGTTACATGAAGCTTTCTTTGCCGTATTTAGTGTCAATTTTTCAAACGAAATCACATCCTAATATAAGTTAATTAATTTTATCACTTAAAACTAACAAAGAGGAAATAAACCTTTTTAAAATCTGATGTTGTGTTGGTTGCTAATCCGAGTAAAGTTTACAATAAAAATACACAAATACGGCAGTTTATTAAGGACATATATGTCCTTACAACAATTGACATACGATTTCAAACAATCGACTTACGGCATCCGAGGCGAACACGCGACTAACGACCTCAAACATCCGCTTTAACAACCTCAAACACTCGACTTACAACCTCAAATACTCACTCGACTTACGACATCGAACACTCGACTTACGACCCCAAACACTAAACGTGCGACGTGTAACACTAAACATCGAACACTCGACTTGCGACCTCAAACACTCGACTTGCGACCTCAAACACTCGGTTTACGATCTCAAACACTCGGTTTACGATCTCAAACACTCGGTTTACGACCCCAAACACTCGGTTTACGATCTCAAACACTCGGTTTACGATCTCAGACACTCGGTTTACGATCTCAAACACTCGGTTTACGATCTCAAACACTCGGTTTACGACCCCAAACACTCGGTTTACGATCTTAAACACTCGGTTTACGACCCCAAACACTCGGTTTACGATCTCAAACACTCGGTTTACGATCTCAGACACTCGGTTTACGATCTCAGACACTCGACTTAAAACCTCAAATACTTACTCGACTTACGACATCGAACACTCGACTTACAACCTCAAATACTCGACTTACAACCTCAAATACTCACTCGACTTACGACATCGAACACTAGACTAGCGACCTCAAACACTCGCTTTACCACCTCAAACACTCGACTTACAACATCAAATACTCGACTTACGACATCAAACACTCGACTTACGACATCAAACACTCGACTAACGACCTGAAACACTAAACTTACGACATCGAACTCTCATCTTACGACTTCAATTCTAATTCATTCTGTATGTAACGCTCGTTTTCATTGGCTGACGTCAAAAATTTCCGACAGTATAACCACCGATATACTGTCGCAAATTTCGACAGTAAAACCACAATATACTGCTTCAAATTTTTCGGGTACTTGCACGTGCGCATTCGGTACCGAACCATCTTGATGGATTAATGGAAACTTACACAGGTTATAACAGAGATATATCAATCGAGGATGAATATTTTCCTGTCACTGAAAATATTACACTGTTAGTGGTGTAAGATTCTTTTACTCACACGCCAAAACTCGATTTGTAAACAAATACTTGCATCAGATCATGCCACTATCCGTGTCCTCGGAAAATGACGTCATCAAATTTTGTTGACGTTCTTGCGTTAAATGATTATGGCTTCATCAACATAGTTTCTATAAGTGATCGTGTCTCATCCGGAAGGCACTTTACTTTTTCATAGAATCAGATTTAATAGTCAGAGAAATCCAATTAATGCGGGAAATGGTTCGTGTGATCTGTCTCAACCAGTTCAAATGGATTTGGAAAATCCCCGAGTTATTTATAGTATCGTTTTCAGAAAATGCTTACCATATCCTTTAAAGTATGTTTTGAATTAGAATAGGGATAACTGACGCGTCGCCAATAAAACTAATTTGCGACAGTATAACCATCGATATACGTCTGCAAATCGAAAATTACAAGACAGTTATCCCCTAATTAATGACTTAAAGCGCTCAAACCCTCTCTAAGTCGAGGGCTCCAGATTGAATGCTTGAATGCTCGATATCTTAATTCAAACACTCGAACAAGATGTGTGTTTGACAAACTAAATCTGCTGTAAAAAATTATATTGTTTCTGTTGTTTCTATAAATATGGTAATTAGAAATTACAAAGTATGATAATTACATATTATACAAGTTTTAGTTTTACAGCACTAGACGATCGTTTCGGAATACAACTTCTCGTCTGTAGTGCTTAGACCAAAATTATAAAACCAACATTGTTTCAAGATGCTGGAAAGATACCGTAAGGACTAAACATATTTTAACAAATTTAGCTAATGAAATACTTTGCACGAGGGAGTATAGCTTTGTTTTTGAGGAATTTCAAACTTTAACTTGCAGCAATTTAGACAATAGTATATTTCTGACAATAATACACAAGTATTGCCTACTGGGTCTTTGATATCCTCGGGTCACCAGCCACCAGCAGAGATACCGGCTTAGTGGTTTAAATTACATACTAGTATTATGCCAGTTTTAATTTAACAGAACTAGACTGCCGTTTCGGAGTAGTGCTTGGACCAATATTATGAAACTAAAATTGTTTTTAAGATAAATGATCTAAGAACAAGTGTTATTTTTTTATCTCAATCTGCCAATGCTTGCTTGTTACGTTTGATTTTCATACTATAAGGATAGTAGTTCGATAATCAGTAAAATCTTTTCTACAGTTCACATGTATTAATTCATATGTTCATGACAAAATCTTTTATACGAACTCTATGAGCTTTGTCTATCTGCTACAAGGTGTTCTCTAATAATACAATAAACGCAAAATTGCTTTGCAGAAAAATTTAAATAAAATATGATTACATCGATGAGATGTAAAAAGGACCACTTCAGGTAACGCGGTCGGGATGTGAGAAATCACGGCAGAATGATACATGTATTTCAGAATGTGTTGTTACACTAATTGACGTATCGCTGACCACGCCCACAATGTTTCGACAAAGGCCTGGCAACCATGAATTGCGCCGTTTCATGACGTCACTGCCACTAGCACGTCATTCGTTATCTTGACGCTGCTTTGGTACCGTGGTGGCGGCCTTTGTCGGAACCTTGTGGGCGTGACCGGCGATCAATTGTATGACTTACACAATATTAGATATTTATCATTTTTCTTACAAGATATAAACTTTCAAAATAGAGAGAAAATCAAGTTTTTACTTTTGGAGGGAAATTTCCCATACTCTATAAAAACGCCACCTTGAATCAACGGGTAAAATTCCTTTCTTTTGTCAGTTGATGGTGCATGGAACATTTTATGTCAGACATGCAGTTTCTAAGGAAAAATTTCAGTTTTTGAAACATTAATTTAAGTTTTAAATTTCTTTCAAACTTGTATTTATTTTGGGCAGTAGTATATTATATTTTCGGTATCAATAACCATACTGAGTTGTTCAATTACAACAATGACCCGTTCAATTACATCGATGACCATATCTTTTATTTTCTTATTTCATTCGATATTAAATTCTTGTATTTTTCATTTTCATTTTACTTTTGTTACTTAAGTAAACGTCAACGTGTTTTCTAGTTTAAAAAAATAATTATGCGGAGTGTGCTTGTAATTATGCATAATCAAAAACAAACATACTAATCCATTTCCGAATCACAATCCAGAAGCAAAGTAAAAACTTTGGAACTGACAAGTTAGGTTAGACACGTGAACTTCCACCAGGGAATATTAATAATACACGTACGAAGGTTACCAATGGGTGTACCTAA
This sequence comes from Anadara kagoshimensis, assembly GCA_021292105.1. NCBI lineage: Eukaryota > Metazoa > Mollusca > Bivalvia > Arcoida > Arcidae > Anadara > Anadara kagoshimensis. The sequence goes on along the minus strand of CM037871.1, from coordinate 57,210,346 downwards.
TATCTCGTGTATTAATGTGAAATTTGATGCTTTTACGTTATATATTGCAATATTATATATAAGTTGTACATCTAAAGTTTGGGAAAAGGTGCGGTTCTGTGTTCAGTTATAATGAAACACTGAGTATTAACATACAACAGCAATATCAGATAATACGAATTGAATATAAAGCTACAGTACAGACCTGTTGACAGTTTAACACTGAGATTACAAGAAAAAAAGTCGAGGCTCGGCTGCCGAGAGACCGAAATTTGTTTACCTACTGGACAAAAAGCTGTCAGAAGATAGATGGTAGGTGCCAGAAAGCTGTCAAGAAATAAAGGTCGGGATAAGCTGTCGATTAGCCACTAATTTGTTAAGTCAGTGTTTAACTTTCGATAGGTCTGTACTGTATATATCTCTTTGTTATTACGACCTTAACTAGAGACTGACCCTTAACCGATTGATCTTAGAAAAGAACTGTTTTCAATACATTCAGGCTACATGTAATTCTTTGGTTGATAGAATTCTGCATTTGATAATTAAAAACTTTCGGAGCCGTTCTCTGATATATCGCCCTATTGAAATTTTGCAAAAGTAATTATATTAGTTTAATTTAGATGCAAGATGAAGTTTATTGCATTCCATTACCATTCTAAAGAATTAAAAGCGAGAGGGAAACCTCTTTGTAAATTTACGGAATTGAAATCTCTTGTTAGTTTCGATATCAGAGACTGGGACAAAATTGGGTTTATGGTGATCGATATTCAATCAAAAGATACGAGATCTAACAGAGTCGTCTCTATTTCATATGCAGACCGGGGAACAAAAATATTACGTTACCGAATGCGAGCAATCAATCTTGTAAGAAAGTTAATACCACCCTTGTATGAAATATTGAATTATTTCCACGCTATCAGAGATAGTTTTTGTCGTACTTTACCGCCAATAATGTTGTTGGAAACGGTTCCATAAAGAAGTAAATAGAACCAGTTTTAGTTATTTCATTTCTGAAAGGTTTACAGTTAGCACCGATGATTTAATTAAAATAATTGATTTTTGGTGTATCCGTAATAGTGAAGACCTTATATTTTCTTTGACAATTACGTAAAACAGCTCGACATATATAACTGACTTAAGTGTGGCGTATTGATTCCAATCCCGTATAAACAATTGTAAAACTATTAGATCTTTCTCCTCTTATTGAACTTACTTAATTTCGTGTCAGTGACTCGTCTGACCATTTTTTGTTTACAAAATCAAATTCTAGTATCACCTAAAAATCAGTCTCAGTTCTTTTAGATATACATTAACAACAAAAGCAAAATTTAGTTTCATTTTTGAACAATTTAATAAATTACAAACGTAGCAAAGCACAATGGAGTGACAACCTTCTTACGCTTACAGTTATACATGTTATGCTTAATTTTGTTTATAGTTTTAAATTATGTCATTTTGAATTCATAACATTAAAACAATTACGATATATCTTATCTATTCCGGAAAATTTTGGCAGTTATCCATGGTCTCGATATTTGTTTTTCTTATGACTTGTGTCTCTCATTCCAATATTTTGTTGAAGTGTGTCCTTGGTTGTTCTGTTTATTGCCAAGCAATTCAGCATATTGTTGTATATTGAAAAGAAAATGAAAAGATATTAAGAGAAATGATAACCTTCATAACTTGCAGTCTTGACATCAGAAACAACACGTGACTCACAAACTTAAAAAATGAGACAATCAAAACCCTTCGGATGTTGCACATTGATTTTAAATCCACTTTTATCTATAACATTTGTTTTTTTTTCTTTATGTGTAAATTTGTATGGTGTTTGTTTTGTTAAATATTTTACATTGCCTTAACCAATTATGTAAATTGTGTCACAAGTTGAGCAATAAATTATTATTATTATTATTATTGTTCACATGCATTTTAATTACTTTTTCTGGCATAACATATAAAAATTACAATTTTACATATATTGCCAAGCATACGTTATTCCTCATATTATTGTGTATTATTGTATATATGCACATAATATTTCTGACACTTTTCTATTGCCAAACATATGTAATTTCGTTATACAATGCATATTGTTATATTTGTTTGTCTAGATGTGTATCGTTTCCTGACATTTATGAATGTCTTTGAATGTGGAAAATAAAAACGAACATCAGTTATATAACCTATTAAGATAAAAATAAATGTACTAAAATTTATTACCCAAACATATCACGACAACAAATTACAGTTCGATCTAGCATTAAAACAAAACAATAAAGTTTGTTTGTAATAAAGTATTGAAGGACGTACAAATATAACATATTCCTATGGGTGTAATTCTCTGTCAGATCAGGTCATATGCTTTTATCACTTTGTCTGTAATTGAACATTGTAATACGTGGAGTGGTAGTTAGTTAGATTATCAATTTGCATATCAAGATACAATATAAGGTGTTTTTAGTTGCTGGACACCATTGTACATTAACTAGTTCACAAGGGCCACAAAATGACTTTGTCAAGGATATGTCAGGGTTAGTTCACAAGGGCCACAAAATTACTTTGTCAAGGATATGTCAGGGTTAGTTCACAAGGGGCTCGGGGCACAAAATGACTTTGTCAAGGATATGTCAGTGTTAGTTCACAAGGGGCACGGGGCACAAAATGACTTTGTCAAGGATATGTCGGGGTTAGTTCACAAGGGGCACGGGGCACAAAATGACTTCTTCAAGGATATGTCAGGGTTAGTTCACAAGGGGCACGGGGCACAAAATGACAAGATAAGTCAGTATAAATATTTACATTTGCTGGTCGTAATACCACAATGGGAAACTAAAACTGAAATAACACGCTCCCCTTTTTTCAAACTAGAATAGAAATGGACAATGATATACAATATGTATTCTTTTTCAGATCTAGATGTAAAATGGAAGGAAATGTGGTGAAAGTTAACAACTTTGAAAGAACCACTTGTATTATATTCAAAATATCCTAAACTGTTTCAGGCTGACCAATTCGACTGATTTATCCGTTTTTGACGAATTTGTACCATAAAACGGACAGATAGAATGAAAAGGTCAAATTAGACAGATTTTTCCTATTTTGTTTGCTTTAATTAAAATTCAGACTTTTTGTATGGAAATTGTACCAAAATCAAACACTTAACAATAAAAAAGTACCTAAACGGCAACCTTGCGCAGTAGAAATGTAACGATCTTGGCCTGCTGCTTAAATTTATTAAACGAGAAGCAAAATGTTATCGGATACGACATCTAGAAACAACTATATATCTCAAGAAGGAAACGTATTTGGATATAGAACAAATTATATAGCAAAATGTAATTTGGAGGAACATGCAGTATATACACGAAATCATACATATAATCCACAAAAGGAAATTAAATATACCTTTAACAGCTTTTTAAATAGTGAGGTGTTATCTATGGTATATGCTAGAAGCATCTTACCATACCGGCATAATTATAAAAATAACTTATTTATTTTGATAGTCCCTGTCCTCATTACACAATGGAAAATAAAAGATACAAATAAAACGCCTGTGTTGATCTGGACAAGATTCCTAATATTCATGCTTTACCTTTTAAAAAGTATAAATGCAATATAAAAAGCAGCAAGCAGATTTATTTTTATCTTGTTTCATTTTTCTTGTATCATTCAATATTTTATTTATTTATTTATTTATTTATTTATTTATTAGCGGTTTATTGCTGAGTTTATGTTTTCCAGGCCCAAGTTAAGCTATTCATTTTCACTGTACATATTATATGGCAACCTTTATGTAGCTATACGGTCAATTTCATAAGCATTATTCCAATGTCTTTGTTAAAATTCATCAATTTGCCCATACTTGATCTAAAAAGAAATAATGCATTTCTTTATACATGGTAACCCTCCTTCAAACAAACGGGTTATTTCCTATCAATTAGACCTATCTAGCTATTCCCGTAAATTAACTTTAATTCTGTAGCAGCAGCAGCAGCAGCAGCGTGCCAGAGGGAAAGATCATCACACACAAAAAGTCGGACTGTAATGATTTGATTTCTGCGTGATATTTTCCCACAGCGAACAGATGGGACCAGATGAGATTGTTCAATTTCATTGATACTGAAGAAATTACTTTTGTTACCTCCAAACAAAGAGAGCATAAAACACATGAATAATGAAAACTCGCCCAATCTCGCTAATGAACACGAGACTGTATTGATTAGCCTGGTATTTTCGTCTACTGGGGCGATTTAAAGGATTAGGCTGGAATTCAAAATGAAAATTGTTTTTGAATTTTTGATGATTTTTTGTATTGTATGTAAAAATAATTCCATGAGATAGATTAAATAAATTGCTGAATTTAAAGTGATTATGCACGTTATTTAATCCCCTATTTGTGTTGCTAAGTGTGAGCGCCCAACACAAGATGATCGACTGTGTCTGACCAGGATGGAGAGAGTTACAGATGATGCGGGTAGTCTTATTGTAATCACTTCATGTTATTTCTGTTTGTGTAATTATTAATCAGATGAATGAGTTGTGTCTAATTAATCGGATATTTTCGTAACTCATTAATTATTGATAGTAATTACTACTCTAGCACAAGACCACCAATAACAGTAAAATTAAAAATCAAATTTATCATTGAATGAGGAGGGTTTTTCATGTCCCTAATTGTCTCTGTTATGTCAAATTATAGATTTTTATCATCCAAGAAGGATACAGACCTGTCTACAATTCAAAACTTAGCTAACAAAATCGAGCTTAAGTTAGACTGCCGAAATATCGAGTTTAGGTTCGACTGCCGGGATATATATAGTCGGTTATCGAAAAGCTACAGAGAGATAGATAGCATTTGCTGAAAAGCTGTCGAGACTATCTAACAAGGGTAAAGCTTAACTGACAATTCGGCACTTGTAAGTAGGTTTAGCGTTAAACTTTCGACAGGTCTGCACTGTACTTCTGGAAATAATTTTGTAGAAAATACAATAACACAACTATCGTTATGATGTTATCGGGCAGACAATAGGGCTAGCCTTTATAATCAATGTTACTGGTGTAAACGGACTTCAGACAAATTATAAAATATTATCAACAAAGATGTTCGTCTAGATACATATTAGGTTTGATTAAAATATATAAAATATTTGTCTATTGCTTGTTTGGTGTTGTTAGCTTTGTGTAACACTATATTATGTGTTGTATTACGGATATAAACTCACCATGTTTTTATTTAGTGTTTGACTCCACTTTGTCCTGTGATGCTTATGTTTCTTACTAAAATGTACCGAGTTTTGTGTGATTGGTAATGTTTTGAAATAAGTCAAATTTTACAAGCGTGTTTGGGTTTGGTGTTTCTAGTAAATGCACGATTGGCAGACAAAATGCTGATAAAGCAATTTCTGAACATCAGTATATATATATATATATATATATATATATATAGATATATATATATATATATATATATATATATATATATAATATGAATTGAGATCAGCTATCAATACACGAAATTGAAAAAACCCTAAAACGTTTATAAGACCAGGTACAAGTTTAAGATTTCAAAACCATTCTAAAGATTTTCTTTACAAGGAATGAAATATTAACATTTTTCTTCAAGATATTAATGTATCGAAGACATATCGTTTTGAACATCTTTTTAAGTCTATACCATCTTTTTTAGTTTTATCATATCATTTTATTTGTAGTGATTTATTAAAAAACAAAGTTACATGTTATGAAATTCTTCGGCATGCATAACCATAATTTATCTTTTCTAAATAAGTGTTATGTATGTATATAGGTGTAGAACAAAACCACAAACTAATTCTCTCGGACAATTTGTTCTAGATAAACATCTTGGTTTATGGGGCAGCAATTTTAGCGTTATTTGCACAGTCGAGTAACGGAGTGTAGTTTTTCGTTTGAATTTGTTCATCTAACTCGTTTCATCCCCGTTTTGTTGTTTGCAATGTTGTATGCGACATTAATATTCTGGGTGTGTCAGTATATTACAATAATTAAATTCTAAATATACCGATACTTGATTAGTTTACATTATATATATATTGATAATTTCTTCTGATTGGTACACTTTATTTGCTGTATGTTCTGGTTTCGTTGATTTAAAAGAGAAATGATTTTATATATACGTGCATTTAAACATGTATTACCAATATATTATAAGTAATATCATATTATGTAAATAACACACACACAAACATAATGTTTACCACCAGTAACACCTCAATCCCAAACAAATATGTCTTAATCACAATCCCAAAGCAAGTAAAAATAAACATACCAATCCTTGTCTAAATGACAATCCCAAACGAAAGTAAAAATAAACATACCAATCCATGTCCAAATCACAATACCAAAGCAAAGTAAAACCAAACAACCAATCCATGTCCAAATCACAATTCCAAAGCAAGGTAAAACAAAACATACCAATCCATGTCTTAATCACAATCCCAAAGCAAAGTAAAAAAAAAAAAACATACAAATCCATGTCTTAATCACAATCCCAAATCCATACCAATCCATATCTAAATGACAATCACAAACGAAATTTAAAAAAAAACAAAACATACCAATCCATGTCTTAATCACAATCCCAAAGCAAAGTAAAAAAAACCAAACATACAAATCCATGTCTTAATCACAATCCCAAATCCATACCAATCCATATCTAAATGACAATCACAAACGAAAGTAAAAAAAAAACAAACATACAAATCCATGTCTTAATCACAATCTCAAAGCAAAGTAAAAATAAACATACAAATCCACGTCCAAATCACAATCTCAAAGCAAAGTAAAAATAAACATACCAATCCACGTCCAAATCACAATCTCAAAGCAAAGTAAAAATAAACATACAAATCCACGTCAAAATCACAATCTCAAAGCAAAGTAAAAACAAACATACCAATCCACGTCCAAATCACAATCTCAAAGCAAAGTAAAAATAAACATACCAATCCATGTCCAAATCACAATCCCAAACGAAAGTAAAAACAAACATACCAATACATGTCCAAATCACAATCCCAAAACAAAGTAAAAACAAACATACCAATCCATGTCCAAATCACAATCCAAACGAAAGTAAAAACAAACATACCAATACATGTCCAAATCACAATCACAAAAGGTTTTTTATCTGACAAATTAGATGAAATACTTGAATTTTCACTAGGGAAGTGAGGCCGGGTGATATGTTAATGATAATACCCAATGCAATTAAGAACACGAACATCAAATGTGTTACAAAGACAAAAACTCTTATTGGTACAACTGTTAATAATCTCTTTGACATTTGATTGAATTTGGAAGATAAAATGGTGTGGTTTAAAATTTTGGTTTCACAATTTTGGCCCAAGCGCTACTAATGAATTGTATTCCAAATCGACCGTCTAGTGCTGTAAAACAAAAACTGGTATATGTAATTAAGTGTTGCTACTGTTGTAACCATTCTACATATTTTATTATATTTTTTCCTAAATAAATAAACCTGTGTTTAGATTTGTTCATAATAATAACCAAACTATCTGGCCGAGAATAGTTGAAATTGAAATGTAAGAACAAGCAAGAAAAGTACGCCCAATGGCAGTAAATCCTTGTTGAGTTTGTGATCAGTCGAAGACGTATTGGGTTTAAAGAAAATAAAGAAAAATTGTGTCGATAAGTCCACAATACAGTAAAACCTGTCAATAAAGACCATCCAATGGAACCAGCAAAATTGGCCTTTGTGGACAGGTGACCTTTATATATATACAGGTTTAAAGAATATGAATAAAGAACAATTTGGTTACAATTCTACCGACCTTTATAAGCAGATGGTCCTTATATAGAGGAGGCCCTTAAGGCAGGTTGGACTGTACTAGTAACGTATGATTAGGTATTTTATTAATTTCCAATATATGTATTTGGCTTGCTTTTTCCTTTATATAGACAATTTATATACTTTTATCAATATATTTGTTGTTTACTTTCGTCTTGGTAAAAGTGTGTAATTGTTTTAAGTATCTCAAACAATTATTATGTCAACTTGATGTGTAATGTTTATATTCAGTCGTTTAGGACGTCTAGCTTTATCAACTCATTGTATTCTAAATTTGAAATCCAAGTCTTTAATACAATGTTCTTTAGTATGCCAGGGAGACATTATAAATTTCACATGGGTAAATGGTTCAGACAATACTCGCAATATTTATGCCGCTGTTTGGAAGTGAAACCAACAGACCGTTTTATTGTTTACTGCTATAGAGCAAAGATAGACCGGTTGACTTTCAATGACCTTTATAAAATAGAATTTTAAAAATCTGAATATTTGTCATTATTGGAATTAAATAAGGAGTAAGGCAATACGTACTATTTTTGAAAGTTAGCAAAGCGCAATTACTTGTCAAGTTTTTGGTATCTTTTTACAACCACGCATCACGAACATTTATAATAATCCGAAAATTAGTCAATATTCTTAACACTTATATAAGGACTTGCGTCTTTAAAGTATCGGAGAAATTTCGACTGAACTTTCCAAAGCGCTTTTAGCGCAATGGCCAGTCGAATTTCGGTTTCTTTTTTCCAAACCGCGCATCACATGAAACGCAGATAAAAGATACTGAAACACTCTGACTGGATGACTTTTACAAATAATTTAATATTCTAAGGAGTTGCGTATTTATATATTCGGAGAAATTTCGAACTTTGCAAAGATTAATGGCCAGTTAAGTTTCGGTTCTTTATGTTAACCACACATCTCATGACGTTGGGCACATACAATGTACTGAAACATTCCCAACTTAGGGGGGAGGGGGGGGGTTGGGACATTACGAAATACCATTTAAAAAACTGATAATAAGTCAATATTCTTAACGTGAATCTGGCATTAGAAAATACTTGCAAATGCAGCGGTAGCAGCTAACGTAAGTTTCTGTTAGTAGATGGAATTAAATGAAAGACAATCTGATAATGGCCGTGTAAAGCTTCAATATTCACAGCATGTTTCCAAAATTGTCATATCTTTACTTCCTTATTTGGTCAAATAGATACAGCCACTTAAGTTAATAGGTTATTACTAGAAGTGGTTTTAATTCTATAAGAACATAATTAGTGACAGAGAGATATTGATAGACACAATATCGATCTGCTTATTTATCAGCATATAACTAGTTCAATAAAACACACATTAAAGTTATGTTTATAAATCAATTCAGTAAATTAATTAACAAAAATAACATGTTTGTGCCTCCAGACCGACCGTTAAATAGCGTTTGGCATGCAGTATCCATGGATTATATCGGGTTTATTTTAATTGAAACAGCATCTGGGATTTTGTAGCTGGTTAACTTTAACTTGACAAAATCCATATATAACTAAATATATAATTATATCTGATACATAGAAATAAAGTTCTGAACAATTTTCACTTAAACACAATAAGTGATAGCTGATGTATTATACTTAAATTCTTCCTCTCATGAGTGAATTTCTTGACAGCATCTCGTCATGAGATTCGCTACACGTAATATGTCTATGTCTTCAAGTTGATGAAGATTCGTGGTTCTGTTTTAATGCTGTACTGTCGTATGTCATCAAGTAACCTTTACTTTATTTTATATTTTTTTCTATTCTTTTATATTAAAAAAAAATAATTTTATATTTTGATCTACTATACTGTAGCAACTCAGTTCAAACCTATAAATGCATGAACTAATAAATAAATATGGGTTTCTTTTGTGGTTACTCTGCTCATGTTATCCAAATTCTATCTCACAAAAGCAGCATTTCACTGGCGGTGTATTTAACAAATGGGAATGAAGAAAAGCTTGAGTGTGCACACACGTACAGTCCATTGCAATTCAGTACATTATAAAACTAACAAATTGAAAATAAACGTTGGACCTCAACGTCAACGATGGAATCCTCTGCACGACACACAGTTAAAACTTGGTTGGGGCTTATACTTTTTTTTCTTTTTATGGCGATGGAAGGGCCGAATTAAAGGTATTCGTTCGAACAAATTCGTAAAACGAATTAGCCAAATCGTTGAGACGATCTAGTAGTAAATTGTTCGAAAGATGTTTTTAATTCATTCGGCGCCCCCAAGCCGCTGCATTTTATCTTCGACCAAATTTAAAAAAAAAGATAAAATTTAAAAAAAAAAAAAAACTTTTTCTATTGGAATAAAAAGCAATCAGAACAAGCCGAAGAGAGATGGGCAAGAAATAATTTATTTGGTCTAGAGATCTAGAAATGCTTTATACAGCGCTGGTTTGATTGTAACCAAGTGAAGAAATCCCGCCATTGAGAGAGAGAGAGAGAGAGAGAGAGAGAGAGAGAGAGAACAGATAAATTAGAGAGAGAGTAACGATTTTGATTGAAAAACCCCTCCCTCCCCCCTCTCTCTCTCTCTCTCAATAGTTGCGTGCTATACATAGTTTAATACAAATGCACTAAGAACGCCTTGTTTAAATAAATGAAATGAAATTTGTTTGTGTATGTATATACACTTTATTACCATGATCTCTGAACTCCCGCCAAAATCTCTGAAGTAATCGCTAGATAAAACATAAACACTAATTCTATGTAAGTCACACCCACCCACGTAGTAATTAACGTATATATAGACGAGGAAAGTGACACATGCAATACTTATTTAACTTCAAAGTGATATATTTGTTTTAATATATGTTTGATTCACCCCGTAAAAATGTGTACTGTACTGTAGAGTTCTATTCCAACCAAGGCCCCGCAAGCCTGAAGTTATTAGGTCATTTTTATTTGCAATATCTATTCTACAATATTTCGCAAGACAATGGCTTGTGTAAGCTTTTTAATCGGAATTGAAATTGTTTTTGTTTTCGCTTATGATGTTCGCATTTTTACCATTACTGTCCTTACAATAGACACATTTCGTTTTGTTCAAATTTATCAGTTTCTGTTTATTTTTGCATGATCTGGCATGTTCTGGCAGAAACAATTAATCATGCTGATAACTATATATACTACATGTATGACAAGTAAGCCAAAAGTTACTGCTATTACAACAACAGTTTTAACTTGATTCTCAATGAAGATTCCACGAATTCTTAAACAAGAAATAGTCATTTCACAGATGTTTTAAATACTTAGAATAGAATACAATGACTTGATTTTTTTAGAGAACGTCAATTATTAAAAGAAAAGACAACACATAAGCTTTTGATTTTATTTCGTGCGTTTCAAGTCCTTGATATTGCCTTTCACCAAGAGAATATTATTTATCTTTTATTTTGTTACTTCAACTTTAGAAATGTATTCTAGTATATTTATCAGAGAACGTGATGATGCCAATTGCATTATAATGATTTTATTTATGGCTTAAAATACCTTTCCACATAAATAGAACATTACTAACACAGAGTTGTTTCTATTACTTATTTACCTTTCAAAAACAATACATCTTCCTACACAATTGTTTTTTGTGTTTTCGCATACCTTTGATTTGGAACAGCAATACCGATGTCAAGGTTTAGCACGAGTTTCTTTCACAAACGTGCAGTGGCCCCAGTTTCACAATCATTCCTTGACTAAGACTTGCCTTAACTTACATGTAAATATGGCAAAATTAAATAAGCTTAATTATTTCGTTATTTTTTAAGATATTTAATATTTCAAGGTGTTACTTTGAGAATCGTTTCAAGATTATAACATCTGTATTTTAGGTTTTACCAAAATTTGTACTTTGAACTATATACATGTAAAAGATTGCGAAGATAGCTAAATTTAAGTGAAGGAAAACATTAACTAAGGAATGATTGTGAAACCGGCACCTGTGCATATATAACATTTAGCAATTGTTTAGTGAGGTACATTCTTTTGCTTTGGAACTGTGTCTTTTTTCAGACATCCAAATCTGTATTACAGCAGAACAATGAATAGAATAGTGTAGCAATCCAATGTGTGGGTAAATCGTGTCTCCGTTTTAGATACATTTATTCTTCAGCAATATTTTTACAGAAACTTTTTATATCTCATTACATACTTTGGTTTGTAGAGTAATATTTAGATAACCCGAAAGCCGCTTTATTTACTCAAATACGATGGATAAATCGACTTACTATTTTCTTTGACTCGAACAGCAAGTAGCTATAGTTTCATATGTGTAAATATTACAGCACTGTTACAACTCCTTATCAGGTCTAACGCTTAATAATCATGAAGTCCAGACTTCATTAACCGCTGTATTTCATTAGGAGTTGTTACATAGCATCCGGTCTCATTCTCTTGGTAGCAGTTCACGTGTTAAACTTAAGTTACAAACTTTTAATTTTGCTTTTGGGATCGTGATTTGGACATGGGTCTGTAAATTTGTGTTTGCTACAACTAGAAAACTTATGTAACGTAGACTGGAGTAAGCAAGTCAAAAAAAATGATACATAAGAAATTGTTTTTGTTTACACGCCAAAAGATATCAACAAATCATTAGTCCAACACGGAAGAACAGAGAACATGATAAGTGGATATGTGAATCACATAAGATTATAGAACACGTCCTCTCTAGGGATACAGTACAGACCTGTCGAAAGTTTAACATTGGTAACAAAAAGGAGCGGAAGCCGTGTGGCTAAGATATAAAAATCTTGTAGCAAAACCGCTGCCGAGAGCTAAGAAGCAACTACTGAAAAATTCTCCAAGATATAGCTATCGAGAAGCCCAGATGATCATGAGCTGGCAAATTGGCACTTATTCGTTAGCTTAGTGTTAAACTATCGACAGGTCTGTACTGTACATTTACAGAAAATGTATTATACGAACTTTACAATTTAGATAATATTTATACTTACATGCGTTTGTTTACATACTGAAATTCATATGAGGTATTAATTGAGCGGTTCAAGACGTCATACGTACAGTACAGACCCTGTCAAAACTTTCAAATAGAGCTAACTAAAGTACGCCAAAATTCGGCTGTCGATGTGTAGAGATGTGGATAGCTAGTGGCGAAAAAGTAGAAAAGAGACAGGTATTTGCTGCCGAAAATTTGCAGAGATATAGTTAATGAGAGGTCAAGATGAGCTTGGGATTCAGTACTACTTCGTTAGGTTAGTGTAAAACTTTCGACAGGTCTGTACTGTATTGTACCTAACAAGGGACCATGGTGAGCTGTGGATCCGCTACGAATTCGTTAAAATGTCGACAGGTCTGTACTGTATTGTACCTAACAAAGGACCATGGTGAGCTGTGGGTCCACTACGAATTCGTTAAACTGTCGACAGGTCTGTACTGTATTGTACCTAACAAAGGACCATGGTGAGCTGTGGGTCCACTACGAATTCGTTAAACTGTCGACAGGTCTGTACTGTATTGTACCTAACAAAGGACCATGGTGAGCTGTGGGTCCACTACGAATTCGTTAAACTGTCGACAGGTCTGTACTGTATTGTACCTAACAAAGGACCATGGTGAGCTGTGGGTCCACTACGAATTCGTTAAACTGTCGACCGGTCTGTACTGTATTGTACCTAACAAAGGACCATGGTGAGCTGTGGGTCCACTACGAATTCGTTAAACTTTCGACAGGTCTGTACTGTATTGTACCTAACAAAGGACCATGGTGAGCTGTGGATTCTCTACGAATTCGTTAAACTGTCGACCGGTCTGTACTGTATTGTACCTAACAAAGGACCATGGTGAGCTGTGGGTCCACTACGAATTCGTTAAACTGTCGACAGGTCTGTACTGTATTGAACCTAACAAAGGACCATGGTGAGCTGTGGGTCCACTACGAATTCGTTAAACTGTCGACCGGTCTGTACTGTATTGTACCTAACAAAGGACCATGGTGAGCTGTGGGTCCACTACGAATTCGTTAAACTGTCGACCGGTCTGTACTGTATTGTACCTAACAAAGGACCATGGTGAGCTGTGGGTCCACTACGAATTCGTTAAACTGTCGACCGGTCTGTACTTTATTCTCACATTTTGTATGGTACCAATGCTACTTAATTAAGATCTACTTGTATATAACCGTTATGTTCTACTTAGGTTAACCAACTAATACATAATGCTACACCTGCTTTTACTTGTAGTTCCAAATGTTCCGATCAACATTTTCATGTTTGTATGAAGATTGTTCCTAAAATATACAAAATTTACAATAGAAAACATGTGCTTAGTCATCGTTAAAACCATTGGAACACACCGCATTACAACAGGTAAATAAAATACACTTATAACCGTATTTGCACAAGTCTACATATACTTCTGAAACAATCGGCTAATATAGAATTTTAAAGTTTATGTACTACTTGGTTTGATGAAAAGTTACATTATACATTACTGCTGGTTTTTTATTATATAAAAATAACCGAATAACTATAAATATATAAATATAATCTAATGAGTAAATAAATTGATAAATAATAATAATAATAATATATTAAGGACATATGCTTCATTAGATGACAAGGAGAGCAAGTAAAGAGTGATTGGGTCGCTCCCTACCTACAATTCCCTACAATGCTTATCATCCAATAGAAGCTTGGTCAAGAGGATAAGTTAATTTAATAATAATAATAATAATAATAATATAGCGTTATTGAACTGATATTGTGCATTATTGCTGTTACTACTGATGTTATATGCAAAAAATCCCAAACACTATCTTGTTTCATGTTTTTATCTTTTCTCAAAATAAACAGCAAGGGAACTGCAATCACGATTATCGCGATACATATGAAGAATTTTGTATTCCAAGTGCATCACAAATAACTGATTGTGCATGCGATCAGTTTTTTTATTGTTCTATTTTGCCTTTTGACGATGATTTGACGATTTCGGCATTTGGATTTTTAAAGTTGAAATGGTCTGGTTTTGTTTAATATCAATCTTTTGTGTGTTTCACATAAACTTTCATTATTTTCAGACAATATTTTCTTCAAGTTACTTGGAAGTGTATGTATATGAAGTAATAATATTGTGTGTTGTTTGTGTATCACTATATCATCAGGTGTTGTTGTATAACCTGTCCCAGGTCCATACACCCACCACCCACTCGGATTTCCTTACGCTTCACAACAGTACAAATAGATTATGTACATAGATTTATACGTAAATAACAGTCTTACATTGATAACAGCAGATGATTACATACCAAAATAACAGACATATGTTGTGCAACAAAAACTCTGTGTCAGTCAGGTATCTGGCTTGTAGATGCCAAACAAAATAACTTAATGTGCCTTCCAGTGTATACAACAACCCTAGTAAATGATCATCCTTACTGTTTCTGAATGGAACTAGTTAGCAAACAGATAACATGCAACCATGACCCAAATTTCTTAAATACCAAACATGTAGACAATCAATCAGTCAGTCAAACAGTCACGGATTATATAATACCAAACCAATTAATCAAACGTTTCTTTAGCAATTTAGGTTACCCAAGCACAAGAATGAACATGATTTAGACATTAATAGAAGCTGATTTAGATTTTAGTGTCTTAATGACGGTCATATATGCCAGCTGCAATAAATTGTCAATAATCAGACATAATGTACCTTTCTATTACATCACTGAGTGTTTGAGCAGCCTTGGAGATTACATATAAGTTTTGAGTATCTAGGTTTCTGATATGTTGACTTTAGTATTTTGGTCACAACCATGTATACTCTTTGGACTATAAACAGTATGTATCGAACCATCCTATTATAGGAAATATTATCATTATTTTTTCTTAACTTGTGGAGTTTGTCTTATGATATTTTGTTTCCAAAATTATCCTGGATATATTTGGCGTTCCATAGTAATTTCATCCTCAATTCTGATTACACATGCGAAGGGTGTAGCTTACTAAAGAGGGGGTGCTTACCCTTCCGGAACACCCAGCCTCACTTACTTGGTGGAAGTTCATCGTTTTACTTTGCTCTGGGATTATAATTTTGACAAAGTGTTTAATCTTCCTACGTTTCAAAGAAAATGGTTTGCACGGTCAAAGCTATTTGTAGGTTAGTGGTCTCGTTTTGTGTTTGCCGTTTTGTGACTTATTTCATTGTGTATTCGTCCACAGTCAATTAGTGGTTTCTAGATATGTCGCTCTTCTTCCTCGTTTGTTTTGTCTTGTTATTGGTAACTTTAGCTATAGTCAAGCACACGAATTTTTCAGCTATAAATTACATAAAACCCAGACACCAAAATAACAAAATAAAAGTAAAAAATAACAAAATAAAAGTAAAAAATAACATAAAAAACTAAAGTACATAGTTCTATTGAGATTTATTGCTGCAAGATAATGCATAGATATTAATATAAATTACATAACGTTTCCTAGAAATAAATAAATCATTTACAAAGTATGAATTATACTTCCTTTATACGATTTTTAAGTTTTACATTGTGTTATTTCAACAATTCCTGGGTGCTAGAATCCATTACCAAATGTAGGGAAACCAAATTATATACAATTCTTTGTTATAATAAATGAATAATACATGGTTTGTAATATGTAGTGTTCAGTAAAAAATTATATTTTCTGTAACAAAATAAATATTATTATATAATATAAAAAAGGATAAAAATGAGAAAATGTATAAAATAAATACAAATGTATGTACCAAATCAAATCACAGGGAGAATCACCGTCATGACCAAAAGATAATCACGGGGAGGAACACCGTCATGACCAACAAATAATCACGGGAGGATCACCGTCATGACCAACAGATAATCACGGGGAGGAACACCGTCATGACCAAAAGATAATCACAGGGAGGATCACCGTCATGACCAAAAGATAATCACAGGGAGGATCACCGTCATGACCAAAAGATAATCACGGGGAGGATCACCGTCATGACCAAAAGATAATCACGGGGAGGATCACCGTCATGACCAAAAGATAATCACGGGGAGGATCACCGTCATGACCCAAAGATAATCACGGGGAGGATCACCGTCATGACCAAAAGATAATCACGGGGAGGATCACCGTCATGACCCAAAGATAATCACGGGAGGATCACCGTCATGACCAAAAGATAATCACGGGGAGGATCACCGCCATGACCCAAAGATAATCACGGGGAGGATCACCGTCATGACCAAAAGATAATCACGGGGAGGATCACCGTCATGACCAAAAGATAATCACGGAAAACAAGTCTAATTAGATTGTTTCTACTTGTTTGGAGTATCATATTGAACGAAGAGATTTAAAAAATAATAATCAAATGGTCTGTTGTTTATTCTTGTCAAACGTACTCCAAATTACGTCACAAGTATTATGATCAGGAATAATGATAAGGAATCTTCACAGGTATTTAGTCAAATGACTGATCAAATTTTTGTCGATATAACCGATGTTTGTCTCAAATCTTGGAATCTTGAAGCTTATGATCCGTGGTCTAAATACGTGCGTTCTGTTACGCTGTATCTTGTCTAACATTTTATTTCGCTGTAACTTTCTATATTAAGAAGTTCTCTTTGCACTACAATATAGAGGTAGGTCAGTTTTAAGACATGCATTATATCAGGGGATGTTGGCACTCAAATAACCCAAATATATAACACTATTAGTGTTTCTTTTCATTTTTCAATTTGTATGAAAGTGGCGGTAGGTATGGAACTCAGGGGAACAAAAATTCAGTTAAGTCAAATATGCGTGTGTTAAAAAAGATGATTTTTGCGGGTTTTTATTCTCTAGTTAGCATCAGTTGATTTCTATTGGCTATTCCCTGAGACAACAAGATGATACATTCGTCAAACCTAATTATTAACATCCTACGTCAACGGAATGATATGGTCTGTCCTTAAATTTAATTAAAGCGTAACTAGATTTTTTTTTTTATTTTGCATAGGCAGAATAGATGGTGGGTGATATGAGTACGGACTCAATACGATAGAGTGCAAACATACGGCGTTGTCGGTACAATTTACATTTGTTGATTGTTGTTGGTTTATGAGTTCATTTTCTTAAATTGTTTTAGTTGCCTAATTTTGTTCATTAACATTTTTATTTTATACGTCTAAATCAAGATTATTTCACATATTACCGAGATGGGGGAAAGTATTGACATTCGGAAAGAGAACTGAATCACTTGATTGCACTATAATATGTTCAAGTAGGAGTTGGGTTGAGTACTAATGTTTAACATGCCAGTAAAGTACATTTCACTTATATCGAGACGTCGGCAGCTAATATAAAGGCGAAGCTACGGAGATTTTGCCTGTGCGTTGCGCTAAGGGCATTATACACCAGAGTTCACACTCAAGTTCACAATGACTTTCCTTTCGTAATGCCCAGTGTTCGGCGAAAGAACTGTCACTACCCACTTTCAAGTCGTTGGTTTTTCCCTGTGTACAAGTAGGATTTGGATAGTGGCGATGTGATTAACCTGGCGTTTTAGATCATTCCTCCACCGAGTTGCCAAAGATGTCATTTGCTCTCTTAACCATCACAAGCTAACGCAAGTTACTGTTCTGCAAATCCAAAGGGAAATACTTTTACATATTTTTAAACCTTTTTAAACATATTTAATCTTTATGATACTGCATCGATGAAATATATTGTTTTATTGCTAACACATCCGCCAGCTGTTTGGCTGGCAACGAAAAACTAGTATTAAGTACGGTCGGAAACGTGCGGATTTGAAAGTGGTCACCTATGTACATGGCATATGTAAATGAAGTGATGTTATTAGAAAATATATAGAAACATAATACAGAACGCTACATTTGGAATACAAATGCTCTGAACTGTTTGACGTGTCAAAAATAAAAGCCTAATCAAATATGAAGTTTACAATCAGCTGGTCCTTCAATATGAAAAATGCCTCTCGTTAATCTTTTAGTGAACGATTTCCATTTGAAATGCAATATGTTCTTAAGATTCAACTTGAGTCAATAACAATATATAGCACATTAAAATAATCGCTCTCTTCTTCAGGTTTCACATTTTTAATTATGTTTTTGACAACTGCTATAATTGTAAGTACTTGATGTGTTAGATAGATATCTAAATTATTTTGATTCGTTCCTAATTATGGAATAATTGCTGCTCTTACTCTCTTGATGTCTGTTATTCTTAGACAAAATTAACTTAAAAGTCTTTAAGACAACCCTTAACTTTACGGTAAAAAGTGATAATGAAAAAACCTTTACCTTTATCAAAACTATTATATCAAAGTTTGTTGTCAGCTCACAATATTTCTGCCATTTGCCGATTTTAATAAAAATTCAAAATCAGCACATGACACTTCTCCAAAGGATCCTACGATTAGCTTTTGGAATTCCCAATTTTTCAAAGTTTTTACTTTGCTATTTGGATTAGATTTGAACATGATTTCGATAATAAATGACAATAAATTATGGCGGTTGAAATATAAAAAAGCACAATAAAACTGTCATAAAATAACGTTTATGAATTCATTAGCTAAAAAATGAAAGAACTTTCTAGTCATACTTCAAGCATATTCACTCATTTCTTATTTACTCCAATCTAGAAAAATAAAATAGTAAATATGAAGATCATTCTATCCTAGAGAGACATGATGCATTACTGAGAAGAATTAAAATCGTTCAATTACATATATATTATATTCTACCCCGTTATACATGAAAGATTTGTTTGGTTTTTCAACGATATTAAAATTGACAACGCAACCTAATTTTTCAACACTTGTAATTTCGCGGTACTAACTATATGAATATTTCAAACATTTTGGATTCATATTAATCCATGGTGAATGTTACGAGAACATTAATGCTGTACTTCCCCCATGGAAGGAATACGTTGTATTTGAAATATAGAACAGTCCCAAACATAAACTAATATTTAATATTACAAATAACAGATAAAAAGACAAATTTTATTACAACTTTTATTAGGTCTCCATAATACTTCATGGTTTCTCAACATGTAAAGAGAAATGGTCAGGGAATTTCGAAAAAATAGTTGAATAGGAAAATTTGCAATTAATTTCAGCCCTTTTTTAAATTCGTCAATAATTATTAGGTAGAGAGTTGAAACACTGCATCTGACAATTCTATTGTAATATTAAGCATTTTAAATTTTCTATATTGTTACAAACTCCTTGACGCTTTTCATATATAGATGGAAGATGGAAGAAATTTGCTGAAACACCAATAGTAGTAGAGTCTAAGCAGATGAGACCCCCGTTGAGCTGCGCTGCTGCGCCAATCTCAGTTTGCATGACGTCAGAGGTTACAGGGTCACACGTGGAGATGTTAAAGAAAAAGGGGAAGGTCCCGGATGTGAGGATACCGGAAGGGAATCCCTAGGTCTAAGAAGAGTTCGGGAAAACCGGATCAAAGTAAAGTACCCCCAAGTCCGGGGTAACCCCCGAAGGGCTGGAATAGCAAAAATGCGCGCCGGGACTCGATCTCTTAACCGAAAGTCGACATGTGATATACCGCCGTGTCCGGCTCAAAGAGAGGAATCGTTCGGCGCTACTGCCGAGGAGATCAGACGGACCGTGACAGAGTTATCGCCCTTGAAGTGAATTTCGCGTATCCGGACCCACCGCGTGAACCACGCACGAAGATACATGTCCATTCTTGTATTGACACGTTGTTGCATGTTGGTTGTGCAATACTTAATATCCAATTTGATTGGTCCCTTTAAATGCTTCTGATACGTTACCGTAGGAATTCAAAAGGAATATGAATTTAAATTTATTCCGGAGAGCGTCATTTCAGATTTATTACTTGTACTGGCAGGACGTAGTTTTTGTTTGCCTAGCAGTTCTCCCTGAAAGAGAAACTACGTTTACGATGAGTTATTTCACACCCAGTACTGAAGTTGCAGGACCCGTGAGAAAAGAGAGAAAGAAATACCGCAAACAAGTACTCGACAAAGTCAGGAGAAATTTACAAGAGGATTTCAAATGTTTGAAAGACAGAGAAGATGTCATAGACGAAGCACAAATGACTCTACGGATAGATGACGGAAGTTACACGTTCCACTGGATGGCGCCTTACACTCGTTGGAAGGCGCTAAAGGCCCCATATTAAAGTCATGGGGAAAATCGACCGGAAGTGTCCCAGAACCCCTACTTTCGTAACTACTACCAATTGTTTGGCAAAAGCGAAAGCAACTAAGATAATAGAACACAAATAACGAAAGAAAAAGCAAATCAAGAAGGTAAGACAACACAATACTACCGACTTTGAACGGGCATTGGATGCTTTAAGTACTATGATGCTGTGTGGAAATGGTGCAATTGAAAGATAGTAAAATAAGGAGAACTGATGATCGTCTAGTAATACTGTAAATGCACATTTACCCCAGTGTCTGTTCGAAAAGTGGCCAAAAACGTTTTTGTCCAATCTTGTCTTTTGTTATGCTGCTTTCTATCAATGTCTTGCATTGTGTCGTGATAGTGGCAATGCTGGTGGTTATCAAGTGCATAGCTTTAAGTTACAATTTTCTTTGTTCTATTTCAAGGAACATTATTGTTTGAATAATTCAGAATAAATCATTAGAAATGAATTTTTAAAAAACTTCAAATACATGATACTACCATTTAAGATATATCTTGCATGTCTATAAATAGTTGTGCATAGACTTTGAAAACAACCAATGTTTTTAACAAACAAGAAAGGACGATTTATGTCTGAAGTTGAAAGTAATTTCTGTAAAATACGTATTAAAAAATCCTCAGTGGAACTGAAATGATGCTGAAATTTATAGAACCGCGCATCTTAATGATATTTGATAACAGACTTAGTCTAACTTAGGGTCAATAAAACACACTAAAATATTGATGAATGAGTTTATTTGTTGACTTTAAAAACTCTCCTTTTGATGTGTTCAAACTCGGCTCTGTTGGGTCAAAATTACCGATTAAAAAAACGGCTTGATTTACCGTATTCTACTTATGTTTCTTAGTTCAGGACGTACATTTGTATAAAATAAACTAATAGTGACGCGTGTTTACATAAAATAGATTATTGTGACGTTAGCAAACGTTCTAATGCTTTCAAACCAAAGGCTAAGACTGCAAAAATTGTTTTCCTCAAAGAGCTTATAAAGCATTACATTGTACGTGTTTATTTAAAACAATATCATACACAAACTGTCAATAGAGTAGCGCCTAAATCGCAGATTGCAGTGTTTCCGACCAAATTTTAGTTCTGTAACTAAATAAAATGATTAATAGCTGCAATAGGTTTTGAATTCTACTAACAATAGATAGTTAATTTGAATTTTCACTATAATTACTGTAAATCTTTCTAATGTCTATAAACGAAGCAATTGACATTGTTGAGTTGTTATCTTGAAATAGTACTTATACATCCATCATTCCTGAAATGTTGTTGTATACAACTAATATATTTGCAAACGGATACATGATATATCAATTTGCTAATCAAGTTTTTATACATTTTTATCATTCTAATGAATTCAATCTTAAAATATAAATCACAATGTATTTTTTTCACTAGATTTCCACAGGTGTCAACGTTATATTAACATATAAAAATATCCAGGCCCTCGGGTTTGGTGTTGTGACCGTCATTGCGGTGTTAGTGATGGGTGTGGTGTCTTTATCCAAAACAACCTTGATGTATTTGATGATCCGTAGTTCCATGTTCCTTTTATTTTCTATTTCGATAACATATGTGGCTGGCGTAACTAGCTAAACAGGAGGTGCCTACCCTGTCCGGAATAACCGGACTCGCATCCCTGGTGGAAGTATAAACTTGTTCAATTTAATACGCCATTTTCCACATTTTTACATTGCATTGTAATTCTGATTTGGGCATGGACTGGTATCCTTGTTTTTGATGTGTATATTATCTGATGCAAAATACACTCTGTAAGAAACTTAAGGCATCATAGTGATCAGGTTGTAAAAATTGTCTATAGATAATTAAGCACTGATGTAAAAGAAATACTTTTAAACAAAATCATATAAAGTTATTTGAAGAGGTTTTGGCTATTTTACAACAGAACTCCATCTCCCGCCCCCTCAATAGCTAACAAGATTAATTTATTTGTCTAGCTATCGGAAGTGGTAACAGGTACTTCCCTCATAACAATAAAATATTTATGTTTAAGTGTTCGATTGATTTGCATAAAAAAATAATAAAATAATTGTAGAAATATATTAAAACAAGATATAGGAAGGTAAACAATAAACTTTTATGATTTTTAATCCAGGTCATCATTTGAATAATGCACGTGTTGTCAGTTACAAATGTTAAATGAGTTGAATTACCAGATATATGTAGTTGAAAATAATTATGTGATAACCAATGCGACTGACAAAATAATAAAAACCAGAAAACTAATAAGAAGAAAAAACAAAACAAGCTAACACATAGGCTTAGTAAGTCCACTGATAACAATGTATAAATCGACATTGATAAAATGACAAAATCCGTTTCTGTGGTGAGGTTCAATTACTTTTAGGAACATTAAATACTCAACCAATTTTTACAACCAATGGTTCCTAAACGCACATATGTAACATATAACATGTATCAAAAACAAACATACTAATCCATGTCCGAATCACAATCTAGAAGCAAAGTTAAAACTGTGAAACTGACAAGTTAGGTTAAACACGTGTATTTCTACCAAGGAAGTGAGGCCAGGGTGCTCCGGAACGGTAAACACCTCCTGTTTAGCTAGCTTCATCCGCCGCGTGTGTAATCAAAATTGAGTGAAAGGAACATGGAACTGCTATATAAGTTGAAAGTTCACTTATCTTTTGTCATTGATGAATTCTGTAGAGACACTTGAAGTTTTTTCAATCCCTTTGTTAGTTTAAACAATATTTTATTGTGTTTCCAGTACAATTTACAAATAAATTATATAAAGAGGATCCCGGAACAAGAGTAAACTCTTATATAAACCGGTTTCCTAGACAATCATAATATTACAATATTTTGCATGTCACAGAAAAAACATATATATTTTTATAACTAAATAGATGAATTAGTGAACAATTGGATAACTTAATTA
This sequence comes from Anadara kagoshimensis, assembly GCA_021292105.1. Lineage (NCBI taxonomy): Eukaryota > Metazoa > Mollusca > Bivalvia > Arcoida > Arcidae > Anadara > Anadara kagoshimensis. The sequence goes on along the minus strand of CM037871.1, from coordinate 57,186,380 downwards.
CTTTAATAAATAAATAATGGGTGGTTTATAAATAAATAAATAAATAAGTAAGTAAGTAAATAAATAAATAAATAAATAAATAAATAAATAAATAAATAAATAAATAAATAAATAAATAATAATAAATAAAGTGTGTAGGTTATAATTTATAAAAGAAAAATGAAAATTTCAGAATACAAGAATTTATGACATATACTAGTATGTAAAGTTTCATAATGTAAAAATAATCATTGTTTTAAACGGAAAATCTTTTTGATAAAAGAATGTACTTTTGAACTTTGATGAAAATATCATTGTTTTCGGCAGGGGTCAGATTGTGATTTCCAAATAACAATATGTCAAGATCATAAGAGACGTTTATGGTATGAATAGTAGTATTTCTTATGAGTGTACAAGTTACAGTGTAAAAGAAAATGTTTTGTAGTTTCAACTTGACCGCATGCGCAATTGGGACTATCAACGAGGTTTTTATATATAAATGGTGATTTAGTGAACTACAGTTTAACCTAAGTCTGGTGTGATGTATTTGTCCTATGCGACTACCTGTGTAATAAAATTTTGGAATATGTATTTTTGGTTTAAGAAAGATTTAAAAATGTTAAGCGAACTGTTTCTGACTGAGACTGGGATGTTATTCCAATCTCTAATTGTTGAGGGAAGAAATGATTTATAATAATAGTCTGTTCTGCATAATATAGTTTCTAAGTTTTCAGATGAACGGGTGTTATATTGGTGAAATTCTGAACTTGTAGGTGGAATCATTTGCGATAGATAAGTAGGGGATTGCCTGTGATACATCTTAAAAAATTGAATTATAATCTATGTTTTTTCCTTCTCGTTTCTAGTGTTTCCCACCCCATCTTGATATAATAAATTTAAACTAGTTAATTTGGTTGCCCCAGTTACTATTCTAGCTGCTTCAATATTTGCTCGTTCTAATTTTTTTGTATATTCGTCTGTCAGGTTGTCCCGATGACGTCTCCGTATTCCATTAGAGGTCTTATGAAGCTAAGATAAAGAGTTTCAAGAGAAAGGCGGTCGAGTTTGAATTTCAATTTTTCAGTACTGAAAGTCTAGAGTTAACTTTAGATAATAATTCATCAGCATGCAATTTCCATGTACCGTCGGATGAAAATATCACTCCAAGGTGTTTGTGTGAATCAACTTCTTGAACTAGAGTTTCATTCATATATAAGGCAGGGTGAAAAGGTTTAACAGCTTTTTTGGAAATAATCATAGATTCAGTTTTTTTGGGATTGAAAGAAACAAGCCATCTTTGAGACCAAAGATGTATTTTGGAAAGATCAGAATTTAAGTACTCAGCCGATTCATGTGGATTTTCAACATTGACATAAAGTGAAGTGTCATCAGCAAATAGTCTAATACTGCTTCCAATGTCAGCAACTATATCATTAATGTAAATGAGAAAAAGAATGGGCCCTAGGATGGAACCCTGGGGAACACCAGCAGTGACGGGTAAACAGGAAGAGGAAACATTACCTGAAACAACCCGCTGGTGACGATTACTTAAATAACTATGAAACCAATGCAACAATTTACCTTAATCCCAATCGACTCCATTTTAAGAAGCAATCCTCTATGCCACACTCGATCAAATGCCTTGCTAATGTCACAGAAAACTAGTCTAACTTCCTTACCGTGGTCAAGTGCTAAGCCTATTTCGTTACAAATAGCAAGAAGTTGATTAACAGTGGAATCTCCCTGAGTAAACCCCGATTGAAAACTTGTGATAATCTTGTTTTGGTAGAATAATTAAGCAAATATTTAAGTACGCACCTTTCCATTATTTTACCAAGTACATTAAGAAGAGAGATGGGCCTGTAATTAGATACGGCAGAATGGTCGCCTTTTTTAAAAACTGGTACAATGTTGGCCAATTTCCAAGGGGTTGGAAAAGTGTGGAAATTTAAGAGTTTGTTAAAGAAATAAGATAGTGGCTCACATAGTTCAGAAGCGGCATCCCTTTGTTACATCGATACAACACGTGTATTTTATCATAGTTAAAATGGGGATAATTCTCTAGATCTAGTTGACAAAGTAAAGTTTTAAAATTCTAAAACCGAAAAAAAGTTTTCACTTCATTCAGATTAACATAATGGCAAATATGCATCGGATAAATGAAAATTACTGACGTAAGAAAAACTTAAAAACCGTAAGGACTTAATTACTTTGTCACGTTTTTAAATAAAAATGACAAAAAATCTTAATTGAGCCACACTTAACAAACCAACTTAGAAGTAATTTTAATTGCAGTCTAATTCAATAGCGATGTCGGTACATTAACAAAGTCCTGTATATTTAAGGTTATTAGCAGAAATATTCTAAATTCTGCAAACATTGTCATGTTACGTCTTTGTTAAAAACCTAAATTATGCACATGGTATCAATCAGATCTTGTTCCAAATGGTCGAAGTTTGATTAGTTATATCAACCGATGATTAACGCAATTACAAAACACCAAAATCACACCATTATCATAACAACAACTCTAAAAAAAATCCTTCGGTTTAATACATGATTGATCTTTTCCAAAACATCACAAAATATCTGATGGTATGCAAGAAACCATTTCGTACTAATCTATTGATTGGACTAATCATGACTCGAACAACTGGGTCCTTCATGCAACCGAATAATTGAAATTTGCATTTTAAAAATAATTTTAATTAAAACCAAAACAAAAGGGATTAGAAATTACGCAACGGTAATTATTCTTCTAACTGTTCGAATTTCCACTATCATGTAGCCTGAATTATTTTGGATTGTTGCAAGTGTGGTTTAGTTTTAAAACTTTTAGAATGGCAATGTTGAAAAAGTACGCCATCGTGCTTTAATGAGTTTCAGTAGGCCTACTAAGACATTTGTTTCTTAGTTGAAAATAATCTATATATACTGAAACAAAAACACAAATAAGGAAGTATAAGTAAGGGTTTTTATTTTTAATAGCATATGTAATTACATTGCAGCATTCCTTCTTAGGCCTATGTCTTTGATATAATTGTCGTCTTAATAGTTTCATGTTCCTGTCATTCACAATCTTCATTTCACTCATGTTGAGTTGTGTCTAGCTATACAGGGGGTGCTTCATTGAAGACGTCACCACGATCGACTAGATAAAAATCTAAAATAAAATCGCAGGTGGAAAGGTTTTGGCTTAACTTAATTTATGTAAATTTTCATGTAAGACCGTTATTCAGATATTTTGTACCTTAAACTATGTAATAATGTAATCAGATCGTTAATGTTTTGCCTCTGAATTTGTTTTTCATGATGTTCTTTAAAATGTTAAAACAATAGTGTAAATATATAGTAACAAATACCCCGAGCAGGCCTCGACTTATCAACATGAAATACCCCGAGCAGGCCTCGACTTACCAATAACATACGAAAACAATGAAGACATTGGTCAAATATTTATTAATGTGAAGTTTGTAGAAAGTTTGTAGACAAATATTTTTGATAAAATAACATAATGTGATACAATAACAGAAGAGATCAGGCCAGCCAGTCATGCCTCTTAAACATGACCTTTCTCCCAAGCATGGAGCTGATTTTGAATGCATTATTTTTTTTACATAAAATTCAAAATCAGCACATGACAGTTCTAAATGATATATCCGCAATCGCGATTTAAAAAAAAACCTATATTCAATTCATTCTCGGTTTTTTAATATAAAAATTACATTAGGAAATAGAGCAAACCAAGCTTTTATCTGCTTCATAGCTTACAAAGAAATACTCTATTTATCTAACAATGAAAACAAAAATGTTGACGAAGTTTGTTACGACTGATTAACCATCTCATTGACAGAGATTGTTTGCTTGTTATCAAATTCCACCAGTTGTAAGCTTCATTTTAATTACATAGAATAACCACAGCACAGACCTGCAGATCTAACGAATTAGTGCCGAGTCGGTAACTCATTCTGACACGTAGTGAGCTATATTTCGGCAGCTGCTATCTACACGTATGTCGTTGCTATATTTCGGCAGCTGCTATCTACACGTATGTCTTTGCTATATTTCGGCAGCTGCTATCTACACGTATGTCTTTGCTATATTTCGGCAGCTGCTATATACACGTATGTCTTTGCTATATTTCGGCAGCTGCTGCTATATACACGTATGTCTTTGCTATATTTCGGCAGCTGCTATCTACACGTATGTCTTTGCTATATTTCGGCAGCTGCTATCTACACGTATGTCTTTGCTATATTTCGGCAGCTGCTATCTACACGTATGTCTTTGCTATATTTCGGCAGCTGCTATCTACACGTATGTCTTTGCTATATTTCGGCAGCTGCTATCTACACGTATGTCTTTGCTATATTTCGGCAGCTGCTATCTACACGTATGTCTTTGCTATATTTCGGCAGCTGCTATCTACACGTATGTCTTTGCTATATTTCGGCAGCTATCTACACGTATGTCTTTGCTATATTTCGGCAGCTGCTATCTACACGTATGTCTTTGCTATATTTCGGCAGCTGCTATCTACACGTATGTCTTTGCTATATTTCGGCAGCTGCTATCTACACGTATGTCTTTGCTATATTTCGGCAGCTGCTATCTACACGTATGTCTTTGCTATATTTGGCAGCTGCTATATACACGTATGTCTTTGCTATATTTCGGCAGCTGCTATATACACGTATGTCTTTGCTATATTTCGGCAGCTGCTATCTACACGTATGTCTTTGCTATATTTCGGCAGCTGCTATCTACACGTATGTCTTTGCTATATTTCGGCAGCTGCTATCTACACGTATGTCTTTGCTATATTTCGGCAGCTGCTATCTACACGTATGTCTTTGCTATATTTCGGCAGCTGCTATCTACACGTATGTCTTTGCTATATTTCGGCAGCTGCTATCTACACGTATGTCTTTGCTATATTTCGGCAGCTGCTATCTACACGTATGTCTTTGCTATATTTCGGCAGCTGCTATCTACACGTATGTCTTTGCTATATTTCGGCAGCTGCTATCTACACGTATGTCTTTGCTATATTTCGGCAGCTGCTATCTACACGTATGTCTTTGCTATATTTCGGCAGCTGCTATCTACACGTATGTCTTTGCTATATTTCGGCAGCTGCTATCTACACGTATGTCTTTGCTATATCTCGGCAGCTGCTATCTACACGTATGTCTTTGCTATATTTCGGCAGCTGCTATCTACACGTATGTCTTTGCTATATTTCGGCAGCTGCTATCTACACGTATGTCTTTGCTATATTTCGGCAGCTGCTATCTACACGTATGTCTTTGCTATATTTCGGCAGCTGCTATCTACACGTATGTCTTTGCTATATTTCGGCAGCTGCTATCTACACGTATGTCTTTGCTATATTTCGGCAGCTGCTATCTACACGTATGTCTTTGCTATATTTCGGCAGCTGCTATCTACACGTATGTCTTTGCTATATTTCGGCAGCTGCTATCTATACGTATGTCTTTGCTATATTTCGGCAGCTGCTATCTACACGTATGTCTTTGCTATATTTCGGCAGCTGCTATATACACGTATGTCTTTGCTATATCTCGGCAGCTGCTATCTACACGTATGTCTTTGCTATATTTCGGCAGCTGCTATCTACACGTATGTCTTTGCTATATTTCGGCAGCTGCTATCTACACGTATGTCTTTGCTATATCTCGGCAGCTGCTATCTACACGTATGTCTTTGCTATATCTCGGCAGCTGCTATCTACACGTATGTCTTTGCTATATTTCGGCAGCTGCTATCTACACGTATGTCTTTGCTATATTTCGGCAGCTGCTATCTACACGTATGTCTTTGCTATATTTCGGCAGCTGCTATCTACACGTATGTCTTTGCTATATTTCGGCAGCTGCTATCTACACGTATGTCTTTGCTATATTTCGGCAGCTGCTATCTATACGTATGTCTTTTTTGCTATATTTCGGCAGCTGCTATCTACACGTATGTCTTTGCTATATTTCGGCAGCTGCTATCTACACGTATGTCTTTGCTATATTTCGGCAGCTGCTATATACACGTATGTCTTTGCTATATCTTGGCAGCTGCTATCTACACGTATGTTCTTTGCTATATTTCGGCAGCTGCTATCTACACGTATGTCTTTGCTATATTTCGGCAGCTGCTATCTACACGTATGTCTTTGCTATATTTCGGCAGCTGCTATCTACACGTATGTCTTTGCTATATTTCGGCAGCTGCTATCTACACGTATGTCTTTGCTATATTTCGGCAGCTGCTATCTACACGTATGTCTTTGCTATATCTTGGCAGCTGCTATCTACACGTATGTCTTTGCTATATTTCGGCAGCTGCTATCTACACGTATGTCTTTGCTATATCTTGGCAGCTGCTATCTACACGTATGTCTTTGCTATATTTCGGCAGCTGCTATATACACGTATGTCTTTGCTATATTTCGGCAGCTGCTATCTACACGTATGTCTTTGCTATATTTCGGCAGCTGCTATCTACACGTATGTCTTTGCTATATTTCGGCAGCTGCTATCTACACGTATGTCTTTGCTATATTTCGGCAGCTGCTATCTACACGTATGTCTTTGCTATATTTCGGCAGCTGCTATCTACACGTATGTCTTTGCTATATCTTGGCAGCTGCTATCTACACGTATGTCTTTGCTATATTTCGGCAGCTGCTATCTACACGTATGTCTTTGCTATATTTCGGCAGCTGCTATCTACACGTATGTCTTTGCTATATTTCGGCAGCTGCTATCTACACGTATGTCTTTGCTATATTTCGGCAGCTGCTATCTACACGTATGTCTTTGCTATATTTCGGCAGCTGCTATATACACGTATGTCTTTGCTATATTTCGGCAGCTGCTATCTACACGTATGTCTTTGCTATATTTCGGCAGCTGCTATCTACACGTATGTCTTTGCAGCTTTTTTCTCTCGCTATTGCAATCTCAGCGCACTAAGCTGCCGAGCTTCTACTTTCTTTCGTTAGCCTAGTGTTAAACTTTCGACAGGCCTGTACAGTACTTTGAGTTCTATACACAGACATCAATCTATATTCACTGATTCAATATTATGTAGGATTACATGTTTTGTAATCTTCCTCGTCTGTAAACGCTAAATATCAATATCGAATCCATACATCAGAAACGTAAATATTACTTATATGTAGAGTGCATTCTACCAAAAAAAAAAAACCTTTACAGCAGCATAATCCATCATGAGTAATTTTCCTTTAAAGCCTGTCTCACACAGAACACGGTTGGGCACACGGTTCCAATACGGTACACTCGGTTATACACGGGTTGACTGGTACGAGTATTGAACTCCAACCGTGCATGGGGATGAGTTGGTACGATTTAGACTCGAATGTAGCACGAGTATGTACGAACAAAGCACGGATATACTCGGTCAAGCAAGGTTTGTCACGGCTTGAACACGATTTGCAAACGATTTTCATACGATTGGTGTACGGTTCCAAGTACGGTCTTGTACGGTCTGTTACGACCTATTACGATTAAACACGACTTTTACTCGATTAACTGGACATTTACAGGGTTTACATACGGTCCCACCGACTTTTGTTCGAGTTATGCTCGAATTATCACACATTCGTGTATGTTTTGATGTTCTTTGCTTCTTTATACACAGTTACATTTGCTAGATATCGTGTTTGGAAAGTGTAATAGCACTTTTTGAGCTCAAAGTGGTTTTGATAAGAGTACAGCTTCCTAACTGGTGACTTAATTTTTGGACCAAGGGACAAAGTAGTTATTTCTTCAAAGGGAAAAATGAATAATAAGATGTACCTTTATAAGGGAGCAAATGTTATTTCAAAGAAAATATCTAAGAAAAATAACCACTGCTCGCTTATAAAGGTACATCTTATTTTTTCTATGGGAACCTTAAATTTTATTTTTGCAAAGTGATAATAATAAAATATTTAATAAGCAGCGCATTTATGTATATACGGTCTCGTATGGTCTCACACGGTCTTGTACGATCGCTAATACGATCATACACGGTCTCGTACGGTCTGACATGGCACCCGTGCCAGTTTTTGTACGATCGCTAATACGATCATACACGGACATGGCACCCGTGCCAGTTTTTTTTAAAAGTTTTGAAAATCATACACGGCTTTCACGGATACACTCGAATGGCCCGAGTGTAAGTCGGATAAGGCCACGGTTGGTTCGGTTGTATGTACGGTTTACACGTATGGCCAAAGTATAAGCCGTATGTTTTGTGTGAGACAGGCTTAAGAATCGAACCCAATGCAGAAAAATGATGAAAAGAGGAGAAAGAAAATACACGGTAACCCAGCATTAAATCTTTCACCATTTATATATACAGGCGCAACCCTATAGTTTGGAGCACCCAATAAATGTAGATTACAGCAATGCAAAAGCTATTTTGGAACATTTGGTTTGTTCTTAATCTCTGAAAATATTTTTGCCAAATGACATCAGTTTTTGTGTCTAAAATGTAAAAAGGGAGATAACTGTGTCTTCTGTCATTTTATTGTTGTTGAATGTTGCTTAACGTCGCATCAGCAATTTTTCAGCTATTCGCGACAAGAACTACTTTATTTATCTTTACAGAATAATCCATGAACAAGTTTGTGTATGCATATGAAGTGCGAATGTGTTTTTTATGGTCTGTTTTGTACCAGCGCGCACTCAAGATGACTTAACGGGTCTAGTTCACCGAGTTTGTACGCCGCAGACAAGCGTACCACTCCCCCAGTTACATTATACTGACACTTGGTGAACAAGTAATTGCCAACGGCAAGACAAATTCACTTTCCCATATGTAGTTTCAGCAGGCCTTGAATTTACAGCGGTAAGATAACCTGGATTTGTAGACTTACGTCTTATCCATTAGGCCACTGCGACCTCAGCCATTCTCTTGCGTCAGAGTATCAGTTTCATCTAGTGACATGCCTCCTGTAAGTAACTATTTAACAAATCATTCATAAAACACGTCAAAAGTGGTTAGAGTTGTCATGTGCTGATTTTGAATGCATTACTTTGATAAAAAAAAAATAAAATCAGCACATGCCAAAGCTGATAAACTCTTGTCATGATTTAAACTACATTTTTTAGTGCTCCAAACGTTCGGGTTGGACATGTAACTACGATACAAATATGTTACAAGAAAACGACGGATGGAAAACAAGATATTTCATAGACCCTGTTTTGTTGCTTTCCTCAAGTTGTATTTTTATATCTCCTGTTTGTCTTTTATGTAAAGGGGTTATTCTATGGCCTGTCCACTGATTTGCAGAGCGTTAGGATGCAGTTTAGCGATTGTCAACCAAAATAAACAAAGAACTAAATTGAAAAAGTTGCCGCATACAATACAGAACAGCAGTCTAAAGTGAGAAAATGCCACTTTTGAAATATTACAAAGAAAGATGCGGATTAATTATTCTATATCCAATACAGTCCAGAACATGGTATCTATGCTGAACTGAAACTTACAAAGGTAAAACGCACTACTAGTTATGCATAACAAAAAAAAAAAAAAAAAAAAAAAAAAAAAAAAAAAAAAAAACCCTGAATGTTCTAAGTGTTAAATATTGTGTTTTGCCAGAGATTTTTTTGTAGAGGTCAATTGGAAATTTAGCTAACCTTGTGTTTATCTATGTAATAGAAATAATAGGAAATACTTTATTTATTGAGATGCCGAGATACAAACCATTTTAATGAAGGTTTATTAAACGTTTCCTTAAAATAAGTTGTTTACTTGTTTTTCAAGTTATGTCAGTCGTAAAGTTTCTTTCAATTTAATATAATAATTGTTTGGAGTTCTTTATGAAGGAACATTCTTTATTCAATAATATATATAATTGCACGGCAACATAAATACATTTTAATATAAATCATTATCAAACGTTAAAGTTTATGGCCAAGTTAACATAAAAGAAAATGCGTTTGCAATCAGAAGACAAAAGATAATACTAGTATTTATTATGGACATAATGTCAAAAATAATTTGAAATGCAGTATGTATCTAATGTTAGTATAAACAATGGCATGAGAAGGGCAAAATACCATGATTTATTGGCAAAAACTCTTGATGCCTCGAAAGTACACATCAATACTGCAGTAGAAGAATAATTATGAAACTGAAAAACATACACTTGACGATGGTTAACACTGCCGATAGCATAATACAATGATAAAACAGGCAAACATAACAAAAAACAGTGAAAAACAAATATAGAACACTGGTTATAAAATCCCCTACTTTGGACGGACACTGTCAAAAATTACCATTGGCGTGGATGGTACTATTTAAGTGTCGCCAACCATCCCGCTTACATGTATGTTACAGCCAGTTATGCATTTATCACGCATTTACACCTACTCAAGACGAGAAATAACCGCTTCACATAACAATCATCAAGGTTATGTATCAAAAACAAACATACCAATCCATGTCCAAATCTCAATCCTAAAGCAAAGTAAAAAAAAAACAATTGAAACTGGCTGATGCACTACAACAAGGGAAGTGAAGCCGGGTGCTCCGGAAGGGTATATCTATGCTGATACCAGTTGCAATTTTAAAAAATTGTATACCTGTATCTTTTTGGTATAATACGGTAAGTATCTTGTTTTAATAAGTACATAGTGGGTCTACTTATTATAAAATAATGGGATTGGTCTGACCTTTCAAAAGTACTGAAAAAGTATGTTATATATTGGTCGTAGGTTGTTCATTGCTTGTTTTATATATTGTTATGGTTTATAGTTAATGGTTGTTGCTTCCCCGAGTGCAAATCATTCTATTCTATTGATAATCTGCATGCACAAAAAACTGTCTCTAAAATTTGTAGATAATCCTGCAAACTATATAAAGACCAAATCAGACACAACACTGTCTGATAATCCAATTTCATGTAACCTAGATTTTCCAATAAATTAGGTATTTCATAAACACTGCGAGTTTTTCAAAAACGTATTATGAATGGTTAACTTGCGCCGTATTAATACAGATATTGATTGGTAACTTTTCACATCAAGTCAGCAATTACATAATTAAAGAATGACTCAACACGTCGGTGCAATGCCTTCAAGCATGACCCTACATTGCTTCAATCTTTACTATAAGACAGTTTATATGTTTTCAGCTAAGTGACACTGTGTCTTTTTTCTGCTTATCACTAACAACATTTTGAAATGCTCTTTTTATGTTCACAGATATTTAAACTGAATATTGGAGACTTTTACATAATTAAGTAAACCGATAAAGGCATCTAACGGTAAAATCGCGGTAAATGTTTTAATGACTGACTAAAAAGTGCAAAGAAATAAAATATTTTGTAATTGATAAACATGTTCTTGTAACCAAGATAAGAGACAACAAATACTTAAAACGAGACAAGACGAGATAAAACGAGATAAAGATAAACGCATATTGAGGAGTCGACTGATTATAAAACTACTTTTGTACTTGGATGGACATAGGATATATTGACATTGTAATGATATACGTGTGTGTGTGTGTGTGTGTGTGTGTGTGTGTGTGTGTGTGTGTGTGAAATCGCCTCTTTTCAAATAGGTTTATATTCCCAAATCGACACAGTTCTATATCAGAATCGACATGTTCTTAAAACCTGTTTACGAATTAAAGATTCAGACATCATGAAGATGTTTTGAAATAATAATAAAAAATCGATAGAAAAAGGTATCATGATATTTTGGAAATTAAGATCCATATAACTCTACATCTAAAAATAAAAAGTTCAGTTTCAACCGATTATGAAAAGATTGACAGACCATCAAAAATAAAACATATTCTGTATAGATTGAATTCAGTTTTAGTGCATTTTTGGGGATTTATCATAGTGTTATATCAACTATTACTTCGATAATTACAAGCAAATTCAGTGAATTAGAAACCTCTGCCAGCAGTTTTTGTTGTTGGCTTTTTTTTTTTTTTTTTTTTTTTTTTTTTTTTTTTTTTTTTGTGTGATTTGCACTTATGTTCAAAGGGTCCTGTCGAACCCTTAAATGTAGTAATTACGCTATATGTAGTAACGCCGTTATATGTAGTAAGAAATGTACGTCAAATGTAGTAAGGACACGTTATATGTAGTAAAACTCTCCGTCATATGTAGTAAGGACATGTTATATGTAGTAACATTTTTGTACGTTATATGTAGTAACTGCTAGGTCACGTTATATGTAGCAACATTTTTGTACGCCATATGTAGTAACTTAATAAATGTCCCTTAAATGTTCAAAATGTTAATAGATTGGACTTTACAGAAAATTGAAAAAGAAAATGTGGTTGGGTGAATTGATAAACCAACAGACAGACGGAAAACGGACATTCAGGCCCAATAATATATAATTGTCTAATTGTTGATGCTTTTCTTCATATCGGATCACTGAATTGACACAAATGTCATAGGAGCTGCAAAACGTTTGCGCCGTCAGCGGAGTATGGTGTCATAATAATAATAATAATAATAATAATAATAATAATTCTTATATATTATTTTCGCAACACATTTTAAACAAAATATAATATGAAACACTTAAAAAATTAAAACTCTTGGGTTACCTAAAGTCGGCGAGAGGGGGAAGTTAAAGTAGTTTTCGGATGATAACTTTTAACAGTTACAGGCATTTCAAAAAAAAAAAAAATTGCATGTACATTGTTTTAAGATATTGGTTGGGGTTACTCATAGGGTCCGTTGGTCAACAGTCGGGCCATCACGACAGAGCAATTTCAATTATGATACAGGTCCCCGGAATACATATACATGTACTTGTGCATCGAACCCCGTCTACAGGTTTGGAACAAATGTTTTGAATCTATGAAAGAATGCGTTTTACTTATGACTAGAGGATGCTGTGTACAATTTTCTCCAGATAAAAAAAAACAAACAAAATGGCTGTCTGGAATATATATGGCCGTTTACACGTTAAATGTCAGTTGTTTTTCTACAAAAAAAAAAAAAAATAAATCCAATACATGTATTCTCGGGACCTGTATTTTCAATTGAAACTGTTTTGTCACCGGCAGTATGACATCAAATTATAGGTTCACTACTGGAGTTTATTTAAACAAAATCACCACAAGTACATCGCACATGTATGTGGAGACACTTGGATAAATGGTTCGGTGGGTTCGCGTCCCAGTATAACTTCGTTTTATGCCTTTATAATGTCACATTGTTCGACTCTATCTAGCTGCACATGCAATGTGATGGACTAGTTAACACCCAATCCAAATAGAACATTGTACTCCCATACGCATTTAAGCCATTTAAAGCAGGATAAACACTAGCCTGGAGAGCCTATAGACTCAGGGTGGACTATAATTCATGCACCCATATGCATATTCCCTATCGCTTCGACACAATAATTTTAGCGTCATGCACATATTTCATTACAATTTGAAGGTTAAATGCTACTTTTTATTCATTAAAATTTAAACATTTAGAAAACTGGTGCTGCAACATTCCATATCAGAATATCTTCAAAATATAGACTTAAAACCCTAGAGAAGACACATTTAACATCAGAATTTGTCACTGACCTAAAAGGAATCCCAATCTGGATCTTGTAACACGCAAAGTCATTTTGAAAAATCTCTGTAACAGTTGAAGTTATCATCCGGAAACCACTTTGACGTCGCCCGTCCCAAATTCTTCGGGTGTATAATGTTGTTTTTTGTTTAAAATGTGTTGCAAAAATAATAAATACAGATTATTATTATGGCACAATACTCCCCTGACGAAGCAAAAATTTCGGCGCTTATGATGTTTGAAGTCAATTAAGTGGTCAGGCACGAAAAAATAAATAAACAATTAGATAACTACATGTATTTATTATTAGGCCTGAATGTCCGTCTTCCGTCTGTCTCTCGGTTTATCAATTCACCAAATCAAATTTTCTTTTTCAATTTTCTGGTAAAGTCCAATCTATTAACATTTTAAACATTTAAGGGACATTTATTAAGTTACTACATATAGCGTACAAAAATGTTGCTACATATAACGTGACCTAGCAGTTACTACATATAACGTACAAAAATGTTACTACATATAACGTGTCCTTACTACATATGACGGAGATTTTTACTACATATAGCGGCGTTACTACATATAGCGTAGTTACTACATATAAGGGTTCGACAGGTCCTAACTTCCAGGAAAATAAGCAATTCAACTCGGGTTAACGACATGAGCATCTCAAATCAATATTAATGCTTTGCGGCAAGTTGAATTGAATAATGCTTCATAGTTTTGGAGAATAAGCGTAGACAAAAAATTCGGACGGATGGAAACTCGAATTTAAGATCCTCCCTTTTTCTTCGAAAGGATAAAAAGAGAATCAAGATGCAATTACAATAGACACACATACATGGTATTTTTATTGTAGACGATTAGCACGATTATAGATTTACTAAATCTGGAACTGTACCAATTCTCTACAATAAAATGTATATTTATATAAAAACAACTTTCTCTTCTCTCTCTTATTTTAAGTCTAACTTATAAAGAAATGTAAGGAAGCATATAAAGTGATTAGATACACGTGTAAATCGTATCTGATGTAGCCAGTCAACTGGATCCGAAACTTACACCTGCGTGGAGAAGGAATTGTCTGGTATTAATTTGCAAGAGATATCCGCTGATAGTTCAAGCTTCGTAAAAGTACACGACGTTGAGTAATAGAAAGGCTTGGGTTTTAATTGTACATAAATAAATCGTTATATAAATTTAGTAAGTTGAACCTGCAATGGGCACTCTATCTTTATGTATCAATCAAAAACAAATATACATTCTCGTTCAAAACACCAATGATATTGACAATAAAGTTAAATAACGTTAAGAGAAGGACTTTTTGATCACTGGATGTATTTAAGTAAATAAATCAACAACATGTGACACAGTGTTGAAGTGTTTTCAACACCATCTGCGCCGCAACCACAACCTATCCAGAACCAGTGATGCTGTTGAATATAAATGCTTGTTAAGCGGATCCGGAAGTATACGGATGCACTGCTCGTGGATTATGTTGAACATTCCGTTGTATCTTGCTATCGAAATTAAACGTTATAGTTCAGTTTGTTCTTTTATCCCCAATTTTTATTACACATGTGGTGGGTGTGTGGCTGGCTAGATGGGAGGTACTTGTCCTTCCTGGACACCAGGCCTCACTTCCCTGATGGAAGTTCACTTGTATTACTTAATTTGCCAGCTTTAAAGTGGCACAGTTAAAACATAAAACTTTTTTTGAATTAATTTACCATCGCAATGACGTCATCGTGTCATTAAATACACATAGAAGTAAATTTGTAAAGACATTTGAAAAATAAATTGACAAATTAAAAATTCTAAAAGGAAGGTTATAAGTGTGTTTTCTTTCTTACTTTACTTACTTACTTACTTACTTATTTGGTAACTTACTTACTTACTTACTTGTTAACTTACTAACTTACTTACTTACTTATTTACTTACTAACTTGCTTACTTGTTAGCTTGTTAACTTACTTACTTACTTGTTAACTTACTTACTTACTAACTTACTTACTTACTTGTTAACTTACTTACTAACTTACTTACTTATTTCTTTACTAACTTACTTACTTACTTGTTAACTTGTTACTACTTGTTATTTCTTACTTGTTAACTTACTTACTCTGACACAATACTAACTGCCCATTACATCAGCTGCTGTGTTAGGGTCAATGAAGTCCTTTCTTTATGCTTTGTCAATCTTCTTTGTTGCTGACTTTGTTTTATCTATATACCTGCTAAAATATATAGAACACATACATTAATATCATTCAAAAACTGCACTAAAACCCGAGACTTGATAACAGGATACACACTTTGTACCATAGTTTTTGAGTATCATTTACGAATCATTTAATGTTGATCAAAACGAAATAGTGCTTATTAATCTTAACTAAATAAATCAAAAAGAGCCCTTATGGTAATATTTTCATTATGTTTTACCTAAGAACAAATCATACCATCTAAGCCTGAGAGATAAAGGGTAAATGGATGTCCTTCTTCTAAACAATATGGCCATACACATTTCTATAATTTTTTTTATTGCAAAATAATTTCATTAAGAAAATTATAGAGGCATTTCATAAAACTCAGTACCAATGGTTACAAAATTAGCGAGAAAGGAAATAGAATAAGTGTCCACGTTCTATTTACGATCTGGTCGTGTTATATACACCACTAGGCCCTCTTTTGTTGTTCAGGAACAAGTTCAGAATTTTATCTTTTCTTCTTTTTTTCAAACTGGCCCTCTTTTGTTGTCTAGTTCAGGAACAAGTTCAGAATTTTATCTTTTCTTCTTTTTTTCAAACTGGCTGTCAAACTAAATCAGTGACAAACAAAAGCGTCACAACAGAAATAAAATGTAGCAAAAATAAGACAGAATCAAATGTACAACCAGAAATAGATTAGAACAAAAGGAACTCGTTGCAACAAAACCAACGATCGCGATAAGAAAGAAAACAAGCTTCAATGCCAACATTATTCAGACTACTAAAATTAAACTCGAATCAAATTTCCAAGACAAACCTATTTTATTATAAGATATTCGTCTTTACAAACAAGTTGCACAAGGGCATAAATTCTAATTGTGATCAATGAATAAACAAGAATATAAAACTGTAACTAAAACGGGAATACTTGGAGACGAATATAAATATAGTAAACATGACAAGATGTTTTAGGAATATTTCAGGACTTTAAATATAAAAAATTGTATGTAAAAGTTTTTAATATCCAAGAAATTTATGGTTCATGTTAATATTAATATCAGTCTATAAAACCACGTGTTACCGTGCTTTAATTTGTAAAACATCGCAATTGTCTTCATCAATATGACGTATATAAATGTGTAGCTGATAAAATTATATTTTGCAATAGACAATACAGCCAAGAACACGATAATTATGATATTGGAAACCAAGTACGCCATTAGTCACCATTGCTTTAAGAATTTTTTCACGATTTTTGACCATATGCATTCAGTCTACTTAACCATCAGTGGTTCAAGGCAACAGGAAAGTGGAAAACAGCCCCTTAAGCTTTATACCACAAATTATGTCATTTGTTATTTTTAATGTGTACACCAAACACAAACATACCAGCCCATGCCACCATATTACACATGAACATCCACCAGGCCTAGAACCTAGGGCAGTGAAACCGGTAACACAGGAAGGGTGAGCATCTGTCTTTAGCGCATTTGAACACATCATTTCTTATTTTCAATATGTTTATAAAGGTCAGTACGTGATTAATGCAGATTTCGAAAAAAATTAAAAAACTACAGTCTTAACTCTTCTTAAAATAGTACGAAATCATGGACTGTATTGTAGGTTGATAATCATAACAGGCATTTATTTGTCGTCTAGGTGGGTAGGTTATTGTTTAAAATTGTGAAATAACCACCACAACGTCTAGTTCTAAACAAAAAAGCTGTCATTCATACATGTAGTAATTCATGGTATGCAGACATGAAGATGAAATTCGATATAGATTGTTAAATATGATGTATATTATTTTTAGGATTCATAGAATGTCTTTTTTATGATAATCTTTATCTATAAAGACACCTGTTCCCATACATTACAGCATTATAATTTACTTCTTTGTAACTCTATCCATCAGAGAACCTGCTGTTAACCATAAATATTACTGTAAAATTATAACGCATCGCCGTGCTGTCACAGAAGTTCAATTTAATTATCTTATTAATCGATAATACTTTAATATGCCGAATTATTGTTTAAATTAAAGAAAACATATTCAAATACAGTCGAACCTGTCCTTAAGGCCACCTCTATATAAGGTCCTCCTGCTTGTAAAGGACAGAAAAGTTTAATCTCAATTGCTCTTTCTTGGTGTTATTTGAACCTGTATACTAGTATAAGGGCCACTTGCCAATAAAGGTCACTTTTACTGGTTACCTTGAGTGGTGTTTTTAGACAGGTTTGCCTGTATGTGGGCTTGATATTTTTTAATTAGTTCCACAATGAAGTTCAGCAGTATTCCTGAATGCATTATGTGCCATGTGTCTTGTTTTGTTTGTTATGTTCTGACGTGTGCCTGGACGCTTTTGATATCACCAAGCCCATTGTGAATATCTTAAATAATTTTTTGTTTACGATAAAGATAAAAACCTCACATGTTAATGTCGTGCAATGAACTTCTTTTAAAGTCCCTACGATGAAAATGTTTTTATACAAACATTTATCAAAAAGATGTACATGTATATCACCCAATGTCTCGTAAATCTTTTAACCACTGCGGTACCTCAGTAGTAGTGCTCGCTCCGTAAGTGGGAGACCGTGGGGTCGAACTCTGATCGGATCTGACCCAAGAAATGAAAGTGGGTAGTGACTGTTCTTTCGCCAAGCACTCGGCATAACGATATAAACTCACAGTTCTTTCGGATGGGAACCTAAAATAAACGAAGTCCCGTGACACGATAAAAATCCCTGTTGTATATACTGTCATCAGCGCAACGCACAGGCGAAGTTTCTGCACCCCCACCTATAGCTGGCAACGTCTCGAAATAGGAGAAACATTTCTTGGCTGGGACGTCAAACACCATAACTCAGCTCAACTTAACTCGTTATTCTTTTAAGGCTGGATGTTATACATGCTAAATGTCCGCATTGTATTTGTTTGATGTATTCATGGCTTGTGGTACTTTAAGAAAGTAATCATTATTTACTTAATTTTTCAACTGAGTAACGTTTACTTGTTGATATACGTAGCAACTAAGAACACACGCACCATACACAATAATACATGTGATTTCAGTTCAATTCACCATGAAAAATTAATTTTGTTTTTTCTTTAATTTGTTTTTTCTGAACCAATTGTCTAGTCAGTTTGAATAAAAATATCAACGGTTGGTTTGTCAAATATCATGGTAGACGAAGTGAATTCAATTATAAACAAGCGTTCTACCATGCAATCATTCAATATAGAAGAGTTATTTGATTAAAATGTCCGTGATTACTCGGCTACACATTTTCTATTGACCAGCTCTGTTTATTAGATCCGAACAACAAAACAAATTAAGTCATGTTATGTGTATGTGGTTTGTACTTTGTTTGTGGTCTTTTGTTTATGCTTTGCTTGTTTGTTGGGCAAATAAAATAACTGAAAAGGTCTAAGAGACAAAGCCACTCAACATTAGGTACCGGTTCATATTTTGCTCCTTTAACACACAGTCAAACCTGTCTATAAAGGCCACCCAAAGGAACCAGTAACATGGCCTTTATGTGCAGGTGGATCTTATATACAGGTTCAAATAAACTGAATAAAGAGCAATTGGGATATAATTATACCAGCTTTATATGCAGGTGGCCCTTGTATAGAGGTGGTCTTTAAGGCAGGCTGGACTAGTTTGATGTTTAGGCACCTTCCAACAGTACTGTATGCTAATATCTGTCTTCAGGACTTTAGCTTTAATTAAAAGCTTTATTCCAGCCTTTAATGAAGTATTCCAATATTTGTGTTTTCAGCGTATAAATAAGTATAAGACATTGTTTTGTTGGATGTGCGTTTGCTGTTGTCTCGAATGCAAGTATCCTTTATTTAGCTACAACCTATTGTTTTAAAATTAAATAAACCTAATTTAGACCCTTAATGTGGCTAAACTGTCATCAAATAAACAGAAGGAAATGCGATAGAAGATTATACTTAGGTGAAACCAACATAGCGAAGAACACAACTAGGATTGAAGAACTGGTCGTCAGCAAGGGGGGCTACCAAAGACAGAATCATGGAAAAGGTGTATGGACCAATATGCATATATTGTGTCAGCGGGCACGAAGGGGATGGGTGAAGTGAGGCAATCAAGAGCACGAAAAAAAACCCATCGAAGCTTAGTGGGCAAAGTAAATATGATAAAACAAACGGACAGTGAAATCCCGTTATATTGCTTTTTAATAGGGGCTATTATTCTCGCCATTTGACAATAGACGTAATTTAACCACCTGAAATGACGTTGTCAAACCATTGTTGACGTTACTAACGCAGACGTGCCTTCTCTATCATGAAGGTTCAGATTTTACCAGTTAACTAGAAAGAAACCGGTAGGGAATATTATGTATGAAATAAATAATGAATACATAGCGTAATTCAGCTTTATTTTGTTATAATTATATGTGTGTGTTTGAGGTTCGTAATTAAAACCAGTCTTTGCACATGCGTATATGTTGCCTGGCGTGTTAGGCTCGTAATTAAACCCCAAGTAGAAGTTACGTTTTTGCCCTACCATTGTTCGTTTTATAATGTGTAACATATTGAATAAAAAGATAATACGTTTTTTCTTCAAAGTGCTATCAAAAAGATAAAATTTGATCCAAAAACCGATTACAAAACACACCATAAAATATATTGTAGGACAGCAAATGTCTGACTCTGGGAACACATATAAAAGCCAGTCACATTACTGACCGTTTGTAGGACAGCATATGTCTGACTCGGGGAACACATATCAAAGTCAGTCTCACTACTGACCGTTTGTAGGACAGCATATGTCTGACTCGGGGAACACATATCAAAGCCAGTCACATTACTGACCGTTTGAAGGACAGCATATGTCTGACTCGGGGAACACATATCAAATCCAGTCTAACTACTGACCGTTTATAGGACAGCATATGTCTGACTCGGGGAACACATATCAAAGCCAGTCTAACTACTGACCGTTTATAGGACAGCATATGTCTGACTCGGGGAACACATATCAAAGCCAGTCTCACTACTGACCGTTTGTAGGACAGTATATGTCTGACTCGGGGAACACATATCAAAGCCAGTCTCACTACTGACCGTTTGTAGGACAGCATATCTGACTCGGGAACACATATCAAGCCAGTCTCACTACTGACCGTTTGTAGGACAGCATATGTCTGACTCGGGAACACATATCAAGCCAGTCTCACTACTGACCGTTTGTAGGACAGCATATGTCTGACTTGGGAACATATCAAAGCCAGTCTCACTACTGACCGTTTGTAGGACAGCATATGTCTGACTCGGGAACACATATCAAAGCCAGTCTCACTACTGACCGTTTTAGTACAGCATATGTCTGACTCGGGGAACACATATCAAAGCCAGTCTCACTACTGACCGTTTGTAGGACAGCATATGTCTGACTCGGGGAACACATATCAAAGCCAGTCTCACTACTGACCGTTTGTAGGACAGCATATGTCTGACTCGGGGAACACATATCAAAGCCAGTCTCACTACTGACCGTTTGTAGGCGGCATATGAACACATATCAAAGCCAGTCTCACTACTGACCGTTTCCATTCTATATCGATGTGTTATCGGGGGTCTGGTTAGGGAGGCGGAAGTATAGTAAAGTTTTTTAATGTGATTTGTTTAAAAAAATGACAGCACAATTGTCATTCTCTGTGTGTTATTGTTTCCGATGTTGTCCCTTTTTGACAGCTGTTTATGTCTCGAAACAAAATTCATTATAGTTTTACTTTGAAGGATAAATACGTTTGATAAAAGACAAGTTTATATGTGGAAATAATTGTTGAACCTGAAGGGAGCTTTATATTTGATTTTCTACCCTTTGTCTGTATGATGTATTACTGTGGTCTGGGAAATGACCAGTATTATCGATCACAACAAACGTTAAACCTCTCCTGAGAATGATAAAACTGGTAATCAATATGTGTTTTGTAATTTTCCTCTGTTGTCTATCATCAGTGTTTAGTGTGCTTTGTTATTATTTCATAAAACGTTGTACATGTGACAGGGAAGTAGGAGGGTAAAAACAATTAAGACACATAAGACTTTAAGACATTCCAAGAATTAATGATTTATTTAAAAAAATAAGACAAAAGACAAAGACGTGTGTGTGTGTGTGTGTGTGTGTGTGTGTCATTTTAAAAGGTATATCTTTTATATATATAGATATAGTTGAATAACGTTTCATAGAAAGTGATATATGTGACAGAAATGGTAAAAATATTAAAATTTTAAGACATTTAGAATTAATGATTTATTGATTTTTTCTAAAAAAGACAAAAGATGAAGGACGTGTTCGAATGCACGACAACCATATCTTGCCGATGAATGGAAACTATGATTTCCGTCTAGGTATATCTTTCATATAGTTGCATAAAAAGGAGAAGAAAGTAAAGTCTGCAAGAAA
The DNA here is from genome assembly GCA_021292105.1 of Anadara kagoshimensis. Classification (NCBI taxonomy): domain Eukaryota; kingdom Metazoa; phylum Mollusca; class Bivalvia; order Arcoida; family Arcidae; genus Anadara; species Anadara kagoshimensis. Next base: position 57,164,181 of record CM037871.1, on the reverse strand, counting down.
AGTTTCAAAATCATAATTCAGGACACCATTTTGTCATTATGGAATTTATTGTCCGTCCAGGTCGAGAGCTCTGATGGTTTAAATATGTTTTTATTATAATTGAACCATTTCTACGTTGTCACTGTGTTATTGCAAAGTGTTTTATAAACTAAAATCGTTACTCTTTGTTGATAATATTTGAAAATCTCACCACTGCGATAGCTCAGTTGGTAGAGTGCTTGCTCCGTATGTGGGAGGTCGTGGGTTCGATCCCCGGCCAGGTCTGATCCAAGACTTGAAAGTGGGTAGTGAATGTTCTTTCGCCAAGCACTTGGCGTCACGGTTCTTTTGGATGGGAACTTAAAATAAACGAGGTCCCGTGTCACGATGGGCTTGGCACATTAAAGAACCCTGCTGTATAATGCCATCAGCGCAACGGACATGCAAAATTTCTGCACCTTCGCCTATAGCTGGCGACGTCTCGATATAAGTTGAATATTCTTGACTGGGACGTTAAACACCATTACTCAACTCAACTAACCTCATCCGGATGTTTTATCCTGAAATCAAACTAGAGCTTGAATATTTACAAAATATGTAGACAATACGACCATTGCCTTAAAAACATGTAAGTTTTATTTTATTTCCATTCTTTTCGATTGTTAGCGGTTTAGAGTAGCCCATTCTATCGAATGTAACGCTATAAAACACGACTATTAATTGATTACCTTCTGTCTTCTGTTGCATGCATCTTTTTGTGCATAGAAATTGTAAATCACTTAAATAATTAAATAGAAGAATACCGTACACGCGTAGAGATAGCATGTGTTCGTACATGATACAAATTTAGAAGCGAAACTGAAAAGAAGAAAAGAGATGTTTAAACAAATACACGTAGTTAAAAAAATATTCGTGTTTTTCAGTTTGTGCTTCATAATCGTTTTAGGAATTCAAACGTAGAACAATGACATTTCCAACTGCAATGGATAAAACTACTTTTTATTAAACTGGAAATATTTATAAATTATAGACTGGAAAACTAATTATAAGGTATAAATATATATGCACATATCTGTTAAGACCAATAAATAGTTAAGATGCCTAAACTAGTAACTCTAGAGCAGTCGTATGGGAGACAAATATCCACACGTCCCAAACATGTCTATTTGTTGCTTTTTAAGATTTGACAGCGTGAAAATGACCATTAACCTATGAACCTAAATTTGGTATACATCAAATCGACTCATGTTGGTTTATATGTGTGCCAAATTTGGTACAATTCGTCAATAGACATGGAAGATATAGTGCGAACATGATATTGAGACGGACTGCCAGCTAGATAGGGTATTACTATGTAAGATAGCTAAAGTTAGCTACTAGTAACTGGCTACTTATAGAAGAGAAGTTAACTACTAAAGTCCATTTACGATCCTTTAGTCTCTTGCTTTTTCGTAAAATTCTCTAAAACGAAACTTTTTATTGTAAAAGTAAAATCGTACATTTATTATACAATTCATGCCGTAATTAATTTTGCCCCATACTCCGTAAATTTTGGTCAATTTTGAGCAACGGCTATTTTGTCTAAGTGAAACCATTTCGGACAGGGAAATACTGAGCTAATTTGCATAAGAAATACTTATCGACAATATGTTGATACGCAACACTACACGTGATTGACAAGGACGGATATTGATTTCATAAATTTGTTTATAAAATTACTCAAAATTGTTTTAATTAATATACATAAGGTGTTATAATGCTGCACGTACGAGTATGTCATGTACTAAAAATTTGATTTGTTTACAATATTTTTGTACAAAATAGCATTCTTGCCACAATTCGTATGCATATCATTATTTGAGACAACTCTCTCTCTCTCTCTCTCTCTCTCTCTCTCTTCTCTCTCTCTCTCTCTCTGTACCATAATTCTTACTGAAATTAATTTAAGAACGGTCATACTTAACCTTGATAAACTTAAAACAATTCACGTGCAAATCACTATTTGAGACAATGTTCTCTCTCTCTCTCTCTCTCTCTCTCTCTCTCTCTCTCTCTCTTCTCTCTCTCTCTCTCTCTCTCTCTCTCTCTTTGTACCATTATTCTTAAATGGTAAATTATGGTAACTAATTAAACTTATAAATCGTGTGTACGGATAATTAGAAAGACTGCAGAAACTTTGTCAAATCTAGTTGGTGGTTGGCAAGAACTACCGTATTCATGATCAGGTGTACACGTGTTGTTTGACTTTAGCAATTTGGTAACCGGATTATGTTTACAAATATTTCTGATCGTTGTAGCAGAAAATATGAATTAATAATAACGATAAATCAACAACTGTGTAGATTTTTAGAGACATTAACTTAAAAAAAAGTTTCAGGAAAACTGGTTGTGATATTAATATACACGTGGCTGGTGGTGACTATCTTCGTAGAATCGAAGAAGATTGTGTAAATGACCCGTAACAGAAACTGATTAGCATATGAAAAACCCTCTCACTCCTGTTTTTGGTATCGCCGCAAAGGTTAGGAAAATGGCGCTAAAATAATTTACATAGCGATATCGAAGGCGATATTAAAAAGTTTTAATATGAAGTAAAGAGAGTAGATTAGACGCCGGTTACATCAGGCCACATTACGGCATAGGCTTGTTTTCACGACGCAAAAAGCTATGGTTTTTATTCACACGTTAACCACATGAAAAGGGACAAAAACCAAGAGACTAATTGGTTGTAAACAGACTTTAGTAGTCATTTACTAGCACCTAACTTTACTTATCTTCATATATATTCCTTAATTTCGTTTGCGTTGTTTAACAAATGTATTCCTTATCATAGACAAAATCCACTGCTCAACCTCAATCATCAACAATATCATAAATAGTTTTATTTCATCTCCAAAGTACATCTCAAGCTAACCATTATTAATATCTGTTATTAAGTAATTTCGTTTTGACGCCCCTTTTTATGTATTGAACTAGAAAGAAAGCACCCAAAACGCCAATTCTATTTTCCGATAATTGTCCGACGACCAATGTCAGATGAGAATGGGTTTTTTAACCAGGCAGATGTTTTTAATTTAGGAACGAGGTTTTAGACGGTATTATTGATTGTAGTCCGTTAATTTGGAGTTATATTTCTCCTGTGACGTCTATCACCGCAAGTTGTGCTACAATGTTATAAAACATAGCTATTTATCTTCTCTAACTGTTCAGACACGTCAACTTATGTAACGGTTTCCTATAATATTAATTTTATTATCAAGGAATGTTTGAAGCTTTCATTGATGTTATATGTATGATATAGATTGAACTGTTGTATGTTGGGGTGTATTATAGGACGTTTGTGCATGACAGGAAGTCGTACTACTCATGTATAGAAGATTGGGAAATCCTCTCTAGAAAGCTATATCTTCAAATGTTCTATTTACAGCGGCTTGTCATGCAACATCGTCAGTATTCGTAATTATTTGTTTGGCTTTATACTTATTTATTTGAAAGATAATAGACATCCAGATAGTATACATTGCTTCATTGGATGTTTATTTGTTTATTTTAAACGCATCAGCAGTTCTTGCGTTATACACTTTTTATAAAACAAAAGTTCATCTGGTGTATGGTTTAATGCAGGAAAGGGTTCCAAAAGGTACAACGATAATATTTCTGCTAGTACAACATGTAAAATATCATAAAAAATGAAAATAAATAAAAATATGAATACCAAAACAAAAATCCCAGAACAGGATAAAATCCTATCCTCACAAATGGTTGACTCAAGATGTGCAAAAAAAAAAGCATTGGCTAACGTTGAAACCCTTTTAAATGTTGAATCGGCATAAAATCCTTCCATGTATTACCGTTGACAAACATAATAGGCACCCCTTAATTTTTAATGTACGGTCAAGGGGAAGTAACTCGTCACTATAATGTGACGCTCTTTATTCCGGGAGGTTGGAAAATCATTACGATTATTGTCATGCTTCCAGAACAGTGCCAACACTTAACACTGCCCTCATCGTATAATGAAGGTAATTGTTCCCGCCCCAATCGATAGCAATGTTTGTATATGATTGTTAAAGTCAAGGACAAGTTCCCAAAACAACCGATGGCTGTTATATTATGCATAAATAGACCATAATTAGGTCTTCAAACAACTATAGAACAGTTGACCGCAGACGACAGTTATGGCGGGAACATGCTTACATTAACGTTATTATATTTTTATCGCAATACCTTAGTTTTTGTAATCCATCTTGCACTAGAAAGACATACTCAACTGCGTGAAGGTTGTCAGTTCGTGTTCATGCACAATAACATTGCCTCATAAGAAATCAATGACGTCATCGGTTATGTGTCCACGGTTTCAAATACAAGCATGTTGCTTATAAATGTCTTGCTTATGATGCTTGTGGGTTTTGCTTGGTTGTAAATAGATGTTAGATGTTTATCAACAAGTTTCAAAAATTGCACGTATGATTTCATGTTTTCCATATTGGTTGTATGTTATTTTATCAATGGCTTTGTATTCGTGTTAATGGTATTCATTAATATCTAACATTACTCATACCAGTCTTAGCACTACAGGTGAATTGTTATGTATTTCACTACATTTTGTTGTTTGTTGTTCTTTTTTGCTGGTATCCCTTTATTCAGGTTATGGCATGTTTGTTTAGGAGTTGTCTCCCTTATGTTATTGATCTGCCAGTTGGATTTATCTCCCTTATATTATTGGTTTCACCTTGCGGTTTCATTATTGTGTATACTAAGTCTTATTTTTATATTGAACTTTGATGTTTATTACCATGGTTGCTTCTTGTTCTGAGGTTCACTTTTATTTGTATTACAATATAGTCATGCTTCCAGAATAAAACTTAAACACCTAACACTGCTCTCATCTTATTATTCATTTGTTCCGTTCCCACAACAGAGATTGCACATGCAATAAAACAATCCACAAACCAACCCATGATGGGCATCTACCACCGGTGTAATTTTGTCGTTAAAAATAAAACATTTAACATGAAAGCAGACGAAGAACCTCGCCTGTCCGCCTGGCCGATTGCTCTCGCACTTTTCTAGGGTGTCAACATGCTTAAGATTTTTAATTATTGATTTTTTAACCTTGCATATGCTTCTTATAATCAAATATAACTGCTCAAACATTTACACATGTAATGTACTATATGATTTTAAGGAAACTTGTGTCTGTTTCCGGAATTTGTTTAGAACCCGTGAAATTTAAATTAGATATTGACGCGTTTTGCTATATGCTTGATTTAACTTTTATGGCACATTTAATACACACACTTTACAGGAAATGGATAAATGGAATTGTTACTTTTCAACGTTAAATTTATTTACTTAAGACTATGCAGATTATATAATAATTGTCACGATGACTGCTTAATCACTTGGTTGCCATGGCAACGAAACATCAGATTGATGAACTGTTTCTTATAAATAAGGATATCAAATTTGGTTTGATAGCGCATTTCTCCGTAAGTTGGAAGTTGTGGGTTCGATCCAGGTCTGACCTAAGATTTGAAAGTAGGAAGTGACTGTTCTCTCGTCAAGCACTCGGCATTACGAAATGAAAGTCAATGTACACGGGGTACTCACTCATGCTCTTTATAACCTAATGATAAAGAAGTGAAATGATATTTCTTGAATAAATGTGTCATCTATTATCATTATTATATTATTTTGCTGTAGAGAACAGGTAACTCGGTTGACATTATATTTTAAATCTTTATAAATTACAGACTGAAAGGTAATTGTGGTGCTGTCGTCATCGTCGTTGTTATTGTTATACTTGTATTTTTTATTTTCGTCCACTCTAAGTGCGATAATAACACGCTAATTACTTATATTCGTGTTTATATACTGCTTCAAAGAAACGTCCTTCTTCGTGATGTGAATTGTAGATGCTATTTTCATTACAAAAGCCGAAGTGTAAATAGTTGAGCTAAATCAGACTGCGAGGACACAATTTGTGATATAGTTTCTGACACTTAAGTACAATTAAGACTTCGTCTACACAGGTTGTTATATCAGAGTATACCCTACACTACGAATAATTAAGTGTGTACACTGTTGTGCCAGAGTAGGCTCTACGATCCCAAATAATTAAGGCTTATTTTACCAGAACTTCTCTTGAGAGTCAAATACCCGCGTTCCCAACATCTACAAGGGTTGAATGTTTTCCCGCGACCTTGACCTTTTCTATATGACCTTGATTTAAGGTCATGAGACGCCTTTGTTCATGTGAAGTTTTATGACAGTCGTCCAAAGCAATTATGAGATATGGTTCGGACACGATGTTACACGGACGGACAGATAGACATGGTGATTCCTACATACCCCCCGCCCCCCTCAAAATAGTTTGCGGGGGATAAATATAAATACAAAATACAAAGGTCTGTTTACTAAAGCACTACATGATGCAATTGCAGAACACAACACAAAATAAAATAATACTGAAGACATTGTAACCAGATGCAATCTGTTAATAAAAATCCGTTGTCGATCCAGAAACTACATTTTGTCATTGTGATTAGTTTGTTTTGCTTGGTAATGGAAGTTTATAGCACTATGAAAATTCTACACAGTATTTATATTTCGCTTATTTTTACAATCTCGTGTTTTTAATTCTGAAAAAAATTTAAGAAAAATAAAACACTACTGTTTACAACATATATGCCCAGTTGACAGTCGATGGAACAGCCAATAAATTACACCATACGTATATGCATAATAAAAAAATAAAAGCAAAAATAAACAAAATGACACCATGAGATCATTAGTAATTATGGTTTATATGTCTCAAACAGAGATTCAGAGCACACACACACACACACATTAATTCCAAATATGTCGATATGTCAACCGTACACAACGTGTGAAACATGTTTTACAAATAATACATTCAGTTATGTTTTAGAAAACAGTTTACCCTATTTTTAAGTTGTTTATACAGACATATATATATATATATATATATATATATATATATATATATATATATATATATATAAATTTTACGTTTCTAGTACACTTCGGGTTCAATATTTTCCCAAAAATTAAATAGACTAAAACAATCTATGATTCTAACATTTGACGTTAAACATATAATCCAGCCCCCTGGAACTGAAAATGGCAGCTTGCGTCAACGTAAACAATTGTGATCGACATTTTTCATTTATTTTATTTTCTTTTTTTATATTTTTATTTGTGCTTTTAGTATTGATTTTTGTTTGAAAATGTATTTTTATATGTTTTTTATATCTAGGAAAATTTATGAAACTCCATTATGTTGTTTAACCACATCTGACGTACTCCATCAGACGTTTGTTTACAATTTAAAATGTTTAACTGTATTTAAAAAGCAAAATAAAAACCATTTTAAAGTTGAACAGTCATTTATATGCTGTTTTCAATCGATTCCTTGTAAAACAACTGTGTTTAAAATTCGCAATGTCGTTAAAAATTCTAAGAACGGATCAAGAGAATAAACACGCGTTTAATTTATCTTCATCACGCAATTTGAATAGCTTATAAAATTGATGTTATACTCTATGAAGTTAGGAACGTTGAATAACCTATTGGATTTTTAGACGTAATCATTGAAGACTTCATGGCGACGTATTAGATGTTTAATTTCATTGTTTTATATGTGAAAAAAACCTTTATTCTGCATCGAATAAAAGACCAGAAATGAATAAAACCTCTCACAGGATTTTATCAATATTCTGTCTCTGCCTCTCCACTAACAAATTCACTTGACACGTGTGGGTGTTTCAAACTTCAAGACCTGACCTTTTATCGTCAATTCATCATTTCAAACAATTTAAACGCTTAATTAACTTGTAAACAACAATAAAATACTTGATAAATGTGTTTTGATTTGGTTTTTTCTCTTGTTTGACGCGATTTTCTTAAATTTAATTCTAGGTCTGTCACTTAACGCGACAAACAATCTAAAGTTGTTGGTTTTTCTATTAAAACAGAATAAATCACTAAGAATCGGATTCCCAAACATTTAATCAACTGTGAATGTAAAAACGAATTTCTGCTTGAATAGTTTAGAAAACTTTGTTAGATTTAATTTAAGCGAGAATAATTTCAAGACAAGTGGATACGGCATGACGAAGACAACTAAGCTTATAAATTGTCCAATGGAGATAATATGTGCTTGTTTTGTTGGTGATTTATGAGTAACATCTTTATTGCAATAAAAATGGATTCGCAATTGTTTTGATGCAAATTTTTATGATTCTTTTACCAACTATCCAATGAAATCAATCTTGGTAAGTCACTGAGGTACAACCGTTGACAGGTGCAGTAACTTATGGACAATATCTGATCATAAAGAATACTACAACTGTATAAATTCAGATAAAGACATAAAAGCAAGTAAAGCTAGAGGTGCTTTCATAAAGCAGAACAAATTGCATAAGCAGAAAGACAAAATTGAGAATATACAACAGCTGTGTTTTGTCAGTTCTACTATATGGGGCCGAATGCTGGAGAACGACCGAAAAAACACCAACAAGCTTTCCATCTTTCGCAATGGATACCTTAGAAACATCATGAGGATTTACTGGCCAGCTAAGATCACTAATGTGGAGTTCCATAAAAAAGCAAACACAGACGATATGAGAACAGTTCTAACAAGAGCAAGATGGCGATGGATAGGCCATGTGCTAAGAAAGCCAGCTAATAACATTACTAGAGTTGCTCTCAGATGGACGCCTGAAGGGAAAAGGAAACAAGGTAGACCCAAAAACACCTGGAGGAGGACTGTGGAGAAAGAAATGAAGGAACATTATTTAATTTGGGGAGAGCTAGAGAAGATGGCACAAGACACAGACCGGTGGAAAACTCTAGTCCTTGCCCTATGTGCCCCCTGGCGTAAAAAGGACTAGGTAGGTAGGTATAAATTCAGAATATTAAAAGGGCTCAAATTTATCACGTGACTTCACACAAGAACAAGCAGTAAATAAACTTATCACGTGACAACACACACGAAATTACAAATAAATAAACTTGCCACGTGACAATACATAACACTATAGAAGTACACACTCTTATCACCTGACAACACAACTAACATGCAAGTCAAGTCTAAAAATAAATCACGTGACAACATGCACGAACATTTAAGTCCACAATCTTATAACGTGAAAACACACACGAAAATGCCAGTCCACAATCTTATCACGTGACATCACACACGAACATGCAAGTCCACAAACTTATCACATGACAACACACACGAACATGCAAGTCCAAAATCTTATCAAGTGACAACACGCACGAACATGGAAGTCCACAAACGTATCACGTGACAACATACACGAACATTCAAGTCCACAATCTTATAACGTGAAAACACACACGAAAATGCAAGTCCACAATCTTATCACGTGACAACACACACGAACATGCAAGTCCACAAACTTATCACATGACAACACACACGAACTTGCAAGAAAATAAACGTATCACGTGACACAACACACGAACATACAAGTCCACAAACTTATCACATGACAACACACACGAACTTGCAAGAAAATAAACTTATCACGTGACACCACACACGCACATACAAGTCCACAAACTTATCACGTGACAACACACACGAACATGCAAGTTCAGCAAACTTATCGCGTCAGAACACACACGCGAACATGCAAGTCCACAAATTTATCACGTGACAACACAGACGAACATGCAAGTTCAACAAACCTATTACGTGACAACACACACGAACATGCAAGTTTAACAAACCTATTACGTGACAACACACACGAACATGCAAGTTCAACAAACTTATTACGTGACAACACACACGAACGCTCAAGTCTACAAATATATCTCGTGATAACACACTTGAACATGCAAGTCCACACACTTATTACGTGACGACACATGGTGTTTCTCTCAAGAAGGCCAAATGGGCGTCTTTACCCATTCGTTAGGAATCCATGTTGCAGGGCAAAACACGAATGCATGACCTTGACAATCTACTAACTCAACCAAGTCTTTATTTTAGAAATGAACAATAAACACTACATTATTTTAGAGAACTGTGCTTATAAGGTTGATTGGATGTACATATTACATGATTGAAACTAGATTTTCATGCGACACATGTAAATGGCCATGATGTGCTGCTTTCTACCAAATTCTTCGCTTAATTGCATCAATTGTTTAACGTGGACAACATATCACAGGGCTATCAGTGAAAGAGAGACAACTCGTTAAATCCACCACTTTATACAAATGATATAATGCAATGTTACATGTAAAGTAATTAAATTGAAGTTTCACAGTTGCTATAGAAACGGGTTAATATAAGCCGTTTACGGTTTGTTCCTTGATCCGATTCTATTTTTGTATGTTGAATTATATGTTGTATATTGCTTTTTTGAGAATAAAATATTTTTAAACTAAACTGAAGTAACAAAACTAAATGCACTACTAAACAGTAGTAAACTGACTAAACAGGCATACTAGTGTGAGACGTCATTGGTTATAGTGTGAGACGTCATTGGTTATAGTGTGAGACGTCATTGGTTATAGTGTGAGACGTCATTGGTTATAGTGTGAGACGTCATTGGTCATAATGTGAGACGTCATTGGTTATAGTGTGAGACGTCATTGGTCAAGCTCCAACCAACAATTATTGATACAATGCTTAAATTATGCCGACAAACTAAACAAACTAAGATAAGCTATCTATTAAAAACGGATTATTTTGAGTTTCCTAATAAATTGAAATCTATGTATACTTTGGCTTATAAGCAGAGCAGATCGGCAAGTGATTGGTTAGGCCCCATCAAATACAATATTCTTAAAACCTGCAGGGTAAAAATGAATATACCCTACCCTAAAATTACACGTACACAAGTCCTATCTAGATGTGATCTCGCTTTTGATATTGTTTTGAACATATGCGTAAGGCAATAATTTAAAATTACAAAAACCAACTATGTCGTGCATCATAGAACTTACATGAAGTTAATAAAACTGTAAACCGGTTAATCTTATCCCCATTAGTCTGGTAGAGGATTTTGAAAAAACCGCTTATTTTTCGATGTAGGGAGGACAACGTGTTCAAAGGTGGCAAGTTATGTCATAACCTTCTTTGAACTTTACTTTGGTAGAATCGGCTTGTTGCCAAGCAAGATTTCACCCAGGGGCCATTGTGGGGGCAGCTAAAGGTCAATGGGTGCAAAGTTCAAGTGAAAATGCCCATATTGACCTATACATTCTTCATACATTTTGTCTTCTAAATATGTAAGTAGAATCTTCAAATTAAAAGAAAGTCATATCCAACTAATTCAGTCACTTATTTTCAAAGTTTCCCATAAAAAAATAAGATCAGACGTGTGCACAAATTTGACCTTTACAAATATGATTAATTGTGGCAAATAAATTCTAGTATAAACACATTTGTGCATTTGAAATTGTTTAACAAAACTTTAGACTTCTGTTAAAATAATTTTACTGAATCATATTGCCCGTATTTATATAAGTATCCACTTTTTAAAAAAAAAAAGAAATCAAAGTACTGGTGGTACTGAAAGATTTGATTAGCTATAATGACTGTATCTGTATAATACTATCAAGTGTGTTCTCTTTTTCTGGTGGAAATATTAGTGAACTGTTGAAACACGAACTATTCCCAGTGTCGCTTTCTATACCTGATACATCAGGACCCTTGTTATCTGCAGCCGACGAGTCGGATCTTCAAAATATCCCTGAGGAAGAAGTTTGTATGGAGACATTACTACCAACATAATTAATGGTCAAACTTTAGTTGAAGTGCTGGGAACACGGAAAGACATCAATACAATCGGCGAATTAGGAAACGCACAAACTTTTTATCCACGCGAAAGATAAATGTTTGAAAATTGATGTCATTATGATAGATATGACAACTAATCCATAAAAGGTGAAACCATCTAGAGATAAAAGAGGATCAGGTCCCCGTTCTGTTTGAAGAATTATTGATAACTAAAATGTCCCTCTGCCATCAAATTGGTAAGATTTTATAAGTCACCAAGAAAACAAATGGGATCTCGTAGTAATCCAAGACACTTCTTAGCTTAGCTGAGGGTATCAGGAGGTCCAACAGACAGCATGTTTAATTCATAAAGAGGAAGGAGTGTAACCGTTTTTAAAGCTTTACACAAGGAAGCCGATACTAGAATTGTTCCCCATGGTGTTGATGCTTACATGCAAGGCTATAAAAGAACAGTTGTTGTCTGTCGTGATACTGATGACCTTATTCTTCTGTTGCTTTTAAATGAGGAAGTATGATTCCAGACGGGGACATCTAAAGTTCGTCCCTGTTCATAGCATAAAATTATCACCTCTGGAGAGGAATAAGCTCCCAGTATTCCATGCAATATACAGACTGCAAGGCTGTCAATTAACTTTCTGGACATTCTAAATACAGTATTCCGTGTTTCCAGGGAAAACACAGGTCTTCTTCCCACTCTTGCAAGAGGGATTTTTTCTTAACTTGTGAGTGCCGATCCCTTCATTGAATGTACCCAGCGAGGATTTTTTATCTACGATGTAAACTGTTCCTCTCAGGGGAAAAGTACAATTGAAAATTTGCTTCCAACATCATATGCAACCGACCTACATATTCAACGTGCACATTATTAAACTGCTGTTTGCCGGGCTGCATTTAGTTATACCTGGTATTTGTTCCAGATCTCTCATCACACGGATGGTGCTAGTCTCACTAATTTGCGTACTGTATGCCTTTCACTCTTAGTGGAGGTTAGTCCATCGACAAAACCCCTCAAACTGGCTCTGTTCTGCACAATTTTACCCCCTCTGTTTCAATTCCAGTAACTTGTCTCAAGGTGTATTTTATTCTTGTTTGTTCCATTTCAAAGTCTTGTGATGTTGTTGGCAGGTGTCTTGATGGTGTGACCTATCCATTCCCAATGTCGCTTTTGTGTTTATGTTTCAAAACGTCCTTGTTTTGTGATCCACCATAAACTTTTCGTTACTAATTTTGTCTTGTCATCTGGCAACAAGACCACGAACAATACTAGTTTTTATACTTAAATCTGAGGTTTTTTTTTCACAAATTAAACTTATTATTTTTTTGGCTTAAATCTTACTTTGAACTTTAACTTTCCTAAGACAATTACAGGTCAAAGGATCATGAACAAAACTTAACTTTTTGGACTTAAGTATTTTCCTGATGTTCACGATTATTCTCGGACAGTTAAGTTAGTGCGAGTCTGAATGTGACTTAAAAACAGTTTTGATGAGAAAATTATAAATTGATTGATTGCATGGGGTTTTACGGGCTTTTACGTATTTCAGTCATATCAAGACGTCACCAGTGGCAGAAATTTTGACCTTTGCAGTGAACTTAGGGAAATGTGCAGGAAAAGTTCCTTAACATGTTACACCCGCCTTGGCACGGGGCATCGGATTTTAATATCTCTCTCAAAGGATTTCGTGACTTTCGTTACTAAATACCGAGTGTTTAGCACAAGAACAGTCACTACCTTATTTCAAGTCTTGGTCAGACCCAACTAGGGCTCGAACCCAGGACTCGCCACATACGGGTAGTGAGCGCTATACCAATCGAGCTACAGTAGGGATATTTAATGAGAAAATAACCTTTACCAAAATCATGTCATGCATTGCTGAAATGTAAATATAAATCATGTTGCACTACAAGATGTACATGTAGGGCATACAATTTAAAGTGGGTGGCTGCATGCACTTGCAATGGGACCGTTGAACCGTTGATTGGTTGAACCATTTGAATGATAATGCCACAGATAGTGATATTGATGAATGAAACGAAATTGTTAGATGTGACTGATAGATTTCAGAGATTCTCGTGACTATGCCTTGCCGATTACAGTACTTGCAGTACTTTGATTTTAAACTTTTAATAAATTTCAAATTATTAGCTGGGTTTAAACAATATATTTGTTTTAATCACAGTCATGTATTTGCAAAAGAATTATATTTTAGCATTTTGATTCATGCTTTGATGTTGAATGTATACTTTTATTTTATTCTATCTTGAAGCTTGTGTCAGAATTTTGAAAAATAACATTGAAATATTAAAATTTTAGCCTAAACAGTCTCAATTAGCTTCCAAGTCAATGTTAAAATACACGAAATGCTATGATTGCATGAGAACAGATTTATTTGATTTATTTAAATCTCAGAAAGTATATATTTGGAGAGCTATAAACTAATAAAGATTAATTTTTGGGGGAAAAAACACTATCTGATCTTTGACCTTTTATCTACTAAACCAAGGGTCGATCAGCTTGGCAACAGGTTGATTCTTGACCCCTAACCTATGATGATATAAGACAGCTATGTTGCCAGTTTTGAACACTCATGTCCCCCTATTGTAAAATTTCATTTTTTTTCCACCAGACTACATAAACTTAATATAAATTCTATGGACGATTTCCTTTCATTCAATTTTAATTACACACGTGACGGGTGGAGTAAGCTAAGCAGAAGGTGCTTAACTTTCCAAAGCACCTGGCCTTACTTCCCTGGTGGAAGTTCGGGTGTTTAACCTAACTTGTCAGTTTCAAAGTTTTGACTTTGCTTTTGGATTGTGATTCGAACATGGATCAGTATGTTTGTTTTTGATAATACAGATGTGTCACGGAATAAGCCGTGGTATATATTCCAACAGATATATTTTTAAAAATAACCAAGATCAAATTAAAGTATATACCCCTACCTTTCATATAGCTTTAAGGCTGTTCGTCCTTCCGTCTCATAAATTTGTACCAACGTTTCATTCCGGACTGGCTTCATACTCACTAGTATGTGTACTTGTACTGAATGTCGCATTTATTTTTCTTTGAATTATTCCTCTTTGAGCCCAACTTTTTAAGAAACAGTGAGAAAGTGTTTTTCGTAGTTGAATGTTGAACTTTTACGAAATAATACATTCAAAAGTAGCACATGAGAGTTCTATTGTGGACGACTGAAATTCTAGTATATAGGTTATTGTAGTTTTTTTTTTTAAATATTTCTCCAGAGAAGTGGTCACCAGAGCAACGAGTGTCGGCTAACCCCGGTTGGTTCATGATTTATTTCAAATAAGGTATTCTAATCCCGGCACCAAATGATAGCGATATAGAAGATGATGCTCCTTACAGAGTCAAGAGGCCGACGGTGGTGCTACAGTTAAATTAAGATGTAGGTCCCTGCTTAAAGACAGGAATGAAAACAAAACTTAAAGTTAGTACTGGCCCTGTATTATGATAATGGGTTTTAAAACATTTTGCCAGGTTCTCTCTTGACTTCCCTCGAAACTCCTCGCATACACACCTGCACATGGACACTTGTCCACTCTGACCCACAGACCTCCTAACAACTTTGCCCACTACAGTATACTATAAACAAAGTCTACATTGGGGTCAGTTAGTCACTCACACACTCTCAACAATTCACTCCCTAATCATCTATCCTACTATAATATAATTGTACTACAACTAAGGTTTTTGTTGATATCAGTATGTCACTGGTCAACTCTTTTTCACTGGCCTTTTAAAAACCTAGCCCACTGTAGATTACTCTGTCTTAAACCTCTGTTGAGGTCAGTATGTTACTCGCCACTCTGACCGACTGACCTCCTAGCCGCCTGTAGCTTAAGTTTCTATTAATGACTGCACTCTCACCTACCCACTTGCTAACAGTCTAGCTCAACATAAAAAAACTGAGTCAATATGTCACCTGCCCACTCTTATTAACAGACAACCTAACCAACTACTGTGCTATAACTAAGGTCTCTATTGCCTACTGACCTGCTAACAACGTAGCCCAACATAAAAAAACTAAGTCAATATGTCACCTGCCCACTCTTATTAACAGACAACCTAACCAACTACTGTGCTATAACTAAGGTCTCTATTGCCTACTGACCTGCTAACAACGTAGCCCAACATAAAAAAAAACTAAGTCAGTATACCACCTGCCCACTCTCATTAACAGACAACCTAACCAACTACAGTGTGCTTATTGAGGTCAGCACTCTCACCTATTGACCACCTAACATCCTACCCAATATAAAAATGTTACAGTTAAAGTCTATTGTGATATCAACATTCCACTCGACCACTATCATCCACTTAACCAATATTCATACGAAAAATATAATTTACGCAAAATTACGTAAAACCACCTCTCATACTCGCTTGACATTGATATAACAATTATAACACATAATTCTAATTAGAATAAATATAATGACGTCAAAGTCAGGATCAGCGGAACTTGTATGTCATGATTTTATGAATTCAATCATAAATCACAGATATTGTTTTATAACGTGTAATCAACAAACCGGGTACCTGTCAATTAACATGAAGTGTGTACTGTCGATTGAATCTTAATTCAATGAGAGTTTGTGTGCTTATATAAAATATATTGAAATAGTTACTCTGTAAATTTATCTAGCTGCTTTATAGAATTGAAGGTGAAAATCCTAAAGTTGAAAGTTACTGCTTTATAGAATTGAAGGTGAAAATCTTAAAAGTTGAAAGTTATTGCTTTATAGAATTGAAGGTGAAAATCTTAAAAATTGAAAGTTACTGCTTTAAAGAATTGAAGGTGAAAATCTTAAAGTTGAAAGTTACTGCTTTATAGAATTGAAGGTGAAAATCTTAAAGTTGAAAGTTAACAAAATAGAACAATTGCTTATTTAGCATATATATTTGTTATTTAGATAAATAAAATTAATATTACACAAAACCCGATTTCAAAGTAAAATGGTTGCATTTTATCTACCAAAGAATCAGACATACCATACAATATCAATAAAACAAACATTACTATTCATGTCCAAATCACAATCACAAACACACCAACACAAAGCAAAATCTTTGAAACTGAACTAAAGTTAAACACGTGCACTTCCACCTGGGGAAGGAGATATAGCGCTCCGGAAGTGTAAGCGCCTCCTGTTTAGCTATCGACACCCATCACGTGAACAATACAACAAAAAGGAGACATACGTTTGGTAGTTGGAATTTGTGAAATCATTTTAAAGTCGTTTTTATTTTGTTTGAGATTAGATTTAGCCAATCTTGTTGTAGACCAAGTCTGTTCCAAACATTTTGAGCAGTTCGTTTTCTATTTCAAACAGCCTGGAAGTATTACGATACTTGCTTGGCAATTGCTTCCTGGATTATACCGTGTAAATAGGTTAAAACGAAAGATAGGTAAAGTTAGCTACTAGTAGCTGGCTACTTGTAGAAGAAAAGTTAGCTACTAGTAGCCAGTTACTAGTATCTTAAAACGAAAGCGATTAAGGTAGTTTTGCCAAATGGTTTGATTAGTCATGGATGAAGAGTTATACAGGAAGTGTAGGTCGGCGACAACAATATATAACGTCATGATATTTGATCGTCCATCATTGCCTTTAATACTTCCGTGGCCAGTTTGAGAACCGATTTTGTAGCAATTAATTGCGAGGTTGAGTTCGATTTTGAACTTAGCAACTGTTACTACCTAATTCAATTTCATCGAAGAACATTATACCATACTTATAGTGTTACCTACATAACTATTTTGTTGAAAAAAATCTAGAATATATTTTTTACCGATGATTTTTAAAATAATCTTTAAGTATTTAGAGAAGTATGCGACACTTTCATAAAATTGATTAAATGAAAGTTGATATGAATCATTATTTTAACTGGGGAACCTAAAAGAATGTTAATGCTGTACAAAGGTGTACGAGAACTTGAAATTCTTGTGAAACACATCCGTTCAATTAGTGTCAATTTTGACGTCAACCTTGTCCAGAAAGGATGTTATGGAGAGGAGAAAATCTATACATTGATTTTTTCGAAAACATTGATATTACCGTAACAATACAACAATAGCATGTCATGTCATAGTTTGAATTAACTATTAATATTATCGTTGATCTAGTTTGTCAGTCCAATAACATCCTTGTTAACGAGTCCATCATTCCAATAACATCTTTGTAAACGAGTCCATCAGTCCAATAACATCCTTGTGAACGAGTCCATCAGTCCGATAACATCCTTGTGAACGAGTCAAAAAGGTTTGAAGGTTGTTTCTTGCCTCTGAAATCCAACTTTATATGTTTTTATTTGTTTCCCGACTTTCCTATCAGACAGTTTTTTTCATACAAAATCACAACCACAACGATTGGATACAAGGCCAAAATAGAGAAATTGTGGTAGATGACACAATGATTTTTGAAAATTAGCTTGGAAACTCAAATTTATACTAAACATTTAAAGGAGTGGATTCAGATTCTTCAAATTAAAAGTATGTATATTTTCATTTCATATTGAATATTCAACATTTGATCTCACGCAATGTTCAAAGTAATTGAAGAAAATTAACTCGGACACTTGAAAGCAGTCGAATTGGATTTAATGATTTCTGCTGTGATTGCTCTTGGGCGATTATTTTCTATAGTTGTTATAAGGTACAGTATGGAAGATATCATCTGCTTTGTTGTATGTTGGGGCGGACTGCGATCAGCTTTCCATTGGATTTTCTCCGATACTCATCACTAATACTCTCATTAAATGTTTAATGTCGCCGGCAATGATATCGATATTGTGATAGTTGTTTAGATCACGTCTGATCGAACTTTCCTTCAAACTCTGACTTGTATCTAATTTTAATCATTTTTCATAACAAATCGGCGACCAAAACTAATTATGTCATTGTCTTGGTTATTTCTTGGTTTTTTTCCTGGTTGTATACAATGTTGCATCGATTGTTATCTTTCTGGCAGTGTTGGTGATGAACTTCTGGTTTTTAAATATATATTTATAATTTTTTAATTTACTCATCTATTGCTTTTATTATCTGAAATCAAATAATAAAGTACATACTAGATCTGCATTCTTTAGATAAACATCTTAAACATGAAAGCATATCCAGTATCCGCGTCTCTCCTCTACTAGATCTGCATTCTTTAGATAAACATCTTAAAAATGAAAGCATATCCAGTATCCGCGTCTCTCCTCATATTTATTTCATAATTATCATGTCTTGTCTTTTCTGGTACAAACAATGTTATCCTTGTCTGATTGGCAAGAGAGATAGATGTATCTGACGAATCTGTTAAAATATTCAAGAAAATTTTTAATTTGACAGGCGCCATTGTTGTTTTCAATATTATATTAACTGATGAATATCTTTTGCATAAATATGATATATAGTGAAGATAATAATATTAAAAATAAGTGCAATAGTATGTGATTAAAATGAAGTCTCTTAAAGTAGTGATAGATTCTTTCAGAATGTTTCTGAAAGCATTGGTAGTTGCAGTGTCCTCGCAGACACAACCTGTTCACGCATGCACGTGACCAACGATGGTCTTGATCTGAGAGTGCAATCAAATTAGAGTATGAATTGCTGAAAGTGGAGAAATGTCACTGTTGTTCCGGGTTACTTAGATAGCCGATTTATCTTTAATTTAAATTCAAACATTGTAATATAAGCACTCATTTTGGTGTTACTGTTAATTCATATCACCTACCAAATATATATATACTAGTATATGAGGTTTGCAGACTTGGAATTGTATTACAAAACAGGTATATACCAAAACTTTTTGCTTTTTCATAACACAGAGAAAACCAATGTGTTGTATATATATCTAAATGTACCTCCGGTGTAAATCGCATCTGGTTGACCTGCATACTAATTATTATCAAACTGGTGAAAACAAGGTTGTCCTTCGGATGTGCGGTTCGGGTTTTACCCATACAAAATACATATGTATAAGAATTACCCTTCATGAAATGCTCAAAATTTGCATACGAGGCACAGACAAAGGCGCCGGTATATGTGCAGTGAATGAAATACAACAGTTTCGATATGTAGATTTTACATACCTTATTATATTAATGATTATATTCTGTCATTATATATTTGAATAGACTTGGAAGTCACATGTGTAACATGAGAATAAATCCATAAAATCAGGCTTCCTATTCCATCAATTCATATCTCGTTATAATTAGTACGTATTGTTATCAATACAACATTAGTGTATTTACACAGAGACTTAAGGTAAGTAATCTCTCTCTCTCTGTCTGTAGGTTAACAGCTCTCTCTCTCTCTCTCTCTCTCTCTCTCTCTCTCTCTCTGTAAATGTAGGTATACAGTTCTCTTCGCGTATGTTATCAGCGCTCTCTCTCTCTCTCAAGTGCTCTCTTTCTCCCATGGTATTTAAGCATTGACGTTAATTTTTTCGGTGTATTGAGAAATAATTAACTTCATAGCGGGTTCATGCAAAAAAACCTACAGTCTTCATTCAAGTAATTTAAAAAAAACCACACTAATCAATGTTACTTACTAGTATTTAATATATCATTCAGGAAATTCAAAAAAATGATATAATACACGTAAAGTAAATACACAGGTATTAGGAATATTTCAATACTAGTTTGATGTTATTATTACGCTTCTCCTAGTATAACCCCCAGTTATATAGACAGCAGTGGTTTAATAAGACCAAAGACGTGGAAGAGCAAAGACGAATAAAAAACATTGTCAAAGAGGTAAAAAAAAATCATTAGATTTTTATTTTTTTAAATCCACTTAATAAAATATAAATAAAATATAAAAGATATCTTTCACACGAAAAAAATGGATAATAATGAGCATCAATTTGAGGACCTGATCAACTTTTCTCTTACAGTAGTGACAAGAAAAGTTGTTCCAATTGCAATACCAGGAGTAGTTAAGGGGAAACAGGATAGATAAGATCTGGACAAATGTTATTGCTAGTGACAAAAATGTAATTAGTATAATTTATAGTTGAGGTTTCTAGTTGATAAATTATTAAAATGTCTATGGAATGATCACGGCGAGCAGTTTATGAATACGTCACTGCCTCAGTATAAAGCAGATTATCTCATCAATATTGTAATTCCTTACTTCAAACTTGAATCGCGTTCTTGTTCTTTAAGAAAGATGCTTAAGAAATTAACTTGCTTTGAATTGCCACGACTAAGGCCAAACTAATTGAAGTTTTATTATGTTACTCAACTGATTGGTTGGAAATTGTTGTAAAAGTTTTTTACTTTAAGATGATTTGGACATGGATTCATATGTTTGTTTTTGGTTTTATTTGAAAAAAAGTAAAATATTAATAGAATTGTTTATAATCGTTGTTATAAACAACCTCTTTGATGAAATTCTACGTCGATTTTGTGATTTTGACTAATGTTTCCATATGGATGTGAATATATATTAAATATCGTAAGCTTTAAACAATGAATCATCATTTTTTTCTGATATCATCCTCAAGTGGTTGATGTATCCCAGAATACCATCGTCATTTTGTTTTAATCTTCTCTATTTCGATATCGTGTTGCAAGCACTGTATTGACCTTGCCGCAGGTACATAACTTTTGAATGTTCTATTTTACTAAATGTCAAAGAAAGTTAATTTGTATGTCGGAGAAGATTAGCCATGGTTTTCTTTCTTTTAGGTAGAAGAGTCAATGTGCAAGTGTGCGATATAAAAATGAATTAAAGAAACAATAGCGTTATATATGTCCGAACCATCGGTCTTTAAAATTATACATTTTGATTTTTTGACGCTTTTGTTAAACGTAAATTGGTATATAACTGTGACTAGGATCACGTATTGAGAAAATGGTCTAAAAACAAAATGGGAGGGGGGATTTCACAATGTTCGCTTTAGTTTCATTTCATTTATTTCAAAATAAATAACCTCAGCCACTATGAGAGTGGAACATGAGGGCATGTTACATATATGCAAAAGCGATCTGGTAAGATACATGAAATATATATTATTATATACATATATATAACATAATATTTATACTACATTTTACTATGATACCTGCAGTACATTATAAATATAAAGTAAATATTACATAAACTGTTCTTGCAGATAGGATATAAAATTTGTCACATGATACAAAACTTTCTTGTTAATAATATTAAATAATTCATACATTGTATAATATATTATTATTATTATTATACATCACATATAAAGCAATTAAATTACTTAAACTGTTGTTGCAGAAAAGATATAAAAGTGATTACATTAGACAACACTTTCTTGTTAACACTATTAAATAATTCATACATTTGTTCATATGAAGGATATTTTAAATAATAATTTGGTACATATTTTAACCTTAACTGAGGTTTTACATATAAATAAATAATGAAATTCATCTCCAATAGTTTCTGAGCAATAGGACATATTTTATCATCTTTTGTTATATTATTCCATCTTCCTGTTTCTATTGGGAACTTGTGGTTTGAGGTACGGAATTTACAAAAAGTTATTGCTTTATTATATTCTAGCTTTAACAGATATTCTTCAAGTTTAAATATATTTTTAAAATAAAAAAAAATTACATCTTGAGGAGTTACCATTACTATTACTATACATTCTTGTATATACATATTTGAAGTACATTTTTAAAAATAAGCTTGTATGAAGACAAGTCAAGATAAAACTGATTATACCAAAGAAATCCTAAACCAGCGTTACATAACATGTGTTTGATATGATTACCATTTTGATTTTAAATCACCACGGATATACAATTCAAGCATTAATTTATACAAGTTTGAAGATAATTTGTCACCCTGAACAATACTACACCAAAAATTATACATTCTAAAGTTTATATAAATATTAAGTGGAAATCTACCAAGTTCACCATAGACCATGTAATTCGGGGTACTTTTCTTTAATTTCAATATACGTTTACAAAAATCTAAGTGTACACTTTCTATAATATTAATGTTTTCGTAAGCCCATATTTCACATGAGTACACCAAAACTGATAAAACTAAACTATCAAAAAGTTGTAATTGCAAATCAATCGATATTTGTAAATAAGTGATTTTATCTAACAGAGAATACATAGCCCTTTTAGCGTTACAAACCAACATTTTGTTCATATCTACAAAATTATTGTTATACTTAAAACACATAGCAAGATAAACAAAAGAGTCAACAACATCAAGTTTTTTACCATTTAACATAAAATTCATAACCTTATTACTTTTCCTTTTTCTAAAAACTAGAACCTTTGTTTTATCTGTGTTAATCTCAAGTTTCCATAATTTGCAGTAATTTAAATAACATCAAGACATTTTTGTAAACCACATTCACTATCCGAAAAAAGTACAGTATCATCAGCATATAATAGAAAAAAAACAATTTAAAATATACATGAAATTTATCATACAATATATTACACATAAATTATGTGCCAATACGCTATTTTGCTCTAAAAATCTTGCAAGTCATTAAGATATAAAGAAATAAAACGGCGAGAGGTTTTCTCCCTGTCTAACACCAATTTGTGACATGAAAAAAAATGATAACTCGTTATTTACTTGAACACATGACTTAATTGACTTATACATGTTACATATGACAGTAAATTTTGCCATTAATACCAGACTTTAACATTTTCTCAAAGACCCGATCTCCAACCTTGTCAAATGCACATTTGAGATCTATAAAAGCGCAAAACAGTTTTTTACCATAGTTAATATATAATGTAACAAGAAAAAATAAAATCAAAATATTATCCAAGGTAGAATAACCTTTTCTGAAACCAGATTGTACTTTGTTAATTAATTCACACTGATCAGCATATTTATTTAACCGACTATTAAGTATACTGGTAAATAATTTACTTAAACAACTAAGTAAAGTGATACCTCTATAATTTTCAGGTTGCGTTTTTGACACTTTATTTTTAAAAATAGGTTTAATAATTCCCGTTAGCCACACATCAGGGACTTTACCACTATCTAATATAGTATTAAATAATTTTAAGTTTCAAGTTTCAAGTTTATTAAATAATTTTAAGTTTCAAGTTTCAAGTTTCTTTATTTCTCATATTGCAATCTTACAAATTGAGAATATATAAACACACATATATATAACAAATAATGCATGAGTAACAGCATAACATAACTATACAATTACACATTATGTTAACCCGGAGGACCGTTAGTACCGATTCTTTCATTAATAATCTTTATAAACTTACTTAATTTAATTTGTAGAGATAAATTTGTATTGTTGAATAATGAATAAAATTTTAAAGTATTTGGTTTGACAATATACCATTTAGGAATAAACATACTTCTTTCTGCAGACAAAGCAGTACAACACAAAATATAGTGATATTCATCACCTAAATCGGTGTTACAAAGTTCACATAATCTATTCTCTCTTGGGATATTTTTCCAACGTCCAACTTCAATAGGTAGTTTATGATTACTACATCTAAAATTACTTAAAAGTAGTTTTGTTTCTATCAGAAAGATCTGAAGTTAAATACAATTGTAGTTTAAAATCAAAATGAGTAAATAAATTATAAGAGATTCCCCTTGAAAAGGTAGAATTTGTATACCAACTTTGTAAAAATTGATCATATAATTTTTGTTTAACACATTTAATTAACCAGGTACGGTTGCTATAATTATGAAATAGCCATATATTATTCATACCACATTCTTGAAAAATTGCTTCAACTGAGCTAATCCACTTAGTTTTAACACCATTTGAAAAAGAGTTATATAATAATTTGTAAATAATTGACGTATATTTCGTATCGCTTTTCTCAATAATATTTGACCAGTAACTTATAATTCTAGTTTTGACATAAACATATAATGGTACCCTGCCTAATTCGCCATATACAATAAAACTTGGCGTACTTTTTCTAACTTTTAAAATAAGTTTACAAAATTTTAAATGGACCCTTTCTAATATATCTAATTTTTTAAAACCCCATATTTCTGAACCATACAACAAAATTGGTAAAACCATTTTATCAAACATATCTATTTGGCAGTCAATTGATAAATTTAAAGTTCTAGCTTTCCTAATAATCCCATACATAGCTTTTGTACGTCTTTCAGCTAAATACTTTTTTGTACATAAAAATGATCCGTATCTACTAAAAAACACACCTAAATATTTTATTTCCTTTACTATTTCTAAATCTATACCATCAATGTGAAAAGAAACATTATTTGGAACTTTACCTTTTGAAAAAACCAATTTTTGTTTTCTTAATATTAACAGTTAATTTCCACATTTTACAATAAATAGAAAAATTATCTAATTGACACTGGAGGTCAGATATAGATTCGTACATTAACACAGTGTCGTCCGCATACAAAAGTAGAAACAACTTTAAATAAATAGTAAGTTTATCTGCTAATTCTTCACTTATACACTTGATACCTGATATATTACTATCTATAAAAAATTGTTCAAGATCATTCATGTACAATGCAAATAATAGAGGAGATAAATTTTCTCCTTGTCGTACACCAATGTTACATGAGAAGAACTCAGAAACATGACCATCTACAGATATTCTAGATTTTGTATTTCTATACATATTAACAATAACTTTAAAACATTTACCAGTAATGTTATATCTTAATAATTTTTGCCACAACCCATAACGCCATGCTTTATCAAAAGCAGACTGAAAATCTATAACAGCACAATAAAGCTTTCTTTTCTTGAGTTGTTATAACTCAATTAAAGAATGTAAAATAAAAATATTATCAACAGTTGAATAATTCTTCCTAAATCCAGATTGATTTTCACATAAAGTTTCAAACTCTTCAACATAATTATTAAGTCTAATGTTCATAATAGAAGTAAAAAGTTTACCCATACAACTAAGCAAAGTAATAGGTCTATAATTATTCACATCATTAATACTACCTTTATTTTTAAAAACTGGAATAATATTACCAACCAGCCATGATTCTGGTATAATACCTGTTTCTAATACAATATTAAATAATTTAACATATATAGGCAACATAACGTCGATACTAGATATAATATATTCGTTGGAAATTCTGTCTATTCCCGAAGACTTATTAGTCTTTAGATTTCTTACACATGACATAATTTCATCACCAGTGATGCATTCATTTAAAATATTACCATCATTATTTGAATTAGTATAATTATTTAAAATATCATCCCCACCCATAGAATCAGTACTGGTATTTATATTTTTAAAATGTGTGTAAAAATCATGAACTGAAATATTACTCTGTGTACCATTTGTTTTTTTCTTATTTATTAGTTTCCAATATTCACCTGGATTAGATGATCTCAACTTTTTAATCTTTCTTTGTAAAGCAATTCTATAATTCTTAATACTACAATCCATAACATTCTTATAGTGTTTCTCGGCATTTCGCATTTCTAATTTAAAACAATTCGATTTATATTTTCTATACATTCTTTGTGTTTTACGGAACTGTTTCCTAGCTACAAAACATTCAGTTGTAAACCAGTCTTTAGATTTACGTTTATTGGCAATGGATGTACCTTTATTTTTAATAGTTTTAAATGTACCAAAAGTTTGCTTAGCAGCTTCAACTAAAACATTTTACATATACTGGTAACAAAGTGTCAATAGTAGCTACAATATACTCATTAATGATATGATCAGCGCCTGGCGCTTTGTTATTTTTTAACCATTTAACAGCGCATAATATATATATATACTTCATTTTCAGTTATACTATCATTCAAAATACAGTTGAACTCTGCATTATTTAAATTATTGTCAGTTACAATAACCTCATCATAAAAACTACAAGCATTCATATCTTTAAAATGATTATACATATCTTCAAGAGAAACACCAATATTATCAGAATCATTGTCATTATTATTATTTAACCTATTTAAAATTGTCCAAAAATGTCTACTGTTTTGTTTTCTTAAACTACGAAGCTTAATACCCACAGTAAATTTATATTTTTGAAAATGACGACTCAAAGTCTGTTTAAATAACTTACATTTTTCTTTTAAATGTTCCTTATCGGCAGTTGATTTGTTTCTATGATATAGTGTCTTTGCACGATGAAATTTCTCTCGCGCTGCAGAGCATTCCTTTCCAAACCACAGTCGCGAATTACTTCCCTTCCTTGTCACGTGACTGTTCTGTTTATATCCAAACACGTGTTTGGCACTGTTTGTAAACAAATCGTTAATATGTTCAGTCACACTGTTTATCACAATATCGTCCGATAAATCTGCACTATCAAGTAAAGATATCACTTGATCCAAAGAATGCGATGTAAAATGTTCCGTGTATTCGTTTTTCAGACGACTGTTCCACTTAATGTAGTCTTTAGATGCGTTTTCACTAAAATTACTGTCAGTCATTGTTAATCCTGAAGATGTTTGAAAACTAAAACTAACAACAGAATGTGCATCCGAGAATAACTGGTTAAAGTCATGAACTTCAAAATGACACAATTTCGAAAATAAAAAAGAACATATATATAATATATAATCTACAACACTTCTATCTTTACAAGTAGTTTTACCAATTTTATAATCCTTATCCATCCTGCCATTAACAATACGAATATCATTATTTTTACAAAACTCTATAAGGGAATTTCCAAATAAATTAGGTTTGCTTACATCCATGCTATGTCTCACATTCAAATCGAAACTATCCAGAAATGCATCATTTTCACACAAAAAATCACTTGTAAATTCATTTATATGCACATAGTCACATAACGTGTTGGTGCGCGCATTAAAATCTCCAACGAAGGTCAAATAATTATTTCGGTTAAGTTGCACCAGTTCATCCTTTATTTCCGAAAACGAATCTACTGACGAATATTTTGTACCATACGGGGGGATATACACACAACCTACAAGCAAATCCTTATTTTCACCCAGTAGCTATAGTTGTTTCACTATCACGTTTGAGGAATTTAAGATATTGTTCCAACTGTTTTTTGTATATCACTGCTATGCCACCAGATTTAGAAACACACTTCGATCTATTTTTCATTTTAATTTTATATCCATGTGGAAGATCAAATATATCACCATCACTAGCTTTAGTTTCAGTTAAAAATATTAAATCGTATTTACAAATAAGTTCTTGAAATTCTGGAACAATAAGGCGACTACGAAGTCCACATACATTCAGATTGATACACAAAATAGACGAAAATCCACTAGATACATGCCCTCCGGTGCATCCCTATCTGTGTCCATTGCCATCAGCTCCCCTCCGTGAATCATATCTCCTGTCAAACTCCTCCTCCTCAAATTCCATTTCTGTGTCTCGATGATTACCCCTCCTTTCAGGATTAAATAATTTGCCATCAATATAAAGTTTATCAACGACAAGTTTTGCATTTTGTTTGTTACGTTTGGCCTCTTTTAATTTTGGGATTAATTTATTACGTCTTTCTTGAATTTCTTTGAGGAATTGTTCGAATACTCTAAAGTTATCTTTCTCTCTCAGTACATCTGGTGCTTTCTTTCTAACTTCTTCTCGTTTTTTATGACTACTAAACTTTGCCACTATATACGGAGGTCTACCGTTTTTACCTCTCCCCATTCTATGCACTCTTTCGAATTCTGCGTCTCTTATGTCCATTTCTTTCTCTAAAAACTCCTGTAAAACCTCTTCTGTGTCCTCATATTCGATGCCTTTATCGTTTGTTTTATACACCCTGTTAATACCACCAAACAGAAGATTGTCTCTCATTGCTCTTGTTTGTGTGTCCACTGATACTTGCTCTTTCAGTTCACTTGTCATTTTAAATAATTCGTCTTTATCTTGTTCCAAGTATCGCATTCCATCATCTAGATCTGCTTGTCCATACTCGCATCTTTGTATTCTCTCAGTATTTGCAGAAACTTTAGTCTTTACAACACTTAAATCAGCCTGAATTGCTGCAAATTTATGTTCAATATTTGTTAGCCTCTGGTTGATATCGTCCAAAAGTGTGAGTTTTTCCAATCGGCGGTATGTATCTACAATCACATTTCCTAACTGTTGTTGACCACTATCCGAGTTATTCGGTGAAAATACAGGTAAATTACCTGTGTTATTATATAATTTATAAATTCCATTTTTATGATTGGATAAAACGGTAACACGTGACCATTGGATCTCACATCATATACCACGGATTTTCCGGTGAATATCAAATTCGGTGTACGTCATCGATTTTTTTTTGACGTTCTCCGTAAAATGATTAGAACGTCATCAATTAAGTGTACGCAAGTGATTGTGTCTTGTTATTTTTTTCATAGAACGTTGACGTTATGGCATTATCAATTAACAATGTAGTTTGTAATTGATTGTGTCTGGAATGCCATTTATATTTTCATAGAATCAGACTTAAAAAGTCAGATTGATCTAACTAATGCGGGATAATTTTAGTGTAATCAACCAGGTTGGGCAGGGAAATCTAACATCGGTAAAGTAGTTAGATTGCCTTGTCACAGGTTTGAGAAAACATTGTCAACCGAAGTGCCAAAGTGGCTAAATTATATAATAAAACAGTTATGGACTTTTTAGTGGTTGTACAACCACTAAAAAGTATATAATTGTATATTATTTACGTTATTTAATACGTCGTAAGCCTGCATGACCGAGCTCCCTACTTCTCTGAGAGAACTGTTCACTGTGTTATTCATGATAGAAATATCTATTGTTCTTTTTTTGTCAAAAATTAAATTTACTCCAAAGTGCACAGTAAAAGTAAATAATTTCTCCACTAATATATCCTTCAAAAAGTTAGAAAGTTAATAGCAAAATCCATCAATTAACTATCCAAAAACTTCAAAATATTGCGGACAGACCAAAAACACGTCTTAACACCAGACCGCTACTCACACGACCAATCACACTGGATTTGTTTCATGATTGGACCAGGACATACAGAATTATTTATCCCACACCATTGATATATTTGTAATGTTAATTTTCAAACAAAATCACCAAAACAGTCCAGATTGACTATTTATAAATGTCATATGGATATAGGCATTTTCCCAGAAAACTACCAGGACCGTATAAAAATACAAAAAATCAAATTAACAAAATATTAAGTTTGAGAGAACATAACAAACAAATAACAAATTTACAAAAATGAATTAAAGGACAGTAAATTATATATTTAAAATACAAAATCCATTTGTGTAGTTCATATCCATTAGCCATTTTCAAATTTTGACATTTAATCTGAGGACTATCGAGATGTCATATACAGTGTATAACAACACGGATTAAACTATTCCAGGATAACGTATAATTAGTTAAGATGATATACAACCATAATATACAACGATAATTATCTTATCTTAAATATCAACGTTTATAGCTGTATCATAATAGATGGTAAAATTGATCCTAAAACATATGATCACTGATCTTTTAAAGGTCGTGTTGTAAAAAGGATATAGATGTCGATAAACTTACAGGTAAAGCTACACGTACTAATGTATTATTATGAGATACCGAGTATAGACAAACATGTTTGACCTGTGCGCTTGACCTTTCATTTACATATTCATCACAGACCAAGTACATCTATGTACAGGGAGCACAGGTACATCTTGAGATAAACTCACCTCATAGAGCACACCTGTGTCATATGTATGTATTAACTACCCATGTATTAGGTGGATCCTACTATATAGATATTTCTAATGAAAGGTCAAGCGGACAAGTCAATGTTGTTAACCTATACAAAGTAGACATTGAATTATAATATAACAAATACACATATTTTTTCTAGAGGTTCTCAAAGTAAAAAAAAACATAACATGCGCGCAACCATTAGTATGCTTGTTTGAGTATCATCACGCCGGGAAACGCTTTTTATAATTTATTATTACATCCTTTAAATTCATTTTTGTAGTAATGAGGTGTTTAACGTCCCAGTCAAGAAAATTTAACTTATATCGAGATGTCGCTAGCTATAGGCGAAGGTACAAAATTTTGCCTGTGGGTTGCGCCGATGCCATAATAAAACAGGGTTCTTTATCGTGCCAAACCTACCATGACACGGGACCTCGTTTATTTTAAGTTCCCATCCGAAAGAACCATGACTTTCATTTCGTAATGCCGAGTGCTTGGCACTAATCTCTTTCAAGTCTAGGGCAGACCCGGCCGGTGTTCGAACCCACGACCTCCCACTTACGGAGCGAGCACTCTACCAACTGAGCTACCGCATTGGTAATATTTTGGTAGTGCTCACAAGTGTAATCAAACTGAAAAAAAGAAACATAGAACTATGGGACTATCAATATTACAGTATAAATTCAAAAAGTACTAAAAATGAAAAAAAAATCAAAACATGAAGACTCTGAACATTTGTCATTTCATTATTATCACGCTGAGATACGCTTATTTACCACATCCTTTAAACATCTTTCTATCTTCTATAATTACAAAATAAACATCGCTTTACAAACTTATCACAAATTCTCATTGCTATTTACTCCCTTGTATTAACATTTGCACTTTATAATATGTAAAATACATAGAATAAAAATCAGAATGTACTAAAAACACATATTAAATTCTGATTATCACATTTCTACTCAAAACAGTTTTGTTAGCGATAAATAATTACCATAGTTTAGAAACCATGTTGTTAACTAAAAACATTCCCAAAGCAAAGTAAATACTTTGAAAATGTGTAAGTTAATTTAAACATGTGAACTTCCACCAGGGAAGTGAGGCCGGGTGCTGCTCCGGAAGGGTACGTACCTCCGTTTCAAATAGCTCTTTTTGTTCAAGTTAATTATAAATATCATAATTATATCAATATTTGAACGCAACACATTTACTCCTTCACGTACGTCTACCCAAATTGAAATCTGAATAATTTTGTTAGTGTGCAATATATTCGTATATATGTTTTAGTTGTCATTTTTAAGATCACGATAAGTTTATTACATCTAGACTATACATGTATATTCTAATTTTTGTTTGAAATACTTTAAAATTGATAAAATGCTGCTAAAAGTTATCGAGTTTTTGCCGTTGTCAAGTTTTGAGAGCCTGGTCCTTTCCTTAACTAAGATTGTCCTCAACTTAAATTTAGCAAAATTATAATCGCAATAACTGTGTATCTAATAATCTTAATTACGGGTTTAGCTTACTAAACAGGGGGTGCTCACCCTTCCAGAGTACCCGGTCTCACTTCTATGGTAGAAGTTCAAGTGTTTAACCTAATTTGTCAGTTGTAACTGTTGCTTTTGATTACGATTTGGGCATGGACTGGTTTGCTTGTTTTCTTTTGTTATTTTTCAAGATATTGAGAAACTTAAACGGTGTCGTTTTGAAGGTTGATTCAAGTCTATTACATATGTATTCTAGTATTGAGGAAATAAATTGATGATGATGATGATGGTGGTGGTGGTGGTGGTGGTGGTGGTGGTGGTTCTTGAGTTTTGTTTTACAATTGTTACACGTAATCATAGTCCGCCTCTGACCTTAATTCTGATCAAAGTTAGTTCGAATTCCGTTTTCTAGGCATCTTTAGTGTAATCTTCTGCGTATCAATTTTAGCTGAACATGACCAATGTTTATCTGGTAAAAAAGTAAACTACTTTTCTGTGTATGTATTCATTGTACAAATCGCGGACTCAAAAACAAAGCAAGCATTAAGAGATGATGGCATTCGTAGAATAATATCGAATTAAAACCAGCATACCAAAAAAATCGATAATAACGAGACTTTAAGAATCCATCACATTTGAATACATCTGAGTATTGATATGATAGACATACAGACATGATAGACATACATTATACATGAAGAGACATCGTCAATATTCCCCATAAACAAGAACGTCAAGTCTATTATAGTTCATAGACTATTGACGATATACATAGAGTATATGTAGTCATGACAGGCCCCAGTTTCATGTAACTTAATTTGTCACTAAAGTTTGGCGATTTTTATCGTTTTACAAATACAAAGTTTAAACAAAAGTAAAACATTGATATAATAAGCTTAGAGCGATCTTCAAAATGACACATGAAATTAATAAATATCTTCAAAACTAAAAAAAAAAATCAGATTTCAAATTTGCTAGACCAGATTTAAAATTAAGGAAATCTTAATTTTTAAATGATTATGAAACTGGGTTCTTCATTATAAACCGTGTTGTATTGTCCAAATTGCTTTGATTTGGTAAAACATATTTTGGTCGTTCAATTTTCTTATTTTAAACATTATTTTTAACAATATTTGGATTTCTACAATTTTGGTTGGAGCACTACTTTTGTGGAATTTTGTTACAAAACAGCCGTCTAGTGTTGCAAAATAAAAGCAGACTTAGTATTAAACCACAAAGCTATAAACAACAGCAAAAAAAAAAAAAAAAAAAAAACAGCGACAACAACACTGTGACAACAAAAATAAATACGATATCTTACTAATTGTGCCAAACAATATTAATTCTAACATAAATTTTTACAGATATTTCCGCATATAATTTATTTATTTATTATATTTATTATTTATTTATTTATTTATTTTTATTATTATTATTTTTTTAATTGTTCAAAATAAATAGATACAGCTAACACATATGATGTGAAGAACTATATGTAGTTTGAATAAATGTATTCCATTTAAATTGATTTGTATCACTGAAAGTTAAAACAAAACATGGCAACTCATTAGATTTGTTGGTGATTGTTATAAAGATTATCATACAGTATATACATACAAGTTATTCCTTTAAGTTTGGCAAAATTTGACCCTGTTCTTTTTTTTCTTATTTTTCTACGAATCAACATTCTTGACAAATACAATTACTATTAGCTTAAAATGATGTTACCGCAAGTACATGCATATCGGTTACATTACTCATGAAGCACACTAATGTACACTCCCCCCCCCCCCCCCCCCCCCCCCAATTATATTTTTAGATGACTTGTATAAAACTGTTTACATGTGCATAAAATGTAACATAAGTAAATTACGAGATCGGACAGAAAAAATGCCGGAAAAGCTATAAGCCCCTGATGTTACAACCTGAACTGACATGACCAATCAGTTAAACAATCTTTGTTTGTTTGGGTGTTTTTCACACATTCATAGATTTTGTTTTGATATGTTAACTTATTGTCATAAATAAAGGAAATAATGTTAGGTATTTCTTGAACATTTTGTTTGTCTTGCATAAATTGCATCAGAGCAGGTGCGCGTAGAATTTCGCCATTACGAGATAGTGTCGCCTTGTTTGTTTCAAGGGTGAGGAAATCATATTTATATATCAGTTAATTGATTCCAATCCTATTTTCATTTTTTACAGACTTTGATGAATAATGACGGATATAAAAAACGTACTGAAGGGGGCCACGATACTCCGTAATATCCGTGATGGAAAACTATCGGTGGATAATTTATTTGAAGACGGAAAAGTTCTTGGTGAGTGATATATATGAGGTTAAATTAAGAAATTTAATTTTGAATTAATGATCAAAACTGGTGTTCATGACACGCATATCATTATAACATGTATATCTGGGGCAGTAGTCCGAGCTTGATTAGTTTAATCAGTTGATAGCCAAATTTTGAATTATGCATTATTTTAAATATGTTGTAAAAATTAATGACCAAAAGGACAAAAGTGAATGGAATTTCATCAGACTGAAGCACATGGTTTTAATTCTCTTAATTTGATGAATAATATGTTGATTTTAATTGATGTTTCGAATTTGTGTTAATCATTAATTAAACTAATCAAACCTTGAACAACTGGATCCAGATTTCAAAAGCCGAACCATACTTGTTTCTTATAACCTAGGCCATAAACCCCCTATGTTAAACAGTCTCTAGTGAGATTTCAGTTTGCTTGCCGAATATCGGTGTTTTAACGCAACGCAACGCAATACACAATTTTAAATAAACATCACCGAGGATTTTTCACAATTAAATCATTCAATTTGGCCTTGTTGATCTAAATGAGAAGATTTTGACAAACTTGGCCAAAAATTACACCTGACTAGAATACTCATTGAAAGCTAAATCTACGATTATCATGAACTTCAGAAAAACCTGTTACATATGTTAAATGACTATGAATCTGTTTTACTATACATAAAATTTGAATTAAAACGGTCTAAATGCTTTTATTCGGCCTAATGGTTTCAAAACAGTTTTTCAAATGATCAGCTTAAAATAACAACACATAATTTGTATGATCCTTGGAAATTGGGACAACGTACAACTTGGGCACCGAGAAAACCTTTACATGTAAAATGGTTATACATCTCAGACATTCTATATCAAACTTGAACCAAATCAGTCCATATCTAAATCTGTAACGGGTATTTATGTTTTCCTTCATAGTCATGGCGGTCTACTTGGATTTCGGGTAACCATGTAACAACTCCTATTGAAGTCCAACGCCTAATGAAGTCTAGATTTGATTAGTTCAACGTCTAATGAAGTCCAAAGATAGATAAGGCCCCATTCGAGAAGTCAGTTTGGTATGAGAAAATAAAATTATTCTCAAAATTAAACGACTGTATTTGACTTCTCGTCCGGAGCTTCAGCCTTAGACATTATAGGCGTCGAAATTATCAACGCCAAATGAAATCCGGCTCTATTAGGCATTGCATACATACATGTACGTAATTTCGATGCCTAATGAAGTTTGGACTTCATTCGGCGTTGGACTTTATTGGAGTTGCTACATAGCCATTCCTGACACAAAATATTCATCTTCATCAATCAAATAGCTTCCACGCTCTTTTATTTGTAGTCATTTACGCCGAAATGGTGGTGTTCCTTTATATCAATATGTTGAGCTCCACCCTAAGTGTTGATCCATCGGAAAGCGTGTGATAAAGAAACCCATTTTTATTTACATTATGCGATATTTTAGTACTTTTAACGAATTTTTCAGGTTTATATTTTTCTGGACGTTGGTGTCCGCCATGTCGAGCTTTCACGCCTATTCTAGAAAAATTCTACAACAACTTAAAATTAAAAGGAGATACAAAGTTAGAAATACTCTTCATAAGCTTTGATAATGACCAGGAAGAGTTTGAGGACTACTTTGAAGGAATGCCTTGGTCAGCAATCTCATATTCAAACAGACGGGTTAAGGTAAAAACATATTTTAATATGGTCCGCATTTTCCTTTGAATATGAAATCCAGCCGTGGTATTCCCATGGCTGTTCCGTTTTAATGACGTACTCCTGGCTCATCTTATGACGTCATGTTATGTGTCGCGAACAATGTAATTTTGATTCAACGGCCAAGTTGCTTCAATGGACCTTTTTTGCAAATAAATAGTAAAATGTACTCCCGAAGAAAAAGTTCGCATTGTTTATTTCAATAATTTTGTTCCCAATAATGTCATGTTATCATAAACGACGCAAAGTCATTTGTATTTTTACGTCATAGCTAGCTTTTTCTTTAACTTGCTTGAACAGTTGTAATAGTGTTAAATCACGCTGCTTGTTTGTAATTTATAGAATTCTGCGTGTTGAAATATAAGCAATTTTTTTCAAATTAAAAAGAAATTAAAAGAAGTAAACAGAAATTGATTTTTTTGTTATGGAAAAATGAATGAATTAGACATTTTGCACAAGTAAACATAATGCGTAACAGTGTTCAAAATCTCCCATTCTGTTGTTATTCAGTAACAAAAAGGAAAATTATTCAATTTCTATTATATATTTATCGTATTATTATGTCGGTCAATGTTTATTGTGCATGTTAAACTATTATATACAATTCATAGTGTTATTATCACCTTTTACATGTTCACATGTGTTTAATGACGTGTTTGGATACTTCCTATAGCGATTGTCCCCACCTAGCTGATATCGCTTGCGTCATGTACTTACATGTGTTGAAAACATATTGTTTGAAATAAATACATTCTGTCTGGTTACCAACGAAAAATGAGACTTCTTGTGTTATCCATCGAAACGCGTGTAAATGTTGTACATAAAGCTTCAAAACTTTCGTTTTTATTAAATATACTAATTTTAACTTACAGCACTGTCATTTCGAAATAAAATTCCTCGTCAGAAGTGCTTGAACCAAAATTGTAACCATTTTTTAGGACCAAAATATATTTCACAAAATTAAGTTAAGGAAATACTTTGCATGAGGGAGTATACCTTAGTTTTTGAGGAATTTCATATTTTAACTAGCAGCAAATTTAGACAATAATATATATTTCTGACAATACAAAGTTATTGCCTACTGAGTTTGTTATATCCTCGGGGAAACATCCACCACCAGAGATACCGGCTAAGTGGTTTAAATTACATATCATATATACCAATTTTAACTACATGTATAATTATTTATTATATATAATTTGAATATGTAGGTAAATATACAAGTGTGTCGAAAAAACAATGACACAATTAGCCTTAACTTATTAATCTACTCGTTTAAAACCTCTTTCATGTGCTGATTTTAATATTTTTTTTCCTAATATATTGTATAACAGATCGAGTGTATCACAATAAATTTTGGGTGTGTTTTTAATGAAAATTTAAAGATCTACTTAAGGTTCTTGTCAATGAACCACACCTAGATGTCTTTCTTTTAATGTGTGTATTGTAGTTTTGGATTGCATAAACGCTGCCTGCATATTGGAAGTTACATGCAGACTCTGACAATCATTGTTGTATTGCAAAATGCATTTTCGTAATTATCACTGAGCACTACGGTTGCCAACTGTTCCGCCATATTTATAATCATTTTATGCGATAATTAATATAGTTATATAAAGACTAAAATGTAGGATGAGTGAATGACATAGGTGTTCGTGTCTATATCGGAACCGTTTTCAGCTGTATAGGCGAAGTTTTCGAACATGTTTACTTTGCAATTCGTTTTACAGAAACACAAAGCCGTTTCTTTTTCACGGTGACATGGGAAGTCTTGTAAGGTATTGTCATATATACCATTATTGAATGTATTTTATGATTAACGTATATGACAATATTTCCAAAAGATACATCACTTATTCATTAATCATTACTTGAACACCCAAGAGATTTAAATTCGAACCATACGGGAATCTAACGCCCCCTCTAATGACGCAAGCACCCAACACCCTTCTTATTATACAAGCACTATATCGCCCCCTCTAATGACGCAGGCGCCTTCTTATTACACAAGCGCTCTATCGCCCACTCTTAGGACGCAACCGAGAGCTTATCACGCCGTTGTCGTTAAGTACAAAAAAATACCTTGCTAAAACAAAAGGTTGAAGGTTGTGAAAGCTATTTGTTTTAAATATGAACATATTTTTATTTTCTCAGTTTAAGTATTTTTTTCTAGGAACAACTGGAAGAAAAATATGACGTCCAAGGAATCCCAAGGTTAATAATGCTAAACGATAAAGGGGAGGTAATCGACTCCCAAGGAAGGACAACTGTTTGCTCAAATAAAGGAAGCAATGTATTACCATGGACGTAACATTATGTATCATCATTTGGAAGAAGAGACTAATGTCCGTAATTCGTGAATAGCAGCAAATTTCACCAAATTATGCTGTAAACTTTTTTCACTGATTGTAAAAAGTTTTATATTTTAAAATTTTAGATTCATCAAATACATGTACTTAAGACAAGCTATTTCATGTCGTCCATAAAAGCTTGTTGTTGTATTTACATAAATCTGCTTTCTGTAGTTAAAACAATTTATAAAGCGACTTGCAGTGTATAGATTGTAACTGTGTTATGAATATGTCGTTAAATCGAAAAAAAAAGATGTTCCAAATAATGTCTGTCATTTCTAAATCACCATCTGCATAACCATTTATGTAATTCTTCAATGAACGCAGTTGTTTAAGATAAACAACTGGCCCCAGTTTCACAATGATTTTCCTTAACTCAAATCTGTTAAAATTTGGCAACATTTTATAGTTCTATGAATTAAACGTTTTGACAAAATGAAATTATGGCTGTATTAAGCTGTGACTGATCTTCAAAAAGATACCTTAAATTCCTGAATATGTTAAAAATTAACAAAATTATTTCAGTTTGAAATTTGCCTGATTTAAGTTAAAGAAAGTCTTAGATAAACAATGATAGTAGAACCGGGGGACTGGCTACATATGGATAGTCACGCCTAGTTAAACATAAGCAATAGAGTAAGTTAAAATAGAAACAAGAAGCAGCATTTTAGCTCACCTAGCCAAAGGCCGTGTCAGTTAATAGCACGACGAAACGTGTGTGTGTGTGTGTGTGTGTGTGTGTGTGTGTGTATAAGTAAACTTTAATCTTTTCCTCCAAAACTACTGGGCCAATTGGAACCAAATTTGTGTGGAAGGTCCTTGTCAAGGTCTAACTATAGTTTGTTCAAATCTAGATAGCCTTGTCATTTGGACCAATCCATCCGTTGTTAGGTAACATTAAATGTTCTCTATTTCCGAATCGTATAATATGAATTGACAACTCAAATCGGATTTGTAAATCAAAAAGTATGTAAGGAATGCCCTGTTTAACCCTTAGAATAACAGAAAATGAAAGAAACGCGCAAATAAGACAAGGTCAATTAATTGAATTGGGTTTTACGTCCCAGTCAAGAATATTTCACTTATATTGAGGCGTCACCAGCTATCGGTGAAGTGGTAGAAATTTAGATGCAGAGAGTTTCTTTTACGTGCCTCGCCTGCCGTATAACAGAACATCGGGTTTTCAGATCTCTTCTGGTAGACCACGTGACTTTTGTTTCTATGTACCTATACTTATATTAAATTCGAAACCTATTTTGATTTTTTCAGAAGGGGTCATTTCAAAATGTTCCATCTTAACCGCACAAGACTTCTATATTTTTGCATTCCAGTAATGTTAAATATGGCTCTCTAAGGCCTTAACGACGGGGTGATTTAGCAGAATAAGGGACCAATGGTCTCATCTAGAATGAACACTGTTGAAGCGGCAATATTTTAACCAACAAGCATTTAAACACACATGCAGATAATCTATCTGAATGTCTACATACAGTGTATATTGTCTCTTTGGTGTATCACCAATATTTTGTTAAAAAATCCTAACATTACAATTATTGTTTATGCTCGGCCTTGGTTTCGAACCCCATGATCTAAAAGTTTGATTGAGGATTGAAGAAGCAATCTATAGAACAAATGAAGGATGTGTATTAGAGGAAATTAATACAAACCATTTTGTAGCGTGACATGCTTATTTATACCAGTTTGAACACTTCCCGCCATTGCTGATAATGGTATAGTCTGCACGTCTCCGGTATATGACTCGCCGCCAGATGGCGTGACTTCCTCGCTCTTCTCCATTGGCTCTCTTTCACGATCCGTAGTCGGTTTCATTCAATCATTTTACTTCTTTAAGGGTCATTTAAGTAGGAAAATTCAAGTGAAAACCATTTGGTTGAAAAGCGTGAAAGAGGGGTATAATTATGAAATTACCTACATAAGTGTGAAGATTTATAAATAAAAATAAAATAGGAATTGATAATTTAAGAGTTTATAAAATATTTGTTGCATTTTTTAAAGAAAATTGTGCAAAATTACACGTGTTGGGGGAAAAAGCTTACACCTTGTATAACGAATTAATTTCTAAAAATGAAAAGATATTAAGATAGTCAACGTCATAGAGCAGTGCAAAGGGGGCAGAGTTTGTTAAAGAAATACATAGTTTTTGAAAACTCGACAATTTACGGTGGAGGTTTTCTATGATTTGTTTTCCTTTCCTTTCAAAAATGCGTGTACCAGGCGTGATAGTTTATATTCTAAGGCTACCAACGATCCAAGGGAAGATTATAAAAGCTAAGCTTGTATATTACTTGATTATTGTTGAGGTATATTCGGCTTTATATATATAGTTCACTATTGTTGAAACCAAACAATATTCACCTAAATTCAAATAGAACAGTATAGTGTGACCGTGCACCTTTAGTGACTTGTTTTATTTTGGATTATTAGTGACCTTAGAATATAAATATCACGCCTGGTACACGCATTTTTAAAAGGAAAATAAATCGTAGATAACGTCAACCGTAAATTGTCGAGTTTTCAAAAACCTCGTATATATCTTTAACAAACTCTGGCCCCTTTGCACTGCTCTAAGACGTTGACCATCTTAATATCTTTTTATTTTTTAAAATTAATTCGTTATACAAGGTGTAAGCTTTTTCCCCCAACACGTGTTTTTTGGCACAATTTTCTTTAAAAAATGCAACAAATATTTCATAAACTCTTAAATTATCAATTCCTATTTTATTTCTATTTATAAATCTTCACACTTGTGTAGGTAATTTCATAATTATACCCCTCTTTTACGCTTTTCAACCAAATGGTTTTCACTTGAATTTTCCCACTTAGATGACCCTTAAGTTAATTGCACAATCTAAACGTC
Source organism: Anadara kagoshimensis (assembly GCA_021292105.1). NCBI lineage: Eukaryota > Metazoa > Mollusca > Bivalvia > Arcoida > Arcidae > Anadara > Anadara kagoshimensis. The sequence goes on along the minus strand of CM037871.1, from coordinate 57,122,961 downwards.
AAACGAATCGAATGTTCCATTTTAATTTAAGGGTTAGTTGGATTTTTGTCTAATGCTGTCAACATTAATATTATGTAATTACATGTACATGTATTTGTTTTGTATGTTGTTCGTTCATCTCTTGCTTGGTGTGGTTGTTCTACAAATAAACCATGTGTATAATAAGAATTAATTTGACCTTTGAACTCATAACACTTTTTTTTTACTTTAGAATTTTAACAATACAGTCAAACCTGTCTATAAAGGCATCACAACTTCGGGGAACCAGTAAAAGTGGCCTTTATGGGCAGATGACCTTTATATACATGTTCAAATAATATGAATAAAGAAAAATAGGGATACAATTCTCATACCTTTGTAAGCAGGTGGCCCTTATATAGATGTGACCTTTAAATCAAGATTTTAAATACTGGTGATACTATTGGTATCGCCGTAACCTTAGAGATAATACGACTACCTGTGCCCACCTGGGAGATGAGTGATGGTGTCCTAAGTCAAAATTATTGTATTTATATTGTCATGGTCGATAGAGGTAACGACTTCTACAAGCGCACTTACATATGTTCTAACAGAGTACAATCAGAACCTGCTTATGCAAGTCTAGTATATATATTGCTGCATAGAAATGTAAAGTTGTCAATAGAAAAAGTCATCGAGATTATCATACAGCTTCAGATGTAGCCTTTTCTTGTGATTTATATTTGAAGTACAAATCCCAATATATAAAGCGGAACTTGACGAATCAGATGTATCCTTTATTTCATGGCTTCCTAAATGAAATGACAATCAATAATTCTCCAAACCTAGGATCATCAAGTGATAAAATTCCGTCGATTTGGCGACAGTCTTCTCTCTAGATCTTAAATTGACGTTGTCATGAATACGAATAGAGAAACAAACCAGTAAGCGATGGTGCATAGTTTGTGCCTATTGGTATACCGATTGTCTGTTTTTTGTTTTTCACATACAATTAACATGTTGTCCATATTGATGGTATCTTTAGTAAATTTTTGTTTGGAGTCCGTATAATGTTTGACAATGTTCAGCAATAGATCTATATCTTGGAATGACAAGTTAATAATTTGTTTCAGTAGTTATTTAAGGAATAACTTGTGTTGTTAACAAATTTATAGTGGTGCAAAGTGTTAAAAAATCATAAGATGTTATATATAACATAGTAATATTACCCGAATACCTTGTATATGAGAGTCAGGAACGAAACCACTGGCCTCTTAATCAAAGCCAGTAGGTTCAATCTATCGTTTTACAGCATGACTTATAGTAATATTACGCGAATATTTGGTATATAAAGTCAGGAACGAAACTACTGGCCTCTAAATCAAAGCCAGTAGGTTCAATCTAGCATTTTAAAACATGACTTATAGTAATATTACCCGAATACCTTGTATATGAGAGTCGGGAATGAAACCTTTGATTTAGAGGCCAGTAGTTTCGTTTCCTTGGTATTCTGGTAATAATACTATAACCTACGTTGTAAAACGCTAGATTGATCTAACTGGCTTTGATTTAGAGGCCAGTAGTTTCCTTCCTGACTTTCATATACTTGGTATTCGGGTAATAATACTATTAAGTCATGTTGTAAAACGCTAGATTGAACCTATTGGCTTCGATTTAGAGGCCAGTAGTTTCGTTCCTGACTCTCATATACCAGGTATTCTGGTAATAATACTATAACCTACGTTGTAAATCGCTAGATTGAACCTACTGGCTTTGATTTAGAGGCCAGTAGTTTCAATCCTGACTTTAATACACGTGGTATTCTGGTAATAATACTAAAACCTACGTTGTAAAACGCTAGATTGAACTTACTGGCTTTGATTTTGAGGCCAGTGGTTTCCTTCCTGACTTTCATATGTACTTGGTATTTAGGTAATTATACTATTAAGTCATGTTGCAAAACGCTAGATTGAACCTACTGGCTTCGATTTTGATGTCAGTAGTTTGGTTCCTGACTTTAATACACGTGGTATTCTGGTAATAATACTATAACCTACGTTGTAAAATGCTAGATTGAACCTACTGGCTTTGATTTAGAGGCCAGTAGTTTCAATCCTGACTTTAATACACGTGGTATTCTGGTAATAATACTATAACCTACGTTGTAAAACGGTAGATTGAACTTACTGGCTTTGATTTAGAGGCCAGTAGTTTCGTTCCTGACCTTCATATATAAAGATAGGTAAAGTTAGCTACTAGTAGAAGAAAAGTTAGCTACTAGTAGCCAGTTACTTGTGGAAGAAAAGTTAGCTACTAGTAGCCAATTACTTGTTAAAAAGCAGTTGATTACTTTGAAAAAAATATCATCTATTTACTACACGTAGGTACCTACTAACGAATTAGATTTTATGGATCAAAACTTCCGCAAAACTACGAACAATTTCTTGTACCACGAATGGAGTCCCGATTTTTTTAAATGTAAATAACATTCCAGACGAGTAGCTGGGTATTTATTTTGAAGATATTCAAAATTCAACCATATCATGATAAAGTATATTCAATTCTGCATTCATTGATACCAAATATTCAAACAGTCAAGCTTCAATACGCACAGATACGCTTCCACAAACGGGACGAGGGGATGCAAAAACGGGTAAAGTTTCATTCATATATGTCATTCATAATTGGGTTCTGATTGGCTAATACGTATTCACGCGATACGGGTTTATACAGGTGTTCCTATTCCTAACCAGTATACGCCACAGACTAACCCATTGCACTTGTTTATGAATGGACAACAGGTAAAGCAGCACAAATATCAAAATAATTAATAATATCATTTGTTACACATGTTTAGCCTAGAACGACACAATTTTTTAATTCTATGTTTTAAAACTACAAAACCTTAAAGCTCATCTAACAAAGCCGCGATTTTTGTCTCAAAAGATGTAGTTACTGGCGATAATGCATTTTACTACGTGATACACCGCATTGTCTGAATTCAGATGCGCGTCTGATAAAAACCAGTTTTATTTGATTTTTAGAGTTAATATAAGAAATTTAATCAAATTTTTGAACACACGTTATAAAAATAACAGATCTACAAATAGCATTAATGAAAGGCCGCATAAGTTTTCATCACTGAATAAGTGATCGGACTATTGAAAGGTAGTCTGTAAAGAATCATGCCGGGTAAGTCAGGAACTGTCTATGTTCTCCCCCAAACTTTTACCCTGAATTAATTAAGTCTGACAGGTGTTTGGGTAGGTCTCAGGTGGATCACAGGAACATCTATCCCCCGTCTGTCCATTGCACAGGCACTTGTTTCTGATATTTAAAAAATAATACTCAATTTATGCTTTTAAAACATGTTTAAGCATATATAGTTTTATTTTTTCAAATATCAGAAACAAGTGCCTGTGGTCCATTGTCAGGTAAACTCATTCAGCTAACTGGCTGAGAGAAAATTTAACCAAATTTATAAAATAACAGGAATATCATAACCATTGTTTTTACATTCAAAGTAATTTATCTATTTGTGTTTTGTAAAAATGAATACAATAAAATGTATCTAAAAACCAGTATGAGTTGTTGTGATTGATTGAATGGGGTTTGAAGTTCTAGTCAAGACTATTTAACTTGTATCGTGACACCACCAACCATAGTTGCACATGGGGCAATGTACATGCAGGATTCTTTTATGTGCTACACCTGCCCACACACACACTGGACATCTTTAAAGTCTCCTCCAAAAGACTGGATACCCCACTGGCTTTCATGTCTAAATGAAGAGTGCTTGACAAAAGAACAGCCATTACTTATTTTTTAAGTCTTGGTCAGACCCAGTTTGGGTTTGAACCCACAACCTCCAACATACAGAGCAAGCACTATTTTGGGATGCAGATAGTCTGCTAAGCATGTGCTATAATTTTGTACACAAATGGAAATCCCTCCAATTTAGGAACACTAATCATTGTCATTCTATCTTCAGTCCATTATGCAAACTATCATAGTTTTATTGTAGCACAAAAGAAATTGATGTTAACCCAATGGTCTAAAGTTTTTAAGGAATTATGGCAAAATTTTACAATGTTGATGTAAAAGTAATAACTGAAAACTACTAAAACTATACAACAGATGCTACTTTTGTAAACAAAAAAAAATAAATAAATAAATAAAAAAGAAAGACTAAAGTTAGCACATGATGCACATAAAGGTGAAACATTCGCAAAAAGATGTCATTTCACTATGTCTTTTTTCTAACTCCTTTAATTGCTTTTAAAATTTTAAAATTCATTTAATCAAAACTTCATGTATCACCTGCCACAGTACCTCTGCTATGTAGATCTAAAGGTAAGAACAATGAACAATGATCTTAATATTGATGTTATCTTTTATACATTTTTTTCAATATTTACCTTAGCTGCATGAACTTAGGGCAATGGAAGATATATATGTTTTTAAAATGTCATAGAATATATATATATATATATATATATATATATATATATATATATATATATATTATATATATATTAGACTCATAAATTCAATATAAATTGGAGTGGAGTGATTATGTTTAAATAGTTGTATGCCCAGGCAGTGATTTTGCTTGCCTAAAATTACTACCGAATAAAGGTAGTTTCCCCTTGGGGAAAAATGACTAAAATTTCCCAATTTGACCGTTAAAATTCCCAAAACAACGGTAATACACTAGCAAATTACATCTAGTTGTCCTTAACCATAAAATTGTTACAAAATAACATCTGTGCAATGTGGAACATAGCTATTGTCAGCATGTCATAATGAAGTTTGCTTGCTATATTTTAAGACCTTCAAATTTTTCCTAATTTTGAAGGTAGAAGGTAGTTTTTAAAAGATGTAACAAAATCACTGCCAGGGCAAGATTCTTTCGCTTATATTGAGGTTGTCGGTTCTGAGATGGTGGAGCAAAACTCGAGTGCCCAGAGAAACCGACCCAACTGTAGCAAGCCACATTTGCAAAGTTGCAGGTTAACCATGACCTTAAGGTCAAAATAAAAAAATTGTGCCTCCTTGTAATTAGTAGATTCCCATAGTAACAGCCCAGTGTCAATGGCATTCTTTTAGACAATTTCATTAAGTCTGATAGAGTTATCTTTCTTTCATCATAAATTTTATCTCTAATCACATTAAAGTTGACTTATATTAAAATTACAACTAAGTTTGATAAATACTGTTCTATCTAAAGCTCACACACCCAAGATTTATTGAAATTACATTGTTAATTTCTTTATAGCATCAGTACCTCAAATTTTTAGAGTACATCCCTTTGTTTAAAAAAAAATTCACAACCTCTAAATACAGTGACAAACTTAATCTAAATCCAAAAAAGTAACAGACATCTTTTGTCGCCTTGCTGGCTTTATTGAAACCACTGAGGTATTTAGAAAATGATGGCCTTTTACATTCAAATGATAATAAATCAGCTTTGTTAAATGATTTTTATTACAATTTATACAGGTGAGCCATGTAGGGCCCGTATATCTTTTTCAATAAATTGACACTGAATTAGCTGTTTCTGTTCTGGTTGCCTACCTTTGTGAATAGTTCTTATGCCATTTAAGCCATGCATGAAATTAGTTAATTACCGGTAGTGTCATATAGGGGACAAAATTTTGAAATTCACAATTCCCTCACTCCTAGCTACCACTATGGTAGATTAGTGCGTAGAGTATGAGAAGTTGAGGTTCAGTTATTGGTCAAATCAAAAAGGTGGTAGTGGTTTTTTGTTTTATTTTTTTTTTTTTTTTTTTTTTTTTTTTTTTTTTTATTGCCAAGCACCTTTCATTTAAAAATGAGAAGCATGGTTCCATGGAAGAGACCATTAAAACTGATGGGCCATGTAACACTAAAGAACTCTTCCGGTACATTATCCGTGTTTACTGACAAGGTACTAACTTAAACCTGGCGACAGCCTGATATAAGTGATGTACAGTCTAGTTTTGCACTGGGAAGTAAAGTAAAACATAATTCAATCAATTGATAAGTATTTTGGGCTATAAATTGCTCAACTAGTATTTCATTATACATGCTCTTGGAAAACTGATGTGTTTATTATGATCTAATTCTAAGGTAACATTGCCATAATGCCATTATATTAAGTTGTATGATAAACCAGCTCAATGGGTGGCTGGGCAGCTTAGTCAGCAGAGCATCCTGCTATTCTGAAGTTTCTAGCTCTGAGTCCCAGTTTGGTCTAGTTTCCCCATTTCCTGTTACATTTGGAGGCTCATCCAAATGTGGGAAATGGCAAACTAAAATGTTGGTCCCAGGGTGGAACAAGGTGTTTTAGGTTCAAAGTAGTTGAATGAAAAAAGGGAGGGAGGAATATTACAAACCAGTCTCCATATGTGGGCTGGTAGCTCAGTCAGTAAGAGTGTTGCAGTAGTATTGGGAAGGTGTCATGTGGGATTTTGAATCCTGGTTTTAATGCTTCATTTTTTTAAATGTTAAAAATGTTATGTGCTAAATATGATAGATTCAGGCAAGCCATAGTATATCAATATCATGTCTATATACCGGTAGTGTACATGCATATATAAGTTCATTGAATATGACTTGATCCAAAGGAATATGAAGTCTCTCTGTATGTCTCTCTCTCTCTCTCTCCAGAGTGATAAGCCAGAAAAAAATTGAAAGTCAACACTAAGTAATGTTGAATTATAACCTTCTTACTCAAGAACTAGATATACATGTAGTTGCTATTGACTGTAATTTAGATTTTTGTGTATTTTCAGATGTGACAACCACATCACTATCAAAAATGATTTTTCAGTTAGAATTAAAAGATTGCTTGTTGATGGCTGCCAAAAAAGTTTCTTGAAAAATGGTGCCGTTTTCACAGTTTTTAGGCAACAAGGTAATAATAAGACATACAGTTAACAATATTATTTTCCCCTTCTAACATTTATTTTTCGTATTCTTGATATTATGTGAATACATCTATAACCAAGTGAACATTGGCTAAAAAAAGATAGGATCTGCTTTTAAATGAGCTTTATTTTATAAAGCCTAAAATGAAATTCAAAGCTGTCTGTAAAGATCACCTGAGGGAATTGGTAAAAGTGGCCTTTATGTGCAGTTGGCCATTGTATACATGTTCAGATAACATGAATAAAGAGCATTTGAGATCAAATATTATTGGCCTTTAAAAGCAGATTATCCTTATCTAGAGGTGGCCTTTCAGTAAGGTTCAGCTGTATGTGCTTTTAAATGAGCCTTATTTTATGAAGGTAAATATTGAAATACAAATGAAAATACATGTAGTGATATCATATATAAAGAAAACATAACAGATCCATTTATGTTGGACTGCCAAAAACCAAAGCAAATGGTCCTGGTCCTTCCATTACAAACATATTTTTGAACTCTTGTCTAGTCCCTGTTACCTAATCATACCCAATCTTTAACTTATGTTAAACAGGGGCCTTGGTAGCCAAGCGGTCTAAAGCACACGCATATGGATCACAGTGCCTCTCACTGCCTAGGTTTGAATCCCACTCGGGCAATTCCTAGTATACATGTATAAGAAAAATTTGTCGTTTTACTTGCTTAAGATCAGTGGTTTTTTCTGGGTACTCAAGTTTCTTCTACCAGCCCAGAACTTGTCGTCTCAATATAAGTGATAGAATATTTACTTTGGGTATAAACCACTATTATTCTACTTATGTTAAACAGCTTAATGGATGATAAAAGGTTGAAATATTTTCAGATTTGACCACCATATAATCCTCAGAAGTGACCAGTTAGGAAGAGATAAAAGATTTACCTGTGGATAGCTTCCAAGAGAAAGTTTTTGAATGTTATATCGGTTTCAGAATGAGGATTATATGTGTGATGCCATCATATTTGGACGAGACAGGAGTGTTCCAGCTCACAAAATCATTCTGATGTCTTCCAGTGAATTTTTCCGAGAGAAAATTGTGAAATTATTTCTGTGAAAGCATGTTTTACCTGCATGCTTACTCTGTAACTGACATTGAAAATGTCATCCGGATGTTTTATACTGGACGTCTGATGTTTGATCGTGAGCAGATTGGTAGCTTCACAGAATTGTGCCAGGAACTTCATCTCAGCGAAATGTTTAAGATCTGTCAAGAAATTTTGACTACTAGTTTTAGGAAGGCAATAGACCATGCTTCATGTGCTAAAAGAAAATTCAAGACAGATAAAGTGGGTTTCTATGACAATGTCAGTGATATAAGCAGTGTTCCTAGCCACTTGAAAGGCTCGCCCAATCATCAAAACACTGTACAAACAACAATTTACCAATCAGAAAACTCTCTGTCAACATTACATGGACTATCTTCACAGAAAGTATTCATGTTCAAATCAGTTGACAGAATCAGACTGTTCAGATTGAAATACTGCAGTGTCTCACACAAAGTCTGGGAACGGTCAAATTTTATAGGAAGTTTTCTCATCAAAACCAGATGTTCTTCAGTCTAAAAACAGTATTATGAAACAGTATTATGATATGTGAAAATAATACAGACTTTTGTAAAAGTTATACTGATGTTTCAAAAGACAATTCTACATTGGAAAGTTATGGTAGTATTCCTGTCATGGAGGTCACTTTAATACTTAGTAGATAAAATGTGTAGTTCTAAACCATTAACATGCTTATAAGTAGATGTGGATTTATCTGTAGGTTCAGAACTAGAGTTGTCTCCCTTTTATAAAGAAGGGTTAAGAAACTATTACAGTTCATCAGGCTCGGATAAACTTATAGATAGTTCCAATATTTTTCTGACAGTGATGCTTCTGAAACCAAACTTCAATGCAAGTTTTGTAGTAAGAAATTCTTTTCACGAAAAGAACTTGTAAAACATAAAATAAAAACCATGAGCATAAAAGAAGTCAGCAGATAAGAAATTTAGCAAAAATTATAGGAAAATTAAAACACGGACAAAAAAAATATCAAAATAGTAAAAAGTTTAAAAGAAATAGAGATGAAAAGACTATTGAACAAAAGATGGCAAAACAGCTTACTCCTGAAGCATGCACAGAAGGGATTAGAGAAGAAAATATCAAAACATCCAGTGTATCTGAAATTGAAAATGAATGCAAAGAAGCTATTTATTCAATAAACGGCAAATATAAACAGGATACAGTTAAGGATAATAACATGAATCTAGAAAATAATGAAGGAGGCAAGACGAATAGTGTTGGAAAACAAAACCCCACAGAGACTAATCCCACTGCTGGTGAGAAGGAAAGTAATTTTGGAACCACTGAGATTAATCCCACTGCTGGTGAGAAGCAAAGTGATTTTGGAACCACTGAGACTAATCCCACTGCTGGTGAGAAGCAAAGTGATTTTGGAACCACTGAGACTAATCCCACTGCTAGTGAGAGGCAAAGTGATTTTGGAACCACTGAGACTAATCCCACTGCTGGTGAGAAGCAAAGTGATTTTGGAACCACTGAGACTAATCCCACTGCTGGTGAGAAGGAAAGTAATTTTGGAACCACTGAGATTAATCCCACTGCTGGTGAGAAGCAAAGTGATTTTGAAACCACTGAGACTAATCCCACTGCTGGTGAGAAGCAAAGTGATTTTGGAACCACTGAGACTAATCCCACTGCTGGTGAGAAGCAAAGTGATTTTGGAACCACTGAGACTAATCCCACTGCTAGTGAGAGGCAAAGTGATTTTGGAACCACTGAGACTATTCCCACTGCTAGTGAGAGGCAAAGTGATTTTGGAACCACTGAGACTAATCCCACTGCTAGTGAGATGCAAAGTGATTTTGGAACCACTGAGACTAATCCCACTGCTAGTGAGAGGCAAAGTGATTTTGGAACCACTGAGACTAATCCCACTGCTAGTGAGAGGCAAAGTGATTTTGGAACCACTGAGACTAATCCCACTGCTAGTGAGAAGCAAAGTGATTTTGGAACCACTGAGACTAATCCCACTGCTAGTGAGAGGCAAAGTGATTTTGGAACCACTGAGACCGTTCTGACAGCTGGTGAGAAGCAAAGTAAAATGAATTCAGATAAGGGTCAAATCAAAAATACCAAGGACATAACAAACAATGCCAGATGTGATACAAATACAACAATTAACAATACTGAGGATACACATAGAACATGTGATGCTGCAGAGGAAACAAATCATATCACAGGAGAAATTGATAGAACATTTGATGGTACAATAAACAAGGATAAAAAATCAACACACAACATGTAGATTTTAATGGTACAAGTAGTACAGGTAGACATACTGAGGCCACAGAAGATTCTGGTAAATCAAAAAGTGATACAAAGTGTATAGCTAGAAATGTCCATAATATATGTGCTGTGGATGCTATATCTTCTGGTACTCAAGATACTGTGATGCAGTATTGTCTGGAACTCAAGATACTGTGGATGCAGAATGGTTGGGTACTCAAGGTAATGTGGATGCAGTATTGTCTGGCACTCAAGATACTATGGATGCAGAATGGTTCAGTACTCAAGGTAATGTGGATGCAGTATTGTCTGGCACTCAAGATACTATGAATGCAGTATTGTCTGGCACTCAAGATACTATGATTGCAGAATGGTTCGGTACTCAAAGTAATGTGAATGCAATATGGTCTGGCACTCAAGATACTATGGATGCAGAATGGTTCGGTACTCAAAGTAATGTGGATGCAGTATATTGTCTGGCACTCAAGACACTATGGATGCAGAATGGTTGGGTACTCAAGGTAATGTGGATGCAGTATTGTCTGGTACTCAAGATACTATGGATGCAGAATGGTTGGGTACTCAAGGTAATGTGGATGCAGTATTGTCTGGTACTCAAGATACTAAAAAAAGGTGTAACCTTTCCGAGAACATGGACAAAACAGTCCAACACACAATGGATACAGCAAGAATACTACTTGATACTAATGATTCTAGGATTAAATGCCTTTTTACAGACAATGTACCGGTAGATAGAATAATTCAAAAAAGTGAAGCTGCAGGTGAAACATCAGTTGACACAAAAACAACAGCTTTAAATATTCAAGACACCATGCAAACAAAAAGAGCTTATGATGACGCACAACATGAGGACAATATAAGGTTTGACATTGAGAATACAGAAATTAGGAATCAAGTTACAAAACACATGCACACTAATAAACCAAAAAGCATGTTAGAGACTAAAAATGAACCAGTCTCTGCAAAACATAAAGAAAAATCATCAGTGAATTTAAATGAAAAATCTGAAAAAAACAAAGAAACATTATAGACGATTCAAGGTATAACAGAAAAACAAATGTATCAAAAATGGATCAAGAGAAAGAGTGTGAAAGGAAAGAAAAGAAAGTTTCAACAGAAACACTGAAGTCGCTGAAAAATTGAATTCAAAATGCAAGGGAGAAACCATGAAATTTAAAAAGGGAATGGATTTGATAAATCACCTACACCTTTAAACAAATCAGAACTTAAAATGAGCAAGAAAAGAAAATCATTTGTTGAAGAAAGGAGAGAGTAACCTAATCAACAAGATGAAAACGAAGAAAATACCAAAAGTGAAATTTCTACCAAACAACAGAAAGCAGATGTGAGGAAAAATGAGAAATGCTCACATAAAAAATCACAAGAAAAATGTGGCGACATCGTTGACAAGGCACCTACTAAGAAACAAAAAACTGAATGTAAACCTCGCCAGTCATTTGAAGATGCTATCGGAATGATTTATGATTACAGATTTTACAGAAGAAAAAAAAGACAAAGGTTCAACTTCAGATTATCAACAACTCCATTTGAACAAGAAAACCAGAGTATTAAGGTAAGATTGATTGGATGAAGTATTACTCTACAGTCAAGAACATTTCACTTATATCTGTACATCATCAGCTATAAGTGAAGTGACAAACTTTGGCCTTGTAGTGCGCTTAACACAATTTGCAGGAAGGTCTTGTTAGCATGCTATGCCCACCGTGTTGCAACGCATCAGTTTTTTTGGGCTCTTCTGAAGGACCCCATGAGTTTCATTTCTAATGGCCAGTGCTTGTAGGCAAAAGAACAAGGATTACCTAAGTCTTGGTCAAATCTGGGCTGCATTTGAATCCCCAGCCTACCACTTACTTGGTACTCAGGTTTCCTCCTTCATCCCAGATATGACAGCCTTGATATAAACGGAAGAATCTTGGCTGGGGCATAAAATGTAATTACTCCACACTACTCCTTAACTTCATAACTTTTAAAGACATTTCTTTGGAGTTCCCAGAAGAGTAGGATGATCACCTATATAGTTGCACAATTGTGCAATTCCATATAATTTTTTATTACATGTAATTCAATACCTTGCCTCATTAAAATTATCACAGAGATCATTTGACATGTGTATTTGCTATCAAAACCAGGAATATAATCCTATAAGTCTGTTACACATGTATATATAGTTTTAGTTTAAGCAATATATTATTCTAAAAAAAATGGAATATATAATTCAACAAACAAACATAAAAAATAGATCCAGGAACAAGCAAAAAAAGGCTTATATGATCCCATTTTCATAGCAACTATAAAGTTCAAAACTGAATGGCCAAGACATAGTGGAAAAATTATGGTGTTATAATTGTTACATACAAAATGTTGAATATAAATAATAGTATATGTACATGAATAAATAACTAAGCGTTAGTTATGTGTAAGTTTCTAATTCGTTTCACTCAAATAAACATAAAACATTTATAAAATAAACAACAACACTCATTATGGTTGGTGCCACTAACTAAACAGCGCAACTGTGTACAGCTTTATATAAATACATTGCATTACAAAAAATTTCATTCACACACAACTCTTGAGTGCCCATGAGTATCAGTGTCCATGATGATGCCATTCTGTTCCTTAACCTTCAAAACATAAAAGCAATAATAATTAAATTTTTATTAAAAATAAAAAACAACCTGCACCTTGAGAACTTATGGCTCGAATGACACCTGTCATATCATCAACTTCACACTCGTGCAAAACCCCTGAAATCATTCATGCAGAAACAACCGGTTATCATCTATACACCCTTATAGTATATCTATAACAGCCCATACATGCCATAATTTGCTTAGATATACCTTTTATAAGGAAATATATACACACTGGTACTCATATAGACATAAATAATAAGTTGACAAAATACTCTTCTAGTTTGAGAATCGCTTAGATAGAGTAATAAAGTTCTGAACTGTTTAAAGATTTGAATATTTGAAGCATCCAGTAGGTTTGAATCTCCTTGAAGTAAAAGCTAGTGTCTACAATAGTAATTTTAGAAGGGCAACATTTAATTTGTATTTAATTGACTTTAGCTATTGCAGTAATTGAATATAAATAGATTAAAACAAAGTGACTACTGGTAATTGTAACTGAAGTTATTACATGTATGTAGAAAAACAAATCACATGGTGTTTTTACTATTTTCAGAACCAATCAGCTTCTGTGGGGGATAATACAAAAAGTGCTAGAGAGCAAGAACTAAAGTAAGTTAAGAATAAAATTTGAATATGTGTCTACTATTCTATAATTGAGTCCTAATAGTAGTTAAGCTGTCTCTCTCAAAACTGAGGTCTTGAATCTGTGTTTTTAAAACTTTTTAACTGCAGTGTACGTGTGAGGTAGGTGACTTTCCCAGCTACATTTGTAGTTATATCTGCTGCCTATACCTCTGCAAAATAGTTTGAGGGGTATCTAGGAATCACCATGTCCATCCGTCTGTCTGTCTTTGTAAAATCGTGTACAGACCATATCTCATAATTGGTTTGAACCCCTGTCATAAAACTTCACATGAATAATCTTCATGGTCCAAAGGTATGTCATGATCTTGATCAAAGGTCATATAAGATAGGTAAAAAATCCTTGCTTATTGGCCCTAACTACTAAAAATTTGAACATTGTCTTTAACTATTGAATTCTTCATGAGATATGTACACACCCTCAGGTTAGCATTAGGACCCATGGTTATTGGTTTCAGAGGCATCTCACCAGACCTACTTCTTTCCTGTAGTTACACAATTTTAATATTTATTCTCATGTTTTGCAGTTCATATACAGAGAAGAAACAGAGGTCTTCAGAACTGGCATGCAGATTATGTAACAAAGTGTTCATATCAAGGGAAGATCTGAACTCGCATGAAATTATCCACACCAGTAAAAACATCTACAAGTGTCAAGTGTGTAGCAGACTGTTTGACAACAATTTCTGGACCATTATATCACTCAATCAAAGAAAGGCTCCTATTTTTGTGGAATTTGTAATAAGGAGTATCGCAAATTGGGGAGTTTAAAAATGCATTTCAAAGTCGGATGTGGAAAAGAAACTTACCATTGTGATAAGTGCGGAAAAGAATTTTCTTTAAAAGAAAATCTATTAGCACACCTAGTTACTTATGGAGACCAATCCTCAATTTCCTGTCCAATTTGTAAACAGCAATTTCGTACATTACTCTAGTCTTACATATGTACATGAAAAACCACAGCAAGCAATATGAATGTGATATTTGTTGCAAGAAGTTTAGTAGTGTCCATTATTTGAACTTACACAAAATACATCATGAAGCAAGGACAGAAGACCATTTTAGATGTGACATATGTGACTGGAAATTTACCCAGAAGATAGACTTCACTCAACATGTGGAAGAGCATAAAAATGAAAAGATTAGAGGTGAAAAAATGAAAAACAAAGAAACTTCAACTCAGAAACCATCAGAGAGAAATAAAAAAAATGGACAGCATAGAAACACATATTGCAGAGAAACAATCTGAAAAAAATACAATCAACATTATATAATCTGAATCTAGAAAGTGCATCACATTTTGATACAATGGCGGATGAAGACAAACATTTTGATGATTGTGAATCAGTTGAAGGTCAAAGTTCACCGTCTATAGATACAACTGTGAAGAATACATGGATGAAGAAATTCTGAATGAAGGTTTGGAAAGCTTCAAGAGTAAATCAAACAAAGAAGAAAATATGATTGGTGAAACACGAATGTTTGGTAACTCGGCAAAAAATGCTTCAATAAATAATAGAGAAAAAGAATGTGTTATTGGCCGGGGTTCATTTTGGTGTTATAAATGTGACTTCTTCTTCCCTGATGAAAAGTTATTGCTAAAACACACAATGCTACACATAGATGAAAGGCCTTTTAAATGTAATCTTTGTCCCAATTCATTCTTCTGCAGGTTTGAATTAAAAAGACACAAATTAAGATGTGGAATAACTTATAAATGTGATATTTGTTTGGTAGAATTTACAAGAAATTCTGAACTCAAGTCGCACAAGGCACAGTTCCACAAACAGTCTGACAAAAATGAAAAATGTGTACCGGTACATACAAATACATCAAAACCACATAAACCATATAAAAAAACAAATTATTGAACAAATAGAAATAGAACACATGATGGTCAAGTCAAACATGGAAACAAAGAAAAAACAAGATTTAGAATTTGAAGATGGTCAGAAAAACTTTTCAGAGCTGAAATTTGAAGTTATTATAAAGAAAGAACTACTACACTAGAAAATATTGAATGAAAATACAGATCAAATGGAATACAATCACTGAGTGAAGGTTTGCATACAAGTGAAATGGTAATGAATGGTGAAGAAAAAGATTTAGATTCTATGGAAAAATGTCAGGACAATATAACTGCTCTTGTAAGTAAGGAATAAATGAATAAGATGAAAAATGAAGTTAAAATCATTCCTCTGTAAAGAATTATTTCTATAAACTATGATTTTGAAATGGATCATGTTTACAAAAACATTTTAAACAGTACATCTGTCCCTTGATTCACAATCATTCTTTAACTTATCATTTTCATCACTTAAATTTAGCAAATTTTGACAATATTTTTTTAACTAAGAATAAACATTATTGACAAAACTAGATGACAAATATTTCGAGTTTGAAATATCGTCAAAATGACACCTTCTTAGAAATTAACAAAATTAATAAGATTTAAATTTTGAATTTAGAATTCAAATTTATTACAAAAAATTGTCTGGTCACGAAAAGTTGAAAAATTGCTGATGTAATGTAAATTAACATCATTTAAAACATTGATGCAGGTATAAGGGAAATAACTCCAGTATGCCTGCAAAAAATATTATGTTACTTTGAGTTGTCTTCCTTAGATTACTAAGATTTGTAGCTGTTTTTATATTTTGTACATATTATTGAGAATCTCACATTAATAATCAGTCTATTTAAAAGTTTTGAACTAATAACAAATGTTGTTTGTGCTTTGCTGTATAGTCTGTCCAAGATCTGATGGCAGAGTGTTTATAAACTTGGACGGGTTTTAAAAAATCCATGAATAGGTGTAAGAAGCATATCTCTGCATGTGTATAATCAAGCAGTGCACACACTTTATTAGCCAAAAGTACCATAACATTAAGATAGACTCGCTGTATACTTTGCCATCAGACTGTGGACAATCAACCTTTATTTATTTATTTTATTTATAAATTTATAAGCAATGTCACATTATAATTATGATGTGAATAATTTATTTATACAATTGTTTTATTGTTGGATATTGCTGAATTTTTGTTATTTTTTATTTGTAATTTTTGAAAGTATTTTACTGCATTGTTATTATTATTATAGTGTCCTAGCTTTAGTTATAAGTATATGTGCAGTGTATGTTATACTGTCCAAACCAAACTGAAGATTTGTTGTGCATGGTTCAACATTCTGTATCTAGAGATTAATCAAACAGTAGATGTCATCATCTTCAGCATGCTGTAGTTTACTTTTCTAATCTATGTTGTCAAAATTATAAAGTGCCACAATTTACGTATATTTACAAGTACCGGTACATGTACAGCGTTATCTGTCTAAACCAAAACTCCCATATAACTGAAGATTTTGTTCAGTTTTCACAGGTTAATGTACACTGTATTCACATAACAATATAGTGTGTGCCATGATTTCATGAACCCTTGAGCAGTTAAATATGTGCTATGGTTTCAAGAACCCTTGTTTTACTATAAAACTTATTATTTTAATTTTTGTTGCTGTGTTCATATCAGCAGCATCTGCTATTATTAAAAAATGAAGTTTATTACAAATTTAAAATGAACCAATAGTCTTCAGCATTACAAACTCATAATTAAGTTTCCTCACATGCAGTGATTACAAACACAATTTAACATAATTTTCAGAATAGTTACCATGTTTTTTTCCATACTCAGGTAATAGCAATGTTTGTGGTTTCATAAATTTTTTGACCACTGCAGTAGCTCAGTTGGTACATCAGTGCTGACTCGGTAAGTGGGAGGTTGTGGGTTGAAACCCTGACAGGGATCTGACCCAAGACTCAAAAGTGGTTAGTTACTGTTCTTTCACCAAGCACTTGGCATTACAAAGTGAACGTGTTAGTTCTTTAGGATGAGAACTTAAAATAAACGAGATCTCGTGTCACAGAACTTTAGGCTTGGCATCATAAAGAACCCTGCTATAGAATTCCATCAGCGCAATGCACATGCAAAATTTCTGCATCTTTGTCTATAGCTGGCCATGTCTTGATAAAAGGGAAATACTCTTGTCTGGGATGTTAAGCACCACTACTTAACTCATAAATTTCCATGTTTTACATAACATTTTTTATCATAGTTACTTTTAAAGTGATCTGTTGGTCACAGTTTCTGTTATATTCACAGCTTCTGGTACTAAAACTGTATTTTTTCTTTATACAAAAACGTATATACATGACTGTACATGTCATACAATGTTATATGTATTGGTAGGTTTTTCCTAATAAATAGTACTTGTATGTTATTTATTAATCTTAAATTTATTTTATATATTGATATAGAGCTTGTGTAGATTTTAAAGACATGACTGCACATGTTAAATCATGCACTTTTACACATATGTATAGTTTTTTGTTTTTTTCTCCCTTCTAACAAACAGTGCTAATTATTTATTTTCTAATTTATTTTATTTACTTATTGTTAAAAAAGGTCTGAATTTTATATACATTTAGTTGTGTGTGTAATATATTTATTTCTTTACATTCTATGAATATTGAAATTTAATTTCGGAACTTATTCTTTTTTATCGTATATGAAGATTTTCACTCATGATTGGATATTTTCACGGATGATTGATTCTGTGTTGTGTACTACTGCATGCATTTCTGGGTAGGTTATATAGTAAGTAACATGCACATTTTTTAAGTTATTCGAACCGGTTGCAAGCCAAGAGTTATGTCTCATTCTGATAGAGATTCAGATAGGGAATCCAGGCATGGTAAAAAGGGGCACAAAGATAAAAAAGCATACCCACTCTGCCCTGGGAATCCAGGCATGGTAAAAAGGGGCACAAAGATAAAAAAGCATACCCACTCTGCCCTGGGAATCCAGGCATGGTAAAAAAGGGCACAAAGATAAAAAAGCATACCCACTCTGCCCTTTTCCCTTTTTATTCTTTTCCTTATACTCTGTATGTACCATGCTTTTTATTATTTTGTAAAAAAAAAATAGATAATATAAACAGATGTTTCATTTATATTTTATAATCATGATGCGTATCTTATAAATATATAAAGAGCTTGCAACTAGTCATCCAATTTTAATTGTTTTTGTTTTATTTTCACAGTTAGTCAAGAAAATACTTATTTTTAGAGGAACAGAGAAAATAAGATATATAAATAATTATGTGGTGTACATAATATTTTTTATGTATATTAGGTATTTATTATTTCAAAGTAACATTTCATATACATGTACAGTAAAACCTTGTTTCAATGACCCTTGATTAACCAGGGCTACCTGGTCTATCAGACCCTTTAGATTATGTTATTGACTCTTGAATTTGACTCCTGATTTTTGGTCCTAGCACTATTGATGAGGAATTGTATTAACGGCCCATATAGCACTTTAAAATTAACATTGTAGATTTGTAATAAGTAAGTTGAAAAATAAACAACTCTTGGGACTTAAAAATGTCAATTGAAATCTGCAAATTTTCATGTGTGTTTTACTTTCATGTAAATTTGCAAGAGTCAAAAACACCAAAAAAAAACCCACTTTCACAAATATTTCATTTTGTTATTCAACTTGCCTTTAATAGGAAAGTAAAAGTAAACAAATATCTAGAAATGAGGATTCTTGCGAAAAATTAACTTACATGAAAATTTCCCAATTAACAGAATCTTTTATTATCAGTGATTTTACCATGTGTTTATTATCATGTGTTCTGTATTCCTATTTCATGTTTTTATCTACAAATGTCTATATTCCCCAATGCATGATAAAACTATTTTTGTTTTGAAGTTAAGAGATATTCTGAAGCTAAAGTTGTCATTCTTAAAAGTTACTATATTGTTTATAGGAAAACATTCACAGGGAATAATTATTTGCTTTAGTCCAGGTACATACATTACTGTGAAAATAAATTCCAAGTAAATGTTTCTGGACATAGTAACATTTATTTCCTACTTCCAAAAGTGGATGATAGACAGTCGCATGTGTCATATACCATATTTTGAATTTTATCATAAAATACATTCAAAAAATGGTATATGACAATAGACAATATACCATTTTTTGAATGTATTTTATGATTAAATTCAAAAAATGGTATATGACACATGTGTTGTTATTATGTTCTTGAAAGTAGTGTAGTACAGTGAATTGCTGATATAAAAACAATTAAACCACTGGATTACTTGATTTAAAACACATTCTGAAGTAAAGTAAACTGGTACTTGTTAAATTAATGCTTAGGTTTTGTTAAAAGTCTAATCAACAATGGGATGTATTTAACATCCCTATAAAACTGTCTGCTTTTTTAATCCCTTATAGCTAATACTGCACATACCGTAACAATATTTGATGGAAATTCACCTTTAGTGGATTTTTTATCATTCATAACATTTTAAGAGTTTTTATTTCTCATAAATTGTAAAGCACAATACATTCAGAGAAATTTTTCTTGAATCACAGAGGGTACTGTGTATTGGAAGCATATGGATTAATTTGCTTGGGATACAAGTTTAATAAAATAAAACTTTTGAGTAAAATTGAATACTGTTGTTGGCTGTTTTTTTGTTTTTTGGGGTTTTTTAGCTCACCTGAGCCAAAGGCTCAAGTGAGCTTTTCTGATCACAATTTGTCCGTTGTCTGTCGTCGTCGTCGTCGTAAACTTTTCACATTTTCATCTTCTTCTCACGAACCACTGGGCAGATTTCAACCAAATTTGGCACAAAGCACCACTAGGTGAAGGGGATTCAAGTTTGTTCAAATGAAGGGCCACACCCTCTTTAAAGGGGAGATAATTGAGAATTATTGAAACTTTGTTGGTATTTTTCAAAAATCTTCTTCTCAAAAACTATTCGGCCTGTAAAGCTTAAACTTTTGTGGAGGCATCCTTAGGAAGTGTAGATTCAAGTTTGTTCAAATCATGGTCCCCGGGGGTAGGGAGGGGCCACAAGAGGGGGATCAAGTTTTACATAGGAGTATATAGAGAAAATCTTTAAAAATCTTCTTCTCAAAAACTATTAGGCCTGAAAAGCTCAAATTAAAATGGAAGCATCCTGAGGTAGTGTAGATTCAAGTTTGTTCAAATCATGGTCCCCGGGGGTAGGGAGGGGTCACAAGAGGGGGATCAAGTTTTACATAGGAATATATAAAGAAAATTTTTAAAAATCTTTTTCTCAAAAACTATTAGGCCAGAAAAGCTCAAATTAAAATGGAAGCATCCTCAGGTAGTGTAGATTCAAGTTTGTTCAAATCATAGTCCCTGGGGGTAGGGTGGGGCCACAAGAGGGGGTCAAGTTTTACACAGGAATATATAGAGAGAATCTTTAAAAATCTTCTCCTCAAAAACTATTAGGCCAGGAAAGCTCAAATTAAAATGGAAGCATCCTCAGGTAGTGTAGATTCAAGTTTGTTCAAATCATGGTCCCCGGGGGTAGGGAGGGGCCACAAGAGGGGGATCAAGTTTTACATAGGGGTATATAGAGAAAATCTTTAAAAATCTTCTTCTCAAAAACTATTAGGCCTGAAAAGCTCAAATTAAAATGGAAGCATCCTCAGGTAGTGTAGATTCAAGTTTGTTCAAATCATGGTCCCCGGGGGTAGGGAGGGGTCACAAGAGGGGGATCAAGTTTTACATAGGAATATATAAAGAAAATTTTTTAAAATCTTTTTCTCAAAAACTATTAGGCCAGAAAAGCTCAAATTAAAATGGAAGCATCCTCAGGTAGTGTAGATTCAAGTTTGTTCAAATCATAGTCCCTGGGGGTAGGGTGGGGCCACAAGAGGGGGGTCAAGTTTTACACAGGAATATATAGAGAGAATCTTTAAAAATCTTCTCCTCAAAAACTATTAGGCCAGGAAAGCTCAAATTAAAATGGAAGCATCCTCAGGTAGTGTAGATTCAAGTTTGTTCAAATCATGGTTAAATAATAGTGTATTTTCCATGCTGTATTCTTTTATATAAGTATTTTGATATAAAGTTAAATATATTGTTCATGAGAAATATATTAATTGTACTTGTATTTAAAAGCTAATTTTTAATGTAAATCCTGCTGTATTCTATAATTTCTATTTGCCATTTCCCGATTACAGTATTCGGCCTATGCATTTTCTCTCTTTTGAGATTGGTAGATTGCATGATGAAAATTTTTTTTAAAATTATTTCATTGGTTGAAATGCTGTAAGAAAAAGGTAACGGAATAAGCCGAGGCTTGTCGAAACATCAACCTTTTACGGTACATAGAAATACTTACAAATTGTTTAGTGAAAAGCATCGGTAGGAAGTATAGATTTCAGTTTGTACAAAACCTCCCTCCCCTGCACTCACTTCAATACTGAACTCATTTCGGCTTCTACCTAGCAAGTTGCTCAGGTGAGCGATGTGGCCCCTGGGCCTCTTGTTTAGTAAATGCTTCCTTCAGTTGGTCTTGTTTTAATATTTAGTTGTGACATGTACATAAGATTGCTATATATTTGTTTACATAGGCACTGTCCATTGTACATGTATGGGTCTGTAGCTCACCTGGTAGAAACCAATGGGACCTTATTTGAATGGCATGACAAGTCTGCATGTGTGTGTCCATTAGCTTTATCTGAAAGTATTGGACTTTTTGTGATCAAACTGAGTGTGGAAGTCCCCTGGGTCCCTAAATTATAGATTGTTCATGCAACATTTGATGCACAAGATGATCATTTTCATCATATGATATAAAAACTGAAAAGTACAAATTGTTTTGTAATTTAATTTAAATTACTGATTAACTATTGCAGATATACAAAATAGTATTTCAAACTTTTTACAGGTCCACTTAGAGACACCAAATGAATTTTCCAGAAAGTGCAAAAACAATTAAAATGCCTTTCCCAAAAACCAGAAGTTCATTACACTTGAAGCGTGCAAGTAATATGGGTCTTTAAACTGCATCGCTCACTTCAGCGTGGCTACAGATGAATTTAAAATGAGACATCAGACAATAACTTACAGCATCCGTTATGGCTTTAGTTGTTGCATTCTGGGTAAATTTCAGTGATTTCAAGAAGACTAATAAGATGCATTTTAACAGTTAGCGAAAAGCTACAACGTAAAGTAAAGGGAAAATAAACAAACGCATAAAGGAATGGATAATATACAGGTCCGTTCAAAAAGTAACGTCACCCTTTTTCCAAAACGAAACTTCACACCCCTTGTTTCTGTATTAAAGTAGAACTAAAGAATTAACATGACTAATTATTTGTTAATTATAATAATATTTGTCTTGGCATACTCTCAAACACTTCTGTGCACTTGGCTTTTGTTATCTTATCAGTGACTTTGCATGGGATTCCAAAGAGTATCTAGAATTTGATCAAAGATTATCCTTAGGTACTTCCTTCCTTAAATTATTCCACAGATTTTCTATGGGATTTATGTCCGGAGAATTACCAGACCTTTCTATAACGGGTATACTTTGAGTTTGTATAAAATTTGGTGTCACTTTGACGAATTAGTAAAGGAAAATGCACCACAAAACACACGATAGAAAATACACATTGAGCAGATTCATGAACCATGTTTATAAACTGAAAACCCTACCTTATTCTAATTTTACCAAGTAATCTTCAAATTCATTTTATAATTCTGCCTAGGCGAGCTCTTGCAGATGAAAGTATTATTTGAAAATCAAACTTCAACCAAACATACTTATACATTTTTTTATCAGAAAATAACTATTGCTAATATATTTATCATTGAATTGAGAAATATATTTGATTTTAATTGTAACTGTTTGAAGGAAATAGTTTAATTTTTATGGATTTTGATTGTCATTTTAAGAGTTCGAATTTACAAAATTACTTGACATCATGTTATTTTTGTCAGCAAGTGGATAAAACGCTGTTTATACATAATTTGGTGTCTAATTAAAAGGTTTATCTTAATATTTAACACCTACTGCAGTAAAATAATGAAACAAATGATTTTAGATTCTACAAAAGGGGGGGTGACGTTTCTTTTTGGAAATTTAGGGGTGACTTTACTTTTTGAACGGACCTGTACATGTATATAAGTAATCCCAATTTTAATTCTTTTTTTTTTTTTTTTTGTCCCCGCCATGAATTTGGCCAGATTACAGCGTTACTTATGTCAATGCCTTTGAATGTATGCACGTCCCGTCCCTCGCGAGAATTCATTTCCATGCTGTAACTTTTGTATTAAACAAGGTATAAAATAGAGGCCCTGGTTAAAAACAGTCAAGATAAAGATCACAGGATCATACAAAATTTTGAAAAATTGCACTTTTTTATCCGTTTCCGGTCCTTAACTTTTGTATCTTAAGAGATATCAAACTGATATTAACAAGATATATGTAGTATGGCAAACGGATGTGTCACGTACCAAGTTGGGGCATAAGGGTCAACGTCAAAGGACCACACAATCTTTTAAAATTGCACTTTTTCACCCGTCTCCACTCCTAAACATTTGTAGAAAAAGAGGTATCAACGTGTATACGGTATCGAAAGAGTATGTGTCGATTACAAAATTTTAGTAATTAAGGTCAATGTCATAATTACTACAACATGAGTGGAAAAGTAAACCCCATTCAATCAATCTATAATGAATAAAGCGGGGGCATATGTGTCATATTGACACTTTACACTTGTTTGAAACATAGATTGATGACAGGTTCTTGAAATACACATGTATTTCCATTAATTTGATTTAGATAATTTTTTGGTCTGGTAAGAGATATTGATATTGCCCTTCTACATATGAATATCATATATTTGACCATTTTAAACTGAGTTTTATTTTATTATCTTTTTACAGATGGGGAAATAACCATCAAGCTTTCGAAAGATTAAATTTGTTTTAGAGTCCGTTTATTATTACATATAATTTTCAGTGCTTGAAACATATAAATGTTTATTAAAATGACACCAATGTGTGTAATTCTAATTTTCTTTTGAGTGATAGTTTATATTGCAAATCGAAAGTTATTGAAAGTACCCTGTCGGTTCAGTTTTATACCAAAGACTATTCAGTACTTTTTACTGAGTTAACCTGAAAAAGACTACAATTGGAAAAAAAACCTCCAAAATACAATTGACCGGGATCGAATTCACAACATTGAGATTATGTAGGATGCGGCTTTGTGAGTTAAATATGAAGCCGAATTTTACAAAGACTTGAAAAAATATAGCTTTTTATAAGCCAACAACAATTGAACTTTTCATGGATGACATATTCATGATTTTTTAATGATCCTAAGGCATGACATACGAAATGTTGTTTTTTGACTTTGTTTCAGAGCCCAGCTTATTAAATTAGTTGGACCTTGTACCTAAAACAACTACGAATTTCGCGTCCACTTCGTGGCGGCTATTCAATATCTACCTTTCTTTAGGGTTCTTGTTTTGTTGGTCGTTTCTTAATTATATATAATGTTCCATAGTCATTTTAAACGGTTGAAAGCAATTTTCAATTCAGCCTCGTCAGTCAGTGTTTATCGGGAAAATTCAATAGAACCTTGTAAGTTACGGTGAAGGTTCGCCAAGACTTTTTTGTTAAAGGTTAAAAGAAAACGTTAATGAAGTCTGCTTAACCGGAAATTTCAATGGAACCTTGTAAGTTACAGCAAAGTTTACGATTTAGATTATTGCATCTAATATGGCATACTTTTACGACAGTCATAGTCGACTGCCATCGTGTTTTAAATTTGACTTAATACTTTTCGCGATTCTGGGAATATTCGCGTGATATTTGAATTCGCGACTGAGAGTCCTCGCGAAATAACGCGTCAATAAATCTCTCGCGATAAAAAAGTAATCTACATTACATAAGGCTTATATACCCTACAGGCATTAGGGTAGAGCCATACCATGGTGACGTCGTCGTTTTGTGCGTGCGGTGGAAATACCTGATTTGACGTCTTTTTTATTTATGACGTCACGAATGTCTTCGGCGCCTACAGAATTATGGCGGGAACACTGTTATGCGTAGCATTAAGAATAATTTTCTTCATTCACAAAAGATTAGAATATCAATTCTGTGTACAATTTTTTAAGAACAAAATATATATTGTAACGGAAAATAGGTATAGATATGTATACACTGCTGAAGGTAT
Source organism: Anadara kagoshimensis (assembly GCA_021292105.1). Taxonomy (NCBI): domain Eukaryota; kingdom Metazoa; phylum Mollusca; class Bivalvia; order Arcoida; family Arcidae; genus Anadara; species Anadara kagoshimensis. The sequence goes on along the minus strand of CM037871.1, from coordinate 57,097,383 downwards.
AAATAATTGAAAGATTTAAGTACATTATTTGAAACACTGATGTTTAAATACTGCTTTATGCGAGTTTTTTCGGTGATTTTAAATACAAAAAGTAGGATGCAAACTAACGATTCTTCAAGAAACATACTGTATCATAATTTTCTCGGTGTCAAATTTTAGCAGTTTGACTATGCTCATGTATTTGCGTTTCATTTTGGCGGCCTATATATAATCTATGCGAATCCTCTTTCCACTTTAATTCATCTGTGTTGGGTAATGGTTGCTATAGATACAGACCATATGATATTTAAAATTGGTTTTGTTTTCCACAACACTGGCGTAGCTGCTTATTATCACTGTAAACACGTGCTTACAAATAATTTTGACAATTAATTTTTTTTTTTTTTTTTTTTTTTTAGTTGTTGATTATCTTTTGTAATCTGTTCTAAATATTAAAATAATTATTTTAATCCTACTTTCCCACAAAACTATAAAACAAGTCGGTGAAATTTAAAAAAAAAAGGGCTGCTCCATTATGGGTAATTATCGCTTTGTAGCTATATTATTTTAGGCTAGGTATCTTTAGTGGTGTTACCCTTAAAATTGTTCCACGTTCGATTTTTTAAATAACCCTCCCAAAGCAAAATTTAAGTTTACTTTTGTTTATTTTAATGAAAAGGAAACGTTCGTTTTTTATCCTGCAGTACATGATCAACAATGAAATTCATCGCGCAATAAAAGTCGTTGAATCTTATACATTTATTAACAATGTTCTTCACTGTAAGTCTTCGGTATGTTTATGTAAATGTATAAAATCTTGTTTATAAATAATTTATAAACAATAGAATCAAGATCTTGCACGATCTTGAATTTCATGACCGGATACGAACGCTAGTTTTATTCTGCGTTCATTGTTGATTTTGATTTTCGTATATTATTATACTAAGTATATTATTATTATTATTATTATTATTATTATTATTATATAAAATCTAAACGACGCTCACGCTGTGACACAGATAATTGGTTTGAGCGTCATTTTAGCGTTCAATCGAAGACCGTTGAAATCACGTTCGTGCAACCTATTCGTACCATTTAAAGAAGAGCGGAGCGGTCATTCAGTGCCCTGAAACGTGTAAAGACCTACCTTCGATCAACAATGGTAGAGGACAGGTTGAAGGGCTTGTCACTGATGCATGTGCATCCAGAAATCGAACTTGATTTTGACCAAGCCATCAATACTTTTGCATCAAATGGTAACCGCAAAATCCATCTTCTGTTCCCTTATTAAACCGGACGGTGGTTAAAGTTTTGGAGTATTTTCCACATTGACCTGTCGCTGCTCAGGCCTATGTCTTATATTTGAAATTGTATTGTTGTATATAGCTTTGTGCCATAACGTCTTAACGACAGTTCTCAGAAAAAGTAAAAACAAAAAAAAAGAAGACAAAACACAGAAAAAAACTAAAAACAAGAAGTGTCTTGAAGACATTTCCCAGAAAACAAAACTTAAAAAAAAGTAAAAAAAAAAATAATAAAAAAATTGTTTAAAAAGGAAAAAAAAAGAAAATAAAAAGAAAAAAATCAAAGCTGGCTGTGATTCTTTGCTATCTGATATCCTTGTTTTCATGCATACTTTATATAACTAGCTCAATAGCTAAATGTGGGGACCAAATGCCGGGAGAGGGCCAAATTCATCCTCTGACATTCAAATTCTGCTCAGCTTCTTGGGGGGGGGGGGGGGCGGCAGCCCCCCAAACCCCCTGCTTACAAATTCAGAAATCTTGGCTACGCCGCTGCACAACCAGATAGCTCACAATCAGTTGGTTTTTTTTTTTTTTTTTTTTTGTAATATCAGACGAAAAACATTGAATTATTTATAATAGTACATAAATGATAACTTCTTACGTAAGGAATAAGGCTTGTTTCCTTGTTTCAGGATTTTGATGCAAATTTATGAAAAAAGTAGCTTGACGACGACCCCCTGTTTTTTATTTCCGAAAATCAAATCATGTGCAAAATATGTGAAACTCGGGGGTCGTATTCGACTTAGCTTTTTTAATAGTCTACAAATTAGCGTAAGGGTGTTACTTTTAGTTTTCCGGAACTTTAATGTTCTTTCTTGATAGGTAGGCTGTAGATCTTCTTTTTGATTCTCTAAGTTTCTGGTGGTGCTGCTTTTATCATCGTCTGGAAATCTGGTTCAACGAGACTTTTATTCATAACAAGGTATTAATCACTTGGGCAGATCTTGAGTGTGTTGATTTAGTTGTTAGGACTTGCATTCGCAAATAGCAGATTGTACATGGGGAAGAAGCAAAATACGGTGGCTTAACTTTACCCTCTCTTTGCCTCTAATAGCAAGTTTTAACCACTTCATTAGATCCGAATAGTATGCCCAGGTAAAAGAAATTCTAACAGGTTTATATACAACATACATTTTTAAACACAAAACTTAGTAGCTATGATTGTGCCAGATGATGGTACGGTTTATTAATTTTCTTAAGTCGGGCCAGTGTGTATCCATTGCACTGGGTCGATGACCTGTGGGTCTCGTTGATTAAATCGTTTTTCACAATTAGTTATTTATATTATTAACGCACGTGGACGCTCTTAATGTTCTCGTTATACATCCTAAGAGACTCGCGACCTGACTAAGTCCTTGGAAGCAATCCTGCATATGAATGGATGGGGCATCTCACAAATACTTTTGAAATGAAAATATCAGAATTGGTTTACAATATTTGGATTCTTATTTAAGACTGCTACGCTGTGGGAGAATACATAATTGAACATAAGAAAAATATGTAATGGCAATGGACATTGCTTGAGACATTGGGGGGGGGGTTCACCTCAGTTGTGAAATTGACACTTAAATTTAGCCAATTTTTGTCATAACACACCTATATTACAATATTTTTCATAAACAACGTGAACATTGATACTTTTTTCAATACAGAAGAATTAAAACATTATTTCTACACTGAATTTATGACCCAAATGCAAATTCTAACAATTTTGGAAAATATTTTGTTTCCATGACAATCACCCAAAAAACTGTCAAATTTTACCTCTTCCTGTTATACCACTTCGGTAGCTCAGTTGGTACAATACTCGCTTCTTACGCGAGAGCCGCGGGTTTGAACTCTGACCTGGTCTTGCCAAGACTTAAAAATAGATAGTAATTGTTCTTTCGCAGAGCATTTGACATTTAGAAATGAAAGTCACAGGGTCTTTTGGAATAGACCATAACTCTGATGTCAGTTCACGCTAAATAACCCTACCCTGTACACTGTGCGCAATATAAAAGTAAACATTCCTGCAAATTCCGCTATAACTTATGATGTCTCGATATAAGTGACTTTGACGAAAACTCAATTCAATTAACCACATGCAAAAAACCATAAAAAGTTAATTGACGAATATGTCAGAAACTGCCTTATATCAAGACCTCTAAACATTATTATTTCTATTTATTTATTTATATAATTCATCCATTCATTTATTTATTCTTCCATGTAAGTTTGTATTTATTGCTATGTATTTAATGTTTTTATCTTTTATGTTATTATTAATTTATAATTTATTATGTATGTATAAGTTCAATTTTTGACGGATATTTAATGCGTGAATGAATAAATTCTTTAAATTTACTATGTAAACGTTGTAAAATATTGAATTAAAAAGAATATCCTAAACATTCAGTAATATGTACAACATATTAGCCATATATATATATATATATATATTATCTAGATAATATATGAAATGTACTAATATTGCGTGATGTTATTTTTATTTACCCCTTCATGTAATCTTTAATCCCTTAAAATTATTTAAAACGTATAAATGAAATCATCAGAAAAAATAAAAACGTATATAACATTCGATTTCATGCGTAAAATACCAATTTTAAATAATTTTGTATAATTTCCAGTTTTTTACCTACGAGTTACCTCCCCTGATATCTATACTTATAGTCTTTCATGTCACAAAAATTATTTACACGCTCGAGGTAATATCCATGAACTATAAATACCATGCCACTATAAACTTAAATAAACCCACATGTTGCTTAAATTTACGTTTTTGTAACACATCCACATGAAAATATCATTAAACAACAGTTTTATATAAAATATTCCGATATGCTCCATTTAGTAATTGAAAACGAGGCTGCGATGTTCACTCAACCGAAGCGTAACCTGTTTAATCAGACGACGAGAACCGCCATTATTCGTCGACAGCGTTTTTTATGGGCGATTATTTGCTGTATAAGCACAAGTGTGGATTGTTTTAACATTTCGGTTTTAATTGGAATGGCATAGTATTTAAATTTAAGGTAAGTTTTATAAAATAAGCGGTGTTTATCAGATAATTCGCCATATTGTCGATCCTCTCTTTATTGTTGTCTATTTTTAGCATGTTAACTGGCGCGAAAGTAGGTCATCGTTTACTTGTTATAAACACAACGTATACACATATCGATTCACTGTTTCGTGTTGTATAACAGCGACGTTAACACGAGTTGTCGGATACACTCAACTGAAACATGAGAGACAATACGTATTGATTTTTATCTCGGTAGACTATGGTAAACTGAACATTACTGATATGGCAGGCGATGGTAGTAATCTTAAGTAAACGTGTGTAGTTTTAATAAATCGATATGGTCGATGTGTATATAGATTAAGCATGTGCGTAGTAACACCCACAGTTACCAGTGCGATGTAAATTATATTACCTTAGGTGTTTAAAACATGCCATGCCGAGTTTTATAGTTCATACATTTACTTGTTTATGATCTAAACCACTATGTTTACAGGGATTACATAGCACAACTGGATATCGAGTATTATGTATTTATAATCTATATTATTTATTTGTAAACGCATATATATTCCATCACCGCAGATGGATCATCTTTAATAGTTAAATAACAGAAATGAAAATAAATAAATAAATAAATAAATAAATAAATAACTACATAGCGAATGGTCGGTTGATACAGCTTAATACATCGGTTGCAACTGTTACATAAATCGGTTAGGTACGAGTTCTGAGGCACCACTCTTTATTTATTTATTTATTTAATTATTTACTTATTTGTTTTCAGCTTCCATAAATTAACTTTTAATTATGAAATGAATGAAAAAAGGAATGTTCAAACAAAAAAAAAAAAAAAAAAAAAACGACTCAAAGCGGACTGATCGGTGAATAACCGGTTACCTAATTACGTACAGGTTCATAGACACCGACTCATTTTATTTATTTATTTATTGTAAAAGTTTGAAATTTGGACCATACAGCAATTTTCATATTTAAAAACAATTGATTATATTATATATGAAGAATTAATGATGTACTAAAGTACTTAGTTAAAACACCTGTCTGCAGATAAAGGGAGAGTGAGTAATGGTGTTTAACGTCCCAGTCAAGAATATTTCACTTATATCGAGACGTCGCTACAGGCGAAGATGCAGACATTTTGCCTGTGCGTTGCGCTGATGGCATTATACAGCAGGATTCTTTAACGTGCCAAGCCCACCGTGACACGGGACCTCATTTATTTTAAGTTCCCATCCGTAAGAACCGTGATTTTCATTTCGTAATGCCGAGTGCTTGGCGAAAGAACAGTCACTACCCACTCTCAAGTCTTGGATCAGACCAGACCGGGGTTCGAACCCACGACATACCACTTACGAAGCGAGCACTCTACCGACTGAGGTATCGAAGTGGTAGATAAAGGGAAGGCATAACAGAGTATTTATGATTTATCACCAGTATAGATTTCTTTAAAATCAGAATTACAAAAATGTCATGGTACTTTACGGAGGTATTTTTTACTTTTAAATTGTCCATCTCCGACCGTCTACCAAGTTAAGGGGTTACATAATTATTTTTGTATATGTCCAACCCTCCCCCAAAATAGATGCCGTTGCAATATATCCCTAAAACATTTAAGATAGTCATTTATATGGCCAGGCACTTTCATATGCCGTCTCGTTTTGTAGTTTTGACGATGAATTAAGATTTTTGCGCATATTATAAAAGCTTTAACTCAAAAATTGTTTTTATGATATCTCCTTTTCAATGTTAATATTTCAAAAGATGTGATATAAACATGGAATACCTGCAGTGGTTTAATTCCCCAGCAAGTGTAATTTTGATTTTATTGTGATGCTATACTGATTACATAAAATAGTTACATGAAATGTTCATGTAATTCGATAGTATAGAGATTACATTTTTGCATATATACATGGCAGTGTTTTTTCAGTAGGGTATTAAACATACATTGCCTCTAATACATTGCTTATTTTGCACGCATGACAAAAGCATTCAGGGAAATGACCGGAGTACATCAGGCCCCGGTTTCACAATCGTTCTTTAGCTAAGATTTCCCTTTAACTTAAATAATCTGTCAAATTTCATACCTTAATATTATTTTTTTTTAATTTTAAGATATTCATGAATTAAGGTCTCATTTTGAAGATCATTTCAAGCTTACAAAATTTTTATTTTTCAAAAAAACATTATTGTCAAAATTTGCTAAACTTAAGTGAAGAAAAATCTTAGTTAAGGGATGACTGTGAAACCAGTACACAGTATTTAAATGAGTCGCGCATAGTATACATTGTGATAATGAGATATAGTACAGACCTATTGATACAACGGATAGGAGTCGACGTTCGACGGCCTAGTAACAGAGAAATCGGCAGTTAGTGACCGAATAGCTGCCCTACCGAGATAGATAGCAGCTGCTGAGATACAGCTAACGGGCGGCCTAGATGAACTGCTGTTCCTGCACTAACTCGTTAGCATAGTGTTAAACTTCCGACAGGCTATTGTATGTCAAACATCCGTTTCGAGATAATTTATGAACACGTGTGTACACTGGCACAGATTGGCATCTTATCGTGACGTCAAATCCGGAATGAAACTTTAAGTTTCAACCTTTAAAATCGTTATCAAAATTGTGTTTTAGCGTAAAAAGTACAGAACAAAATTACGTATATTTTATAATTATTTTATACGCCTGGTACATTATGTTATGTTCGTTAACCCCCAAGTGGCAATCGTTTGTTTGACGTGCAGTTGCATTTCAAAGGAACAGTTTTTTGTTCCAAACAAAGATTTCACACTAACGAGAAATTTTTCACAGCATGTAGCCGAACATTCATAACGTCAAAAAATTTAATGTTGCACCAATAGGGAATATGAGAATAATCAAAGTACTGAGAGTACTGATAGACATAGTCATATTCATATATGGTGATAAGTAGTTATCCGAGACAAGCATGTCCATTTTAAGCACAAATTGAAATTGTATTAATAATTGACGAACTTAGAATCAATACAAAACGAATGCATGTATGTATGCAACACTTTAACAAGATTTTGGTAAAACATTGTAACACAAATGCCATTGTGGAATAATATCAGTCCACAAGAGCGAAAAGCATACATATTGCGTCACCAAAAAAGAGTCCTTACCAAAAATTAACTAGGACAGACTAGTATTGTATTTAAATACATGCATTGATACTATTAGACGTTAATATAACTAAGGGTACATTTTTCTGTTGTTAATAGAACCTGGAATTCAGATAAACAGGATAACCATTGGGCATTAACTTAATTTAAGGCTACACCTACCCATAAAAGGTATCTGAAAATGTGGCCGAATGATCCAAAGCGCACACTTACGGATTCACTGCTTTCAACGTCTAGATTCAAATCCCCCGCGGTTATATACTAGTGTGATGAAGTTTGCCAGTTCTCTTGCCTGAAGTTGTAGCTTTTTCCAGGTTCTGTGGTTTTTTCCACCATCCACTTCGATATAAACAAAAGAAATACTCCACTTAACTTTAAAAATATTGATGGATTCAGATCATAACATAAGTTAAAAGCCTAACCTAAAGATTAATAACAGTATAAAAACGGCTTACAAATATTAGTTTTGTAATATACACATGCATCGCTGTCTTCGGTAACGCCTATATTACTCAGCAATTTATCTTTCAACAAATTTCAAAACGAAAATTAAGATTAGATTGCCATTGACTTTGAGTATACTGTTATTACAGTTAAGCTTTCATAACATGTGTTTAAAAAAAAAGGTAAAAGTTGCCATTGTGGGGATTTTTCAATGTCGAGAATGGTGATGGTAAATTATACCGGGAGTGATGTGAATGATGTCAGATGACACAGTATGCACAAATGGAACTGCCTGCTTTTTCAACATGTGTAATTCCCATATTTGGCTATAGTTAATGGCAACGATTGTGTAAAGATATAATCTATGGTAACCATGAGTGCGCATATTAATACTTGTCGCTTACTAGGTAATTGAAAAAAAAACATTATTCAAATTGTTTCATTTCCCATGAAAATTAACCATAATTCACTCGCAGACACAATGACCCCAATAGTACTCAATTCAAAACTTTGAAAGGCTTACAATAACAATTACAGTTAGTAACTTAGTAGAATAGGTGGACTGTTGATTGATCCACAGACCACTGGTAATAGCTTTTAAGTTTTAAAATGAAGAAGAAATCCAAAGAAAATCACCTTTTTGTACGGCGTTTCACGATAGTGAACGCGTACTTTGCTATCGCTTTCTTCCAAGATAACGGGCTTCTTTGCTATGAAATTATAAGATATGAGTCCACATGGAAATAGTGCGCCTAGTTAATGAACGTGAAAGAAATATATCTGTTTTATCGTGAGATATGTATTCTGAGACGGGTCATGCATTTGGTTACATATTCACATTTGGAATAAATTTTCGGAATACATTTCGGAATCTAGTAAAATATTGCGACGGGATGCATTCAATAATTTCAGCAATTTGGCGAACTGATCTCTTGTTTACAATAAAAAGTAGTCCGAGAAGTTTGCATCCTACGATGTAAAATCATATTACTTTTTATGAAATAAACAGCAATGGCAGGTTGATTTAATTAATTCTTCATGAAATCTACGGTAATTTAAATTTATTTTGAAGGGTATGATAACGTATTTTGATGTTGAGGCAATTGTGTCATATTTTAAAACTGTTTATCGATTAGATTTCACTTTCGTGAAAGGGAGATAATTCGTACAGTGTTGTGTGCAAATGACCACATGTGAATTTTAAATACTTCACCATTAATCATGAAACGGGAATATTGTGAGTGATAATCAGCAGTTTATTAAAACCCAGATTTAACAGCAAATGGTCCAGTTACATACAACCGCTAGAATGTACCCCCTCTTAGCCACGGTAGGGTCTGCAAAACTACTTTCTCTCTATCCGAAATGACAAAACGGTCGGGTACGACTTGATTAAATTTTAATTACTGATTGTGTTTTTGATATATTTCTGAAATTATTATTTTCTACTATTTAATTTAGCAATACATGGTTTGGTACATTGTTTCTTTTTCCAAAAAAAACATCCGTCCAAAAATGCATAGATCGACCCCCCCTCCCCCCCCCCCCCCCCCCCCCGCGCGAATTTTCGGTTATATTCTGTCTTGCCACAACACCATTTTTCCAACTACGCCTTACAACAGCACGGCAGTGCTATGTTTCTCGTTTTGGAATAACAACATTTAAATGAAAATATAATTAAATAACCGTATATGTACTCGTATAGACACACAAACCTGTCCGCTATTTATTCTCGTTAAAGTACCGTAAACTAAAGTATTCGATTTATCCCTCCTACATCTCTCTAATATTTGTTTTTGTAGGTTGTGAAGTTTATAAAGTCAATGTAAGAGGACATGCAGATAAAAAGTGAACGGAAAGATTTGTTCTTTAATCAACCATTATTTGGGCAGACTCCAACAGCACAACCGCAACGACAACAAGTTCCGTCACATCAAGGTGCCCCTGTCATACAGAGAAGTAGTTATCAAGCTAATAACGCTGTGAACAAACCGACAGAGAATGAAGAGGAATTCTCAGAGGATCAAATTGATATTGAAAGTATTAAAGGAAGATTTGGATGGACTGAAGTCACAAATATCAATATCCCGTATTTAGTCAGAAAAGAACAAAAATATGTGTCGGTTAGAATTGTGGAGCAGAAAATCCTTAGTAAATATCCAAATAGTTACCCGGATGAGATAAAGAAGCGTCCTCCTTTGGAGAGTCATTTCATCACCCTGAACGAAGCTAAACTTCTGAATGAAATCAACTATAATCATTGTGGTTGTGAGTATGGGAAAAAGGAATTCACTAAAACAGATCTTATAGTTCTTTTGGCAGATTTTATAGAGTTCTTAAACTTTGTTCAAAACACCTTTCCCGAAAAAGGAAATCATGTTAAGTCGCATCAAGGCAACACATTGCCACAGGTGACACGAGTAGATCATCGTGGAGATTCTGCTATAAAAGAAACATGTGGCTGGTTACAAATAAATAATACTGTTACACCTTATCTGACGAGGATTAAAGAAAAATTTGTCCCAGTTTCAATAATGAAATATGCGGCGAAGATAAACCTAAAGGATGAGGGATTCCTTCCAACGAAAGAGGAATGTGATCTTCTTAACCGAATGTGTACCATGGCAGGGTTTAGATTTGTGTTTACAAGTGTAACCAGAATAATTAGTTTATCTACCATACGTATAGTTCATTCTGTCATCGTAAAGGAACTTCCGTCAGACAATCCACTTAGTCATGTTAAATATGTGGAACAAAATTCAGAAAAATCCAAGACACAAGGTGGTTCAGGGAATGTTACATTGGATAAATATTTTAATATGGGACAGCCAAAAAGTAACGGTAATGTTATGACCTCTGTCGTGTCTCTTGCCCAAAAACAATCACAGCCAACAGCCAGTATAACAAAAACTGTCACACAAGGACCTGTTTTGCAGCAAAATGTGCCTACGGGACTACCGCGACCTGTAATGACGACTAGTAGTACTGTTAATCCCTCAGTAGCAGGAAACTTTCTTTATTTGCCTCCTAATTCTGGATCTAACACTATTCAACAACAGCTAGGTCAGTCAGCCGTTAGTCAATCTAGTCAATATGGGGCAATGCAGATACCATTTTCAAATCCTCTTGGACTTATTTATCCAAATTTGGGAGTACCGTATGATGTTACAAAGCAGTATTTGAGACCAGCTGCTGTTCAGTCCCAAACTTACACTGCTGCAACTCGACTGCCACCTCCATACTCGTTTAACGCTTCGTCTGTATCGAGACCGCCTACAGCCACCCTGTCTACAACAGTGACTAATGCGTCGGTTCCATCACTAGTTCAGTCTAATCATAATGTTCAAAGACATTCTAGTGTTCAGCATCAAATAAATAATAAGAGTTCTAGTTTAAACAATGAAACTAGAGGTACATCAACTGCTAATAAAAATCAATTTAGGACGAATACGACAGTAAATACTGACAGTGCGCTAGATTTAACTAGCAGTACTAACAAGACAGCCGAGAAAACCAAACAAATGCAGTTCTCTCTAGGCCTAGTAAAACTATCCCCAGAATGGGAAATATTCCAGAAACAGTTGCACATGCATTGAAAGATGCTTTAAGTAAAAGGAAACAAGAGATGCAAAGTGCCGAAACAAAAAAAGGATCTAGTAAATCGAACACTACCGCTTCGTCTAGTGCAATATCTGCCGTAACACAGCCAAAAGAAGCATCTCATCCCCCTGCAGCAATGCACAAGTTGAAACACAGCCGTCGTCGGATAATTCACAAACGGCTAAACAACAAACTTTAACGAAAAATAATGTTCGCCAACCCGCAGCGGTAAGCAGTTTAACAAACTCAATTAGGGTTGAAACTGTTGCAGGTCGAAGTATTTCTTGTATGCACAGAATAAACGGTCAACCAAAAGGAAAGTTTTGTTTGGTTGAAGTTATATGTAGACTTTACTTCAATGGATGTTCTGTGAATGAGTTTCTTTTTACACTGAAAAACGTTTTTAGGATCACTGTGTATTCCTGTACGGACCAAGAAGAAAAAGCATTTATACAATACTATAGTTTACATGTGACTGCCTTGAAGTGTAATAAATTAATGAATGCTGATGACTTAGATAAGTTTTATCCCCAACTGTCCTACGTTTTTAAAAGTAACAGTGATCAGAATCAACAAATTACCCCCAATAGACATTTAATGACAAAGCCAAATAATAAACGGAAAGCTGATTCTCCACCAGATTTACCACCAAGTAAAAGAAGCATGAAAAGTAACCAAGTTAAAGGTATAGTTTAAAAATAGTTTGAAAGTTGATGTTTGTTTGATATTAGATTTTACAAAAATATTCACCTTCTTGACGGTTGTTGCTAGCTAAACAGAAGGTGTTTACCCTTCGGAGCACTGGCCTCATATACCTTATAGAAGGTCACAGTTTTGTTTGTCAGTTTCAAAGTTTTACCATGCATTGGGATTGTGATTTGGACATAGATTGCTATGTTTGTGTTTGACTTCAGAATTGTGATTTGGACAAATCCCTATATGTTTGTATTTGGCTTCGGTATTGTGATTTCGACATGGGGTTTGTATAATTGTGTTTGACTTTCGGATTGTGATTTTGACATTTATGGGTTGGTATGTATGTGTTTGACTTTGGGATTGTGCTTTTGACATGGATTGTTATGTTTGTGTTTGACTTTGGGATTGTGATTTGGACATGTTGATTTGGTATGTTTGTGTTTGACTTTGCGGTTGTGATTTACACATGGATTGGTATGTGTGCATTTGACATTGTGATTGCGATTTGGACATGGGTTGGTAACTTTGTATATTTATGGCTGACTTTGGGATTGTGATTTTGACGTGTATGGGTTAGTATGTTTGTGTTTGATTTCGATATTGTGATTTGGACATGAATTCGTATGTTTGATTTTTGGATTGTGATTTGGACATAGTGTTTGATATTGACTTACACGGTCAAGTGGTGTCTATATGGACCATATGATTCGAACACACAAATATATTGAAGATACCATCAACAAAACATTCAGAGTTTTTTATATGTGTTGTGTTTAGCAGTATAACTTTCCAACAAACAAGCAGTATACTAATGGGCACTAACGGTGAACTAATGATTCAGACTAAGCAGAATTTCTAAAGAACCTTATTAAATCTGGAGAGAGGACTGGCTAAATTATTTTTGGCCGTTATCACAGTATTGTTGATAATAATGATGTCTTCGTATTCAAAATTACCATTGATGTTATTTGACGTTCCATATTTCCATGTTTCTTCCATTGTCAGTTTTGATTCTTACATGTGTGGCGGATGTAACTAGGTTAACAGCAGGTGTTTGTCCTTGAGCATCCGGAATCTCTTTCCTGGTAGAAATTCACATGTTTAACTTTATTTACCAGTTTCAAAGTTTATTCTTTAGGATTGCGATTTGGACATGGATTGACGTGTTTGTTTTTTATTAACACTACATACAGATATATAGATGATGTTCTATCTCTTTATAATCTTAACTATGGATAACATATTACATGTATATAAATGCCTCCTTTCCTTGGTGAGCTTGAGAAAAATGCGACTGTTTCTTCATGTTTTTGTTCCTACTTGAACCACGCTTATGACACCCACGAAAGATTACATTTAAGACTGTATGACAAACATTATGACTTTAAGTTTTTCTATCACCTACTTTCCTTTTCTATGCCACAAAACACCCGATTATGGTGTATGTGTTGCACAGTCAATACGCGATGGTAGAGTTTGTTCGCCCTGCGGGACCTTTATACGGCAAAGAAGCAAGATGCTTGCAAATGAATTGGGTTAGGGTAATTGCAAACCTATGCTTATCAAGGACCACTGACACAATATTGTTGATAAGTGTCTACCTTAAACTATCCTGGATAGATAAGAGTACGTATGTTTCATGTTTCTTCCATTCCATACGTTGCGGATGTAGGTAGCTAGAGAGGTGTTTTGCATATACGATGTCATCAACAAATGTTGATTTTAGTTTTTTTTACCTCCACGTTAAAATAAAACTGAATGATTTTGAAAATATCTATACATATAGATAAACAACATTGACGTGTCCGCTTGACCTTTAATTTAAATATTTACCACGAGCCAATTCATTTATATATAGGGAACACATGTGTTTGTTTGTCTACATAATGAGAACACTAATCAAGTGTCTTGTGTATACACTAGTTTTACAATTACATGTACCTGCTAATCGTAATATTATCCATGTATTGGGTGGACCTTCATTTATGAAAATTCTTAATGAAGGGTCAAACGAACATGTCGTTGTTGTTTGCCTATCCAAGGAGGTTGTTGTTTCTTACCTCTGTGGACATGCACCCGATTTATGACAAAATCATGGCCAGTTATCATTGAGCGATGTGGTATTAGAACAGGGCTAACAATCTCTCCACTTGTTATAAAACTATTGCACATTGCTAATATAAACGAGTATATAGGCAAACAACATTGACCTGTCAACAGTCCACTTGATCTTTACACATTTACTATGGAGTTGTGCATGCATGTTTAGCGAGTGTAATGAGAAACACTAGTACTTTTATCTGCAATATGTGTGCATTAACTGCAAATCCTAACACTACCCATATATTTGCTGGATCCTCCTATATGAATATTCCTTATAAAAGGTCAAGCGGACAGGTCAATGTTCTTTGACTATAGATGTTTGTATTGTAAAAATAAAAATTATGCTTTTGATTTATTTGAGATATTTTCTTTTATTTACTTCCAGATAATGGTGCAACGAATGGAGACAAACCAGTGACTGTTTCTGAAGACAATGATTTTTCAATTATTATATTGGACGATTAAGATTTAAGAAACCATATTTAAATGCACAATAAAATAAATATCAAGCCTTATTACTTAAATTGAAAGGAGTTTGGAACAAATGTTTGAACAGTTAGATAGAGTGAATAACTAGTCGGTGATGTAATGTTAATTTCATTAATGAAAAATGTTAATAGTGCTACAATTGGATTGGTTTTAATTGAATTGCCTTACACCTTGTATATAATTGACTGGTGTAACAGTTAATCTTCTATTGCAATAACAGGTGCGATTACTTTTAACATGCTTATGCAAACTTAATACTAAAAAACTACTTTAATTAAATACAATTTTAAGTTTATTTTATTATTTTATGAGGCAATTGCAGCTCTAAAAGCGATTTTATTGTTGTGTAGAATTTGAAGAAAGTTGAGCATATACTAGTACACATTTACGGGTAATTTTCACAAAACAAAATACATGTATGTAGAATTCCATTTTAAATGTTTGGTTATTAAGGTGCTATTAATTTGATATGTGCATCTGAATAATGTGTTAAATAAATTGTTTGTTTGCAGTAATAGATAGATTGTTTTCATTATAAGAACTGTTTTCATATTTGGGTAATATATCTGCAGTATGCAAGAACTCATATTTTGATATACCAACAATGAATTGCAACTATATGCATTTGAGAAGACTGCTCTTGTTTTCAATAAAATACAGCAATTATTTTGCAGCTGAAAAACTCATGGTCACTCGGTCAAGAACAGGAAACAACACTAAAAACAAGCACACGAGACAACAAAGGTAAAATCATCTAGGAGACAGCTCTATAAATCATAGTTATTTTGAATTTATCTTATAAGTGGAAAACTATGTATGCCAAAATTTACACAAAAGTACCAATTCAATGGTAATATTGAACAATCCCTGAATTAGCCTGATGACGAGTAGACGCAACCGAAAACAACACAAAATATGTTAGATGTATTTTGAATTTATCTTATAAGTGGAAAACTATGTATGCCAAAATTTACACAAAAGTACCAATTCAATGGTAATATTGAACAATCCCTGAATTAGCCTGATGACGAGTAGACGCAACCGAAAACAACACAAAATATGTTAGATGTGAACTTTGTAAAACGAAACAGGTTGCTTATAAAGAATTTGTTGAATAGATAATTGCAAGCCTAGGATTATCAAGGTCTTCAGTTTTAGGCCATTATCACAACATTGTTGATAAGTATGACCTCTCTATCCAAAATTTTCATGAATATATTTCACGCCCAATGGTTTCCTATTCCCTTCACTTTTGATTTTACAAGTGATATGGCGAATGTAGCCTTACCTTCCGGGGCACCCAGTCTCACTTCCTATCGGAAATTCAAGTGATAAACTTAGAAAGTACATATAGAAAGTTGTTACTTTGCTTTTGGGATCGTGATCTGAACATGGACTTATGTTTCTGTTTTATTTTCAATTCTTTAAATATTCACTTTAACTTTGCACTTTAACCTGGTTACCAGTGTTGGTATTTTTGATGAGAAAATTGTGCTGGTGTAATGTTAAAAATATGTTTAAGGTAACAATGCTCCAACTATGCATGGTTATTTTCTTTTACATAAGCATACACGTACTTAGAATGTGGCCTTTATAAAAAGTATGGTCTTTTGCATAGTAGTAATAGTTAAACACTCGATGGTATGGTTGCTGCAATAGACAAGTGCCTTTTCAGTGAACACCTGGTTATTCAATAATCTGTTTCACAAAAAACAAAGTGACAAACTCTTGGAGTTACATTTTGTTCATGTGCATCAATTTTGCTTTCGGTGATGTGTACCGCTATAAAGATGTTAAACCGGCGCCTAAAAGTCGTCATGAAGCTTCAGGTTTTGCTTTCTCCTTACAGATGCTACCATCATTCCATAATAACTTGGATGATAATTTGCATATAATTGTGATGACCATGACGACAAACCTGCTTCACTTAGCATACCGTGTAACATCACTAACCCCGTGTATCCGCATGACAAAGCTTTATCAACATACTGTTTTGCTGTCAATAGTAAACTGTCTGGATTTAATGTTTCAGCCCAACTACCACACGCCTGTAATCAACAGAATTAATCATTATTACTAGCCTTGGTAGTGCAAGGAAATAGCTATATATAAGATCAGATAATCATTTTCAAAAAGTAAAGACTTGCCCCTTTCAAATTTTCACAAATTAAACAAGAGGCCCATGGGCCTTAACGCTCACCTGTGACCTTGACCTTTGAACCCATAACCCTCATTCATAAATCAAAATGATCATTAGGCCAATACCTACAATATTCTAGCATACATGCCTATACAAAATATTTATAGTTTTCAAGATAATCAACCAATTCAGTATTAATTTGCTCCTGTGACCTTGACCTTTGAACTCAAGACCTTTATTCATATATCAAAATTATCATTAGACCAATACCTACAATATTCCAATATATATGCCTAAACAAGGAAGTTATGGTTTTTGAGATAATCAACCATTTCAGTACTTGCTTGCATCTGTGACCTTGACCTTTGAACCCATGACCTTTATTAATATATCAAAATGACCATTGTGCCATTACCTACAATATTCTAATATGTATGCCTAGATACAAAAAGTTAATAGTTTTGCAGATAATCAACTATAACGGAAATAGTTTTTCATCTTTGACCTTGACCTTTGAACCCATGACCTTGATCTATGTATCAAAATGATCGTCATGCCAATACCTACAATTAACTGAAAATCCCATGCTATTATCACCTGAAATGTTTAAAAAATAGCATTTTTTATCAAAGGTCAAAAACAGGGACATGACCTTGATCTTTGACCTTGACATCTTTTGGAAGAAAATAGCAAGACAAGATCAACAGTGAAAACTCCATACAATTATCTTCAGCCGTTATTGAGTTATAACAATAAATGTCTCATTTTCAAAATTACATAATTTTATGCAAAAAACGCGTAACCTATTTTTAGTTGAATTTTCATGAAAAACACAATTTTAATGTTCCCTGGTATGCTGAATCCAAATATCCAATCAAAATTTGCCTGCACCTTCTGGTTCTAGAGAAGAAGATATTTTTGGTCTTTTTGATATTTTTAGTAACGGCGGCCATCTTGTTGGGCGTGGCCAAACCCCGAACACAATTTTGAAAGGCTGTTACCCAGGCATGATAATCACCAAGTTTCATCAAATTTGGTCCGGTAGTTTTGGAGAAGATTAAAATGTAAAGTTTACACACGACGGACGACGGACGGTGATAGATTGCAATAGCTCATCTGAGCCTTTGGCTCAGGTGAGCTAAAAACTTGAATGAAGATTCTTAATGTTAACTTCAAATTCTATCAGCATAACCAGTCTTCTGATAAGAGGAGATATTAAACTTATAGCATATGTATCCTAATAGTTATTTCAAATTCAGCAAAAATGAAACCTAGGCATTTTATACATGTGCATGAAATTTCTCTTTGAACACTTGGTATTTTATGACAATAAAGTGTTACTTTATGCCAAATTAAGTAATAAATATTTTACCTGATCAAATGGTTCCGCTGCTGTTGAGAACCCGTATGGTCCATTGGGATCGTGTGTGTGCGCCAAGTCAGCACTTATAATCACGGAAACCTTTTTACTCAAATTATCAAAATAATGGAATAATTCTTTCCCTGAAAATCATTTAGAAAATCCATAAGATATTTTAATCAAAACAGTCTTAAGGATAAAAACGTAAACCTTTTGGTTTATTGGAGAAGTTCATCAAGTGTGTAGCCCCAAAACCTTCAATAAAGTAAGAGTATGTAGCATATGAAGCAGGTTGTGACCAAGACTTGAAAATAAGTAGTTACTGTTATTTCACCAACCAAAATTGCTTTAAAAATAAAAGTTACTGTCTGCTTAGTAAGAACCCCGTCTGCTTAGTAAGAACCCCGTCTGCTTAGTAAGAACCCCGTCTGCTTAGTAAGAACCCCGTCTGCTTAGTAAGAAACCCGTCTGCTTAGTAAGAAACCCGTCTGCTAAGTAAGAAACCTTAAGATAAAGTACACTTCTTGCACATTGTTCCGAGCGGAGATAAATATAATCTTACACCGGTAACAGTGCAAGACAGAGATATTTCATACGAGGACGAATATTTATCTGTCCAGAACGAGCTTTAGCTATTGCGACATATGCTCAAACGTCACAAACTGTTCCCACGGATAGGAAAATCAATTACCAACGTTAATTAAGTTTATCTCTTTTATAATCCAATTTGCGACAGATCGAAAACACATGGAAAACAGTGAGAAAATGCACCTTTGCTCCAAAATAACCACTGCAACATATAATTGAAAGCGTTACGATTACTTTGGAATGACTGAGGTGTGGAAGAAAAAAAGCGCCATTTCACATATAGCTGGTGACGTCTCGATATAAGTGAAATATTCTTGACTGAAACATAAAATTCAATAAAGCTATAACCGTAAAATCACCGTAATATTAAGGTACATGGTTAGGTGTTTATCTAACCTAAATCTAAAAGTTCAGGAATCATCTTCACGTCATCAGTGTATCTTCTACTCGGCTGGGACAAAATTATTACTTTTATATTTTCAAGATTTGGAATAAACTGCAATGGTATGACCTCTCCCCATCTGAAAACACAAAATTGAGAAACAATTGCAATTAGCTAATGTTATAATGTAAATAAATTTTATAAATTTTACAGACTTTCTATGCCTTTAAAACAATGCACAGACTACTGATGGCCTTCCAAGTGTCTTTTTTATAACCAGTATTCTAAGAGATCACCACGGTATCTCATGGAGTGATCGCTATGTATGTGGAAGGTAGGGGTTCTGAGCAAAACTTAAAAATCGGTTATGAATGTTCTTTCGCTAAGCGCTCGGTAATTAGAATTGAAAGTCACGGGGTCCTTCGGAAGACTCCTTAAAAACCGAAGACTCGTGTCACGGCAGGCGTAGTAAGTTGTAGAACCCTCCCTGTACATTGAATGCAATGACATGGTAAAACAAAATTATGCCAGTTCACCTATAGTTGGTGACCTCTCGATATGACTTTGACGTATTTATTCCTTTGGAAATTCAATCTTAAAGAGAGATTCGCGTGCGTTTGTGTGATAATCTAAAATATCTCATACCTTAATGGAAAAGACACATCACTTTGGCACGGCGGTCCAAACCCACTAAAACCAGTGATATTTTTGTCCTTTCCTAATTTTTCTACAATGTCTTTGGCGATCTGACAGTCTAAAGTAACATTTACTCTATTTAAGGAATGACATTTACTTTGACTGTACTGCATGGAGTTATGCAGTAGAATGGACTGTCTCAAATTAAATGAAAGCCGAAGGCTTTCATGGTTATTTGAGACAGTCCATTCTACTGCATAACTCCATGCAGTACAGTCAAAGTAAATGTCATTCCTTATATTTACAATCATTTGTAACTTTTTCAAATAAACAAAAAATATAAACTGACATTTTAACACTTTTCATAAAAGAAAAACAACTATAACTACCTCGTTAAAAATTGACTGTTCCAACTGTCGGCATCATTGACGTATCGCCGGCCACGCCCACAATGTTCCGACAAAGGCTGACATCACGGTACCAAAGCAGCGTCACGGCAACTAATGACGTACTAGTATCAGTGACGTCATTAAATGGTACAATTCCCTGCTCGCGTGCTCCATTCAACTGCATCGAGTCATGAAGTAGAATCGAGGTCAAACACTGCATTTAAGCAAAAACAATGTGATTGTAAATATAACAACATGGCGGACATTTACAGTTGTCAGTGTCGGCTTCACCTTCTCCGGTGGGATTCAAATAAAACGCAAAATTGTTTAAATCAGCTACTCCATGTGGGGTACTCAGTAACACAATATCTGGGCCTGTATCAGCTATGTTGTGACCGACCAGCTTGCACGCTTTGTTTAACTTCAATGCCTCTTCTTTAACCGTTTGATTTGTAGTATTAAAGTTGTTGGGGTCTAGAGCAATCCCGCCATGTGGTAAAATATACACATTTTGGATCCACGCATAAGATATGGCGATGTAGTTCATACACAAGACAAAGTGAAACAAGGAAATCGCTTTCATTTTCCAAAACCTCCTAACATTGAAGAGGCAATGAAAGAGAATTATAAGTACTGATTCTCTCCCTTTGATTGTTGTATTGTGCGAGTTTTTTCCGGGAACAATCAAAGGGAGGGTACCAGTACTAGATACGTTGTAAATTATCAGTCTAAGGTCTCATCGATTATGTCCCTTTAAGATTTGGTTATCTTAAATTCATTGAACAATATTGTTAGTGGTATTCTATTTAATTTTCATATTGGATTCGTCTTACTTTTTTTACTGAGAGCGTCCGAGTTATCTCTCCTTATTAACTTCAACACTGACATTATGCTATAGCTTACGAGATTACACAAATGCTGACAATATAGCACAGTGACCACTCGCCAAATTAATGATACGGGTGTCGAAAAGACTGAACGCATAATTTTTGTATCCAATGGTTTGAAAATTAATGATTTTAACCATCAACTTAACTTTTCATCACCCGTCTGTTGACATTAGAGATGTCGGTAAGGACATTCATTTGCCATTTGCCAACCATACTGGTTTCCTTCGTCAACAAAGCTTATCACCAGTGTGCGTCCACGTCCAGGAAAGTTAGTAAGAAAAGAAGAAGAAGATAGAAAAGAAAAGAAAGAATAGAAAGATAATGTTAAAATAAGAGAAAGTTTAAAATGCGAGCCAGTCATGGGATATGTTGGAGATCCGGTTCTCAAATGTCTTCAACGTCTCCATTCGTTTGTATATAACCACCCCGTGCCCTCTAACAGAATATTTTATTTTAATTTTATGCTGTTTTCAGTCTTTAGTTAAACTTCAGTTAATGCTAAAAATGGATTTTTTCTATATTTTAACTTCTTTACATCTATAGTTATACCGTAACCGTTTGATTAAATGAAGCTCATAAATATCCGCCATCTTAATAAGCAGCTGTTTATTTGTTTTTAAATGAAACCCAAAGGAAGTTTCTACCAATAATTCAACGTCCTTATTCAATTAAGTCAATAAAAAGTGATATTTTATTGATTTGAATATACTATTACACCACGATGTCAGCTCGACAAAAGACTGCACTGTTATTGAGCAATTTGATAAATCTGTTCGAACTAATTTGCCATTTCGTTATCACTATAACAGTTCTTCTGTCAGTTGTAATTTGTTATTATAAATTAATTACTGGGGGAATGACAGGTCTGGTATATCTCTTCTCCAACTGCATCAATAAATATCAAGTAACTTGTGAATCTACGACTGATTGATCGAGGTGCAACCAGTGCTTCAGAGGGTGCACATGCATCGATTTATGCAATAAAACTCACTTTTCTGAAGTTTTTTCCAATATTCAAGACAGAAAGAGAGAGAGAGAGAGAGAGCAGACACACGATTGATGATTGTTAACTCGTATCAAGTCGTGCCTAATGCTCCCAGGAAAATTTGAACTAGAAAAACTGTGAGCCACAAGCTCACAAAAATACCCCCCGCTCCCCCACATAAAAAAATCCATCGGATCAAATTTTTTAAATAGAAGGTGCACATCTACATTAATCACAATGATTGTGTGAAAGTTTCATGAAAATCAATTGAAGGATTTAGGAGGAGTTGCGGACAAGAGATAGGTACCCTAAGGTGTAACGGAAGGACGGACGGACACCCCTATCACTATATACCCCCCACTTTTTAAGCGGGGGTATAATTAACAATGGAGTAAGTCTGATGCTTTTGATCACCAACAGTGAGTTCCTATAGCGACTGTTATTAATTCCACATTTGAAAATGTACTGTGGCTACTCTTTCGAAAAACTGTCAAAAGTTATTCGGCGTAAGTCATTCAGATTAAACTTTATAATCCAATGTTATGGTAACCCACAAGGATACTATCACTCAATACTTGCTCGATATTGAAATTTTGATGGGTGCTTCTTCCTGGTTCACTCTTAGATCTATATTGAAGGATTTTGTGTCTGACGTGTAATGATCGAAGATGAACGATAAGAACATTCTATATTAACTTTGATCTTAAGAGAATACGTATATAGAAGTGTGTGTGTATGTGTTTTCTTTTCTTTCTTTTTAAATGTCTGCACTGAAGAGTAGTTCAATAGGTATATTTACATTCGAATCTGTGAGAAAGGCCACCTGTCTATAAAGGATACTTTCAATTTCTTCATTCCCATTTGATTCTCTATTTCATCTCTTCATAAGAGTTGAGTAACGGTGTTTAACGTCCAAGTCAAGAATATTTCACTTATATCGAGACGTTGCCAGCTATAGGCGAAGGTGCAGAAATTTTGCCTGTCTTTGCGCTGATGACATTATGCAAAGTAGGGTTCTTTATCGTGTCACGCCTACCGTGATACAGGACTTCGTTTATTTTAAGTTCCCATCCGAATGAACCGAGACTTTCATTTCGTAATGCTGAGTGCTTGCAATTGGCGAAAACACTGCCCACTTTTAAGTCATGGGTCAGAGCCTGTCGGGAATCGAACATGCAACCTCCCATTTACGGTGCGAACATACTACCAACTGAGCTACCGCATTTGTAGAGCCAACTGAGCCAGAGGCCATCGTATATTGGCAACTGAGCCAGAGGCCATCTTATATTGGCAACTGAGCCAGAGGTCATCGTATATTGGCAACTGAGCCAGAGGCCATCGTATATTGGCAATTGAGCCAGAGGTCATCGTATATTGGCAACTGAGCCAGAGGCCATCGTATACCGGCAACTGAGCCAGAGGCCATCGTATATTGGCAACTGAGCCAGAGGTCATCGTATATTGGCAATTGAGCCAGAGGCCATCGTATATTGACAACTGAGCCAGAGGTCATCGTATATTGACAAATGAGCCAGAGGTCATTGAGCCAGAGTCGATCGTATATTGGCTCCAAATGGCTTAAGACTTCTGTTCATTTGTAAAACTAAGACCCATAACTAAAATATAAAGCAACAAATGAAGATGAACATTGTTATTGCATGATATCAATACACCTGCTATTGTTTTTATTATATAGCAATATATGCATCACATAGAATTTAAAGGATGAATTCCGAGGTGTTAGCGCGCAATAAATATCGATATTTGCACGCAAACTTTGTTTCAGTTCGAGGTTTCCCGAATCGTTTTTTCATACTGCACGCTTTGTCACATGACGCTGTCATTTATGACGTCATACGATTTTTGTTATATGGCTGACGACGTCATGATTGTGTTGTTGTCGTATTGCACTAGTTCTTATAACCGTATACAAGAACTAGTGCAATATTTATGTATTGTAAGAAAAAATGGTATTTTGAGATGAAATACTAGTGGAAAGTAAACAAAATTTATTTTGCTATATAATAAAAGGGTTATAGAACTCGCAAGCTCGTGCAAATATCGAGTCAACTCGGGACAATATTTATTACATACAAATTACGCGCGCAAGTGTGTGTGTGTGTGTGTGTGTGTGTGTTGTGTGTGTGTGTATGTGTATGTGGTTAACCTCGAAACTACCGGACAGTTTCAATGAAACTTGGTCAGATGTATCCATGGACCGTTGCAATTCAGATTTGTTCGTGGCACTGATGTCTGTGGCTACCCAAACGAGGTCAATGTAAGCTAGGGGTGCAACTATTTATTCTACGAAAACAAAATTTCAGAAAAATTTAATGTGATATTTGGCTTCTCTATAGAAAAATGGGTAACGCGTGTTTGCGTTTTTAAAACCATTTAATCATGATTTAATGTTTTTAAAATAAAAGCAAATGATAATATATCCAACGGCGAAAAAATATAACCATTTTAACTCATTTATATTATATCATATAATAGTTATTAATTTTATTATATCTTTCACCTTGTTTTATATATATATATATATATATTGCTTTGTACCAACATCTCTACTCCTCACCTGATTGTTATAACATTATCCATTAAGGCTTTAAGGAGATGGTATTGTCCGTCTATATGATCATTATTACTGTATGCATTGCTATTAGTTTCCGTTATTCTTAACATGAAATATCTAAAATATATTTAAAATCATAAAGCATTTAAATTCTATCGTTACGGTTTAAAATTTGTCTGTCCCTAGAGCATTTCCAAGAGATTTCATCATTTTAAATGCATTTAAAAAAAAGAATGAAAGTAGAGAATTGCTAGATATATTTAAATCGCTTCTAGAATATTCTAGATTCTTGAAATGATTTGTCTGGTGTAGAATTGACAATGACATAATTATGAAATGGCAATGGTTTGTTTCAAGATCCTGACTGACTGCCAGACAAGCAGTGTATAAAGTATCGACTAAGTTATGATCATATCAATAAATATTCTAAAAAATCCATTAATTTCAGGTGTCAGTTGGCAGATATTTTGCATTTATTACCAATTTCTGATTTTATTTGTTTTAAGTATTTTTTTAAAAAGTGTAAAATATGCAAACGTTTTATAATCACGACAAAACACATGTTATTGTTGAAAAGGATGCCGCGTGTTTATAAAACAATACTATTTTTCTTTCGTTTTAAACAAAAATAATTGTTATCTTGTGAAGCCATATTTACATGTCATGAGACTTAGCATAACGGCATATTCAAGTCGTGTAAATTTTTGGGTACAGGCAAACATCTAAAAGAAATGAAACAACTATGAAACTCTCCTCTGAAACTACTGTGTCAATTTAAACCAATTTTGTGTGGAAGGCGGGGTAGATCAAAGTTTGTACACGTCGACCCTGTATGAAATTTAATATGGCCACTGTTACTATAAAACAAAATCACTAAAATAGCCATTGTGGATTCAGATTTCTACCCATTTTGTTTGAAACATAGAAGGAAGTTGCCTGGTCATTTAACATGCGTGTATTTCACGGGGTTTTTAACGAATTTTTTCATTGACACCATTTTAGCATATTATTCAAATGAGGTCAAATTTTGCCAGTTGATTATTACAGGATCTTTTGGGCCTCTTGTTGAATAAGTGATTTTGAAGTCTTTTTGCTTAAAATCATATTTTTATCAAAACAATAGACGTCACAGATTGTATTGATGTATTAATGATCAAAGATATTGACAGCATAAACTTTATATGTTTATTTTTCTGATACTATGTTGATAAAAACTATTGATTTAGTTTTCACTGTAATATTTGAGTTCAATTCCCTAAGTATTGACATTGACAAAATGACATTAGTAATTAACTTCAGACCGATATTACTTATTATTCAGTTTCTAGTTCCGCACACCGAGTGACATCGCATTGCGTTCTGTAAATCGTTAATGTTGTGTCATTTAACCATTCTATTACACACATGTATGTTATAGTGATCTATAGGATTCGAGATATTATAGAATTCCAATGTCATTATTATCATAGTCATTATCATGTAGAAAATGTTGTGTAAAAATACGTAATGCGATAACCAGAGCAAGATCAATGCTTAAAATAATTAAACAATACATTTTGAATACTACCATTGCTCTTTGTCAGTTAAATATCACTTTGAGAGTGTTGAAAAAAAAGTTCTAATTATTAGATTTAATATTAACATAAACATTTAACATATTTTTTCCTTTTATAGAATCAAACCATTTTTGTACAAATTGGTCACGTAATCGCTGTAATACCAGTACAATATTAATACAATATGGATTCGGATTAGACCGATATTCAGAGAAATCTAAACCACAAAATGAGATTTTTAACATTAAGTAAAATAAATTACTTATTTAAGCTGTATTCCTATAAAATAATAAAAGCATGCACATATATTATTTGATGTCTTTGTAGCTTTTCAAAGCAAACGTGTAAGCATCATATATACGCTGCAATAAGTGACGCTAACATTTTAGGATCAATTCAAATGAAATGAAAAGCAGGCGGGGCCCGTTGGGTCCTAGAAACACATAACCGTATAAAAAGCAACATGTTCAAAAGAAACGCTAGCAGCCTAGCGCGTATTGAAATAACGATCAAATGTACAACCCAATAGATCTATATAACAAACTTCAGACAAGTTACACGTATTTCAGTATTTCGTTTGCTTACCTACCTTCCTACCTAGTCCTTGTTACGCCGGGGGGAGGGGGGGTGTGCACATAGGACAAGGACTAGAGTTTTCCACTTGTTTGTCTTGTGCCTTTTTTTCCAGTTCTTTAGTTTCCTTACAGTGACAAAATGAAATGAAAATGAGTGCTGCACATAAGGCGTGTAGATCCCGATACAGTAGATTATTACACCTGTTTCAATTGTTCAGCTATAGACGGTCGTTTTCGGATCAAAATTCATCATCAGTGTTATAAGTGCACGAACGGAAATTGTTGAAATCCAAGTACATGTAATTTCAAGATTTTTTAAATGAGAAAAATAAGACCCCAAAAGATTTTGCTAAATCCGTCTTACTTTACAGTGCCATACAGTACTTTTAACAATTAAGTATAGCTTTGTTTTTTTTTTGAGAAATACTATTCTTAAAAAAGGAGGTTAGATGGTTTAACGATGAAATTGATATTTTTATATAAAAAACTATAGACACTGTAATGTCAATAAGTACAACAAATGTGTATAATATTTCCACAATTTTTGTCATTTGAAGTTATCGATCAATGAACAAAGTTTTCTAAACAGAGTTCATTATAGCATTGTGAATATATTTTGTTATGTAACAGCCTGTATTTTTGATAACATAACATATAATATGTAAATATAAAAAAAGCAAGAAAAAAATTTATAAAAGTAACATATTGATCCAAAGTTTATTTTATCAGAACAAGTCGAATGTGTGTGTTGTAAAAAACTACTTAATGATTCAATCAAAATACAAGACATTGTAATACATAGGAGCAATAGTATAACATTTAGATAAAGTTATTTGAGAATTTATAATTTGTTAGTTTTATCAATTTCTCTCTATGTTCCGTCTTATACTAGAAAATGTTATTTAGAATGCACACTAAGTCGGTCAAAATACAGGGCTTTAATACGTGTAAACATTTGTCTTACAGTTCACACTCCGTTTTTAATTTTTAGAAATTGTTTCCAAGGTAACTAAATGTAAATTACAAAATCATCCATGTATGTATTGCATTTAACCACCAATAGGATACTACTTTGTACACATGTATTTAGATTTAGTGTCCGTTCAAAGTCGAGAGTTTATAATCAGTGCTCTAGAATCCTGTTTTCTTGATTGGTTCTTTTAATATTTGTTCTTTTTAATTTTATTTGATTTACTGTGGTGAAGTGATTGTCCTGACTATTGTTATTACTATTGTTTACCTAAAAACAAAAGAGGAACAATGAAAAATAAACATACTTATCTATGTCCGAATCACAATCCAAAAGCAAAGTACAAACTTTGAAACTGACAAATTAGGTTAAACACGTGAACGTCTAACAGAGCAGTGAAATTGTGTGCTCCGAAAGGGTAAGCACTTCCTGTTTAGCTAGCTACACCCGTCACCTAGAGTAAAATGAACATGAAACTATGGGAGGTCAAATTATGGACATCATACTTATCTATAATACTGTGATGACGGCCATAAAGCTTTTTGAGGGCCCTGATAAGCGTAGGCCTGCAAAATCCCTAGGTCAGCAGTTTATATGTAAGTAGCTTTCTTCGTTGTATAAAATTCCCGTAGTGGGAACAATCTCTACCATAGCGTATTAACTGTGAAACAAATACATTATAAAAAGGCGAAGCAGATATATTGCAGCATAGATAAGAAGTGGACAATAGAAAAAATGAAGCAATCACGTTTGTCATACTTTTCAAATGAAGCCTTTCGTGGGAGTTATTATGGAGGTATAAGTATAAATATGAAAGAGAACTTGAAGAATAAGTCGTATCTTTTGATTCAGTCTCATTAGTATAGATGGCATTCTCATAGTCTACAAAAGGATTGATAAGAGACAGAATGTTATCTATATACCTGTGTGTGACGTTGAGTGTTTTGGCGAGTCTTCTTTCCAGATCTAACAAGGATCTGCATAAATTCTACTTTTTAAAAAAGGAGAAACAATGAAAGAAATGGTCCACAGTTTGTTCTTATTGGTATACTTATTGTTTGCTGGAAAGTCATATAACCAAACACAACAAATGTGTTGTCTATTAATATATTTTGCATCCTCAGTATATTTTTGTTTGGAATCCATATGATACTGGACAAAATAAGCAGAATCCCTGTTCAGCACTAGGTATTTGTATCTTGGCTCACCATTTTTGTAAAAGAAATACAAGTGAAAAATTTGTTTAAAGGAACGAATAAAGAAAGTAGACAAAAATTTCCAAAAATGTGTCCTGCGTTGAAACCTTCAGGACCATGTGATTTGTCGTTTTTTCATATTTCATAAGCAACTATAACTTCTTTGGAAACCGTATTATGCTTGAAAAAACAAGCAGATTCCCTGAAAAACACAAGAATGACAAGTAAATAATTTCTTTAAGAAGTTATTTCAATTTAGAATTAGGAATAGTGGTGTAAGGTGCAGATATATCAAACGTTTTTATACTTTTTACACGAGTTAAAGTATTAGAAGCAATACTAATTAGAAGCAAAAGGTAAAGTAATTCTTCAGAATATTTTAGAATCCACATTTGGTTGATACCAGATGTAGAATAAACATTTGAAAAAGACTCAAGACCATCTATTACGACTGTCAAAATTTGTGTTAGAGCTACTGATATTGATTTAGTGGTACATTTAAATGAACCTTTCTTTTATGGGTTTTTATGAAGTTTAGAAACCAAATACAAGCCATGCCAGGAAGGTCAAGTTCTTCTTCTTTAAGGAGGCTCGAGTGAAAAAAAGTTTAATTACCATCATTGTGAATTTTATATATTTTGTAGAGCAAAATGTGAAGATTTGAAAAATAAACAATTTAGTATAGGTCACCGGACTCCCTTTTTCTGTATCTGGCTTTAAAAGTAGTGGAAATTACACAGTTTTATGCCTTTTTAAAGGATTTTTAGTGGTCCTCATAAGTTTAAGAGTGAACAATATGTTGCAGTGTTTAAACTCTTAAATGGTGATAAATTTATTTATTTTCCAAGACAGTTGAAAGACATAAATCTACTCTTTTGTTTTAAGGAGATTTGAACAGTAACAAACTAAAACAAATACAAAAGTTAGTAACAATTGTGTGGGCATTAGAGATTTATCAGGATAATATTTAGCACTATTTTCAGATAAAAGTGTGAACAAAAAATGGAATATTTTTAAGAAGCAAATTACCAAGAGTTTCAAAATCTCCATGAATATAGCTTGACATATATTTGATAAAATAAGATATTAAAAAATATGGGTCACCGGATTCGTTTACTGTACAGTCGCTATGGTAACAACCCTACCCCTATTTTTATTTAGTATTTTGGGGGATTTATTTAGTTGAATTTTAAAATAAGTGATACTTTTGGTGCAAACGGTAATAAAAACGATTATTTACATTATAAATTAACATTTTAGCCCAAGATGAATGAAAATCTACGGTAAATTATCAATATTTTAGCAAAACCGGCGACATATATTTGTAATATTGTATGTGTTGCTAACAGTTACTCAACTGCTCAAACGGTTTATCACATTTGTGTTGCAAGTTTGAAAAGATATCAATAAAATTTTGTTCATTACTTTTTAACTTGTACATTTAAAAATATTATTGTGAATTTAGTTCTTCTTAATTCAATGCTAATGCTATCAAAAGTAAAATCTTGATGAAACCATGAATGATCCGGCGTTAACTTCCGGGATTCCGTTACGTGTCCAATTTGATTTTTATAACCTTTAACTTTATTCCGTGTCACATTTTTGCATTGAAGACACGGGAAACTATGCACAAAATTTTACAACAGAAACAAAGATGTTAAAAGATCGAATACAGTAGGTATATTATTTTCAATATGTTTATTAAAAAGCATATAGTTTTGTTTTGAACATCACGTGAATACACGGTATATTATTTAGACATTTCAACTTAGAACATGTTCAGTGCTGGAGTGTTCAAAATAAATGTTTGTCCAGGCAGTTGGGTAGACCTGAAATTCATGGCTCCGAACGGCTTTTTATGATATTGATGTTGAACGGCAACATCAATATCATAAAAAAACCGCTCGGAGCCATGAATTTCAGGTCTCGGCAGTTGGGATGTTAAAATGTGTCCATGGGTGAGGGGGTTAGTTGGGTTAAAATACTGTAAAAGGAAATGGAAAAAATGCAACAGCCAAACCAGGACTCGAACCTGGTACCTTCCAAATGCTAGCGGTAGCGTCTACCCACTAAGTTACCCGGCAAATGATCAAATCCTGTCTGCCACATTCCTACCTTCCCTTTTGGGATTCAACTCCATTGAATCGAAACCATGCACCAGGTTCCAACCTGTTTGTCTGCCACTTCCCAGGGTCGGACGAGCCCCCAAATGTAAGAGGAAAGGGGAAAATATAGCAGCCAAACCGAGACTGGAACCTAGGATCTTCCCAGTACTAGCGGAACGCTCCACCTATTGAGCTACCTGGCTACACATAGAGTCTGGTCTGCCACAATACTAAATAAACTGTTAATAGGTATAGAAAGATACGGTAATGTCAGCAGTTAACAATGTTAGTCATTGTATATTATTTTAGGAAATTTACATGTGCATGTATTATGTAGCAGGACTGAGCAAGTCTTGTTGTTGTTGTGTTGTATATAGTAGATATAATCGAGTGATTTACTGCCAGGCTTTGCGGTTCAGACCTTTTAGCCTTGTGAAAAAGTGCCTGCTTTTCACCGGGGAGGGTAGGGTTCAATACTCAGTCAAGGCACTTGGTGAGGAAGTGGTTTTCAGGTGTGTCCTCCCTCCTGTGGTATGTAACTAAAAATAAGTAAGGTCCAAGAACAAGATTTTGACTTTTTGAGATGCATGGGTAAGTACTATCATACAAAGTGTAAATACTCAATATGTAATACTTAATATGTAAACAGAGCTCTGCTAAATGTGTGAATTTATATAATATTGTATAAGTTTTAAACAATCTATGTGCATTCAAGACAGCATAAAGTACATTTTTTTCTCCCAGTACTAGTTTATTTTGGTGACAATTATGATATGTTTTATATGTACCAGTATATTCAGTGTTCAGTTTTGTGGATTGACCCCAAAATAATATTTTTGTCTCATAATAATGCTGTCTGTTGACCAACACTGACCCATATTTTAGCCTAAGTTAAGTTTTGAATAAATCCAGTTTCAACTCTCTCTTGTTTATATATTTTGAAATAATTGAAAACATGGGCCCTTTTTTCAAGGGCTGGACCAGGATGACCTCACCCACTAGTAATGACTACAATACTGATATTTCTAATGTTAATTACCAGTACACATAATAGTATACTTACAATTCAATTAAGGGTACAATATATGTTTTAATTTGGGTGTATGTGATCTTTTTACTTATATTTTGTCACAAATTGACACAATTCTTATAAAGTATTTTCTTTTATTTTTTAGGTACAGCAGGATCTCATCTGCCATTTCATGGATACAGCAGACCAACTAGTTTCTGTAATAACTGGGCATCATATGAATGGACTTGTCACATATATATGATACTTTAATATGCGAATATATTACAATACAGGGATAGTTGATCTGGTTTATAGGAGTTTGATGACAATTTTTAATTGTCATACTTTCATTAATGTATAAACAATGTATGTGTGTTTATTTGAGGAGGTATGACAAGTGTATATTTTAGAATTACAACAATACATGTTAATAAGACTAAGAGATACACATATTTGTTTCAAAGCATTATACTTTACACATGTGTGGATAGTTAGAGATCATTTGTTAAAATGTAAAAACTGCAGTTGTGATTAAATATCAGATTTGCAATAAATATGTAAATTTGCTGTCATTTATTCAAAGTAATTAAGAAAGTTAAACCAGTTATTGCTTAGATTGGTCCAATTGGCCATCTGGGTTAGGTTATGTCACTTATATTGAGGTGTTGCCAGCTAAATAAGTTGTTGATTTTTAAACCTATGCAAAATACATGTTGCAGTGACCGAGGGTTCTATATAATGGCACTGTGAGTCAGTGTTCATCTTCCGATTGCTTGGTTCAATTCACTACCTTCATTCAGTTCTTGATCATGCCTAGTCAGCATTTCAAGACCCCACCTACCCCGACCCCACCCCCATTGCTTATTGAGTGGGGAATTGTAATATTAACATTGCTTAGAGAAAACTGAGCTGTCATGTGACAATTAGATTATATAGTTAATTTTAAGTTACCAGTTCAGGTATTACACTGTAATTTGGCTTTGAAGTCAAGATTATTTCTTTTTCACACAGAAATCAGCATCTGGTTACTTTGCTTTGCTTAACCTGAATTCCCTCGTCAAGGAATCACACTTTTTGTAGTCATCATCTTTGTAGACTTTTGTAGTTTATTGAAAAATCAGTTTTTAAAACATTCACTTATATGAAATAAATCATTTAGACAAAATCAAAAATTTAATTTTACTCAAGGCTTGTACTTTTATCACTTCCCTCTTATATCTGGAGCTAGTTTATCCTGTTCTGTGGTAGGGGGACCATTCATTCCATGCATTGGTCACGGGAAGTAGAACACAGATGTTCCTTATTTTCTGGTTATATTTGGCAAGCATGTCAACAGTAAGAACATTAAGAGAGTCAGAGAGGGATTTGATCTGGAGACCTATACTCCCATTGCTCTACTAGTAGTGAGGTAACCACTAGCCACATTTCTCCTATTTTTTAATTAATGTTAAGGTCTAGATTTATTATAAATTTTAAAACAAAATATCCATAAATTAATATATATAAGGAGTTTAGATTCAGTACATTGTTTTTTAAAATGTGTTGAATACAAAACAAAAATCCCGAAGATCACAAGGAATGGTACTTAAAATCTATTTAATCATACGTTTATGCTACATCGGATTTATCTACCGTGATTTTCCTTGTAATGCCGACATCAGTGACATCAAAACGCACCAACCGTCGAAGGTCACAACTCCGTCATCTTGCTCAGAGTACAGGCCGAGTGTTATACTTACGCTAGTCTGTCAGCTAACACTGTACGCGGTATGCAAATTTAGTAAGACGTCGCATACACCCGTTTTGTTGGATATTTACTTGTGCCCGTGACGTCTAACAGTTTTGGGTCACAGCCACTGGTTATGTTTGTGTGTTTTGAAATGGTTATTGTGAGAGGTACGTATACCCAGCTCCACCTGTATCGTGTGTGTTTTATTTATTTAAATTTTTATTGCAACATCAATGGAAGTGGCTGACTTAAGAGTCTGTGGATGAGGATGGAATGGTTCATTCACACGGTCATTCAATATAAATGGACCAGATTCATTATAAATACATTTTAAAAACATATACTGGTTCTAAACTCCTTTTATGTATTAATTTATGGATATTTTGTTTTAAAATTTATAATAAATCCAGACCTTAACATTAATTAAAAACATAGGAGAAATGTGGCTAGTGGTTACCTCACTACTAGTAGAGCAATGGTTTATAGAGTATAGGAGGTCGCCAGATCAAATCCCTCTCTGACTATCTTAATCTTCTTACTGTTGACATGCTTGCCAAATACAACCAGAAAATAAGGAACATCTGTGTTCTACTTTTCGTGACCAATGCATGGAATGAATGGTTCACTCTACCATAGAACAGGATAAACTAGCTCCAGATATAAGAGGGAAGTGATAAAAGTACAAGCCTTGAGTAAAATCAAAATTTTGATTATGTCTTAATGATTTATTTAATATAAGAGAATGTTTTAAAAACTGATTTTTCAATAAACTACAAAAGTCTACAAAGATGATGACTACAAAAAGTGTAATTTCTTGACGAGGGAATTCAGGTTAAGCAAAGCCAAGTAACAAGATGCTGATTTCTGTATGAAAAAGAAATAATCTTGACTTCAAAGCCAAATTACAGATAATCTTATTTTCACATGACAGCTCAGTTTTCTCCAAGCAATGTAATTATTACAACTCCCCACTCAATAAGCAATGGAGGTGGGGTCGGGGTGGGGTCTTGAAATGCTGACTAGGCATGATCAAGAACTGAATGAAGGTAGTGAATTGAACCAAGCAATCGAAGATGAACACTGACTCACAGTGCCATTATATAGAACCCTCGGTCACTGCAACATGTATATTGCATGGGTTTAAAAATCAACAACTTATTTAGCTGGCAACACCTCAATATAAGTGACATACCTAACCAAGATGGCCATTTGGACCAATCTAAGCAATAACTGTTAAACCTCTTAATTACTTTGAATAAATGACAGCAAATTTACATATTTATTGCAAATCTGATATTTAATCACAACTGCATTTTTACATTTTAACAAATGATCTCTCACTATCCACATATGTAAAGTATAATGCTTTGAAACGTATATGTGTATCTTATCCACATATTGCTGTAATGCTAAAATATACACTTGTCATGCCTCCTCAAATAAACACATAAATTGTTCATACATTAATGAAAGTATGACAATTACAAATTGTCATCAAACTCATATAAACACGATCAACTATCCCTGTATTGTAATTATTTGCATATCAAAGTATCATATATATGTGACAAGTCCATTCATATGATGCGAAGTTATTACAGATTCATATGATGTGAATTATTACAGAAACTACAGTTGGTCTGCTGCTTTGTTTATATCCATGAAATGGCAGATGAGATCCTGTTATACCTAAAAAATAAAAGAAAATACTTTATAAGAATTGTGCCAATTTGTGACAAAATAAAAGTAAAAAGATCACACACCCCAAATTAATACAATTATGTGTACTGGTAATTAACATAGAAATATCAGTATTGTAGTCATTACTAGTGGGTGAGGTCATCCTGGTCCAGGCCTTAAAAAAAGGGCCCATGTTTTCAATTATTTCAAAATATATAAACAAGAAAGAGTTGAAACTGGATTTATTCAAAACTTAACTTAGGCTAAAATATGGGTCAGTGTTGGTCAACAGACAGTATTATTATGAGACAAAAATATTATTTTGGGTCAATCCAAAGAACTGAACACTGAATACACTGGTACATATAAAACATATCATAATTGTCACCAAAATAAAAGTACTGGAAGAAAAAAATGTACTTTATGCTGTCTTGAATGCATTAATGAACACATAGATTGTTTAAAACATATACAATATTATATAAATTCACACATTTAGCAGAGCTCTGTTTACATATTGAGTATTTACACTTTGTATGATACACTTATATGCATCTCAAAAAGTCAAAATCTTTTTTGGACCTTACTGATTTCTTAGTTACATACAACAGGAGGGAGGACACACCTGAAAAACCACCTTTCACCAAGTGCCTTGACTGAGTATCGAACCCCACCCTCCCCAGTGAAAAACGGGCACTTTTTCACAAGGCTAAAAGGTCCAAACCGCAAAGCCTGGCAGTAAATCACTTGATATATATCTATATATACAACACAATAACAACAAGACTTGCTCAGTTCTGCTACATAATACATGAACATGTTAATTTCCTAAAATAATATACAATGACTAACATGATTAACTGCTGACCATTATCTTTCTATACTATTAACAGTTTATTTAGTATTGTGGCAGACCAGACTCTATATGTGGCCAGGTAGCTCAATGGGTGGAGCGTTCGCTAGTACATGTATTGGGAAGATCCTAGGTTCCAGTCTCGGTTTGGATGCTACATTTTTCCCTTTCCTCTTACATCTGGGGGTTCGTCCAACCCTGGGAAGTGGCAGACAAACAGGTTGGAACCTGGTGCAGGTTTCGATTAATGGAGTTGAATCCCAAAAAGGAAGGTAGGAATGTGGCAACAGGACTTGATATTTGCCGGGTAGCTCAGTGGATAGACGCTACCGCTAGTATTTGGAAGGTACCAGGTTCGAGTCCTGGTTTGGCTGTTGCATTTTTTCCATTTCCTTTTACAGTATTTTAACCCAAGTAACACCCCTCATCCATGGAATATTGGGTGAAAAGTATTCTATGCACAACATAATCATTTTAAGTAATTTTAATTTCATCTGATAGATTTAACAATGGAATTAAATCATCCCGGACACATTTTAACACCAAATGCCTAGAACGTCTCGATATAAGTGAAATATTCTTGACTGGGACGTTAAACACCATTACTCAACTCAACTCCAACTGCCTAGACCTGAAATTCATGGCTCCGAACGTTTTTTATGATATTGATGTTGCCGTTCAACATCAATGTCATAAAAAAGCGTTGGCAGCCATGAATTTCAGGTCTACCCAACTGCCAGGACAAACATTTATTTTGAACACTCCAGCACTGCACATGTTCTAAGTTGAAATGTCTAAATAATATACCGTGTATTCACGTGATGTTCAAAACAAAACTATGCTTTTTAATAAACATATTGAAAATAATATACCTACTATATTCGATCTTTTAACATCTTTTTTCTGTTGTAAAGTTCTGTGCATAGTTCATGTCTTCAATGCAAAAATGTGACACGGAATAAAGTTAAAGGTTATAAAAAACAAATTGGACACGTAACGGAAGTTAACGCCGGATCATTCACGGTTTCATCAAGATTTAACTTTTGATAGCATTAGCATTGAATTAAGAAGATCTAAATGAACAATAATACTTTTAAATATACAAGTTTAAAAGCAATGAACAAAATTTTATTGATATCTTTTCAAACTTGCAACACAAATGTGATAAATCGTTTGAGCAGTTGAGTAACTGTTAGGCAACACATACTATATTACAAATATATGTCGCCTGTTTTGCTAAAATATTTATAATTTACCGTAGATTTTCATTCATCTTGGACTAAAATGTTAATTTATAATGTAAATAATCGTTTTTATTACCTATTGCACGAAAAGTATCACTTATTTTAAAATTCAACTAAATAAATCCCCCAAAATACTAAATAAAAATAGGGGTAGGGTTGTTACCATAGCGACTGTACAGTAAACGGATCCGGTGACCCATATTTTTTAATATCTTATTTTATAAATATATGTCAAGCTATATTCATGGAGATTTTGAAACTCTTGGTAATTTGCTTATTCAAAATATTCATTTTTTGTTCCTACTTTTATCTGAAAATAGTGCTAAATATTACCCTGATAAATCTCTAATACCCACACAGTTATTATTAAATTGTGTATTTGTTTTAGTTTGTTACTGTTCAAATCTCCTTAAATCAAAAGAGTAGATTTATGTCTTTCAACTGTCTTGGAAAATAAATTAATTTATCACCATTAAGAGTTTAAACACTGCAACATATTGTTCTCTTAAACTTATGAGGACCACTAAAAATCCTTTAAAAAGGCATAAAACTGTGTAATTTCCTACTTTTAAAGCCAGATACAGAAAAAGGGAGTTCGGTGACCTATACTAATTTTTTTATTTTTCAAATCTTCACATTTTGCTCTACAAAATATATAAATTCACAATGATGGTAATTAAACTTTTTTTCACTCGAGCCTCCTTAAGATCGATACCAAAAAACTCAAGAACTCCCTTATGGTTGGAAAGAACTTCATCTATTGCAAAACAGTTCTAGTTTATGTAGGGTTATCCGATACACTATCTCAACCAAGCTCCTTAATAGGACATTCAAAGTAGAAATCTCTTACAGATAATGTTGTTGGAAGCATTATCAGCTTCTTGTGTATGTCTGCTAGAATTGCAGAAATTTCTGCATGTAGACGGTTTAGTACTCAAAGATCCTTTGGATGTGTCACAGTTTTCTTCGATTTTATAGAAGCATAGAAGTATCAATGTCTAATTTAACAATACTTTACTGATTTTAAATAGCTTTATTGCAGATTGTTAACAAACGTTAACATCAATTGGTTTTAATTCTAACATGACCTGCGTTTTTCTTCATATGAAACATGAAGAGAGGTAGCCGTAGTGTATCAAACGATATACCTATCGCTGTGCCGTTTTAATGACGTACTCCCTTGCTAATCTAATGACGTCATGCTATGTGTCGCAAACAATGGTTGTGAGGTTATTTTCATTCATAAATTCTTTTATTTCAATAAAGGTAATCTCAACAGCCGACATTGTTTCAATGTGCCTTTTAGCAAATAGATAGTAAAATGTGCTTCCGAAGAAAGAGTTCGCAATGTTTATTTCAATATTTTTCATCTAAGTTATGATAAAATTGAAATACTCAATATTTACCCGTGGTATATCGTCGAATAGTACACGGACCGGATTTCATATGCAGAAGAATATATCACGAGATGGCTTTATTTCCTAATCAATACTGTATGTTATATTATACATTGTTTACATCTTAACGCCATACTTATCTGGTACAAGAGTCTATAAATCTCAGAGTTCAAACACCTAAGCATTGTATAAAAAGCCAGATTAACATAGACATTATTTAAGAATCGCATAGGGATTATTTTCGTCTCTGCGTATTATAACAATTAAATATAATACATTACTCCTGTATAAGAAAGGAAACATTATCTGTAGTTACATTATATAATGTTTAACAAATTCGTATTTTTGTGTAATTCAGAACATGATTATTTTGTGTGACTTACACCTACGGTGTCTGCAAACACCACTCCAGATGAAAAAAAAAATGAAAAAAAAAACAGTTATTTGAAGCAGTAGTAAACCGAAAATACATCGACTGAGCGCATTTAAACCCTAGTATAACCCGCATTACGTAAACCTATTTCCGTTAGGATTAAGATCTTTGTAATTATATAAATTTATCTGTATAATTCTAAAAATCTTTAGAGTACTATGATGATTTAAATAAAAGATTATTCGATCGTAAGTAGGAGATCGTGGGTTTGATCCCCGGGCGGGTCTGACCCAAGACTTGAAAGTAGGTAGTGACTGTTCTTTCGCCAAGCACTAGGCATTACGAAATGAAAGTCTCGGTTATTCCGGGTGGGAACTTAAAATAAACGAGGCCCCGTGTCACGCTGGGCGTGGCCAGATAAAGAACCCTGCTGTATAATGTCATCAGTGCAACGCACATGCAAAATTTCTGCACCTGCACCTATAGCTGGCGACGTCTCGATATAAGTTAAATATTCTTGACTGGTACGTAAAACACCATTACTAAACTCAAATCAATAAAAGATTAAGACACTTTTACATATTTTCATAATTCATATAGGCGTTGTGCGTATTTCATTCGTCGAGAAACAAAGTAAACAATTTGGAACTGACAAGTCAGGTTAGACACGTGATCTTCCACCTGGGAAGTGAGACCGACCGGGTGTTCCAGGAGGGTAAGTACCTCCTGTTTAGCTGGCTACACCAGCCACGTGTGTAATCAAAATTGTGTGAAAAGAAAATAAACTATGGGACGTCAAATATATCCAGAGCAATCCTGGACACAGAGACATGAAACTTTAAACA
Source organism: Anadara kagoshimensis (assembly GCA_021292105.1). Lineage (NCBI taxonomy): Eukaryota > Metazoa > Mollusca > Bivalvia > Arcoida > Arcidae > Anadara > Anadara kagoshimensis. The sequence continues at coordinate 57,057,095 of CM037871.1, read as the reverse complement.
ATACTGTGATGACGGACATCAGAATTTTTTAGGGCCTTGATAAGCCTAGGATTGCAATATCCCTTAGTCAACAATTTATTTGCTGGCAGCATGTTTCGTTGTACAAAGTCCCCGTAAAAAAGTTTTGCTAGCATAATGGCAACCTACTTTGAAAGTGAAAAGTACAAAACATTAACATAAATCGGATAAGACGAAGCATGAAATTAACGGGGAATTAAAGGATGCTTATATTATGTAGATTTATTATAGATTTTAGCGTTAAAGGAGACAGATAAGAAAGCATATTCAATAACCGGAGTCATTAGTAAGCATCATTGCTCAGAACAATGATCGCCGCGTTACCTTTAACTTCCAATCTGTGTAGGTTACGACACAACAAGTTAATAGTCCATATGATGGTACTGCGTTGGTTTTGAAACATTACTGTGACTTATTAAAGAGACACAACAAATAAAACAGTCTAATGGAGAAACCATACATTTACAACACTGCTCAAATCATTTTATCCTTTTTATAACTAGATGTAAGAGGAGCGAATAAAGACAGTTAATAAACCCAACAGACTACGGGTATTTGCCAGCTTATGTCTGTACATATTTTTTATATCATGGTAAAGAATGAGAGAAGCCCAACAAGAAAATAAAAACTATCGACACGATATTTTTTCATAGCGCAATATATTTCGAATACACAGGTATCTTGTATTTGTATTTTATCAGTTCGTGAAAAATGTAAGTCTGAAAAGAAATACTATGTATTTGACATGCATTGTGCTATGACAAATCATCATGTCGTCAGGTTTTATTTTCTTGTTGTCCATAAAATCATTTACAAGACCCAGAACCCTAGTTTTTCTTTAGTCATAAATGTTACATTAAAATTGACAATTTTAAGATATATGATAATATGTTAATGTCCTTGTAAATTGTTATATATCTTTCAGTTTTCATTATAAGAATCATGGTCTAAATTTCAAATTTAATAAAGAGTATCAGAATGTGCAACAATAACGGAGAACAAACATTGTATCTTAGCTTATTAACAGGGATTATTTGACATGAAATATGACTAATATTGTCGGAAGGACATAATATCTATAATTATTGCAATCATAAGACGATATTCTGTAAAACGTTCTGATTCTCTTTGTTCGATCAATAAAAATGTTAATTTTGAAAAGGAACTCGCTAGAGATAAATACGTAGTCATATGTGGTCAGGAACTTTTGTATTACGACTGAATTTTAAACGTGAAGATCTTTTGCAAAAATAGAACCTTTGCAATTTTTTGTTCACCTAAATTCATTTTTTCAATTATTTAAAATGATAACAACGAACGATGAAATATAGTGGCAAAGCAACAAATGTCCAGTATCAATTATTGTGCACTTGCAGCACAGTTACATTTACTTAAAACGTTAACCTTGAGCACTAAACAAAAAAGATACTTAACCAGTCGTTTCAAAGAAATTTTGTTGGATAGATCAATATCATTCGTCAAAATGCTCGCTATAGCATTACACCAATTTTCCCTACATACACGAAACATAAAATAGGATTTTTCTATCATTTCTCAACATGAGCCTGCGGCTCAGGGTGCATAAATTGCTGATGGGGTACATGGGGTCTTGTAATATGCCAAAAACCCTATATTTATTACATATTATACCCGTTTAAATTTTACAGCACTAGACAGCCGTTTCGGAATACAATTCCTCATCAGTAGTGCTTGGACCAAAATTATGAAACCAAAGTTTTTTCAAACATGATGAAAAGATACCCAAAGAACAAAAATATATTTTACCAAATTTAGCTAAGGAAAAACTTTGCATGAGGGATTATACCTTAGTTTTTTTATAACTTATATTGTCTTTTTATGTTTTATCTTGCTTTATATTATTTGTGCTTTAGATACACTTCTCTGCTGTATTTTTGTATAATCATTATCTATATAAGGTTTTAGGAATGGCATTTCCGTTTATGTAATTAATATTACTTTACAATGGCATTGTTTTTTGTTATTCTTAATACAAAGTAGCAAAAACATTGTAAATTGTTTCGTGTTTATCTGTACCTTGGGTATATTTAGAAACATTCATTACTTTTAGTGCCAAATATGTTTTAAATTTTTACTTAAGTCTAAAATGGAAGAAAGTCGTAGGTTGCCACAAGATATATTTTAAATTACTTCCAGAATGTTAACGTTCTAGAATAATCAAATTATTTGTCTGGTGTATACTGGACAAGTGTATAATCATTAAAATTTTGTTTGAAGAGAATTACTGCTAGACAATTCATTGTGTTATCGAATGACTTCGTCATGATCATATCTATACATATTTGAAAAACACAAATTGCAGGAATAAGTTGCCAGAGATTTCGTATCTATTCTTAATTCCTAACTTAAAAAAATTATTAAAAAATATTTTCAAAAAGGTAAAACGTTTTGTAATCTCGACAAGATGATTTTATTGATGCAAGAAGACTTCTTCATCTTTATTAATCAACACGTTTTTGCTTTCCTTAAAAATGTTACCTTGTTGGAATATGATTTGAGGTTAAACATTATGGCATATCCAATTCGTGTAAATGTTTAGGCATAGGTAAGCTGGAAACACTAGGCAATGCTGCTGACTTTTAGATCTGCAATTTTGAAGTTTTTGCATTCAATGATATGTTGATAGACACATCAATAGTAAGAAAATGTATTGATGCATCATGTTTGAAAGACAGTGACTGCACAAAACTTTAAATGTAATTATTTTTCTGAACCTAAACTTTTCTAAAATTGATAAAACTATTGATTCAGTTTTCAATGTGATTTTTTGTTCAATTTCCTCAGTATATAGACATTTACAAAATGACATACTAGTAAGAAGTCATTGACATCGGCGTTACAACAAACCCAATATCTCGGTGGCAGTTTTTAATCTTTTACCATTCCTGTAGAAACCTCGAATTACGCCATATTCTATTCCACTAACCCGTTACAAGAAGAATGCATATCTAAAACCACTATGGATTCTAATACACCAGAATATAAACTTAATGCTATCATCATGGATATTGCTTTAAACAGATAATAAAGATAGTCAAAGCCCATATCTAAAATTACACTATGCTAATAAGGGCATAGATGCTATACATATTTCCAATATTCTTCAAACTTATTTTTTTATTAGAACAAGTCCATTAAATGCGTGTGTTGGAATAACAATTTATTCATATTCTAAACAAAATATGAGAAATTGTTATATATAGGAGAGTTGAGTACTATAGTTGTTAACTTTGTTTTTTTCTCTGTAGCTTCTGTCCGATATAATAAATAGTAATATAACGAGTGAAAACACCCGTCTTTGTTTTACGGTTAGCATCCGGTTTCACTTCCCAGGTGGAAAGTTCACGTGTTTAAAACTTAATTCACCAAGTTTATACTTTGTTTTAGGATCATGACTTGGATATAGATTGGTATGTTGGGTTTTTTTTTTGTAGAAATTGTTACAAAGGTAACTGGATGGTTGTGTTAGAATTGTATGTACATGTTTTGTATTTAACCACCAGATCAGATACTACTTTGCAGTTAGATCCAGTGCCAGTCCACAGTCGATATAAGTGCTCTAAAATCATGATTAATATATCAGCTCCATTCTTTTTTCTTTTTAATTTCTGTTGGGTGTATTTTGGTGTTGTCAAGCTAACTGTTACTTTGCCTGTTGCCTTATGCATCGATTCAGCTTCAGGTTTCTGTATCATTTGCCTGTATTGTCAGAAATATAACAATGTTTTGAAATTGTTTACTCAATAACAAAATAGGAATGAAAACAAATTAATGTGTCACTGGTTTCGATGATTTTCTAGAAGCTGAAAAGTGTCAATGTCTACTTTAACATAAGTGTCATTACTTACAGTTATGTAAACAGCTTTGTTACAGATTGATTACAAGACGCTGACATCACGAAATATTAATTATTTCTGTATGTGATACTATACATTGTTTTCATCCTAATTTTATACTGATATGGAAAAGGATTCTATAAATTTCAGAGTTCCATCACCAAAGCACTGTATAAAAAGCCAAATTAACACAGAAAAATGTCATTATTTATGACTCCTTCGGGGATTATTTTCGACTCTGCGACTGCAATATATTACTCCTGAATAAGGAAGGCAACATTATCTGTAGTTATATTGTTTAATCCTTTATTTCTTGCACTACTAATTCATACGATTTGTGTTATTAAGATGATGATTATACAGTCCAGCCTACCTTAAAGGCCGCTTATATATAAGGGTCACCTGCTTATAAAGGCCCGTAGAAAGGGATCCCAATTGTTCATTATTCGTATTATTTTAACCTATATATATATAAAGGCCACCTTCCCATAAATGTCACTTTTACTGGTTCTCTCGAGTGGCCTTTATAGACAGGTTTGATTGTATTGTGTTCATACACCTGTTGTCTGCAAAAAATGATTTAGTTAAATAGATTTCATTGATTCTTCTATCAGAAAAATGAAAGTCAAAGTGACATATTCAATGAGTCAAAAATAAGCATCATTGTTGACAGCAAACATAGCCATACCTTACAATCTATTTAGATCACGACACTACAAGATAATGGTCGATATGATGACACTGCGTTGCTTTTGAATCATTACCATGACTTACTAAAGGGGCATTACAAATACATCAGTCTGATGAGGAAGACACACGGTTACTTCACTGCTCAAATCATTATCATTATCTTTTTTCATGAAAACTAGATGTTACAAGCATTTATAAAATAACTTGGATAAAAGACTGTTAATAGACCCATCAGACTGTTTGCCAGCTTTTATATGTCCTTACAGATTCTTTATTATCATTGTAAAAACCTTAAAGCCTAATCTACTTTGTAGTTTATGTCACATTAAAATTGACATCTATACAGTACAAACACTGGACTGACTAAAACGAGCCGAGGCTTGGCTGTCAACAGACCGAGATATGGATAGCTAGTAGCTGCCAACATAAACATAACACCTGACAAAACGATGTAGAGATATAGCTAATGAGGGGTCAAGATGACCTACCGATGAAGTAAAGTTAAACTTTAATGAACTGTAAATAAAGAGGTGGTTCTGCTCTTAGAGTTTTAATATCTAAGACTTCAGTATCATTAGTATTATCTGCATCTTTGTATAAAACGTAACAAATTACAAAACAAACCAAGTATCAATTAGAAAAAAACGACAACAATAGAGAACACGTGTACATGTATCTTAGTTTAATAACTAAGTTGTCATATGACCAGGAGCTTCTGCATCACGGCTGGTTTTCATATGTGGAGGCGAAAAATTTTGAAAAATTGAACCATTTGTAATATTTGTTCATTAACGCTTTTAAGTTTTCCTTTATGACAAACGTGATGACTTCAATTTTTCTATTGTCAACTTTCCTTTTTTATGCAGCAATATATCTGCTTCTCTTGCTTATGGTGTATTTGTTTTCCAATTAATATGCTATAGTAGAGCTTGTTCCTACTACGAGAACTTTCTACAACGACTTGTACAACGAAGTAGGCTGCTTGCAAATAAATTGTTGACTCAGGGATATTGCAAGCCTAGTCTTATCAAGGCCCTCAAAAAGTTTTATGGCCGTCATCACAGTATTGTTTGATGTCTCTGTGTCTAGGATTGCCCTGGATATATTTGACGTCTCATAGTCCCATGTTCCTTTCATACAATTTTGATTATACACGTGGCAGGTGTAGCTAGCTAAAAAGGAGGTGCTTACCCTTCCAGAGCACCCGGCCTCACTTCCCTGGTGGAAGTTCACGTGTCTAACCTAACTTGTCAGTTCCAAAGTTTTTACTTTGCTTCTGGATTGTGATTCGGACATGGATTAGTATGTTTGTTTTTGATCACATTGTTTGGAATGATATATAAATCAACGTTCTTCCGTATCTTGTAACAATTGAATCTGCATTGGATAACGGTATTTAGGTAACAACCGAAGGGAAACTGTTCGCATTTTGTGTTCACCTCTTCGACAAAAATATACTTTAAACATATTTTGTTACAAACTTGTGGTAAAAAACAAGATAAATATATTATGTAATGATATATAAAGTCTGTTGTTGATTGCATCGATAAATCTGTGCATATAGGTGGATGAAACATTGATGTATTTTCAAGGCTCTTTTTATTATTTTTTCTACACAAGATGCAAGAAAATATTTCCCATGATGATGCTTTATTTGTTATCTTTCTAACAATAACAGCTTTATCTGAAATTTTAAGACAATATGTGTTATTATGATTACAATTCCCAAACGTTCACATAAACTCGTCATGTTAGTTACCTAACCGTTCATCAACAAAATATGCACCACATTCTGGGATGCAAAACAAATTTATTTCGTAATGATACTTTATTTTATTCCTTTTGCTATATTTCAAATTACTTGTACTAAGACAGTACGACAAATGTGTTATCCTTGTTACAATTCCCAGTCGTTAATATTATATCATCGTGGTAGTAAATTGCGTGTCAGCAAAATACATGTGATATTTGTACACTTTTCTGTTTGGTATAACTCCAAGTAGTTAAAAGATAAATTTTAGGTTTTGTGAAAAAAAGTAACTCGATAATTTCAGCAATTATCTCCATTATTTTCCACACCAATATATAGAGTGATATATTTTAAAGTCAACAACAACAACACGCCAATTAATATCCAAATCACAATCCCAAACCAAACTTAAAACTTTGAATCTGGTAAACGACGTTAAACACATGGAATTCCATCCGGGTTCTCCGAAGGGGTAAGCACTTCCTGTTTAGCTAGCTATACCGGCCATGTGTGTAATCAAATGTGAGAATGAAATGAACATGGAAGTTTACAGTGATGAAGACCGTAAAACTTTTGGAGGCCCCTGATAAGATTTGGCTGATATATCAGCAAAACAATCAGTTGTCGACATGGGCGTTTTACTTTTCTTGTCGAACTGGAAAATTATCTGCTAGGGAGAATTTTTAAAAAATGCGTGGATGACTGAAGATTTAAATATATAGCATCAATGCATGGAGCCTTTACGATGTTCTATTTAAATTTAATGACATAATAATGAATTCTGATGAAGCATTGAACATAAATTAACAACCACGCTTAGCCACTTCATGCATATTGTTTTTATATTTAAGATCGAGGATTATTAACAAGTCAATTTTATTCTTTTTCTTCTGTTTCTAGGTAAACCAAAAAACGTCATTACTTTGATCTCCAATGAACGGTGTAACATAATTAATAATAATGCTATTCTTCATCCATATTTAACCTACACAATGCACTTGGAAACACAGTAAAATCTGTATGCTTAATAGACAGGTGATCTTAATATTTTGAGGTTTTTTATTATGAAAATAGATTTCCAATTACGTTGGAGACGGACTCAGGATACAAGGACAGACTCCTTATTGGTGATGTTTCAGTTAGGTAGGTTATCTATTTTAGTATAATAACGTATAAGTCATACTAATAACTTGTAAATGATATTAGTCTGTTCCCGTCTTCGGAGTCTGTATCCATCGTAATATTGGAAATCTTACTGTAATTTTAGTTGCATTAAGTTGGTTAAACAGGAATGGAGTAGTGAGCATGTGATTGAACGGTCTGTGTTTTCGTTATGTATTGGCTAAATACTTTTTTTTAATATCAGATATACCAGTAAACATTCGAAACTTGAAAATTATATCTTTCAGACTTTTCTAAACTTGTATTAGATTTCAATGAAAGGAAATTTGATTCATTATAATGCATAAAATCAGACGGAGATATCTTCTTTTCTAATTTCTATTTTCCATTAGGGAATATCATATAACATTTGTAACTTTGTATTTTAAAATTTTTAAAAACTGGGTGTAATTCCAATAACCTTGATTGAATTGTTATCAGAGCTAAACAGGATAAAAAGATTGGATTTTAATTTAATTACTCTGAGCTGTTAAGGAAAGTTTAAATAATGGATTACAGAATTATCTGGAAAAATAGAAAATAAATCTAAGTCTGGCTGTTATATATTACCGATAGAAGCGTCAATGTGTTTATCTTATGTGCGACATGTTCTTAGTTTCCTCTGACTATCTTATGTTTCTGACTATTACCAAAAATATTATTTTATTACAGTCAAACATGTATGTAAACGCCAACGAAGATAAAAACCAGTAAAAGTTGCCTTTATGTACAAATGACCTTTTTATACAGGTTCAAATAACATAACGAAGAAGCAATTTGGATAACCATTTAGTGGCCTTTAAAATAGGTGGTCCTTATATAGAGGTGGCCCCTTAAGACAGGTTCTGTAATACTTATATCATTTGGGTACACTTTCATTATTGTTTATTCTATCAATTGAAGTGTAAAATATGGTTCTGGACTGACATTATGGTAAAATTTTGACTAAGCAACATAAGCATAAATCTAAATAATGTTCTATATAACGTAAAAAACATAAAGCAAGATACGGTTTGGAATTATACGAGCATGCAATAATCAATTAGGGTAAATAGGTGCTGCAATTTCAATTTCAATAAAAACAACCATTATGAAATAAAGGTGTGATGTTTATCATGTGTCAGTGTGACATCAAAATAAATCTTGTAATGTATCTTCTAATGGGTTTTTAAACTCAGTAATGCAGCAAACATTTCTATGAAACATTGTTATGTAGCTTACTAATGTTCACGCTTCAGCTAAAGTATAATGGATAAGATCTTACGATTCAGAAAACTCTATTTTAATGTAACTGTCACCATCAATGTCCGATTCTCGAATTAAGTTTACATTAATAGATACATATGAAGACGTTGTGTTTTTCCTATATCTTCTATATATATTTACTTTATTTTCAGATTAACGCAATATCTGACTAAACAATAATACAATAATAACTTAATTGGCATCAAGCTGCATCCTTGTTATAGCATAAACAAAAACTATAAGAGATTTGACAGAAAGGACAAACCAAAAACACACATACTAATCCATGTCCAAATCACAATCCAGAAGCAAAGTAAAAACTTTGGAACTGAATAGTTAGGTTTAACACGCGAACTTGTACCAGGGAAGTGAGGTCGGGTGCTCCGGAAGGGGAAGCACCTCCTGTTTAGCCAGCTACACCCGCCACGTGTGTAATCAAAACTGTGTGAAAGGAACATGGAACTTCGGGACGTCAAATACATCCAAGGTAATCCTTTGGATTTGTATCGGAGTCGAGTCTTGTTCCCATGACGATATCACGACGAGCCGCTGTGCGGCGAGTCGTTATTTGCCATGGGGACAAGACGAGCCTCTGATACAAATTCCGTACATACATAAGATATAAATGATATTTTTATCTTACAATGCTCACAAATTCAGCAAATATCTAGTATTATCCATTAAAGTGTAAACACAGAATGTACTATATTTTTCGGATGGATATCTTGGGTGTGTAACGTCACAGTATAAGACACGGACCACGGTAGGCGGACGCCAGTTCATTGGACGTCATTATAGACATCGGGCGTGTGATCAACAAGCTTTTAGAGTCTTTGGAAAATGGAAATGACAATGGTTTTTATTAATACTTATGATTTTGACAAGGTTTTGAGTTCTTTGTGCAGTTTAAATTCACATGAATGGGACATTTACTTTCAAACATGAATCGTGGAGAACATTGATTACCAGGCGTGAGTTTTACTAAGATTCGTAAGTTACGAAAAAATCTTAACTTACTAAGCTTAGTAAAACTCACTCCTGATTATGTATTGATACAAATCAACTTACCGCCAATGCCAAAAATTACATTTTTACCGTTTTATTTTCGGACAAAGATTGACACTTTTACGATTTATCGTAGTTTTTAACTGCATTAATTTGTCTTGACACGACAAAATCTAGGGGAAATCCCTGATCTTTGTTTACGTTACATGCCAATCTGATAACGTCATTAATACGAATCTGAAGTAGTCCGCGAGCAAACGCACGCGACCTTGTATCAGGCATATACCTGATACAGAATCTTGTATCAGACACCCTTGTATCAGTTCAAGAATGAATTAATTTAAACAAAATACATATTACATGTAAGATAAAAACCTTTATAGGGTTTTGATAAGACTAGGCAATAAGCAATATCCCTGGGTCAACAATTTATTGCAAGCAGCTTGCTTCGTTGTACAAAGTCCCCGTAGTAGGAGCAAGCTCTACCATAGCCTTTTAATTGGGAAACAAAACACCATAAGCAGAAGGAGCAGGTGTATTGTTGCATAGAAAAGAAAAGTTGACAATAGAAAAATTGGAGCCATCCCGTTTGTCAAAGATTCAAATGTAGCCTTTCGTCGGTGTCATAATTCAGGTATAAGTCTAAATATAAAGCAGAACTTGGGGAATCAGTCGTATCTTTTATTCTAAGCTCACTAGGATAGATGACATTAACATAGGCAACAAATGTAAGATTGTTAAGAGACAGAACGTCATCTATATATATATCTGTGTGTGAAGTTGAATGATTTGGCGACAGTCTTCTTTTCAGGCTTAACTAGGTTATACAGGTTCTAGACTTGACGTGTTTATCCATTTATCATTTCACAATGTTTAGTTAATTTTGTGTTTTTGGTTACATTGGTTATTGTCTAGTGCGTGTTATTTACCAGTAATTTGGAAACATCAGAAAGCGTAACATTTTTCAGTCACATACTTTGTACTTTTCATCAGTAAAGGTTGGTGTAAACTCTTTGAACACTGGTATTCCATCATGTTTTATTTTCGGAACTAAATAAATAACCGATACCTATTGTAGTTCGGTGAGATAAAGAATGTACGTTTTAATTGACAGTGGTACTCAATCACTTCCAAGTGTTTACGACCATAATGTTCTCTTTTAACGAAATAATTTAATAAACAAATTCTGTAATTAGATTATTTGATGTAATGGCCGAGTATGTAGAGTACACAAAAATAAATCTTCACACAATTATATATGTTTTGTGTTAGATTATTGTCCCTAAAGATGGATTATTATGTCCGATTACCGGTTAAACGATGAATCAAAGAAAAAGTCACGGCACCAACATTTTAATTATTTAATCTATCATGCAAGAGAATAACGCGCCATTTTATAATGATAATGTTTCTTATTCTTTTTATTTTGTTATGGCTTGTTTTTCGTTACTCTGGTCTTTGCTAAATAGTTGCTATTTCTCTTCAAATTCCATGCCGTTTCTGATGGGAAATTGTGAATATTTATATTAATCAAGTCCATGTCTAAATTACAATCATAGAAAAGTTAAAACCTTGAAAACTGCCAAATTAAGTTAAACACGTGACTTTATACCAGGGCTGTGAAGTAGTGTGCTCCGGAATTGTAAGTTTGGTAAGGGCTATAGTCTTAATACTGGTTTGGTGATTTCTTCTTTCGGAATACCGATTTTTTTAATTGCGAAGTGGTGACACAAAAATTACATTTTTTGTCTGATTTTCTTCGCGTAAATTATCTTTTCAATTTTTTCACCATAAGACCAGTTAAATAATTGTTTCTTTTGCAACAAGTAGTTGGATCAGTTAATTATACCAGTAGCATTAGAGCAATCTTATGTTAATTATTCTTAACAGATATTGAAATAAAACAATGTCACAAAAACATGCACTAATACTTGAAAACAACCATGACAACCAGACACAAAATGATACAAGCATATGGTATGAACAAGACAATATAAGAAAAAAAGAACAATATGCGATTACAGAAAATAATTTCCAGACTTTGGAACTCCTGTTCCAGACTTTGGAACTCCTTGTTAAACCCTAGAGGAGGAATAAAATCGTATTTACTTTTTAAACAAAATAATACAAGTCTTCTTGTTACACATGCAAACTCGTATGTCGCCACTTTATATACCCTAGGGTGTTCATTGTCATGGCTTTGATGATGAAATATTACATCAGCATCAGGTAATCGTAACATTCCAGTTATTAATTAATTTCATTTGCTAATGGCGCCTCGTGATGTAATATATCAATATTTTTATTTTAAGAACTCTTCTTTTTGTGACACTTTACACTGCTTAAACATGAAAACGTTTTATCACCGAGACTTGTTCTCTTAAAACATTAGCATGGCTCGCATGTTTGTTCACTGGTTAAATATCATTGCTATTAAAGTATCCAGATAGCGCCTTGCATGCAAAACCGTTTGCAATTTTAAAAAAATTATCAAGTTTCAAATTGTTTATATTGTAGATCTACTGTGTAGATAAAACACAAGAAGCTATATTTACACTTACTGATTTCTTCCATTATAAACTTATTGGCAAGAATAATGTTTACATTTCACCTGTCAACCTCTCGTCAAGTCCGATTTTGTGAGGTGCTAAATGCGTTGATAAGATGAAATGACGTCAAAAAGGCGGGGTTAAACGTCCTGAAAGCATCAATGGTGCTGTTCCATTTACTGACAAAACCATCCGATGAGAAACGAAAATCAATGTTTTATAATATTAAAAGTTTGGCTTTTTGCAAATCTTAGCAGAAATATCAAGAATTAATATTGTAAATACAACGTATAAGAACTACCTAAAATTGGATGCTTTTTCGAACGATTTCTCCTAACCGTACCTAAATTAGATACATATACATGATCAAAATGAGAATAGCCAATGACACATCTACTCCACTCAAATACATATTCTAAAATTCTCGACATTGCACAGCCACTAGTGTCCCTGTCAATTGTTATGGTTACAAGATTATTGAAAGCATCCCACTTACAACCAATGCTACATAAATCTTAAGTAAAACAATCTTGTGTATTTGTACTGTTTGTAGAGGATATTGTAAATCATCATTATTATAACGTTTACTTTTAAACGTTAAAAATAACAATCCACAATCAATTTGGAATGAAGGTGATTTTCGTTAAAAACATAATGCAGCTTGTTAATGTCTGTATATACAGTTGTAGAGGCTTTATTGAAAATGGTTTCGAAGCAACATAATCGTATATTTTTGTAAAGGGGGACATTATAAATAAGAAACAAGTACGTTAAAAGAGCTTTATAATATAGATAGACTAAATACTCTAAATGGTGCTATAAACAATATTGAAGTATTTTGAAGTGTGCGTTGGGTTTAAAGTAAGTAACATCAGTCTTAATACTAGTACCAATATATGTATGTGAACTTATCTGGGGTCTTTTCGGAATACTGTTCTATTTATAGAAAATGACGAGTGGCCAAATATGTTTATCAAAACAATAGGATCAAATAATTTTCATGTTATTCATAAATCATAACATTCATCAACATAAAAAAGATTTTTAACATAACCACGTATCTGTTTAACGACTTCGGCAACCGAAAACAATTTACAAGCAAATGCTATGAACAAGACAAGAAAGAACGAACATTTTGCGACTATAGAAAATAATTTCCCGACTTTGAAACTCCTTGTTAATCCAGAGTAACAGGATAAAGCCCTAGGGCAAGACAACAAAGAAAACTAAAGCTTAATATTAATGTTCTTGTGACAAATACAAAGTGATATGTCGCCATTTCATATACACTGGGGTGTTTATTGCTATAATTTTGATGATGCACCAGCATCAAGTATCCAGACAGTCCATCTATTCCTTAATTTTATTTGCTGATGGCGCCTCGCGATTTAATATATATTTTTGTTTTATTTTAGGATATTTTCTTTTTATTGTGTATTATACTGCTTAAAATTGAAAAGTAAACAACTAAATGACACCACAAGTCTGTGTGTATGAACTCTAAAACCCTCTACTATGTCAAGTGGTGTGGTAAGAGTATTATTGGAAGCACTCTAAATCATCCAACGTGTATTATAACCATTTGTTCTTAAATACTAAGTAAAAAATCTTGTGAACTTGTACTGTTTCTTTTGGGATGTTGTAAATCCTTATTTAAATAATAACAATCTACAATTAATTTTGGGATGAAGATGATTTTCGTTAAAAACATATTGCAGTTTGTTAATGTCTGTATATACTGTAGAGGGTTAATTGGAGATGTTACTGAAGTAACATAATCGTACATCTTCCTTAAGAGTGACGTTATAAATAATATACAAGTAGGTAAAAAGTATCTTGGGTCGATAGGCTTAATGCGCTAAACGGTGATATAAACAAACTTGTAAGTTTTGAAGAGTTCGATGGGTTTAAAGAACGATCGAGTTTTCCGCCAATGGGATATAATTGTTTGACGTTAAAATGTCGGGCCTCAGTTTCACAACCATTCCTTTTCTAAGATAAATATATCAAATTTAATATTTTAAATAATTTGTTATTTTCAAGATATTCAGGATTTTAATATGTAATATTTAATTTCATTTCAAGGGCCTATAATGTCTGGCCTCAGTTCAAAAAAAGAAAAAACATGTCTTCACTAAAATTTTCTATGAGAAATATATATATATAAAAAGTTTTTAAACAATTTTGATGTTGTTCAAGATGTTATACGGGAATTTAATGTGTATTTTTTAAAGACACGTGCATAGAAATACTTTAATTGCAGACCAAATTATCGACATTCAATAATAACAATTTCAGAATATAAATTCATATTTTTTAAATTTAATTAAATTTTATTTTAATTTTTTTATTATTTATTGATTTATTTTGCATTATGAGCATTATAAGGCTATGTAGTTCCATGGTAAAACATTCCCTTGCATTTGCAAACAATTCTTGCAGAACCAAGCAAAATCCGATAATATGGATTAAACAAAGACTATGTTAGTGTTTCTAAATCAGCCACAGGGTTTGTATTATAAATCAATTGAAAACTCACCGTAACAGATTTACAATAAATGTATTTATTGTACGTCAAAAGGCAAACATGAAGCACAATCCACTTACTTTGATATTTTCATTCAGATTAAAATCTCGATGGTTTTAGTAATAAATTCTATTTTATTACAGCTTCGGTCCCCAAATAATTACACTAGATACTGGCTTGATAATTAAGGACAATATGAATGAATCCTCTTGAATTAACTATTTATAAAAAATATTCTAAGGCAAGAGAGATAATGATAAACTTGAACGAGTAATAAGGTCTTTACCTTCATTTGGCATAACCACTGAACCCGGAATATGTTCAAATTAAACAATTATATTCCCTGTACTGTATTTACTATGATAATAAAGAGCAAGTTAAATATTTATTTGTTGCCAATATTTTCCTTCGGAATTATAGCTTTCGCTTCAAAAGTACTTATATATACCAATTTCTTCAACGTAATCATAAAATACATAAATAAGTGACAATACATAAACCACTTTTTAATGCATTACATATTATACCAGTTTTAATTTTACAGCACTAGACGGCCGTTTCGGAATACAATTCCTCATCAGTAGTGCTTGGACCAAAATTATGAAACCAAAATTATTTTGAAGATGTTAAAAAGCTACCTAAAGGACCAAAATATATTTTACCAAATTAAGCTAAGGAAATACTTTGCATGAGGGAGTATACCTTAGTTTAGAGAAATTTCAAATTTTAACTTGTAAGAAATTTAGACAATTATAGTATATTTCTGACAATAATACGAAATTATTGCCTACTGAGTTTGTGATATCCTCGGGGCACCAGCCACCAGTAGAGATATCGGCTCAGGGGTTTAAATTACATATTATACCAGTTTTAATTTTACAGCACTAGACGGCCGTTTCGGAATACAATTCCTCATCAGTAGTGCTTGGACCAGAATTGTGAAACCAAAATTATTTTGAAGATGTTAAAAAGCTACCCAAAGGACCAAATTATATTTTACCAAATTAAGCTAAGGAAATACTTTAATGTTTTTTATTATTAAAATTATTATTAAATTAAATAAGTGGTATATAACAGTAGCAATATATACGTTATATCCTAGATAAAAATCTTGCCAGTCTGCCTGCACATTTTCGAAAAGCAAGATTTTTCTAATTTTAAACTATATGGTTTCCATGACTATAACTTACATCGTAAGAAAAAAAAATTGTTTTTGTTTACCAATATATTTTGAAGCCATTTGTTGATTCCCAAGAACCAAAAAATTGTCAAATATAATGAACGCAGACAGCCAAACCATAGTGTACCATTAGGATTTTTACCATTTCCGAGTAAATGTCACAATGGTATTCATTAAATTTATCATTAAATGTACACCGAACTGAGCATTTCTCGTCTAACTGTCCAACTTAGAAACAATAAGCATCATTCTCTAGTTTTCAGTGTACTATCGCGCCACATAATGTATAAGTTGGTAAGACATACGTGCTCTTAAGACCTCGCAAATACAATGAAAAATCATCATTCATAATCCCAGACGCTACTATCCATATGAATTGACTAAATATCCTCATACTATATATTAATCACTTGATTTATTTCAATGTTGCAAATGACGAAGAACACGTGGTTTTTCAAAAGGAAATCTATATGCTTAGTACATGTATTGCTCTTTGCTCTTGAAAAAACAAAACATATTATTTCTACAAACCCAAAAAAATGCTATGTCCAAAAGAAAGACATGACGTGTCCTATAAATCCAAATGAAAAAAAGCGTGAAAGCCAATACCAATATGTCAGACAACATTCAAGTTAGAAGCAAAGAAATTGGAAATGTAAACGAGTTCACATAACAAGGTAATAAAGTCAACACATGGACATGTGGTGAAACAAATGAGGACGTTAGATTTAAGAACGAAAGGCTGAGAAAACATCTAACAATTAAATAATGACTCTTCAGCACCAACTTTGTCTTTTTTATCCAAAACGTGGAGATAAACTTAACCACATAAATAACAAATAACCCAGCCACAAACTAAAGATATCCAAAGCAGATAATCAGAATCTGATCATCAACAAACATCATAGATGACGAACATACCAGTTTCTAATTTGTCACACCATACCAACTATGAGATGGATGTGGATTGACTTTTTAAGAAGGGACAGCAGTGGAAAACATCATAAGGCAGACTCTTGACTGAAATATATAGGGTCAGAGAAAAAGTAAGACAAAGAAACCTGGCGAAAAAACAGTTACCCATTAAAGATAGGAAGGGTTATCAGGATAAAAAAAACAAGGCCAATAATAGAGATAGATGGATTGAGAGCTACTGTTGGCTAATATTAATTATTTATGGAATATTAATGCATCGTCATGTGCTACTGTTGATTGCATTGTTTCATAAGAGGTAAGAGTTGCATATAATGGCTTATTTAAAAAAGCTATTGGAAATGTTTGGCAAGTTCAACTTACTTGGTACATGGATTAATTTCCTGCAATATTCGCAGAACAAACTGCGAGAAATTCCAAACGCATAACAATCTATTAAACAACACCAATATTAATTATCTGTGTTTACAAGATGAGTGGCAAGATGTATGGACTTTAATTGACTTCATCATGATTGACAGGATAAACATCTTCATTCAAACTGAATGTCACAACTGTATTGATTCATCTTTTCGTTGCCTCGTTTTTCATAACCTTTCTTTTTTCTTTCTTTCTTTTTAATTTTACAAATACAAAATCTGTAAACATCGATCATAAAAGCTCTCGACACAAATATTCCTGAACTCGATCTAACCAATAATGGGTTGTTTATTGATAAAGTCTATTGTTTTGCAATAACAGTTCATTTTTTTCATTATGTAGAGTGATCTAGCCACGTCTATTGTTGTCTTAGTAATGACTTATTATTGCGACCATTAAATATTTTAATATATATATTAAAAGAATCCCAAATGGTTTATAAAACATGTTGAGCCATTAACCATAAGACAATAAATTTAAAATGGAAAATAGAAAATATGTTTTGAACAGAGGACACTATAACCATTCTCTTACGCTTAATATCGCCTACATAAACATAGTTAAATATGTGATTGAAAATACAAAATGATAATTTGACAAAAGACCCTGTTGTAAATGCATTCATAGTACAGACCAATTGCGAGTATAACACTAGGTTAACGAATAAGTGCCGATTTGGCAGCTTATCTCGTCCATTTCTTAACTATTTGTCTTTCGATATCTTTTCGAAGACTTTCTACATGTATCCATATCTCGGTCACTTGGCAGCAGAGTTTTGGATCCAATTCATATCTCGGTATCAAAGTTTCAACAAGGCTCTACTATAGGTAAATCTTTTATCATGTTTTGGTTAGGAGGTTCGGACGTTTTTGGTTAATTGATATAACCAGGATGTAGGAATTTTGTTTTCTGGTGTTGCTATGCAGCCTTTGTAATAAGTACGTTTTAATCAACCACTGCTTACTTTGATACAGAGAAAAGAAATCGAATGATGAAAGACCAATGTACTACCATAAACGTATCTATGATAATACTGACAAGTGATTAGTATTAGCAGTTACAAGTCTTTCAGTTGGAGAATTTTTTATATAATACTTCTGAGTCACTCTAGAATTATAAATATTTTTAATAGTAAAGCTACTTTTTTTTTTTTTTTTTTTTTTTTTTTTTTTTAAAAAGTCACATAAAAATTATTAAATTCATATTGGCATCGGGGTCTAAATTCACGGCCAATGTATTATTGCGCTACATATATTAGTTATACAAACAGTACAGACCTGTCGACAGTTTAACACTGAGTCAACGTAAAGGAATCGACGCTGTTCTGCTGAGTGACCGAGATATTTATAGCTAGAGATCGAAAACTGCAGACATGGCGAAAATATAGATAACAAGGAGTCAGGTGAGCTGGCGATTTGTAACTTATTCGTTAGCCGAGTGTGGTACTTAAGTTTCGACAGACATGTACTGTACTTTAGACCTCTAGGTGATGGCACAGAAGACTTATCTTATATGATGTAATTATATAATGTACATTATCACCTCATTATCTATAGGATGTTAACCGTTAATTGAATTACATGTTCATCCCATGTAGATCATCTTAATGATAATATCCACTATAGTAATGATGGCATTATCACAACGTCGTCACTTAGGTCGGTACCAACCATTCATGGTATTCGTAAGATCCAGATAACGTGTACTTCAGACCTAGGCCTCCAGGTGATGAAACAAACGATGTAGCTTAAGTGATCTTATGATGTAATCAGCTAAATTACATGTTCATCCCATGTAGGTTATCGTAGTGATAATATCCACTATAGATTATACAAACAGTAGTGATAGTATTAAAAACAACATCACTTAGGTCGGTACTAACCATTCATGATTCCCGTAAGGTATATTCAATATAATATTAATATTCGTGTACTTGATAGTATTCAAAAAACGTCACTTAGGTGACACAAACCATTCATGATTTCCGTAAGGTACAATATATAATAACATCCATATAACGTGTATAGTAAATAAAGTTTGATCTTTCATTTGATTGTTAGATTGAGCTAATAGATTGTGTAATTTAGGTAACTTAACATAGCCCTAATTACATAATGTGTAATATAGATATGTCTGTTTGAATAATCAGATTAAAGATCAAACGGCAGGGTCAAATTTGACGCACTATAATTTGAAATGGCGAAATCGGTCATGAAGCATGACTCAACAAAAAACAAAGGAACTGATAAAATCCAACGTATTGTGTTATTACATACAGTTATTTACAACATCTAGATATTTTGTTCATACAATTATGAATTTATTAAAAACCTGGCTCCTTTAAAGCATGTTTCGCGTCACGTGTGTCGTATCATTATATCATTATATGTTTCTTTTTGTGAAATGACCAGAATCGTTGAGACTGTGCAGTAGTGATATTGTTATCGCTAGGCATTATGTTGTCTATATCAAGTCGGTAGTGGTACTTACAGTACAGATTCACGCTGAAAAGGGGTCAAAGCTCGACTGCTGAGTAGCAGAGCTTAGAATAGCTTATGGTTAAAAACTGTTGAGATATCAGTAGCAGCCGCAGAAAAGCTGTCAAGATATATACCTAACGAGGGAACAAGATGATCTTCCCAATTGGCACTATGATTAACTTGTATATGTGCCTGTCTCTTCTTTCATCTTTCCATATCTCAGATAAAAAATTCCACTTGAAGAAACGACGGTAGATGGTATATTTCATTTCTTTTTTCTTATTTTTTTTTACAAACGTTAATTGCTCTGTGTTTTTGTAGTTGATACACAGTGTGTTACTATATGAGTTTTATTTCATATAATTAAACCATATTGAATGTAAATAATAAATCACAATATACTTTAATCGTTGAATACTTAATGGATTTTATGTCCAATCACTGTCAATGAGATTTTTCTATGATTCTTCTCCTTATGGTCGTTATGGCATTCAACGCTTCCTAGCAACACTAATTGAAGCAAATGAAAAAGAAATCAGTTATTACATTTGTGTGTTTTTATTTTAAATCACGATTGATATTTAAAGAGATGGTTTACGATTGCTGGGCGCTGTTTTAATAAATAACTTATTTTTAACATAAAAAGTAATTATAAAAATTAGATTATGCCTTCAACCGTGTACACTTGAATTAATATAAAAAAAGATTCCCTTGACAAATAAGGTTAATATGTCATTTTGCCCCTACTCAAATCCTTCTTTCTATTATTATGAAATCTGATGTTAATTTAATTTAGCATCAAATTTCAGTTACATAGTTCAATTTATTAACAGGGTTTCATGCTGAAATTTCCACCAAATATTTATACATATATAGATATTAAACACAGATATGATATCACGAACAATAATTAACATTTTGGAAACTTAAGCTTTGACTAAATTAAGTTAATTTAAAAAGTTTAGTATTGTTCGTGATCCCGGGGCCAGGTACTTGTAGATAAGTTATGTTCAAACATAGATTTAAGTTAAACAAATAAGTTACGTTTGTTTCGTGATCCATTTACTCTTAGAGTTAAGAAACAAAGTTATATTTAAGTATAAAAACTAGCTTAAGTATTGTTCGTGATCGGGGGGGGGGGGGTATCTGTTCTGTGTTTCATTAGTATTAAGGAACCACTGGCAGTAAGATAAGTGGGTACCAATGATATCTCTATTTAAACTTCTGTTTTATAAACAGTGTTTCAATATCTGCACGTTACGTATGTTTGAGATTTAATCATCCAACTGGAGATGGTAAACTATCTAGATTACGTTATTAATTTACCTAAAGTTTTGTCCATCAAACGTTTTTCAGAACCCCTATCTTATTGAATATACCATTTTGGATTGTATTTTATTATTGTCATATATCATTTTTGAAAGTATTTTAAAGTATATCACAAAATTTTGATATACATCAAAAACAAACATACCCGTCCATGTTCAAAATACTATCCAAAAATAACCAAGTAGAAACTTTAAAACCTGACAATCATTTGGAATTCAACCAGAGAAGAGAGGCCGTGCAATCACATATGTTGAAAATCGGATTCAGTATGTACATATGATGCTCAATTCAAACCATACTTTGTGTGTGTTCTTCTTATAATATACACTTACATAAATCTTATTAGATACATTTGTGTTATGTTATGTTTGTGTTGTAAACTTTCATAAACTTATTACCAGCGTAAATAATGAACCAACAATGTATGTATGGGATTCAATTATGGAAAGTTTATGTGAGGGACGACTATATATGTAGTAATTATAAACATGAAAAGGAATTGTTGATTTAATGCATTAGCGCTATTTAACAGCGCAATTATCCTATTGTGTGTAATATAGAGACATGTGTCTGGACGCATCAAATACGAAATGTCATGATTGGTCACAATGCCACAAAGACATACCATTATATCCTGAATTTAAACGTTATGTTTATATATTCAAGAGCTTTTATTTTGATATTTAAAATGGGCCTTGGTGAAATTTGCATTTTCCTCCAACTGTAAGTAGCATTGCTTTCAAGTTGCTTTTAACCCGCATTTGTGTTCCATTTATAAATTTTCCAATGTTCAGACAATACAGCACTTTGTTCTTACACAATACACGTCTTTTGGCTGTTCTGTAAAGACATTTTTTGAAGACCAGTTCGAAGCTTTGTCAAGAGCAGTCCTAACACAATCCTTTTAGACCTTAGTGTCGTGGTCTTTTCATTTTACTTTCATTAAATCACCCAATTTTTCAGGAATTCCCATTTGTCTTTCGATAACTCTTGTTTACCATGTTTAAATTTTTAGTTTGTGACATTGGAATAATTAAGAAATACGGTCCATTGTTGCAACCCATTATTCTACTTGGCATTTTATTTTGTACTTTTATGTTTCGCCATCAGTCCAGTACAATAATTTGGCCATCAGTCCCTTCGATCTAACATAATTGCCAACATATTTTAGTTGCACACATTACCTGCGGGTGGTTACGAGTACAAATGGTACATATAAACGTATTGATTTGGTTTTACTCTGTTTCTAAAACCGTTGTTATCTGCACGCATTGCCAATAGGCTACTGTATTGAAAACTAATATGAATACTATTGATGTGGAGAATTAGGATTTAGAAAAATATCTTCAGGTTACCGATTTGCAAACACGTCATTCTTAACAGTTTACAAACCCGTGACCTAAGCTCCTATTGGTCATAATATTTGGGGTTCTGTAGATTTAGGGTATATTACGTGACACAACATGGGTCATAACATACATATTGGTAAGGGCAAACAAGACTGACCTTTCCGCTTGACCTTCCATTAGGAATATTCACATACGACAGTCCACTCAACACATGGGTAGTTTTAGGATTCTCAGTCAATACACCCATAACGCATGTTTTCTTAATAATGCAGATGATATAAACACCTGTGTCATCTTTACATAATCTACTCGTCTATAATAAATATTTAAATGAGAGGTCAAACATACAAGTCAATTTTGTTTGCTTATAATGCACAGGTGATATTACCATGTCACGCCAATCTACCAAACACATATACGGTGAACATTGCTGATTGTTTACTCTAGATAACGAAATTCATTACAAAGACTGCTTCAAATGTAAAGATTTTTCCATTCATGATTAGTACACCACTGCGGTAGCTCAATTGGTGGCTATAATAGAGTGCTCGCTCCGTAAGTTGGAGGTCGTGAGTTCGAACCCCGACTTGGTCTGACCCAAGACTTGAAAGTAGGTTGTGACTGTTCTTTCGCCAAGCACTCAGTATTACGAAATGCTGTCCAATTCTTTCGGATGGAAATTAAAATAAACTCTACGGTTTGCACGATAAAAAAACCCT
Organism: Anadara kagoshimensis; assembly: GCA_021292105.1. Taxonomy (NCBI): domain Eukaryota; kingdom Metazoa; phylum Mollusca; class Bivalvia; order Arcoida; family Arcidae; genus Anadara; species Anadara kagoshimensis. The sequence continues at coordinate 57,033,865 of CM037871.1, read as the reverse complement.
GCTGTATAATGTCATCAGCGCAATGCACATGCGAATTTTTGCACCTTCGTCAATAGATGGCATCGTCTAAATATAAGTGAAAAATTCATTTCTGGGACGTCATTACTCAACCCAACTCGTTCATGATTAGTGCCTGTCGCAATGGTCACAAAATGTTCAAGCTGTAAAGTTCATTTTAATTGTAGTCACACAAAATTGTGAACAAACGTTTCCCGCTTGTGAGTTACAAAATGTATACATGATTTAAACATGTAAATGGTTTTAATAGATTACAAACTGTGATAAAGCAAAACACAGAGTTAATCAATTAAAGACCGAATGTGAATTAAATAACTTTACTCCCCGACATAGCAGATAAATGATTAGTAATTGTTCGTGCAAACACGCGATTTAGCAGTCACAAATCTTTATAAATATTTAAATATGGGATTTGTTTTTCATTCATTGCACTTTAAATAATTAAAATTACGCGTATAGCAAACAATATGAGACACATACTACGATAAATGCTAATTTTGATCATTTACAAACATTCATGTAGCCTAAGTGAATCTCCTGGGCCGTCAAGTCAGTGAGCAAATTATGATATAATCAATAATGTACATGGCTTCTATTGTAAAATAACAAAGTTTTTTTTTTAATTCAATAAGATAAAGTAATATCGATATTTAGCTTACATGTATGACAATGTACAGATTTATTTTTAAAGCTATCACTGTTTGTCATTGATCCCAATATAATTTCATTAGATTTAACATTTGAAGTGCATATGAATCCCCATCAGTTTAAAGCTTGATGCCATCAAGAGTTATTGTTTTTGAAGAGTTAACGTGACGTTCATAAAAGTTGTTACAATACTGTTTGATTGATTGAATAGAGGTTAACGCCAAAGTCGTGAATAATCACTTATATCGAGATATCATGTATTGTATTGCTAATTTTGTTATAGTTTATGATATCGTTTGTTAATATATTTAAAGGGACCTGCAAACTTTTGGGTTTGACATTTTATAATTATGCAAACCATTTAGTGTAAAGTTGCATACTATCACATTAAATGATTTCATTGTGACTAAGTACAAGAACAGAAATGGGAGTTGCATTGGTAACCGTTCATTCCGTTGTACTTTGACTTACTTGACTTATTTCCGTCTCTCCGTTTGGAGAATCGGGCCATTACGTTGTACTTAATATTACAATATTCAGTCGTCAATGCCACAGTATGTGTAAGGACCTGGTCCTCTAAAACCAGAACCTTTTATTAGCAGCAAGTAATGACATATTAGCGAGTCGAAAACATTCTTTATGAGTCTCAGTGAATTGCGTGTGATATTAAATAATATTTGCCCATAAAAACCAAAGAAACCAAGATAATGTAATATAATAACTAATATAATATAATGCTGATATATAAATCAAAGTCACCAAAAAAACAATCACAATTGCCATGGATACTAATCATTTCGTCTAACAACCCAAAGCCATTTTTTTCCTTTCATGATACAGACTTCCTGGTTGGTTTGTAGGGATCATTAAAAGAAATAGATGATTCATTTGATACACTCTTATGATGCCTGAAACAAAAATGCAGCTACTTCAAAAAAGTGTAGAAAGTAGTTTCCTTGGATACTTAGTCTTGCACTTAAGACCTTGTTAAAATGCTTAGGAATTCTGCCTTAATAACAATTTTAATGATAATGGAACATTAATTAATATTTAAGGTAAAAACAAGTAAAACATTAAAACAACAATAATTTCACTTATAATAGAAGAGATTGCATTTCCCTTCAAAAATATTAGCTAAGAAATGATTGTGAAACCAATGCCAGGTACAAGAAAATTCATTCGCTTAAAAATCTGGAAAAGATAGGTTCCTTGGAAATTTATTCTTGGACTTGAACAACTTATATAAATGCTCTAGAATTCTGTCTGAATAAAAAATATATGATAATGGAACATTAATTAATGTTTTTAGGTAAAAACAAGTAAAACATTTAAAAAAATCATTTATTATAGAACAAATTGCAGTTTCCTGGGAAAAAAATGAAAAGCTAGTTCCTTTGGATACCGAGTCTTGTACTTCACAACCTATTAAAATGTTTTATGATACTGGGCTGGGTAACTCGAAGCTATCTTAGCGGTTACGAACACTTAACTACTTTGTGTTATATAGGCATTAGGTGATCGTAACTGCTAAGAGAGCTTCGAGTTACCCAGCCCTGAATACTACGTAGTATCACTTTTCATCATAGTGGATAATCATTTAATATTGGTAGGTAAAAAAATGCATTAAAACAAATTTCACTTATGATAGAAGAAATTGTAGTTCTCTGGAAAAAAAATCGGAAAAGTTAGTTACCTTGGATACCCAGTTCTGCACCCTGCAACTTATTACCGGCTTACTTTATGATACTGACTACATATAAGTTTCCATGATAATGGATTATTAATTAATATTTGTAGGTATAAACAAATAAGATATATTTGCATTTGTTGTCAGTTCATAATGTAAAAAACTCAGATCAATGGCCCTTTTGAGTGTTGATTAATATCGTAACGGAAATAAGAGGAAATTGTGTGACAAATTAAATTATATGACTATTATTTGCAGAAATAAGCAAATATTTGCTCAACATTCCCAGGTTTGATAGAACAATACTTAACACAAAGCAAGGTAGATATACATTACAATCATGTCGAAAGTTTAACGCTTTAACGAAAAGGATCGAGAGTTAAAGCGCTGTTGTAAGGTAGGCCTAGCTATGCATGGGCGGACATGGCCAAGTGGTACTGTCACTGGCTTTCTAAGTCAATGGTTGTGGGTTCGAACCTCAGTCGTGACTTGGAAATTTTCTGAGATGATTTTCATCTCCTGCCCATACATAATAGATCTGTAAAAAGCTTGATACTAGAATATTCTTTCGGATGAGACTCAAAACCGAGGCCCCGTATCTCGGTGCGTCCCAAAGACAACTCTATATACATGTAGTTCGAGTTTGAGAAAGAGTAGGCAACCTGTGGCCATTACAGGGGGCGCTTACAGCTACAAGCGATTGGAACAGACTGACCAAAGTGAGAGTAAGACTGCATATATGGCTAGTGTCTGAACATCTAGCAGCTGTTGATTCGACCTGCACTATTTCGTTAGCTTAGTGTTAAACTTTCGATAGGTCTGTACTGTATATCAAACCCTTTTCATTTAGACGCTGTATCTATGTATAACTGATTATTCCACATAATAGGAAGATTAATTACAAAATCGTTGAACCGGAAATAATATCTAAGGTCCATTCTATATTTAATTACACATATCATTTACACATGACTTGGTTGATTATTGATGGATTGTGTTATAAACATCCCGGAATTTTATTACTAGGAAATTACAACTAATACATCCCAAAATGTCTTTCCAAATGCATATCATTACGAATTAATTACCATATATGCTGTTGTTATTTGGAACAGATTGATATGTTCAATGATTTCCGTTACCAGTACATAGTTCCGATAATCTTCAAATTTCTTTTGTAACGGGAAAATAAGCATTATTGACTAAGTATTTAAGATCAATTATTGAAAACTTAACGTGTCATGTTTTGTAATATATATACTTGTCAACTTTTTAAGTGACGTATTTTTATTATAAATATCCGGGAATTTATATCATAGTGATTTACTCTAAATTATGGTTCAATTTTTCTAACTTAGCGTGTCATGATTTGTAATACATACATGTAACTTTATCCTTCATAAATATTCGAGAATTTATTTGATAGTGCATTATTCCAATTGTGATGTAAATAACGAATGGATACTCTAAAATAAGCTTTATTTACGTTCACGCTCCGTCGCTCTCAGCTCCAAGATGAAATCACCTCAGCACACGGCTGTCTATCCATACCATACATAACACTTCGATACGTACAGCTGTTGGTTATCTACACTCACCAGTATCCGTTATAAATACTGTTTAGTTTGGACGAGCACGTGTGTTGAACTAATTAATGTGTTTAATACTGGTTTGTTTGAATTGTTTCTGATTGGTCGTCATCTGTCAACCTATCAACGATTTTTTTTGAAGGTGGATAAAACATATAAGTATCTCTCAGCGTCTTAAATCAAGTTAAAATACAGAGTTCACATCTTATGTGTAAAATGGAAGAAGTTGGGATTTGATGAATATATATGCGTAATTAATGCTAGAAGGAATATGCTTGAATCAGTTCAAAGACTTCACACTTTAAAACGACGTATTTTATACATTTGGAGTTCTGATGAAAGGAGACAAGTGACAATATAATGTTGGATTACTGAAATAGCTTAGTGTTAGTTGAAAGATTTCACAAAAAGTTAAACTTGTTGTATTTGTGTGTTGAGGATATTTTAAATGATTTTTAAACTATAGAACAGATTCTAATATGTTAATATATGGATTAATTGAAATTCACGGTTATTGATTATGGATTTTTATTGATTTGACATATGGAATAAATATGGGACGAAAATTAAGGTCGATAACTGTATTTATTTAAGCACACGTTCCTTTAATGGAAAAATAGCATCAATATTACAATATATTAACTCGTAATCCACGGGCATTTCGAATTTATGGATGTATAATTATAAAAGCGTCGTCTCTCGCAGTAAGTACCACCAAGTTTATTACATTTGGGGAAAACAAACAATATTTATATGTAAATGAAATAATAAAGCTAAATTGGAAAAAAATCTCAGCAAAAACGGATTGACCTAGAAAAATACTGTCATTCTCTTTCTATGGTAAACAATAATTAGAGATTGTCCTATTATTGTGTTTGGAACATATTGTAATTACTAGTTGCTGACAAATTGCTCATACAATGGAGGGTTAATTTGACAAGGATTGCCTTCATTACCATGGCAATACCAGTAGTATTTTGTCATTTAATAACTGTAGACATCGACATATTAAAAACTATAAAACTTGTAAGCTTTGTGGAATCAAATTCTGTGATTAGGTTTTTGTTGTGGTAAAGGGTTATGTGAGATATTGTGACAGCGATTTACTGAAATTTATTAGGAGCAAAACATTATAACTAGGAAATACAGACACATTTAAACTATAATATTTCGGTAACACAACGTGAAGGATATGTTGATATGGGATACAAGTGATTTATGTTGCGAATTGTATTTAACGATTATGACATTGTGATTTAAGCACGGTTTTGTTCGTGTGTTTCAAATCACAACGTGTTTTCATTTTTAACGTCAACTATATTGTTAACACATAGGATATCACAATGAATAATTCTACATCAATTATCACGGGGAGTCACGAATATGTGAATAATTCTACACCAATGATCACGGAGAATCACGAATATGTGGAGGAAGTGATCACGAAAAATCTATGGCAAATAATACCACCGATATTTATAATTGTGGGTACGATTGGAAACATTTTGTCTGTGATTATTCTGTTACAACCGAAGATTGTAAAATCAACGAGTGCGTTATATCTGATTGTACTGGCGTTTTCTGATACGGTTGTGTTGTATACCGGGTTAATGCGACATTGGTTACAGTATGAGTTTGGGTTACACGTTCGCCATTACAGTGAAGCCGGGTGTAAGATCCATATATTCCTGACATATTTTTCTCTGGATTTTTCAGCATGGCTTTTAGTGGCTGTGACGTTTGACCGGTTGGTTTTGGTTTGGTTTCCTCATAAAGCCAAACATTGCTGTACAAAGTCAACTGGGTGTATCATTATATCTACCATATTCGTTTTTTAGTAGCCGTTAATGCTCATATCTTACATGGCTCAGCAAGCAGAAATATTACAGAGGGGAATATCACCACATATAAAAATTGTGAGTTCATCGATGATTCGTATAAATTATTTTTCAACGAAACTTGGCCATGGATAGATTTCGCCATATTTTCACTCATTCCATTCTGTTGTCTACTTATTGGGAATACGTTGATTAGTATAAAGATTCTAAAATGGCACAAAGAGAAAAGCCGAAGGACTTCAACCAAAAATAACAACTCTGGTCCAAATACCAGGATGTCTTCTATAACGCTCATGTTATTTACGTTAAATACAGTATTTCTTTTCTGTACCACGCCTATAAGTATTTATAATATATTTGAGGATCAGTCCCGGACTAGTTGGACAGATTATGACTACGCCAGGCACGATTTACATTGGTCAATTTGTAACATCCTAATGTATTTTAATAACACATTTAATTTCTTATTGTATATTTTCAGTGGTTCTAGATTCAGAAACGAAGCAAAGTCTTTGTTCCTTCAAGGATGTCACAAATTATTTTGTAAATCGCATGCTTATGTTAAAGCAGTGCCAGTCAAGGACGATCTTACTCATGAAAATGGGGTTTAATACATGTATAATGTTTTTGCTTCAATTTGAAACGGGTTTCTGAATCGAATGTAATTATAATGTGAATATTATATATTTATTCTCTTAATCAATTTTATGTATTGCTTATTTATTAAAATGATAGTTTTCAATTTTAAAAGACGTATTTTAATGATTTTTTGCCTGTTTTTTATTTCTATAAACAGTGACACATTCTGACTTTAAATGCTTATTCTTCCGTTGTGCCCGGTCTCACTTCCTTGGTAGAAGTTCGCGTGTTTAATCTGCCAGTTTCAAAGTTTTTACTTTGCTTTGGGATTGTGATTTGGATAATGATTGGTATGTTTGTTTTTAATTGATGTAGAATTTCAAAATAAGTACACGAAATTATCTATGGTAGCTGGTGTTTTTGTACTATTTCGTATAATAAAGACGACAATTAAAAACAAATAATATTCTCAACAAAAAAGTTAAGGACAACATCAAAAACATTATTTAATTTTGTAGAACGTAAATCATTATAATGAGTTTTGGTTTCATGCACAAAAAGTTTACTTCATTACATCAATTGAAACAAGAAGAGATAAAAATCAAAATACACTTTATATATTTTTTATATTTTTTCTGTTCTTGGATTGTTATCTCAAATCTTACATCGGTCCCTAACTGTTTTGTTTAGTATAATAATAAAGAAGCCAACAATACCCAAAATTAATATTTAAGACAATTAATCGGCCATATGATTATGTATATGATTTGTTTGGATTTATTTGCATAACATAAACATAAACGGTCCATTTTTTAATGTAAAAAGACGTACCATTACCAATTCTGTTTCTAAAATAGACTTCTAAACGGCATAACAATATTTATTTATTTATTCACTTATTTATTTATTAACAAATTGTAAAAATGTCAACGTGGCTTTTGTTTCAAGTGTTCTATTCCATGCCTCCCATGTGCATCTAACTATCCACGCTTTCAGTTTTGTTGTGGCGTATCTATGATCGATCTGGCTTATGAAAAGTGTATATATATTTATTTAATATTGTGTGTGTGTGTGTGTGTGTGTGTGTGTGTGTGTGTGTGTGTGTGTTCTAACGTATTTGATATAACCGAATTTACAACTGTGTATTAGTTGACCTGATATGATTCTATTTGATTAATTGGTACTCTTGGAATTATGTTTCTTAGTGTATATGATACATAATCCGATAGTTCCATGAATAATATCCTAATTTGATAGAAGCAAAATGTACAGTTATATTACAGATATCCCCATGCGGGTAATATAATATAATTCGGTGTATCTCCAATATGATTGATTCCCTGTATTTATAAGTTGGTAACAGGGGCCCGTATAATAATGTACTTGTTATATGTATAACAGACAGCTTAACTCTCGGTTTCAAGATACAAATATCCAGTTGATATAATGGGGTTCTTTCAGAAAAATTGCACATCTGATACTGGTAAAGTGACAGAATCTGTTGATAAATTTGATCGTTAGTTCAACATGCTAGAACAAATAGCAAAATATTAAGTAAACATGCTGAAGGAAAAAATGTCTACTTCAAAAACATTTCAATGCATATCTTTTAATAAGGTATGTCCAAAATTGTCACACATAAATGGTTCAGAGCAACGTTTTTGTAAAATTACGGATGAGTGGATTCAAACAATAGAAATTGAGAAATTAATTGTAATCTATGGTAGAGAATGAGCATTATTAATATTGTTTCTTAGTCTTCAAACGTGATTGAAATGTTTTTATCAGACCAGTTCTGATTTATTTTTAGTTAGACATCTCTATTTAAAACCAAAATACTTAGTAGGTAAAACTTTTGATGCATGATTCTGATATATCAAACCTTTTTTTAGCTTGTTATTAATTTCAATATACATTTTGTACTCTTTTTATAATAATTCGTATGAGAAAAAAACAGTATACAAATTATATATATTGTTTGTAAATCAGAAATAAGCAGGTGCTGAAGAGAAATTAATAAAACCGTATGTGAAACAACAATTAACGTCCCTCGTTAATAATATATCTTGACTTGATAGATGGGATACAGTACAGACCTGTCCAAAGTTTAACATTAAACTAACGAAAAAGTGCCTAGTTTGACAGCCTATCTCGGTAACTAGTTAATTATTTCGGCAGCTGATATCTATCTTGGCGGCTATTGGTTACTAGCTTTCCGTACCACAACAGCTCAGCAGCAAAGCTTCGACTCGTATTCATTTTGTTAAGTGTTAAACCTTCAACAGCTCTGTACTGTATACCACTAATACAAATGTTCATTAACACTTATTGGTGACTTGGCCTTGTGTTACATCAATTTGATTCACCATGAAGATAATTATATGGAAAATTGATTGTTTAATTAGGAACGGATGGGGAGCTACACTTAGAATGCGAGCAAATGGCAAATCCCTATTCAAAAGTGATGTTAATTGTTTCCATGGCACTTTGTGGCTAGTATAAACATATTCGATTGGTATTTCCTGTGGTTGATCGGTTTTAAAGTACAACAGTTTCACAGCTATACAAAATACTGATGAATTATCGCAGAACAAAAAAGCAAACGTTGTGCTTCAATTTCATATGAAAATTTACACTTGAAATACATGTACAATTAAACCATTATCGTCTTAGCGATTTAATTTTGTTTTAATGTGTCCCTCTAGGCACTCCATAGTTTTCAGTGTTGGCTGGTGTAACATTATTTTTGTATATATTGGTTAATTAGTTTTTCCTGCTGTATTTCAGATACTGCACACACTATGATACCAATAATTGCTAATGACATTTATATGAATCTATAAATCACATAGACCAGACTGATGACGGTTATTAAGAAAAAGCCACACGCAGAAAGACGGTAATTTGGCTGTACAAGATTACTGTTGAACAACGAATTAATTCCGTGTTCTACATCTAAACTTTATGGCGACGATATAATTATTTAATAATCTCAAAGAAATAATTATAAAACAAGTGTAAGCTGTTTTTTGTACAGATTTGCTGTCGCTTAGTTGCTAGAGGGTAGCAGACTGGCGCACAATGCCATAGATCAATATTCCATTTATTCGCGCGCTTACCCTTCCGGAACTTCTGGTTTCACTACCCAAGTAAAAGTTCATGTTTGTTTAAACTTGTTTAACTTGCAAGTTTTTGGTATTTTTAATTGCTTTTTGGATTGTAATTTGGACATGGATAGGTACGTTTTCACAATTTTTGCTTTGCTTTCGGAATTGTATTATGAACATGACTTAGTATGCTTGTGTTTGATTATCAAGGAAACCGAGCTAGGTTATAAAAGCCACATAATGTTATAAAACCATACTGTTATTGTATGTTCACGCGTTTATCAAAGTTTTGTAAAAGACACATTTTCTTTTGCTTGCTTTTTATCAATTATTGACACATTTACATTTATTTGAATACACTATGACCATGTTAATTGAAACTGCATGCATAAAACTTGCCGAAACAATCATAAGTACAAATGTACACAAAATAATAATAAATTAAATTGATAGCAAAACGTCCAATACCTTAAACAGAAATATTATGCCGGATGTTACCTGAATTAATCATAATAAAACAACAGTTTGACGTGTCATTTTGTAGTTATATTGTTTCGTTTTTATATCGTTTGACATGTATTTAAGTAAAAAGGTTAAAATGAATGTAATTGATAACAATCACATGATCTGTAATGACCTCAGGAACATACATCCTCCATTTTGAAACGATTAGTGTATATGTATTATTTAACTAACAATTCGATATGTCATTTTGTGGTAACTTGTTGTTATTATTCCGTTTGGCATGCATTTACAAACCTAAACAGGAGACAATTAGTTTTTCGGATGAGACTAAAGCCAAAGTCCCAAGTCTCTGTGCATGCTAAAGAAACATCTGTAAAGATCAAAAAAGACTAGGCCACCTGTGAACTCTACAGAGGACGCTTACAACTAAAATACCAATTGAAACAGACTGAGCTAGATAGAATTAAAATATAATGGCTTAAATATTTCAGGGTTGAACAAAACGATATCCCTTCGGTTCTGGACATACGTGTACCAAGATATCAACACTGGTACCTTTTGAGAGATATCAGGTGGACCGATTTACAGTCATTTGTATTTGTGTAATAGTTCTACTTAAATGATTTATTTCTTATACGTTGGTGTTCAGAAAACATGCGTTTATCCTGTAAAATGCTTTCAAACTACAGTGTTCTGAGCGCTTTTTCACTTATGGTGAATACCTTAAAGAAACCGGAAATGATTAGGGTTGTGGTCCAGATAATTTGGGGCTAGTTTTGGCCAAGACCTGTTTCAGAACTCTTTCTGGACACTAAAGATACAAAAAGTTAATATTAAAACAATTTAAATTGTAAATTGTTGCTTATTCTATTTGAAACTCATTAACTATTAACTATTTAAATGTTTAACTATTATTGTAAAAGAGTCACATTGAAAAAAATAATAAAGTCGATTATTATACCCATCCTGAGCTCCCGGGCTATCTTCCACGGTATAAGTCTACTTGTTAAGCTTAATTTGCCAGTTTTCAAATTTTAACTATGGTTTTTTGGATTTTGATTGTGTTTATTTATTCGACATGTACAACGGCAAGCAAGAATCGAAGGCGTTATTTCATGTTGGTGATGGAAATCTTAGAATAACTCAAAATCCTGTAAATGCACTTTACAATCCAATACATATCCTTGCGATGTTTATTCACCTTATCATCTGTAATCCCTCACGGGGTTTGTTATCGCTGACCGATGGTCAGTCTCGCTTCATATTACTTTTAAATGCCTTCAAAATCTGACTGTTTGTATTCTGAGTAAACACCTTAGTTAATTAACGGTTATAGAGGTCTGATTTCCCGTACTCTACTCCCCCTTAGTAATTACACGTGTAACTTGAGAGCGTTTCCACACTCATCAGATACAGTAAATTGATCTAGTGATTGGTCTAATGAACACGAAACCCTTGATATACAAACCCTACCTTCCTACTTCCTTCCGGTATGGTATCTATACCTGTCAATTAAGTATTACTTTACGTCACATGTGTTTGCTGTTTAAAATCAAAATTGTTTTTCTAGAAAACTACGTCGCAGCTGTTATATTTGTCGTTATATTACATTAGATGTCAATATTCTATGCCTTCTAGTTGATAGGCATACTCAAATTCCTAAACACTGTTGTTATGATGAAGTGACCGTATATATTTTCTCGTACTCCTCGTTATTTTTATTGATTCTCAAGCTAGGTACTTTTACTGTTTGTTAACTCTATTTTAAGAGAAAGCAAAAAAACGCAAATATTTAAAATTTTCAATAGGACGGGTAACTACGTAAATAAATTATTCCGTTATCATTACGTCATACGAACGACACCGCCATTTTGTCAAAAGTTTTGACATTGTAAACACCCACCCAAAAATCTTTTGCTGTATTTAAGGATTTATATTGCATGGATTAGATTGAAATTGGGATTTTTTAGCAACGCCTCGGCTCATGTAAAGATTTGTTCTCGTCCCTTGAAAATCTATAAGATATTTGGTTTTTTTTAAATGTATCATGTTTTAATTTTGAAGCACTAAACGACCCTTTTGGACGATAAATTCCTCATCAGTAGTGCCAAAATTGTTGAAATCAAAATATTTTAAGAAAATAGAAGTAACAAAATATTTTTACCAATTCGACCATAGGCAAAACTTTGAACGATTTGACATGGCATTTTGAGTATATGTGACACTTTTGGTTTATAAAAAATGTTTCAAACATCTTTCCAACATGTATTCACTTTAATGTTAATTGTTATTTCCGAGCATCCGGGATCACTTTCCTATTAAAAGTTTAAGTGTTTAACTTAATTTGCCAGTTTTAAAGTGTTGACTTTGCTTTGGGATTGCGATATGGACACGATTGGTTTGTTTGTTTGCTTTTGATATATGCTGTGTTTGTGCTGTTTAAATTTAATTTACACACATAGCATGACGTCACAACGTAAGTAAAGGAACAAGTCAAACATGGGAATTTTGCTTGTCTTACCACGGCCCGATGAATCTCTTCATGTTCCATACAAAGGAAAAAATGTCATGTTAGAATTATTGATATGATAAATGATCAGTAAGACTTTGTTTTCATAATGTATGTATGTTATTTGAATCAGTGCAATGACATCTGCTTCATAATTTGATATTGAGAAGTATTGGATCTTAACTTATCTACTTAATCGATGTTACAATATTGATTGGCCCGGTTTTAATCTTATCTTTGCAAATGTTACATCACGATATTGTATAATATCTTAAATGACATAACACAAGCAGTTACATATACATTACATTTTAATATAACATTAGAGGAAACTGAAATAAAAGAGCAAAACTTAATGACAGTTACGCCAAAAGACGAAGACTTACAAGAGGTCATCTAACATAATGCGGCCACCAATCATACCTATGTTTTTTGTATCCGGAAATGGTCAAATAACAAGACTTACTAGAAGACCCGATATAACTTTTAAAATCAGAATTAAATTACTCGGTTGCAAGAAAACTTAGGTTTATGTGACGTGAACATAAAAACACATTAGTCTACCATCCTCCAAAAATTTGCTCGTGCCATAGTAATTATCTCATTATTAAAAGTTCTCTCTTCTAAGAAATCTACATCTAAAGCTTCATAATAACTATAACATGTCATGAAATCATAAGTCTGTAAAATTGTGTCCACTCATGTGTGTAATGATTTCACCACGAACGTAAATTTATAACGGATCAAAGAAGCCAGATTTTAAATATAGACATTGTTAAAGAATACTTCAATGAGAGTGCAAGGGGAACAATACAGCTTATATTTTATTTACCCTTCCGGAACACCCGGCCTCACTTCCCTGGTGGAAGTTCACGTGTCTAACATAACTTGTCAGTTCCAAAGTTTTTACTTTGCTTCTTGACTATGATTCGGACATGGATTAGTATGTTTGTTTTTGATTATTCGTTTTCATCAAAGAGAAACAAAACAATTCATCTCCAAATCACAACCCGAAGCAAAGTAAAAACTTTATAGCATGTCGAAGTATATACCGCCAGGGAATATAGGCAGGGTGTTCCGGAATAGTAAAGCTAGCTACGTCCATCGCGCGTGTAGTCAAAATTGAGAATAAAAGGAACACGGATCCGGAACTATAGGACATCAAATATATTCAGGGCAACCTCAGATGCAGAGACATGGGTCTAACAAAAAATATTGTAATAACGGCCATAAAACCTTTTTAGGGTTTGATAAGACCTAGTTTGCAATATCCTTATGTCAACAGTTTATGTGCTAGCAACATGCTTCGGTGTGTTAAGGTTCTCGTATTGGGAACCATCTCTACAACAGCGTATGTATTGCAGTAAACAAGAGAAGCAGGTATATCGCTGTATAGAAAATGATCAGTATTTGTCTAACCTTACTCCAGGTTGTATTTAGTTGTATATTCAATTCTTCAATGGGATACTGGTGTTACGTCACCATATCGATTCTTTGTTGGAGATGGTTATCTAGTCTGATACACTTAAGTCTCCCATTTCGTACAAGTGTACTAGTATTTTACTATCTCCAGTTAAATTTGAGATGTTCGTCTAGTGAATATACCAAAGTCATCATTGAGTCACTGATTTACCTTTTTTATTTTCTAACATACCCACCTAGTCATTTACACAAATAAATCAAACATTAGTATAGCCTCGAGATCTCCATCTAATGGGATAAACTAAAGTCTTTGAGGTACTTATGTAACTTTACTATCTGTAGTTTTTATTGTAGATGTCGTTTTAGTCGAAAATACAAATCTTTAAATAAAAATCCCATAAATAATTGGAAATCAAATACTGCACATCTAATAACATGTTTCAGCAGTTGGTTATGGAGAGGCTTAGATAATGGATCCATGATCGCATTAAATTAATCAACAATAAAAAAAAACTATGGTCAGCTTACCAGGCAGATATCTTGAAGTGCACTGGTCCTTGATTGATTTACTAAAGAATAAACAAACGTCAAACAAACATAACAGAATGAACAGGTTGATTTAGAGGTCAAGATCGTCTCAATTGTTGTCGTTAAGCGAACTGTTGATTCCACAATGGTCAGGCAACTAAAGATTGATTTTTATCTTAATACCAAGAATTGACATTTTCATCTGCAATCTAAGATTAAAAAGGAACTGTTTTTAAAATGGTCAAATATCTCCAATAGTGAACAAAAACAATATGAACGTCAACTATTTTCTTTCGTTAATTGTATATTCAGATCACTAAAACTGTTCTGGAAATTTAATTGCTTAATTAAAAAAGTCAGATTTTTTCACAAATTACAATTACCAAACAAGAGATCATTTCATGTCAAGACCATAGGTGAGCATGTGATATTTAAATTATCAATTCAAGAAGATTTTCCTGTCAGGTCTATTGATGGACATGTAATATTCCAGAATTGTTGACATTAAGTGCATTGGTCCAATGTTTTTCACAAAGAGACTTTTGGGGAAATAAATACTAGTTCTATTTAGATAGTTTATTCTATATCAAGACCATTGATGGACATATGGTTTTGAATCCACAATACCGATCAGTTTTAATCGTTCAGATTTTCTCAGAAATACAAGAGAAATACGAGAATACCAGTGGGAGATTGATTTTCCCTTAAGGTGTTATATGTAACTTAAAAGGTTAAGAAGTCATGCTATACAACTTATACATATGTTTATACATAGTTGATCTGATTGTAAAACCCAATACATCTTGTTATTGATCATATCTTGTTGTAGGCATGCAGCAGAAGGTGTTACTTACCTTTTAGATATTATATCAATTACTGTCGTTTATCTACCATTTATAGGTAGACAACATTGACCTGTCTGTTTAACCTTTCATTAGGAATATTCATATAGGATAATTCAACCAATACATAGTCAGTGTAATGATTCGCAATTAATAAACGGACAATGCTCGTTTTGGCGTTTCTCATTCTTTACACTAAAAAACAAGTTTGTTCCCTTTATATAAATGCACTCGTCAACAAAAATATCTAAATGAAAGGTCAAGCGGACTGGTCAATATTGTTTGCATATTCAGTGACATATGTTACACATCGAATAAACAAATTGTCATACGCAATCTTCATCAGGGTCCTAATACAACTGACACAGCCGTAACAAAACAAACTATTGACTGATAAGAAAGATTAAGATTATATCAAGTTAAGGTAGTTCTCGGCAGAAGAGGACAAAAATTGTCTGTCGATTGCAGATTTGACGGGAAACGTTGTTATATTTGTACCATAATATTAACTCATTGGTTATTTTGTGCTGTTGACTTCCCTTGGTGTCGGCGCTTACATTAATTCACTATCAAATTTCATTCAAATATGTGTGTTGTAAGTTTTCTTTTGTCTAGTTAAATTGAATATATATTGCAGTATTTGAGTTTAGAGTGTTCAGGTCTTACAATAGTAACAAAAAAACAGTCAATACAACTTAGTACATGACCCAGTAAAATTAATAAAAGAAACAACAAAAGAAGATGAGACAAGACAAACGCGCATCGGAACAACATTGTTAAAGTGATGTAGTGCAGACAGTGGCGTGGTTATGGCACTATACACGGGCCAATAACTATCTTACTTCTTGCAAATGAATTGTTGACTCAGGGATATTGCAAGTCTAGGCTTATTAATGCCTTCAACACAGGTACACAAAAGTTTGAATGTGGACTCGTTCACCTGCGTAGTACTTTATAGAAGATCTTTCATTGATTCCCCCAGCGTTATCGTTCGCCCCGATATGATCCTCAGAAAGAGATTTTTCTTATGTGTACTGTTGCCTACCTTCTGTTGCAAAAGAATATATTGGAAACCTAACTGATAATTTAAAAAAAAAGTATATGGCATTTGGAATCCAAACTAAAGGGTTGGAGGACTGATGCTTAAGCCGGTGATTATACTGCAAACTTCATTAGATCTTTTAGCCCAATGAATGTATTATTCCATTTATATATATATATATATATATATATATATATATATATATATATATATTATAAAATCATGTAAGATAATTTGGTATGTCTATTGATGCTTGGATTCGTGGAATTCAATGAATTACAACCTGTTTATCATTTAAACACGTTTTTTATTTCAGGATGCATTGATAAGACTAAGTGCTATTTTTATGGACATTGAATATTTATTGCTAATCCATTAATAAACAATCAAAAATTATTATTCAATATCAAATTTCTTAATGTATCTTTTGAAATTTATCAAAACTTTATGTCATTAAATACATGTACATTGTTTGTATGGTAGTAATTGCTGTGTAATTTGATATATGTATTACATAACCTTGAATACATACAAAGCTTTAAAACACGCCTCATTTACTCTACATTGTACACAATACACAAAGAAAATGTTGTAACTAAATTAGTCATTTAATTTTCTATATAATATTAAAACAGACTTGAAATATTATAAATCTCTTTATTGGAAAAATTGGACTTGATTTCTTCTTGTTGCTTTTATTATTATTTAATATTTCATACCAAGGCAAAATGTTTTAGGGAAACGGGACCAATGAAAAACACTGAAACATTACTGAAACAAATCGGTGTGTGTATCTATGGTTTTTAAATTTTGCTGCTTTGCTTTCGCAGTTTCTTCTTATCGCTTTTTGATCGAATTAGTGAAGGATCGATAAAATGTCCATTACGGGACCATACAATAATATCATTCAAGGGCTTTGGTAGGCTGAAATCAGAAAATGATACGAATTTTAATTTGTTAAAACATCAAACACAGTTAGCCATTTGTATTACGTTCGGTACCCGTACACCAAAGACAAATTAAAACTTCCTAGCCTGAGCGGTTAGAGTCCTTTTGATATGTTAGCCGCCGATTTAGACAACACTATAAACACACACTAGATCTATTAACCCTATGAATGTATTATTGGACTTACACAACTGTATATGAGATTTGGTATGACTATTGATATTTGGATTCGTGGAATTCAATGAATTACTGCACGTTTACATTTAGACACGTTTTTGAAGGTGGGGCTGAATTGATAAGACTAAGTGCAATTTTATGGACATTCCTTTTAAATGGTTATTATTCCATTAATAAACAAATGAACAATTAATATTCTATATCAAATTTCTTAATGTATCTTTTGAAATTTATCAAAACTTTATGCCATTAAATACATGCACATTGTTTGTATGGTAGTAATTGCTGTGTAATTTAAAATCTCCATTACATTATTTTGAATACATACAAAGCTTTAAAACACACTTCATTTACTCTAAATGGTAAACATTACACAATGGATAATGTTGAAACTAAATTATTTATTAATTTTGCTATATAATATTTAAAAAAAAAGACTAAACGTTTTATAAATGTTTAATGTAACAATCGTTTTCACAAATGCTTGTAGGAATATCACCATTCTGTTATTAATATTTAATCTATCATAGAAATGCAAAACGTTTTGGGAAAACTATGACATGGAATAGAATGTTAGTATTTGATTCATGAAACAAATGTGAAAATAAAACATAATTAAATCTAATAAATCGTTCCTTGGATGCATTCATCCCTTGTTGATTAGGATTTTAGTATCGAGCTAAATCACGTGACTTGTCTGTAATATAATGCATAACAGAAATGTCAACATTGATTGGCTGAAGGGTGGAAGAGATGGGCTGTATTTAAATACTTGTTACATATATTTTCGAACTATATCTGCATCAAATAATTAATACAACGGGTACTTTAAACGAATAGATTTAATGAAATTTCAACATCTAAATAAAGTTCATAAAGATTTATCGGACATTTTAGTCTGAGGATTTGTTGCCAAGCTAGGAGAACTTAGATGGGAGTACATGCTATACATAACTATAGACTGCTTTACACTTGATTTGAATTAATTTATTTATTACTAGACAAAATAAGCAAACATGCATCTGAAAGTGATGCAAAATCTGAATCTTGGTCACTTGAATTCGCGTATGCAACGATCATCTAATCACAATATGCAGCACCGTGTCCACTGAGTCCAGTGAATAAATGAGTTTATAATCTTTTTTAAATTGTCTATATCATTTTTACAACACTTTAAAGATTTCCAAATGACATGTTTAGATGAGAAATTATTATTTTCAATTCATCACTGAAAATTATGCCATAGCGATTCACCGTGTATATCGGCATCATTGTTTAGAATCAAGGCGGTAAAAAGTGCCCTAAATTAAGCCACGTGGTGGTGATAAAAGTCACGTGACACTTCGTCCGGAACTTTGTATCTCGGAAACGGCGTATTGCCGTGTGTATATCGAGTCTAGACGTCTATGCTTTTCATCTTTCTTTGTTCCCTTGTCTTTGTAGCGTCAATCCGTCGCCTTCAGGTACAAAGACTCGGAATGAACAATCAAAAACAAACATACTAATCCATGTCCGAATCAATAATTAAAATCGGTCAAAATCAGATATCTTACAATAGTGTAATCCATGGGCTTAAGTAGGCTGAAACAGATCATAGTATGGACAAGTCAGGAATTTATAGAATTAATAAATCTGAATTCCTCCGGGGAAGTGTCGCCGGGTGCCCCGAAAGGGTAAGCATCTCCTGTTTATCTAGTTATATTTTCATTAGCCTTGCGTATTTCATCTTTCTTCCAGTTTGAAACTTTTGGCATTCATAGGACTATAAATGTCAAACGACCGCATCGTGATTGAATATTGATATCGGCAATACACATTCCCGGGGAACTATAACCTGGTAAACAAAATTGCTGCCCAATGTTCCCGGATGGTTTCTTCTTGAGGTATCGAATGCCTTTGTTTTGATAATCAAACACAAAGGCTATCGAGCATTATTCAGTTTGCCATGCAAAGGTTTGACATTCATATTAACTATGAACGTTATTTCGAAACAGTTCAATTGTTAAATATGTGCCGCGTGTGTATTCAAAATTGAGAGTGAGGGAAAATTGGATCTTCTGGACGTATGCATTCTGCTTCATACGAATAAAGAAGCAAACAGCTAGCATTGGTGCACAGTTTGTGCCTATTGGTATACCGATTGTTTTGGGGAATGATTTTTAGAAAATTAAGTTACCAAACACAACAAATATGTCGTCTATCAAAACTCTAACATTTTGTTGAAATTATCTTCAGTAGATTTTTCTTTAGAATCCGTATGGTCTTTGAAAAAATAACAATAATCACTATTTAGCTTCGGATATTTGTATCTTTGCTTACCATTTTTTGTAAAAAAGCGACAAGTGATTTGATTTAGACATTCTTTCATTTAATATGTGGGATAGTGTAAAGTGTATATGTGTATGTATGTATGTATGACAGTACAAAGCGGTGTAATGAGTGATCACAAGTAATTCGTAATATTTCATACTTATTATCACTTTAAGTCATCGTTGTAAATTCCAGATCGATCTAATTGTAATGAAATGGTTCTCCCTCCAATGGAGTATAATATACAAAATGTATCATATAATACTTGAACATGATTAAGGTTTATCTATCAAGAGTATTAATCTACGTATTGATGTGTCAGCCAAGAAGCTTTGCTGATTCCCAAGGTGATTTAAAGAACGTCTTAAAGAAATTATTCACTTGTCTTTCTTTAACAAAAGCGGTAAGCCAAGATACAAATACCTGGTGCTGAACAGGGATTCTGGTTATTTTGTCAAGCACCATACGGATTCCAAAGAAAAATATACTGAAGATACCACCATCAAAATGTTGGAGTTTTTGATAGATAACATATTTGTTGTGTTTGGTAATATAGTTTTTCAGCAAACAATCGGTATACAATGGGTACAAACTGTGCACGATTGCTTGCTGATTGTGTTTCTTTATTCTTACGAAGCAGAATTTATGCAGAACCTTGTTAAATCTGGAGAGAAGACTGTCGCCAAATCGTTCAACTCAACATACAGATATATAGATGACGTTCTGTCTCTTAACAATCCTAAATTTGGAGACTATGTAAATGTCATCTATCTTAGTGAGCTTGAAATAAAAGACACGACTGATTCCTCAAGTTCTGCTTCATATTTAGACTTATACCTGAATTATGACGCACACGAAAGGCTACATTTGAAACTTTATGACAAACATGATGATTTCATTTTTTTCTATTGTCAACTTTCCTTTTTATGCAGCAATATACCTACTTCTCCTGCTTATGGTGTATTTGTTTCCCAATTAATACGCTATGGTAGAGCTTGTTCCCACTACGGGGACTTTGTACAACGAAGTAGGCTGCTTGCAAATAAATGGTTGACTCAGGGATATTGCAAGCCTAGGCTTATCAAGGCCCTCAAAAAGTTTTATGGCCGTCATCACACTATTGTTGATAAACTTGATGTTTCTGTGTCCAGGATTGCCCTGGATATATTTGACGTCTCATAGTTCCATGTTCCTTTCACACAATTTGATTTAACACGTGGCGGGTGTAGCTAGCTAAACAGGAGGTGCTTATACCTTCCGGAGCACCCGGCCTCACTTCCCTGGTGGAAGTTCACGTGTCTAACCTAACTTGTCAGTACCAAAGTTTTTACTTTGCTTCTGGATTGTGATTCGGACATGGATTAGTATGTTTGTTTTTGATTGATGCCTTTTCTTCTGCGATCCTTTAACAAATTTGACAATCTCGCCAGTCGCCAGTCATATTTCCATGAAAATGTGCTTTTTACTTTTATTAAATTACATGCAAAAAATAAAAAAAAATAAACCAATGACATCAAAACACATTTTGCATGAAACAACTTTATTGTTACGAAACAGAGGCTGTAGAATTTTCTTGAGCAAAATCATTTTTTTTCAATACGTAATTATATAATTGTTTACGGATTTAAGAAATAACATTCTTATTGAGTGTATTTAACCAATGTTATGAATGAGAGTCTGCAAATGCCCCTTAGGTGTTTTAAAGTCAATGATTACATTGAATCTTTATCTAAGAAAATTGAGAGTTGAGCAAGAATCTGCCTCAAAAATATCGATCAAACCCTTTACAACATCCGGTTTCATTGAAGATGTTCATCTAGGCAGTCATGAAAACGAAAGCCTTCAGTATTGCAATATGGCATTAATTGCCTTACTTCAAAGTGTTTGATGTCCCTTAGGTATTATAAAGCATATTATTAAGTAAAAAACAAATCTTAAACGTATCTGAAACAGAGTATACCTTCTTAATGCAGCTTCCTAGCACACCCGAAAACGGTAAAATATAAATTAAAATATAATCAAACAGATTACCCACAGTCATTTCAGGAAAGTCTAAAACACCTAGTCATATAGTAAATACAGTCAGACTATAAAGCAGTTACATGTTCTTTAAATCATTTTTTGATCATAATATCGATGCTTATCATGCATTTTAATAATCTAAACCCATTATATTTAGGCTATGTCAGAACGTTTTGTTCTAACTGATAACCGTCATCCGGATTGTCAGTTATCTGGAATAGCAATGAATACCAAGAATGGCATTGCACAGCTGCATATCATTGCTGGCTGTTTTATGTTCCTTTCAGAATTTATGTATTTTCGATGATCGCCTTTAAGATATCATTTTCGCCTTGAGATGGCTTTATTTTATTGTATTTAGTATTTTGTTTATAAAATTGCTCGCATCATTCTCATGATATTCTGCTTTATTTTTCATAATGAAGAAAAATAGGGAGTGATTTGAATTTTACATGCAGTTGAGAAATAAAATGATATACTTAAAATGTTACAGCTGATTTAAATACAACTGGAAAATGCAGATAAACGCAACAAAATGCATATAAAGCTAAATAATGCGAGACAGACTGACACATGATAATAACGTGTTTATAAATCATATTAATGTTTTGATTTACATATAGACTTGTTTATGTAAAGATGTACTATAATATGATGTAAGTATACTTTAAAGGCAAACAAAAGTGACCTGTCCGCTTGACCTTTTATTATAAATATTCATATAGGAGGATCCACCCAATACATTGGTATTGGAAGGGATTACAATTAATGCATAAATAATGTTCCCTCTTGATGTCAAACACATGTGCTCTTTTAATATAAATCTAATGGTCTGCAATGAATATTTAAACTAAAGGTCAAGTTGACAGGTCAATGCTTTTCGCCTATACAAATATTCGTATTACGTAATACCAGACTTCTGTATGCTGTGTTATTATTTACATACATTCTACAAGGATAAAGAGGAGGCGCGACTTACTTTTGAATGTAATATATTATTTTTATATTGCATCTGTATGCAATACATCGTACCATGTAACATGTCTTACCTCAACATATCTATCGGTAATATACGTATGTAAATGAGAAATAAAAGCAAAAACCATGTCTAAATCTTGTGTGTTGTGTACTCTATATTTTATTGCAATATTACAACAATGCGTAATGAAATGGAATAAATCCAACACAGCAATCCATATATCAAAAACAAGAACTTGATAACTAATGTACTTGTAAAACAGAATGAATGTTATTAGACATACTAAGCAGTTTTTAAGTATTAAATCAGTTATTGTAAAGTCTTTAATAAAGTGCTTTTAAGAGGTTGCAAGTTTACAGTATAAACATACATTCATGAAATATATAAATAAAATTATGAAAAAGTTCACATTTTGGAACGAAAACTATAAAAAAAATACTTGTACATGAATCAGTCAAAATATTCATACCATTCCATGTCTTAACCGAAATCTAAAGCAAAGTAAAATCTTTTGAAGCTGTTAAATTAGGTTAAACAACTGTATTCCTACCAAGAAAATAAGGTCAGGTGCTCCGGAAGGGTAACATAAGCACTTCCTTTGTAGTTAGCTACAGCCACCTCATATGTAGTTATAATGGAACATGGAACTATGGGACGTTATATCCAGGGTAATTTTTGATAAAGGAGAAGGTAGCAATTTGTAGATGTATAACATGTGTTTGGTGGTAGTTAGTACAACAGAAAACATGCAACTTTGCCAATATAACTAAGAACACACTAAAACATTTGAAATCCTAACGTAGAGCATCCTAAAACATGCACTTGTTAATAGTCAATACAACCAAGAACTAAAGATAACAAACCAGCTAAATAAGCGAATAGGAAAAAACAAGACAAGATAAAAACGTATTGGAGTTGCTTATTGTACAAATTGAAGCTTTTGGTGGGAACTGGATTGAATGACAAAATGGTGTAAAGTGAATTTGTTACACTATTACTGGAAGACTCTAACCACTCATTTGTAAAATAAGGTATACTCAAATCATGCAAGGTATTTCCTTAGCTTAATTTTGGTTTTTAAGGTATTTTTTAACATCTTGGAAAAAATTGATTTTACAATTTTGGTCTAAGCACTACTTATGAGATGAGGAATTGTATTCCAAAACTGCCATCTAGTGTTGTAAAATAAAACCGGGTAGAATATGTAATGAGAAAAAAATAAGAAGATTAAAGCAATTTTTTAAAAAGAAAGTGTTTCCGATGTTTCAGTTTATTTTGTACAAAACCAGTTAAAGTTTTGCTTTGCTTAACTGTTCTCTAGGCATCTTCATTTTGTAATAGTACGCTGTCCTTATAAATGAAGCACTTCTATTTCTATTGATGACAGTTGATTTTACCTCAAAAGGATTTCGTGAAAGAAGAATATATACTGAAATACAATGTAAATGTAATTAATGTTCATTTCTTTTTTTTTTTTATAATGTTTTTATTTTGTGACATAAATACATACATATACAATTACAATCACCAAACTTTATCTATTAACTAATACATGTATTTTAATTACATAATTACAATTACTTAGATACTACATGAAAAGTTGCGTATATACTAATTAAAACATTACTAAGTATAAGACAGGGAGTTAAAGATTATGAAGAAAATTTTTCTGTAAATTGCAGCCAGTATTTCCTAAAAAGTTCATGTTTTTGACTTTTTAACATTATGTCTTTTTCTAAAAGCAAATTGTATCTTATATAAGCTTTAAGACTACAAAAATTTAGTGTCTTGTTATTTAATTTTGCCTGATAAATGTAAAATCTAGTTATTAATATTATGAAATTTAAAGGTTTGTATTTTTGAATAATCTTTGGAATTCCAAATAAAGCAACTTTAGGGTCCATTTCGAAAGGTTCACTTATATTGATATTGACGAAATCTTCAAGACAATTCCATAGATCGACTACTAATCCACACTCACAAAAAAAGATGAAAAATAGTTTCGGGTTCTCTTTTACAAAAAGAGCATTTATCATTCGTTTGTATACCGATTTTTTTCAAAAATGAATTAACTCCCAATATTTTTTTGTTAATTCTATATTGAAACCACTGGAGAGATGTATTGCGTGCTATGTAAAAAGGGAGGTAATAAATCTTTCTTATTTTGCTTCTAAGTTGAATGTATTCGACCATTTGCTTTCACTTATCGTATTTCTATTGTCAATTAAGGATAAATACATATCTTTTGCTCCTTTTTGTGATTTTAAAATTGTCTTTATCTGAAATGGTATAAATGGGGCTGCCGGTTGGAAATCGAATGATTTAAGTATTTTTAACTCTGATAAAGCATCTTTAATAGATTCTAAAACACTGTTATATTCTAGAAAGTTGGTTTTTACATCATATACTCTTATAAATTCCTCATATGTATAGAATATTCCATTTGTTTTTAGTAAGTCTGAAACAAAAAATACTTTTTTTACAATCCACCTATCAAATTGATATGACTTATTTCCTATTTTAAAAAACGGATTATTCCAAATACAGCTTGTGCAAATATCTGACCATATTTTTGGTTTTTCTTTTTTATTTAATTCATTTAAACCATAAAATACATCTGCCCAAAATCGGTTTTTATATCTGTGGCTGTCTTTGTAATAGTCAGATCCCCCAAAAGCAATTTTATGAATATCATAATAACATTTCATTATATTTATGAATTTCGAGTTTTGTTTTAAGATTCGTCTTATCCACGTTAATTTTAAAGCATTTATAAAGGCATCAAGATCTATCATTTTTAAACCACCATTCCAATAACTTCGTATTAAAGTGTCTCTGGCTATTCTATCACATTTTCCACCCCACAAAAAATTAAATATCATTGCTTTTAACTCTACAATAAATTTTTCCGTTGGGTTGGGTAAAATGATAAAAAGATAATTGAGTTTAGATATAATCAAACTCTTTATAACTGTAATTTTTCCAATGAGTGTTAATGATCTCATTTTCCATGCTTTAAGAATATTTTTGAATTCACTTATTTTTTTGTTGTAATTAATTTTAACAATGTCATCTAAAACTACACTAAAATGTATTCCCAATAATGTAAATTTATCGTCAATGGTATTTTTCAATCTATTGTTAAAGGTTTCGCCACAATATTTTCTGCATCCGATCCAAATAGTTTTACATTTAGAAATATTTATAGAAAGACCGGAAATACTAGCAAAAATATCGAGAGTTTTTATTGCTTCGTCATAAGATTTTTTCGAGCCGTCAAGGATAAAAGTAGTATCATCAGCAAACTGTGATATTTTATGTTCAACGTCATTTATTTTTATTCCTTTTATTTCTATATTTTCTCTTATTAAAATTCCTAGTATTTCAGCACATAATAAAAATAAGTAGCTAGAGATGGGGTCACCCTGTCTCACTCCTCTGTCGATTTTAAATGGAGCTGATAAAAAGTTATTCTGTACTATAGATGATTTGATGTTCGTATAAAAGACTTTAATCCACTGTTTAATTGATGGGCCAAAATTAAAAAAATCTAAAACACCATGTAAAAATTTCCATGACACAGTATCGTAAGCTTTTTGAAAGTCAATTAAAAATAGCATGCCTGGTATGTATTTTTGTTCAGTATGTTCCATAATATCATAAATGAGTCTATTATGTCCCCTATATATCTTCCTTTTAGAAACCCGGTTTGGTCATCTGATATAAGTTTATCTAAAACTGTTTTGAATCGTTCGGCTATACATCCAGAGGCTAATTTGTACGTAACATTTAATAAAGAGATAGGGCGCCAATTTTGTAAAAATTCTCTTGATTTATCGCCCTTAGGAAGACAAGTAATAATTCCAAATTTTGAGTAACAGACAATTCCCCAGAATGATAGGCTTCATTTACAGATCTGACAACAAAATTTCCGATGTCCTTCAAAAAAATTTAAAAAATTCCGCAGTATAACCGTCTGAACCTGGGCTTTTGTTATTTTTCATTTTTTTCAAGACCTTTAGAACTTCATGATGTTGTATTTCACCTTCAATACTATTTTGTTCATTAAAATCCAATTTATTAATGTTAATATTGTGAAATAATTCTTTTAAGTTGTGTTCTTCGATTGGGACTTCAGTATATAATCTCTCATAAAATTGTTTAATTTCATTCAAAATCTTGAACTGTTCTGTTATTTCTTTATTGTCATCAGTAATGATTTTATTTATAGTTTTTGACGTGAAATTTTTATTTTCCAAGTTACAAAAGTACTTTGATGGTTTTTCTCCTTCTTCAATAAATTGAATTCTTGACCTTACCATGCCTTTTAATTTTGTTTTTCTTATTAATTCAAGTTCGTTTTTATTTAATTCTAAACTTGCAATTTCGTCATCTGTTAAAGAGGATTTTGATTCTAAAGTATTAATATTTTCAAATAGTTCTTTTTCTTTCCCCAGTCTTTGTTTATTGGCATATGACGCATATGAAATTGATTCACCCCTTATTTCCATTAGAAGAGTTTCTAAGAAAAGTTGATCGGTTATTCTAAACATTAATTCTTCATTTTTAATTTCATCAATATTTTCTACATTATATACAGGGAGCGCGTATTGTTGTTTTACTTTAAGTATACATTTTTTTATTTGTTTTACATACTCTGGGTCATTTAATAAGCTAGAGTTAAATTTCCATAGTCCCCTGCCTTTGATTTAAATTTCAAAATAAGCATAGAATGGTCCGATCTATACCCAGGTTCTATGAGAATACTATGAACTTGCGGTAGAAAGCTCTCGCTAAGTAAAAAGAAATCTAGCCGTGATTGTTTAACTGGATTTTTTCTGCGCCAGGTGTAACGTTTTAACTGTGGGTTGAGAGTACGAAAAGGGTCTATTAAATCACGTGTTTCTTTAATTTGTAAAACTTTATCTCTGGCTTTCGGATTGTTTAACTTTTTATATCCACTTGTATCTAAATCAAAATCTTGCACCAAGTTGAAATCCCCGCAAATAATTTTTACTTTACTGTTTGAACTCTTCAAAAAGTTATCTATTTTGTTGTAAAATACTGGGTTGTCTTCATTTGGTCCGTAAATATTTATTATTGTGAAAGTATCTTTGTCTATCTTAATGTCAATTAGTATAAGATTACCATTTCATCTTTAATTTCGTTTAGAATTGAAAATTCGAAATTATTATTAAAAAGAAAACAAACACCCCTTGAATTTGAACTGTAAGATGAAAAAATAACTTTCCGTCCCATTGACCTTTTAGTTCTTTTTCGTTATCTGGAGTAAAATGCACATCCTGTAAACAGTAAATATTACAATTTTTAGCTTTTAAATAATCAAATACATCTAATCTTTTTGTAATATCTCGAAGTCCTCGACAGTTATAAGTAACTATTTGAATGTATGTTTGATTATCCATAATCACAAATATCTTTGTAACATCTGTACTTATACTTAGTATAATAAAAAGAAGTACCTTTAATTTTGAGACAAATCATGTTTTCCCTTAATATTGTTTTTAATGTATTTATGTCAGTTATTTAAATATTTAAGAAAGAAAAAAGTAAGAAGAGAAAAAGAGAGTAATAGAAAAAAGAGAAAATAATAGTAGAGAGAGACATTTACATCAGACTTTATCCACACTTAACATGTTTTACTTAAAGTTTGAAAAACGTCGCCCATTTGTTATTACGGGTTCAGTAAACAAAAATAGTTAAAGAGCGCCATTATGACTGCTATTGCATGCAGTTATATCAAATACCCGGTACGTATATAAATTATAATAGGCAACAGCAGTCATAATCCAAATGCTCCTCACCTTCGTATCTGTATACACACATATACATACGCATACACACATAAGCATACATATACATTTTTACTCAATATATATATATATATATATATATATATATATACATATACATACATATATACATATGTCCGTATGCATAATATTTACATTGTAGTTCGTACACGGAATTATGACAGTGTGATTATATTTAAAAATTGTCTTTAAAATTTGTGATATTGTAAGCAATCACTTATGGCTACACTTCGTATATGTGTATATCGTACTATAAAGACGGAAAATATTCAGTGTAAAGTAAAATCTAATTGGGTGAAATATTTAATCTATTTGCATATTTAACACTCATTCATATGTCATTGCTCTGCCAAAAACAGCGTGTACGATTCACAATATCAAATAAATGTAAGGTACAAGTCGTTTACGAACTGATGGCAAGAATATACAGTAAATCCACATATGTGACGAATAAGGAGTGAGGTGGCGTGATTACATACACCACTTGCGACGATACTCCCTGATTACCTGTATAAGTGATTTAAACTCGTTGTGTATATGAAACATCTGCCATCAGACTGCGAACGACCATTATATACAAACAAACACACTTTTAAAACCAATCAAACAAATAAATGAAAGGTATAAGTCGTTTACGAACTGATGGCAAAAATATACAAATGAGGCGGCGTGATTACACACATTCTTACGCTGGTACTCCCCGATTACCTGTATATACATGGTTTAAACTTGTCCGTGTATATAAAAATCTGCCATCAGGTCGCGCATGACCTATGTACGAATATTTCTGCGTACTGATTTTATATACAGAAAAAAAAACATTCAAACAAATCCATATGCATCAAAATATCAACTATCAGAGTATTGTAGGCGTTTTGTACTTAGAGACACGCTGTTATGAAAAAAATATTTGGCAATTATATTGCAATATGTGATCAGTAGCTAGGTATTTTATCTACTGCTCTATAAGCATTTGTTTTATTCGCTATTTATCATAAAAATATTGCAACTCGCTGACAAAAAATAATAGAAGTAATAAGTAAATATAAAATAAGTTACAACGTATAGACTCTATGAAAGCCTATATGCTTTTTTTATATAAATTTTCCTTTAAAATTTATTAAAGGGAAGTAATTCACTTTGAAGCTTGTGCGTTTGTTTTGTGTGTTAATGAGCATACAAGTTACGATGAAATATCGGCATGGCGCAGCGTGTGTGTTATATTTAGCACCTACAATACCATTGATATGTTGAATTAAATGTTATAGTGTTTATATATGCTAAATAAAATACAATTATTCATTACCAGTATATATTTTATAATATTAAAACTGTTGATTAGACAACAAACACTTTTTTATGACATTTAGGCTACAGCTTTTAAAGTGATCGAAGCGCCTTGGTCCTAACTTTTGTCCATGAGGATTCCACCTAGACACGATTATCATACAGTTGGCAATTTCTTTATCATGCATCAGATTTAGAATTTTTCTCGCGGCTCCAAATTCCATGTCGTCATCCATCGAATCCTTCAGCTCACCATTTCTGTTCAGATATACACAAGCGAGTACGTTATGATTTGCCCTCGCGATTTCGGGCTCCTTTAAGACCTGTAAAGATGCTTCCCTCGCTTCTTTGATGCTCGATATTTCGATTAATGTTCATTTCTAATTATCGTGCACTGTGATCTTTGAACAAGAATACAAACATTCCATATGCATCCATGAGCCATGCTGCCTGTGATATTTGGAATGGTATTTAATTACAAGTAGTTCGAGTTCTTCTGTCCTAATTTATTTACACAAATAGGAAAATAATATCAGCAGTATCAAATATATGGATTTATATACCTTACAAGTACATCAACTAAGTTCTACTTACGGTATATTTGTTATTTAGGCAAACATAAAAAAGACCCAGAAACCATACAAAATTTCTATAAGCAGTCATATGTAAAATCTCAAAATATATTCCTTTGTTAAAGACGCAACTGAGTTACCACAACGCATAGTTATGATAGTTTGAAATTAACTTCATTGCCATATTGCTGTAAGTGTTTACCTCGAATATTGTGTTTTAATGTCTTATTACGGTTAATACTATTTTAGAAATATCGCTTTTGTGTGGAATGGTTTAAACACAGTTCAGAATAAAATAGTGTCTTGTTCCCCTTTTTTTTGTTTAAGAAAGAATTTCAAAAAATAGTGTTTTATCTTAAAAAATTTAAGGGCACCACATGACACTAGCAAATTCTTTAAACATAACACAAACAAACAAACAAGGCAAAAAACACAAGACAAAACTGTATTGGAGTTACTTGTTGTAAGATTTCAAGCTTTTGACTGGAACTGGATTGAATGACATTCGTGACTTCGTTACACTATTACTAATTTTTTAAAAAATTGTATTTTTATCTTAAAACATCGAAACCAGCACATGCAACTAGCAAATTTTTTTAGCATTACACAAATAACACAAAAACAAGACAAGATAAAACTTATTGTAAACTTTCTTTAGACGGGAACAGGATTTAATGATAAAATAATGTAACGTGAATTCGTTACACTAGTACTAGATGACCCCAACCACTTATTTACAACCAGTGATAAGAAACACAAATACATGTAGTTTAAAACGTATAACTACCAAACGGCAGCTGAAAACTACCAGTATACAAGAGCAACGACAAAAATGTACCACGTGTGACATGTACGATAACAAAAAATTCTTGATGAACTTTGAGGTACTACTTGTTTTTTAGAATTAAACAAAAGCTCAAAATACAATTATAGTCGCCGGCATTACGGAAAGATCGACACAGAAATATCACATATAAACCTTAATTAGACACGTAATGAAAACGTTATTCTAAGTTTTCAATGCGTTCATTGAATTGTATTGTAAAGGATTCAAAAAGAATATGTTTCAAATATTTTAGTTGGTCTTGCACAAAATCAGTTCAAGATTTGCTTTGTTGAACTGATTTTAGACATTGTTATCTTCATTTTGTAATAGTACATTGTACTTATAAACTAAGCACCTCTATATCTATTGATAACATATTGAAATATTAAAATTTGTTTTACTTCAAAAGGATTTAGTAAAACGAAAACCTGTAATGAAACACAAGTATAAATTTGATCAATGTTCAATGTAGTTTAAAGATTAATTTCCGAATGGCATGTAATGTGATATTTAAACAAGTTTATAAATATTTTATATGCAACAACTAGAAATGCTGCAGGTTATATTTTGAAATAATTTTAATTTAAAACAAGTCTTCTCGTAATCTACTTACACAAATCTGAAAATAATCTCATCATAGTGAAATGTATGGATTTATATGCCTTATAAGTACATCAGCTAAGTTCTACATACGACGGTTTATTTTTTTTTAGGCAAGCAGAAAAAAGATCCAGAATCCATACAAACGTTTCATAAGAAATCATATGTTTAATCTTAAAATAAAGTTCTTTAGTAATGACACAATTGCATTACCAAACTGCGTTGTTAAAATTGTTTGAAATCAACGTTATTGACATTTACTGTAACACAAACAAACATTACACAAACAAGACAAAATGAAACCGTATTGGAGTTACTTATTTTAAAATATCTTTAGACGGAAACCGGAATTCATGACAAAATAATGTATGCGAATTCGTTATACTATTACTAGATGACCCCAGCCACTTATTTACAACCAGTGATAAGAAATACAAAAACATGAAGATAAAACGTATAACTACCAAGCGACAGCTGAAAACTACCAGTATACAAGAACAACGACAAAAATGTACCACGTGTGACATGTACATAATGAAGTGTACGATAACAATTTTTTTTTGATCAACACGGAGGTTCTACTTGTTTTTAAGAAGTAAATGAAAGCTCAAAATTCAGTTACATTTCGGAAACATGGACACAGAAATACCACATGGAAACCTTAATTAGACACGTAATGGACACATTATTCTAGGTTTTCAATGCGTTCATTGAATTGTATTGTAAAGGATTCAAAAGGAATATGTTTCAAATATTTAAGTTGGTCTTGCACAAAAACAGTTCAAGATTTGCTTTGTTCAACTGTGTTTTAGACATTGTCATCTTCATTTTGTAGCAGTACATTGTACTTATAAATTAAACATCTCTATATCTATTGATAACATATTGAAATATACTTATAAATTAAACACCTCTATATCTATTGATAACATATTGAAATATACTTATAAATTAAACACCTCTATATCTATTGATAACATATTGAAATATTAAAATTTGTTTTACTTCAAAAGGATTTAGTAAAACGAAAACCTGTAATGAAACACAAGTATAAATTTGATCAATGTTTAAAGTAGTTTAAAGATTAATTTCTGAATGGCATGTAATGTGATTTTTGAACAAGTTTATAAATATTTTATATGCAACAACTAGGAATGCTGCAGGTAATATTTTGAAATAATTTTTAATTCAAACAAGTCGTTTGAGTTCTTCTCGTAATTCATTTACACAAATCTGAAAATAATCTCATCAGATTGAAATGTATGGATTTATATGCCTTACAAGTACATCAACTAAATTTTACATACGGTATATTTTGTATTTGGACAAGCAGAAAAACGATACAGAATCCATACAAAAGTTTCATAAGAAATCATATGTTTAATCTTAAAATAAAGTTCTTTATTAATGACTCGATTGAATAACCATACTGCGTTGTTAAAATTGTTTGAAATCAACGTTATTAACATATTACTGTAACACAAACAAACATAACACAAACAAGACAAGATAAAACCGTATTGGAGTTACTTATTGTAAAATATCTTTAGACAGAAACCGGAATTCATGAAAAAATAATGTATGCGAATCATTATACTAGTACTAGATGACTCCAGCCACTTATTTACAACCAGTGATAAGAAACACAAAATCGTATAGATAAAACGTATAACTACCAAGCGACAGCTGAAAACTAACTACCAGTAAAAAAGAGCAAAAACAAAAATGTGCCACATGTGACATGAACATGAAATCATTTTTAATGTACGATTAAAAACATCCCTGATTAACTTTGAGATTCTTTTTGTTCTTAATAAGTATAAGAAAGCCTAAAACGTAATGAAAGTCGACTCCATTACGGAAACATGGACACAGAAATATAACACAGATACCTAAAAGAAACATAAAGTGTAAGTTTTCTTCAAGGGTAACTATTGGTTTATTGAATCGCATTGCAACGAACTCTTTCAAAAAGAATGTGTTCCCAAGGTTTAAGTTTCTTTTATTAGAACCAGTTCAAGCTTTGCTTTGCTGAAACTGTTCTCTAGACATAGTCAACTTTATGTTTTGTTTCAGTGCACTGTATTTTAAATTTAGCACTTCAATTTATATGGATGGCATATTGAAATATAAAAGTCTGTCTTAAATCAAAAGGATATCGTGAAACAAAAGACCTAGGTTTACATTTATAATTTTTAGTTGTATTAAACTCTGTTTGATATCAAATGAAGTTGTAGGACTATAATTACATTTGCTAATGTGACGTCACTCTTTTCTTGCTTACGTCTATGCCCGTGATGTCATTGATTGGCTGTTCCAACAATTGGAATTCATGTCGAACACAACAGTGTTTTAAATTAATTAAGGATTCATAAACAAAAATATGATTTTCAAAAAATGCAAAATGTAAATATAACAATTAAAATGTCTAGAAATGGCGTTTATAGCGCGTTATGATTAGTTTGCTCTGCACAGCAATGAAAGTTGTAGCCCTATAAACGTTATTTCTAGACTTTTTAATTGTTATATATTTACATTTCGCATTTTTTGAAAATCATATTTTTGTTTATGAATCCTAAAATTATAGTATAAATTTGATCAATGTTCAAAGCAATTTTAAGATTAATTTCCGAATGGCATGCACTATGATCTTTGAAGTTTATAAATATGTTTATGCAACAGCTAGGAATGCTGCAGGTAATATTTGGAATGGTTTTTAATTAAAACGTCGTTTGAGTTCTTCAGTCGTAATTATTTTTACACAAATGGGAAAATGATCTAATCCGTGTCAAATGTATGGATTTATATGGCTTACAAGAACATTAACTAAATTCTACATACGGTATATTTTATTTAGGCAAGCATAAACAAATTCAGAAATCATGTTTAAAATCTCAAAATATATTCTTTTGTTAATGGTTCAATTAAATTATCTCACCGCATTGTGAAGACATTTTAAAATCAACGTTATTGTCATATTGCTGTAAAGTTTAACAATGAACTGAAATATTGTGCTCCAATATCTTATTACGGTTGATGCTGTTTTAGAAATCCATTTTTGTGTGATATGGTTTGAAACAGCTCTTAATATTATAGTGTCTTGTTTCTCTTTTGATTAAATACATGTATGGGTGGAATTGCTCCGATGGTGCGTTAACCACACTCCTGTCATCCGACCCCGTGGCCGTCCAGATTCGGAAATTTCATAGTGTTGTTTTCTCTTCCTGTTAGTCTTGTGTCTATTGTTTCGTCAATTTGTTGTTTACTGTTCTTGGTTGATTTCAACAATTTAAGGATTTTGTGTGTTCAGCTGGAAAATTAACGGTTAAATTCTAAGACACTTGACTAACTTGACTTATGCCTCTTGATTCCCTGGAGAATAAAGGGTTGCAACATCTGAGACATACATATGTTTTATATAAAAAACAAACATACTAATCCATGTCCGAATCATAATCCAGAATTAAAGTTAAAACTTTGGAACTGACAAGTTAGATTAATCACGTGAACTTCCACCAGGAAAGTGAGGCCGGGTGCTCCGGAAGGGTAAGCACCTTCTGTTTAGCTAGCTACACCCGCCACGTGTGTATATTTCATTTCCACCCATATTTATTTCTATACTTATTAAATCCATATACGATCAGGCTATACGCAAATCATATAATTATTACCGAAATATAAATACCTTGTCATACACAAAGAATACCTGGCAAGTGTTATTAATAAAAGAATAAAATAGATATAAAGCATGGTATATCGGTGTTTTTATTATTCGATTAAAGTGTACTGTATTTGTATCAGTTTCTCATTATTGTTTGTCACTGATAATGTATATAAGTGTTATTTGATACGCAGAGTACAGCAGATATAAAATATGGTATATTGGAGGTTTTTTATTCAGTTCATATTTGTATCAGTTAACTATGTTTGTCACTGATAACGTTTGAGGACATCTTAAATCCTTATTTATTGATTTTCAGACCAGTTGGTATTGATAACTAAGTATTTGTGTTCTCTGCAACATGTTGCTTCTAAGTAATTATGTTTAGTAAATAAAGTTAAAGATAGCAGTGATACTATCAGAACAAGTACGCCAGACAGAATAAAAAAATCGGTATTCTTACATCTCTTTATTAATCTGATTTTTTCTAGCATACACGTTGTTTTATAAATAAAATTGCTGGAACTAGAAGAAATGAAATATAAAAAAATAAACTTATTTGAAGAAATAGAAAAATGATAACAAGCTTACAATTCCCAGTTGTATTTAAATGATCGACCAGTCTGTAAGTATGTTGTCTACATTGTCGTTAATCAAAACAAACATACTATCAGAATCCAGATGCAAAGTAATAGTTTTGAAACTGACAAATTAGGTTAAACGCGTGAAGTTCCTTCCACCAAGGAAGTGCGACCGGTTGCTCCGAAGGGTAAGCCCCCCCCCCCTGATAAGCTAGCTACACCCTCCACTTGTGTAATCAAAATTAAGTGAAAGGAACGGGGAACTATGGGACGTCAAATATATCCATTGCAATTCTGGAAACAGAGACGTTATATTTATTAACAACACTGTGGTGACGACCAAAAAACTTTTCGAGGGTCCTGATAAGCCTTGGCTTTTACGTACCAACAGTCAATATAAAAAACATAGACGCTCTCTTGTGCTAATGTATGTCACAGAAATATATAATTATATGATTCTATAAATGTTTTTTTCTGAACCGAACCAATTGAAGCCGCAAAATGGAATTTACATGAAGTGGATTTATTTCTTTTTTAACTTAAAATGACGGTATAGAATTCGGTTACTAAACAAAAAATGCACATCAACATTTACATGAAGGCTGTTTTCATATCATTCTCGGCGATGTCACCATGTGTTTTATCAAGATAAATTAATTATTTTGTGTACGTAGGGGTTTTTATGATGTCTAATGATATTTTTATATCTATACGTTTATAATTAAATTACCGTAAACGATACTAGACGTCTATGTATGTAGTTTGAAATGCATTGAAGAAATCATTTTTTAATCTTGGGCTAAATACAAACCCGTTACCACAAAGGCGTAGGTAATATGTACAGTGAAACCTCCCTAAACCGGACACTCTCTAAACCGGACAACTCTCTATTCCGGACAAAATATTTGGTCCCGAATTTATCCTTCTTTATTTCAATTAACAAGAACCTCTCTAAACCGGACACTCTCTATTCCGGACACCGGACAAACTTTTTAGTCCCAAGTTGCTTATATCCTTAAAATTGAACCTCTCTAAACTGGACAACATTTTGATTTTTTTAATTACTTGTTTTTTTTTTTTCCTTTTTTAAATATATTAGTTTTAAACAGATCTATAAAAATATTCAATTATGATCACTTAAAAATCATAATTTTATTTAAATTCTTTTTTATTCTTATTTAAAACTTTAAAACATTTGGTATTTAATTCAATTATTTATTTATTAAATATTTTTCATCTCTAAATAAAATATATATATATATATATATATATATATATATATATATATATATATATATATATATATATATATA
This sequence comes from Anadara kagoshimensis, assembly GCA_021292105.1. Classification (NCBI taxonomy): domain Eukaryota; kingdom Metazoa; phylum Mollusca; class Bivalvia; order Arcoida; family Arcidae; genus Anadara; species Anadara kagoshimensis. The sequence continues at coordinate 56,996,481 of CM037871.1, read as the reverse complement.
TATATATATATTCTTTCTTTTTGTGATTTTTCTTTATAATCTAAATTTGTTTATTAATTTATTTCTTTATTGACAGAATAAATTAAGATAAGCACTTCTATACAATCTTATCTTGTTATCTATAGTTGCTACAGTTGATTTGTTAATTATTATCCAGTGACACCTTATGTATCAAAGGGACTGGAAAGTGTCAACACTATTGTTGTCCTGTTAGGGATTAATAAAGGTAGTCTATTTGTCTTGAGTACCCTAATTAGCATCTTCTTAAGAAAGTGAATTAAAGGTGATTTAAAACCAATTAGTGCTTTTACATTTAGCATATCCTATAATGAGATGTTTACGTAACAGTTGTTGATTGTGGCTTCTCTGACATGTATTACATCTATCTAGGTTGATTTAGTTAAGGGGAGATAAGCCAAGTTAAAATTTCAAAACCTCTCTAAACCGGACACCTCCCTAAACCGGACAAAATTTTTGGTCCGGAGCTTGTCCGGTTTAGAGAGGTTTTACTGTATTTAGTTGATATAATTACATCATGAAACATTATAAATCTTCATCTGAAAGAGATAGGCTTGTAAAAAATCTTCTTATTATCAGTATGGGAATGTTTAATTTTCAAACATGTTTCTTTCATTATAACTCAACTGGTTATAGCCAGCTGAGCTTATAGTATGGCGAAGCATGCGGCCATGGATACGTGCGTTTGTCCGTTAAATTTAATATTTTATTCTGCACAGTCTAAGAAGGCCGCCGTTACAATAGATAGAATGGATAAAAAACCAACTATGTACAGATCACTTTCAATAAAACTAAGTATATGGAAAATAAATTGATAGCCGTAAATCATTTCAGAATTTTTTATTGCTGACATAGTTTTCAGAGCATTATAGCAAAGTTTTTTTTAAACCAGTTTTTCAAGATATCTTTTAAGAATAACCAAGGCACATTGAATAATTTTCATGGTAAAAAATCCTTGGTTGATGATTCTTGCATGGTTGTCTGAAATTAAAATACAAAGAGTGTCAGTTGAACTATCAAAGACAAACGTACCAATCCATGTCACAATCACAATCTCAAAGCAGAGTAAAAACGTTGACAATAGCAAATTAACTTTTTAACACTTGAACCTCAACCAGAGAAGTGAGGTCGAGTTCTCCGTAAGGGTAACTATCTCCTGTTTAGCTAGCTACAAATATATCCAGGTTGAACCTGAACATCATACTTTTCAACAATATTGTGACGAGGTCATTAAATATTTTGATTAGTTTTACTTACTTACTTCATCCTCTTCGTCTCCGATGAGACATAAGGCTGCAACTTTCTGCCTCCATTTGGGTCTGTCTTTGACCAGTTTCTGCGCTTCCCCTCATGTCATACCACCATCCTGTAGTTCTGCCGCCACCGTCCTTCTCCATGTTGTTTTAGGCCTGTCAGGTCTTCTCTTGCCAGGCGGAGTCCATCTTAAGGCAACCTTCGGGTGTCGTTGTTGCTCCATCCTGAAGACATGGCCAAGCCATTTTAACCTCCTTTCTTTTATTTCTGTGCTGATCTTCCTGCAATTGGTCTTGTTTAGGAGTTCAACGTTTGATATTTTCTGAGGCCAAAATATTTTACAGATCTTTCGCAAACAGCCATTGTAAAAACTTTTATTGATTAGTTTTAATAACCCAATATCCTATTCGACCTTTCGTTTTAGCTGTTAAGTGTATATAACTTACAGATCTTACTTAATATGAAAATGATTGGAGTTGTCATTATAACATACGTGAAGCAATTTCTACAATGATACAAAACATTGTCTGGTATTTGTTTGCCTACCTTGAAAACCATAAAGTTTTCTTTTATTATATTCTTCTATACAATATAAAGGCGGCTTTTACATTACTAGAAACGCCATATTAGAATATGAAACAAGGTAGCAACACTTAAGCCGATCCTAAAACCACTTATAACCGATAAGTGACGATTGATACAAAACCATTTAATGATAACTGTTTATATTCCGACATAACAACTCGGTAATTAAATTAAATACGTTATGTCTGGATTATTTTTGGCTACAAATGTTTACCATTTCTGTACTTTGAAGGCAACTATTTCAAATAAACCAGTTTCGTTATAATGAGACGTGTTAAATGTTATTATAACAGTTTATACATGTGTAACATTTGGTTTATTGTGTAATATTCTTTGGCTGTTACAAGAGTTAAAACAAAAAAATAAAAACTAACTAAAAGAGAGAGAGAGTTAGATGCGTTAAAGAATTTTTTTTGAACACATGGACATTATAATACATTTGCATATGCATGCATACAAAAATCAGTTCATTCATATACGAAATGTTTCCAGCTTGTTTGAGAATGCACGTACTTTCCATACGTTTTCTTATTGATGTCCCTAAATCGGAAGAAAACTAGCTTATGAAAGATAATATAGTTGGTATTGCAGCAGAGCATGCATTTAATGCCGACTTTTCTGTTACTAAATGATTAACCGGTTTTTGGCACAATTGGTACTTAGTTACGTTGACGACGCTTCACATCACAGAGTTTGAACGTAGTTGCGTTTTGCGAAGAAAACATTGCAAAAAATAAAAAGGATATATGAACTCCAGATGAATTGTACTTTTAAAGTCTCCAATTAGTTCTAACACTCAATCATCACGCCGTCTTCTCCCTGATTTCGCCTGCAAAAAAGATAACTGTATGCCGATACATGAAGGTGATTAAGCGAAGGAGACAAGCAAGTTAATACAATGTAATTTTCCTTCACTATCATGGTGCTTTTTGGCTTATTTGTAACTTCACAGAAATTGAAAATAAGTCCAACAGAATACTATTTTAGCCTTTTATTTTTTGAAGGGTATTTTCAATTAATAATTGATGGTATGTTGATGGCGGGCCAAGTTAAGTCAAACACTTATGACATATTACATAGTTTTCACTCCAATTTATCCTACCATCTATTCTTGCTCGAATATTTTTGAATATTATAAGTAGCTATTTGTGACTATTTCAGTCATTACCTAACAGCAAGTGTTTTCAATTAGTGAACAAAAACATGTATACATATTTTATTGTCGAACAATATAAATATTTCTTTACGTCATTGTTTGTCATTACTTTCAAAAGTGCGATATATGGTTTATTTACACAACATGTCGATGCAAATAACTACATACACATTGCTCTATGTGCAGCATTAATTTATTTACGCCCCTTGAGTAAAATACACCGATGTTTTAAAGTCAGATTCAAATGTCGTATATGAATACATTTATGAAGTAATTGCCACTTGGTTGCTTTTGTTAGTATCGCATTGTCTTTAAATACTTTGTTCATCGAGCGTTGTGTCCCCTGACTGGGTTGTTTGTTACACACAACATTGACCTTATCTTTGAATAGGAAGCACAGGTATTATTTTGTTTACATCATAATACATACTCGACTTATAGAGTGCAACTGTGCACTAGGTATGAACTTGGATATTAACACTACCCATGCTTTAGGTGGATCCTCCTATATGAATATTCCTAATAAAAGGTCAATCAGACAGGTCAATGTTGTTTAATTTGTACATAGTTAGACAAGTTGTATAAATAGACATTATATGGCATAATACAAAAATATATATCAACTCCTGTTCAACCCGGTTTCATAGGCATTTTATTGTCTTTTTATTGTTTACGTACTTTGTATATCGCAATGAATTTTTTTATGTAAAACATGCGCCAGACAATAGCTATAACGATAGAAAAAGACAATAAGTAGCTCTTAGGTATGAAATATGAAAAAGAACATTTTATAATTATTAACAATACACTGCATGTTATGTAGTGCAAATCCTTTATTAAAATTATATTTCAACAAAACGATAAACCTGCCTATGAACTATGTACTGTACATACAGATAGTGTCGTTGGCGGCGAATCAACTTTCAGTCTTATATGAGACGCATGATTTGCGGAACATTTAAAAAAATAAAAGGCATGAAGGAATGTCGCTACATGTACTCCGCGTTTGCTTAATATCTATGGCGTCCGATTAGGTCCAATACTGAATTCACAAAACTTTCTTCACCATCTTAAATGCGAAAGCTATTATTTGGAGATGTGGTGGAGGTAAGTGAAATTACTACGGTACCATATTACGTTCCTTCATCATCATGGCGCTTTTTTTACTCTGTTGCAACATCGTGTTATTTAAAAAACAGACATAAGACTTTTTAGCTTCATATATCATCTACAGTTACGAATTAATGGTATGTTTAAGGTGGAACAAGGTGATACCAAATACGAATACTATAAAGTATGTTCCCAGTGTCTAATTTATCTTGTAATCAATTTTCCTTTTCTATGCAGCAAAATACCTGCTTTTCCTGTTTATGGTGTATTTGTTCCCCAATTAATACGCTATGGTAGAGCTTGTACCCACTATGGAAACTTTGTTGACCGAGGGATTTTGCAACCCTAGGCTTATTAGGGCCATCAAAAAGTTTTATTGCCGTCACCACAGTGTTGTTGATAAGTTTGATGTCTCTATATCCAAGATATATTTGACGTCCTATAGTTCCATGTTCCTTTCACTTAATTTTGATTGCACACGTGGCTTGTGTAGCTAGCTAAACAGGAGTTTTTACCCTTCCGGAGAACCCGGCCTCACTTCCCTGGTAAAAGTTCACGTGTTAACCTAACTTGTCAGTTTCAAAGTTTTACCTCTGGAATCCGATTCGGACATGAATTAGCATGTTTTTGATATTATAAATTAAACCTACCTAAAACGAGAACTACAAACGATAAATTTTTCACCCCACAAAATTATATCTTTTGTAGACTGACTACGAAAGTTGGATACTTCAAGTATAAATGATATAAATGAATATTTAGTAGCAACCTTTAATATACTGCCAGTCAAGTATGATGAGCAGTACAAATATGTTTGTTTTTGATTAAATGACGATGGCGATTTCATAATAGTACATGTGTTTTCTATTTGTAATAAAGGATACATGTTATATTGTGACTATTTCTTATTTTCGCTTTGAAGGGAAGAGCGACAGGTTATGTATTTACATATCAATTCTATATAAAAAAGTTATACAATGCTATTAGTTCTTCCCTTCTCCTATTTAAACCCGTATTTCGATTTTTATATTTACATTATTATCGTTTGCACACATATTTTAGAGCATTTTATTTAACATATTACCAGATTACTCTGCGTGGTTATTCTCTGTGTCCAGGATTGCCCTTCCTTTCACTCGATTTTGATAACATACGTGGGTTGTGTAGCGCTTATCCCTTCGTAGCACCACTTTCCTTGTGGAAGTTAATTGGTTTACTTAAAATTGTCAGTTTCATCTTCTTTTTACTTTGCTGCTGATATTTAATACAATAGCATCGTCAAATATTGATGCCTGAAATTGTTTGCTTGGTTGTTGTCATATTGGCAACTGTTCCTTTTGTCATTTGATATTGTTAGATGTAAAAGTATGCTCTTGTTGTATTGTCCAAAAACCATATTTTGAAGCATTTGCAAAACATCAAATTTTCTCAGTACATTTGTCTTTGTCTACTAAGGGATGGATCTATGCGTTTGAAAAATTTCATACTCAACTGATTTTAGATCAAAGTTGACAGGCTTTTTGGTTTATCCGTTTTGCTGTGGTTCCAATCCTTCAATAATTTTAGGTATTTTAGTGATATTTTATGTAGGTGTTTTCATGCCGCCGAGATAAAACATAAATACGAGTATGTGGCGTGATTGTAAACAGTATTCTGGAAAAAAATTAATTTTCAAGTAGAACTAATAAAACTAATGGTTTGGTTATACAAAAATTGTTTTTGTTTTGATCCATTTAATCATATTTGTTAAAATAAATAACACAAACAAAATTATGGTTATAAAAGTTACAAACAAATGATATAATATCACATTAGCAAAGAATGGGAGATAATATGTCCAATATACAATTAAACGTCCCTTTGAACAATTAAACTGATTTTATCCCAGAATAGTAAAATGCTGTAATAACAATATTTAATATTTATGTCTATAGACATAAGGACACAATTCTCTGAGGGACATTATTCATATTAAGTTTCTATTCATAATTGCTGATAATAAAAAAGTTCCGATATATTAACCCCTGGGAGCATTGCAATGAAACAAATCATCTTCAATGTTTTTTAAACAAAGTCGTTATCACCCAATTGACTTACGTTTAATATTATTAGAAATGATATCATTGACCTCACTTACCTGGTGGAAGTTCACATGTTTAAGCTTAATTGCCAGCTTCAAAGTTTGTACCTTTGAATTCTTTGGACATGGATTGGTATGTTTGTTTTTGATTTGACTGATTGAACAAAATAAACATGAGAACATTATATTAGGAATCATCGTATCATTGATAATAATTCCTACATGCGACTTATAATTATTATTTTCATAAACACAGAAACCATAATTTGACAGCAATAATAAAAACCCCATAAACCAAGCAACATACGGGTTTGAATGATAGCCTCTTGGCTATCAGTGATATTTATAATACTCGGTTTTAAAATACAATGTTGTCATAACTGTTTACGTTTAATGTGAAAATATGTTTTTGAAAATCTACTATCGGCGTACTTGTTCAGAAAAACACGAGGATATATCTTGGTACATTAGGTGTTTTTGGACAGGAAAATCAAATCAAGCGTGTCTCGCTGTGAACATTTTACTTGCTGCGAGGTTGAAATAAATGGGTCACAACAACATGGCTGATCATGTATTGTAACCATTCAATAATAAAATCATAATTGTAAAAGCAGTTTCCAAATTACAATAATTATGACATTGGTTTCTCTCATGAGGGAAAGAAAACAAAATTCCATTTGTATAATTACTTCTTATTAAAAAAAACTAATTTAACCAGACAAAAGAAGAAAATGAAATATAAAGTAGTTCTCTTTAGTTCGAAATATTAATTAAATCATAATACAAAAAAGTATGAGATTGATCACAATAAAAATTCCTTCTGAATTCTTCAAGGAATACAGTAAGAGTTAATTGTAGATAAAACCGGTATTAGCACACCAGTAACTAAACAACAAGAATCCGTTTTAAAATCAGTGCTTCACGTATTGATCAAAAGGTAGTCGATGTCATTGGTATGATTTTAGTACTAATGATAAACATAGCACCGCTGTGCTGCTGTACGGCGTAGCTGGGGAAATGGGGTTGGGGCAGGACAATTAATAGTATCGAAAATCCCTCCCCAAGGGGGGTCGATCGATGCAGTCAGATGGATGATGTTTTTGAAAAAGAAACAATGCACCACATTATGTATTGCTAAGTAAAAACGGCAGAAAATAATACATTTATTTCCATAAATATATGAAAAAGACGATTAGTTATTAAAATTTAATAAAGTATAAACTGTACTCGGTCGTTGTTTGTCATTTTGGGTACATAGAAAGAAGAGTTTTTTGAAGACCCGACAGTTGCATGCTATGACAGCCGGGTTCATTCTAGCGTTTGTATGTAACTGGATCATTTGTTGTTAAGTCTGGTTTTTAATAAACTGCTGATTATCGCTCACAATATTCCTGTTTCATGTTAATTTTACTTCCAAATCGGTAAAGTATTTGTATTCCCTGTCACGGCGCAGTTTGTACAAGGCACTGTACGATTTATCTCCCTTTCACGGAAGTGAAATCTAATCGATAAATCAGTTTTAAAATGTGACAGAATACCTCAACACCAAAATACGTTATTTTACCTTTCAAAATAAATTTAAATTACCGCAGATTTATAAAAAATTAGTTAAATTCACCCACAATTGTTGTTTATTTAATTAAGTCACGTATTAAAACAGATATATTCCCTTATTCCCTTAACGTTCATTTACCAGACGCACTATTTCCGATGCGTACTATTTCATACTATTTCAAAGAAAAGAAGCCCGATTTTAGAGAAAGCGATGTACGCTTTCACTGTCGTGAATGCCATACAAAAAACAAACATACTTACCCATGTCCAATTCACAATTCTGAAGCAAATAAAAATGGGATGAATATTTTCAAGCCCAAAACTCGCTTGCGCTTGTTCTGGACAGGAACATATCCATCCCCGTTTGTTTTACACAGTTACCGGTGTAGGATTCCATTAGTAAGCGTGTCTATATTCATATTACGATTTGTATTAACAAATAAAGTGTTAGGAGGCGTGATTATAACTAAGCAAAATACGCTGTTTGGTCTAGACGCCGTGTTTATAAACACTCTACAATTAACTTAGTATTTTTTAATACGTTTGGAACGTTTTTTAACATTTATTTTAACTGTATATATTTCTTGACATGCTGTCCGTAATTTCCCGGATATTTTTGAATAATATAAACACGTGCCTTTTCTACTCCAAAATATCCGGAATCCTTGATCATATATTAACTTCAAAACTGACAAATAGTCTTTATAAGCCTCGTCCTCATCTTCTATTTTTCCTATGTGACACTCAAATAAAAGTTGTGTAACATTAACTAATAGACCCGATTCTATCATGTCTGGTATGGCTCTCCATTCACTGTTTTCAACATCCATCTTCAAAATGTCTATCTTTCTCTACAAAATAACCTATATTTATTATTCAAAGATGATGATTGAGTAACATGTACATCTCAATAAGGGTCATTCATTTTATAGTCGTCAGAAGTAAATGATACATTCGTTAAGTATGCATTGTATTCTGTAACTGCAGTCTAGGCCTGTTGAAAGTTTAACACCGAGCTAACGAAAAGAAGCCGAGACTCGGCTGCTGAAGGGCCATGATATGGATAGCTAGTGACCACAATGCTGCCAAGACCCAAATGACAGTTGCCAAAATTCTGTCGAGATATAGCTGACGGGAGAGTCGAATTGAGTTACATCAATTCGTCAACATAGTGTGAAACTTTAGACAGGTCTGTACTGTACAGTTATTTTTACCAGCAGTAATTTTTGTGTTGTGATAACATATTTATATTCTATCGCGTCGTCATTTTTCAATATACATGTATGTGTTGATGTATAAGTTACTTTAGGTATTAAAATCTAGACTGCAGGAAAACACGGAATTTACAGTAGAGCAAATGTGTAAATAATTATTTTTAGAGAAAAATCTCCTTGCATTTTCTCTCTGTCCTTTTGATACACTTAATTTGCCAGTTTTTACTTTGATTTTTGAAAATTATTAAGGGCATGGACCGTTGCATATGTATTTGAATATGCTAGTTTCCATAAAAATTCTCTCAATTAGAAGCACGCTTTCCTTCACAATTCCAGAACTGACTTACTCAATATATAAGGATTTATCTTCACTGGTGCCTGAAACACAATTTAAATAACTAACCAAAGAAGAAAATTTGCACTTCGATGATATGCTGGTATTCTGGAGTCAATGATCTTCTATAAATCACAGGATTTTCCATATGAATAAACATTAAAAATTTATCATATTAGTGTTGTCTTACGTGTGAATGCCCTAACTCATTTTTGATTGTCTTGAGTCGTCTCATTTTCCACAGTCTATCATTTACAGTTAAATTACCATCAAAGTCTGATATACCAGTATTGTGGAACCAAACCATTGGAGCATGACGATAATCTTCCCGTCCATCACTGCAATATAATTTGTTCAATGACAAGATTTATGCGACATATTTTCAATAAAAGATGTTCAAGACTTTCTGGTTCATACATAATTAAAATCTTAATTGCAAATCGACTTAAAAAACTAAATTACATCAATAAATTTAACAGCTAATATTTTTATCATGTTGGGCGGAAATGAAACAACCAATCCCAGAAGGGATATTTGGCTAGTGTTTAGTTGAGATTTAAAGCTAATATCAAATAATCTGCGAAAACATTTACTTGATTTGATGTTTATCTCACAGGAAATAGTAATCTGATTTGCAAATGAAATATGTAAAAATTTAGTTAGTTTTAATTATATTTTATTTACTTCACTATGAATATGTAACTTGAAATTTTAGCGATTTATTTACTTTAAAATAATATCCCTACAAAGCATGATGCTGTATGAAATTGTTTCAGATTTCAGAGTTTTAGTTTTAACAAAACCCTGACAACTGGCAGGTTAAACTATTAAAATATAAGTCCACGGATATGGAAAACAATATTTTTATTACAATAGAGATTTGTACAATTATTGAACCTACCTTGGGTCAAAGGAGTGGACTTCACAATTATATGTTACAGCAACGTCGTCATCAAAACTATATTCGTTCATAATACTGACAACAACAAAAGAACATAGTATGTGATAAATGCCATTTGGTAATAATCAAAATTAAATATACCAATCCATGTCTAACTAACAATAATAAAGCAAACATTTTGAAAGCTGGTAAAATTAGTAAAGCATCATGTGGGTCCATGTGGTCCGAAAGGGTATGCACTTCCTGTTCATCTAGCTACACCTGTCTAATCAAGAAATAACTAAAAATGATTTTTAAAGATGATGGCAATTTCTTGATTGTTCAGCTTTCCGCTTGGAAATGGTCCTCACCGACTAGGACTACAAGGAACATTTCCAAATTTCTTAATAAGCAAACCGTACTAAAATATACTGAGACCTCTTTATAAACATGATTCTATTTAATCCGGTTTGTATTATACCCAGACATAGTCATAAAGGTTATGTAAAAAGAATATCAACGATTATAAAAAAAAGACGCGCGTGTGTGTGTGTGTGTGTGTGTGTGTGTGTGATTTAAAGCCAGCATAAGTGTCCCACGTACTTGTCTTGTTTGCATGACAAACGCAATGCAGTTATAATGAAAGTCCCTGAAACTGAAAACTGGCAAATGTATTTTGAATATTGTTAACATGCAATGTAAAGGAAATAGGAGCCTTTTAATCAAAATACTTCACCAATAATGTAACATACGGGAAATTAGTTGTTATATCATTGCCGTCATCACGAATTTCTGTGAAATATTATATTCATTGGGAAAATCATTAAAATAAAGACGTGTATTTATTATGTATGCGTATGCATTGTTATATCATTACATTTTTATTTATTTTATTTCTTTTTGCACACGAATTGTTTACTTCAGTTGTGATTCTCACATGATAAGGACATGGTTTAGTTTTACGCTGTGGCTCATGCATACTGTGAAACTATCAGATGACACAATTGGGGCACGATACATTTTTCTTTATAAAGTTTGATAGTACACACTTCCCAGCTGAATAACATGAATACCTTGGTGTATATCACAATGACCAAAAGAGTCAAACTCACAACGCGAGTAACCGAGTGATGTAAGAAACAAGTACTTTGCAAGCCATGATATCCGTGTTGGATATTACATGGTTTATAAAAATAGTCTGTGATTTGTGTATCGTCAATTGATCTAATATTTTTTCCCTAATTGTTAACACTTCAAAATTCATTTTGAGTGGCTTCAGACTGGCTGTCTTAGATTCATTGGTTTCTAATGACGTTGCATTATTTATATTTGATGTTTATACCATCACAGGTGTCGATTATATTAACGGTTTTCAGGTCTCGATTAAAAATCAGTTTTATTTACAGCGTGTTGCAGTTCAATGCGACTATTGCAGCTATAACATGCTGTATTGGAATGGATAAACTCGTCCATAAGTCGCATAGACAAGAAGAGCAATAAAAACTAGTAACAGTTGTAACTTGGATGCTAAAGTTTACGTGTACTTAATTTACTCATTACGTAATACATAAAAATAATTGCATAATAATCAAAATCTATTAAGCTGTCAGTTGTCATTTAAATGACTGGTATGATTGATTTATATCTAACACTTTGCCAAATTATATGACTTCCACAAAAGCAACTGTAATACATGCGCATTTTGATTTTGTCGATGGATAGTACCATACCTGATAATGTGAACGAGATTATTCAGCATCTCTTGAAACCCCTGAGCTGGTATCTCTGCTGGTGGCTGGTGCCCCGAGGATATCACAAACTTAGTAGGCAATAATTTCGTATTATTGTCAGAAATATACTATAATTGTCTAAATTTCCTGCAAGTTAAAATTTCCCAAAAACTAAGGAATACTCCCTCATGCAAAGTATTTTCTTAGCTTAATTTGGTAAAATATATTTTGGTCCTTTGGGTAGCTTTTCAACATCTTAAAAAAAATTTTGGTTTCATAGTTTTGGTCCAAGCACTACTGATGAGGAATTGTATTCCGAAACGGCCGTCTAGTGCTGTAAAATTATAACTGGTATAATATGTAATTATATCGTCATCTTGTCAGTCACTGTGAAAGCTTCAATACACCTAAGCCTAGCTTTGAATGTTTAACATTTTAGGCGAAGAATACAATTAAATATGCTTCTAAGCTTTTACAATACCCCGTTATAATCTTTTTTAAGCAAAACATAAAATACATTAAGTTTCGGATCGACTGCAGCGCTGATCAACCAAACTAATTTAAGAAGATAAAAATTATTTATTGTAATCAAACATGCCATCATTGTAAACCTTAAATTGTTTTGTGTACATAAAACAGTCATGCGAGTATGGTAACTTGTGTAATTTTGTTAAGCTTTGAGATTAAAACCCCCTTATGTCAAGCATTGCAATTGGACAGATCCTTACTTATATTGTTGCATGATGGGATTGGCTCTTAGGGACGTCATGCTATTATGAAAGATACATAGAGGCACTTGAATTTCGATGCTGTTTCTTTCACTTGATCCGGCTATAGTAATCCTTAGATTGTTGATATGGTTTTGAAACATTCCATAAATCGAAAATAAAAAACATCTTGCACAAATTACATAACGCGCATTACATTTTGTCGAGAGTGTTTAATTCTTTCATACTTTCATAAAACAGTGAACTTTATAATACAGTACCAATTACAACATCAAGTTTCATATGGAGCTCAAAATTGAATAATAAGTGTCAAAATGTCACAACTGTACCATACTTCACTATAGCAATAATGTGTCACTCATCATAAAACGTAAAATATTTTGTATAATTAATACTAAGACTGGGAATTGAGATGTGTGGTTAATGAGATGTGTCGACCCGCATAAAACGTAACAACAAATCTGTATTTAATATCCAGGCTGAGTGTTGAGATGTGTAGTTATAGAGAATAAAAATATATTTACCCAAAAGAATATACCAGACATTTAGTGTTTGGTGCGACTTCCTTGTCGTTACAGACCTCCCATCCGCCATCTGATTGTCTACCAATTCGTACCATATCCTTACAGTGGTATTGTAGAGTGTTAATATAACTGTAATTTTAATAACAAACAATTAAGATAGCCAAAATCAAAACTACAGTTCCTTCACGATCTGATGGCAAAGTATACAGCGCGTCTATTATAATATTAAGGTAATTATAACGAATAAAGCGTAAACCGGCGTGATTATATACATACGGCTGTACGCTACTTACACCTATATGCGTTTGTTAAACCCGTTCGTATTTACAAAATCCCTGCCATCAGATCCTTGACGACTTCGAATATTATAATTATTTTTCCACAAATAAAGTATATTTATGTCTATGTTGCAATTTTATGCGAGAGGTATGTATGTAAAAGGCCTCATATAACTTTTGGCAATGATTGACTGAATCAAGTCCCTAAAGCATATAAAAATGTCATTTTTTTATTTTACAGTTTCATCTATTGTCTTTGTTACTTTCTGTCGTAAAATGTGTTGTCTTGTTGAATTCGTTTGCCGGTATACATGTTCTAAGATGTTATAAGTCGTTAATATCAATGTGCTCCGTCAGCTACATATTACTTTATTCCATTTAAAACATGACTTTAGAAACCATAAGATGAATCCATATTAAAATTTAAATATTTTATACATGAAGATTACTTATGATAAAACTCTCCGACTTGTGCTGGCTTCAAACTATCAAGTTGGTTTTTGTTAGGAATCACCATCAATTCTGGTTCACTTGGAGACCTCATCTACAATTTTATATTCGAAGTTTATTGGTTTTTCAGACAAAAAATAGACAAAATATCTTTTCAAAACGTTTAAGTACACAGATTCTGAAAATATAAACCTTAGTTGTTTTTGCACAGCTGTATATCTATGTATTTACTGAACACGGTTGTTTTGATATATAGATTCTGAAATAATGATTGATAGGCCCAAAAAGCCGTTGTATCTTGAAGCAAAATCAGTTATGATATTTATCAATCAGTGTATGGATGTGGTACATGTGTCACTTGTTCTTGAACTAACAATAAGAAATCGAATCAAATTACATGTATACTTTATATCTTTGTTTTTCTTGCATGTGTTGTTTAAATGATTTCTTGTTAGTTCTTGGAAATATAAAGTTATATTTATATAGCTAAGACTTTTATATAATGTACTTCAATTTCACACGTATGGATAAGAATACTCTCACAAGAATTATATGCCCTTGCATAAAGAAAAGTGTTTATGTAAGAATGATATCAACCTTTGTGATTTTTATCCTAAATCTGTTGTTAGTATTACATAATAACATGCTCTGTAAATGCATTGAATAAAAAACAAATAATTGTAAACAGGATTTTGTACTAGTAGTATTCTTTGCAAAAAAATTAAGGCAGGCAGATGTTTTGATGATCTAATGCCAAAATATTTTTGAAAATTTTAGTAATTTGAGTTCAGAAAATAGAGCAGCATATTTTATTTTGTAGTGTGTATCTGGATGTATTACTATATGAATATTTCACCTCACTTTTCCTACTAAAATGTGCCTAGATTCCATTGCTTGTACTCACTGTCGTCTGCGGTTATGTTTTATATAGTTAAATAAATCCTATATCGTATCATGAGAAATGTTTTGCAGTAGAAAAATGCATCAATAAACTGATTTTAAAATCAACAAGAGGCCCATGGGCCTTATACGCTCACCTGATAACTAATGGCTAGCTGATAGATTTAAAGAAAACATAAATACTAAACCCCAATGAATTTTTTCTTTACATCAAAATGATCATTGCATCAATACCTACAACATTCTAATATACATGCCTATACAAAACTTTTATAGTTTTCAAGATAATTAACCATTTCAGTATTGTTTTCGCATCTGTGACCTTGACCTTTGAACCCATGACCTTTTTCTATACGTCAAATGATCATTGTATCAATACCTACAACATTCTAATATACATGCCTATACAAAAAGTTTATAGTTTTCGAGATAATTAACCATTTCGGTATTGATTCGCATCTGTGACCTTGACCTTTGAACCCATGACCTTTTTCTATACATCAAAATGATTGTTGTATCAATACCTACAACATTCTAATATACATGCCTATACAAAAAGTTTATAGTTTTCGAGATAATTAACCATTTCGGTATTGTCTCGCATCTGTGACCTTGACCTTTGAACCCATGACCTTTTTCTATACATCAAAATGATCGTTGTATCAATACCTACAACATTCTAATATACATGCCTATACAAAAAGTTTATAGTTTTCGAGATAATTAAACATTTCCGTATTGTTTCGCATCTGTGACCTTGACCTTTGAACCCATGACCTCTTTCTGTACATCAAAATGATCGTTGTATCAATACCTACAGCATTCTAATATACATGCCTATACAAAAAGTTTATAGTTTTCGAGATAATTAACCATTTCGGTATTGTCTCGCATCTGTGACCTTGACCTTTGAACCCATGACCTTTTTCTATACATCAAAATGATCGTTGTATCAATACCTACAACATTCTAATATACATGCCTATACAAAAAGTTTATAGTTTTCGAGATAATTAAACATTTCCGTATTGTTTCGCATCTGTGACCTTGACCTTTGAACCCATGACCTTTTTCTATACACCAAAATGATTGTTGTATCAATACCTACAACATTCTAATATACATGCCTATACAAAAAGTTTATAGTTTTCGAGATAATAATTATAATCAGAGGTAAAAAAAATTAGGTCACGACCTTCACAATTGACCTTGACCTCAATTTGAAGATACTAACAAGAAGATGTCAAAACTGAAAACCCCATGTCATTATCTGGCCAAATAGTCAAGTTATAACAATTTGAAGCTATTTTACGATTTTTTCAAAATTAAACGCAAAAACGCGTAACCTATTTTTTGTCCGAATTTCACAAAATGAACAAACTATAGGCTAAAGACCCCAGAGAAGCCAAATATCACATCAGATTTTTTCTCTAATCAATACTTTCGGAGAAGAAGATTTTTTAAGATTTTTGCACCCCTAGGTCACCTTGACCTAGTTATGGTAGCCATGGCAACACCACGAACAAATTTGAATTGCACCGACCAAGACATGCATCTGACCAAGTCTCGTTGAAATCTGCCCAGTGGTTCGTGAGAAGAAGATGAAAATGTGAAAAGTTTACGACGACGACAACGACGACGACGACGACGACAGACAACGGACAAATTGTGATCAGAAAAGCTCACTTGAGCCTTTGGCTCAGGTGAGCTAAAAACAAACATACAAATCGATGTCAAAATCACAATCCTAAAGCAAAGTAAAAACTTTGAAAACAGGCAAACTTAGACAAACACGTGACCCTCCACCAGAGAGGTTAGATCAATTCATTTCAGTAACTCATAAATTCTTTCGAATATCAGTAGCTTCCTACCAACGGGTTTTCACATCATTTTCTTTATAATTTTCAACAAAAGTACAATCATGACCTGATCATTTTTCTAATATTTACACACATGGACGGTGTGCTTAGCTAAACAGAACGTGCGTACACTTTTAGAGCACTCGCCCACACTTCCTGGTGAATATTCATGTGTTTCGTTTAAAATGCCATTTTTCAAAGTTTTGATTTGAAAATTGACTGGTGTGTTTGTTTTTGCATGGCGACATTTTACATTATTTTTATTGCAAAGAATACATCATTTATATGGAGAGTACCAGAGGAAATCACCGACCTTGGGCAAGTGTACTGACAAACTTTATTATACAAGGATCTGCCCCAAGGCGGATTAGAACCTAGGTGGCAAAACATTGTGATCTTAAAGCGCGGCCTCTAGACCGCTGGGCCACCAAAACCACTTAAAAATTGTTTATAAGCTAATAATATCGTACCAATGCACGATACTTGAACAATTATTGACGGAATCGATTTTTATTTTATCTTACCAAACTTATTTTGTAGCATCCTGACTGTTTTCTGTGTTGTTCATATTGACATGACAAATTCCTTTCGAACCAAAATATAAAGAAACGTTCGTTACGCAATCCACTTAGGAGCATCAAGCGGTGTGTATAATCCCCAATTGTCGAATTACCAGTCGTTCCGTAGATGCTGATGATTAACTGATCTACAGTGTCCAAACATCCAGATTTTAACAACTGACTCAGCACATCGGACTCTCTGTTCTCTAAATCGATGGATAAAACATTTACCCGTTGCTGTAAAAACAATAGTTCAGAAACAAAATGTCAAAACAGACTAATTCATGTCCAAATCACAATCTAAAAGCAAAGTAAAACTTTGTAACTAAACCTTAACCGCTTTATTAGATATTTCTTAACAGGCCCCTGAAAATTTGTCGTCAGTGATTAGGAAAATTAATTATCGAAAACGTTTTTGATTTACAAGTGACGCATGCATATATTGGTTTAGTTTAGTAGAAGTGCTCTAATAAAAGAAAAGATCAAACTAAAACAATAAATTAAACTGATACAAGGAACCTGTTATCTTATTTCATCAAAGGTCAGTGGGGGATTTTTTTTTTTTTTTTTTATGGATTAGATACATATACCGACATTTGTATTGCCTGCCAGAAGGCTCATGTTAACCACAGTATGCCATACCCATCTTTTATATGTTGATGTAGAGCTGATTAGTTGTGACATTTTGACGTTGTATTTACATGTATCTATGAAAAAATAGCAGATTTTGTAATAAATTTATCGGAACTATAATATTCAAGGTAAAAGAAATGGCTATCGCAAATACTAAATTTTCAGTATATCACTTGATCTGCACGTTCTGCATGAATGTGCCATTCAAATTATTGCACCGTAAATTCAGTTACTATGGCAGTATTTTTTTTATTTACTTAATTAATGCAATATTTTTTTAAAACGGTAATATAATAACTGAAGTGTTATAAAAATTTTAATTTAACTGATAAAAGAATAGACCAGAACAATTTAACAAAATCTTTACCAAAACAATAAATATAACTGGGAAGTAATTTGTTTGTTCATGGCAGGATGACATATGAATTGATAAAATCGCTTACCCGCTGTTGTTTAATCTGATTTAACGCAGAGATAATTGTTTTAGCATCGAAATCATTGTTATTGAATCTGACATTGTTAAAGTTGTTGTTACTGATAAACATGCCCTGTTCAGCATTTCTGTAAAGAAACAAGAGAATAAATCTCAATAACATAAAAACAACAGCTATACATCAATCAGAGTTGTTTACTGATTATATACATTTATCATTCCTAATCACGGAAGTGAAATCCTTTCTTACCATTCGCAAGAATAAAGATTATCCTTGTCAAAAGTGTTATCCTTACATTCCAAAAAACAAAAAATAATCAAAAGATTTTTTTTTCGAAAATACAAAAAAATGCGTTTTGCTCGATTACATCTGCCAAAATAAACGTAATTTGTGCAAAATCATTGTAAGTATTATTTAATTGGTAATTACTAACTTATTGCAACCTTCGATAACTCAAATGCCCTTTTTCTCAAAGTTAATATTATATGGAAAGTTTCCTTTTTGTATGCGATCTTTTCAATCATTCGAATAATTGTAGAAACTCGATAATACAAAGTCAAAATTAGAGCCCTATTCTTATATTTTAAACATGTAGAGATCATGAATTTAAGAAAAACTTGAAAGTTTTTAAAGATTACAAGTTATTCCAGGGTGTGTGTGTGTGTGTGTGTGTGTGTGTGTGTGTGTGTGCAATTCCGCTGTACTTGATTTTATTGTAAATACTTTATTTGAGTGATGTTTCATGTGTATATAAAAAGACTTACCTTGGACCAAATACATTTACATCACAGTGGTATTTATTAGAAATATCCAAAGCAAATGACTTGTAGTCTACTTTGTCACTGAAAATAAAAATTACAAGTTAAATTATCAAATTTTAATTGAAGTTGAAGAATAAGTAGTATCTTTTGATATCGAGCAAAGTAGTTCTGTATGCTTAAGAAATTCATCAAACAAGGAGTATATTAAATAAAGTCTTTTTACAAACTATAAAAGCTTGTATTTTCGTGACTACCCTAAAGTGATATTACCCTGAAACAAGCACATTCAGTGAATTTGGGTCGCCCGCTAGTAAGTACCTTTTTGTAATTTGCACTTATGGCCAAAGGGCTATAACTCCCAGGACAGAGATCAAACCAAATTAGTAATATGCGCAACATTGTTGATGCTTTCCACCAAGCTAAGTAAAATAGTTCTAAATAGTTTTGGAGAATTACTGCAAACAAAAAGTATCTAGAAGGACGGAAGAACGAAGCTCAAATTTAATATTTACCTCTTTCTTCGAATGAAAAAATTACTAGTATACGAGGTATTTGTTGACAATCACAGAAGTTTTGCATAGTTTACTGTAGTTATGAGAAAATATATAATTGTTCAATGTAGCACGATTAAAAATAAATACAGCATAAAGACTAGCTGTTGTCTTCTGGCTGATTATGTTCTGATTTTTTCTGGGAACCTTGGTCTCTTCCACTAACCTTGATAGTCGATATACATGTATGTGAAAGAATATTGACTCGGGGCGTAAAACCAGGGTCACAATCAGGTTACCGTTATAAATATTGTAGCAGTAAAAAGAACTGTCATACATTTTTTCAGAATAATTAGGATATTCAATCTTTAACTTTAAGCATAATAAAGAATTTATTATTATCAAAATAAATTACAGTTTTTGTTAAGAAAGTAATAGCAAAATATTAATCAAAATGGTTACCTAAAACATATACAAAACATGGAGAACCTGGTCTCGAACCCCTGTCTTCGCAAACATTACCACCTTCTAAATTCCAATTACCGAACCTTGTTGGACGTGAGCATAGTTTTTGTATCGTAGTTACATATCTGTAATGAACATTCAAATGATTCTGATAATTATTATATGTATTACATGTAGCAAAAACGCACACTAATCGAATACCGCTCAGCATACTGTAGTACGAGAAAGTTTGTCAGTGGTTCTTTTTTGGGGGCTTACCCCACTGTCCCTCATCATTCCCGAACTGATCACCTCGATGTCAGTGAATAAATCATGACGGGAGCATGTGGTTTAAAACAGCATAAAAGAATTGTCTCGCATCTCCTAAAAATATCGTGTGATGGAGTTGAGATTGGGCGTTCGGAAAGGTTAAGCACTGTGGTGGAAGTGAGACCGGGCGTTCTGAAAGTTTAAACACTGTTCATTCAATTTTGTATTCATGTTTATCAACACTTTCCCATTTGTTCTGTCTGGCTTAATAATGCATTTTCATTTCATAAACACAAATGATTGGTTGTTTCTTTGTGCTCTGTAACATATAATGCATTCGTCTGTCTATTATAGTTTCCTACTGTTTTACACGTGGGGTGTAGCTAACTTAACAGGACATTCTTACCCTTCCGAAGCACCCAGCCTATCCCCAGTTGAAATTCATTTGTTTTTGCGGGATTTGGACATGGATTGGTATGTTTGTTTTTGATTACCACTTTCGTACACTATACCTGTGGTAAAGACAGGCCGCAGTCTTTCTGTCCATTTTGTTTAGTACTTTTATCGGCGGTATTGTCAGTGTAAACACCCTCCTGCCTTCATTCTCCCAAAATTGTGAAATCTACAAGTCGAAATTATTATGTTGAATTACCGATAAAGTAAATAATTTATGGTGATTTTAAATTTCAATCGGTCATTTATAGTACTGAATGACCAGTAAAACACAATAACATCAAAATGGAGCCGGAATATAAATCAAATACAAACATTCCAGCCACAGTCGAAAAAGCTAAGTCGAACTGGCTTTTAGTTAGACACGTGAATTTCTATCACAGAAGTGTCACATGAATGAGAAGCACTTCGTGTTCAGCTAGCTTCCCATAGCGGGAACAAATTCTACCATAGCGTAAGAATGTAAATCAACACTTAATAACTATAAATAATAAACACTTGAAAAAAAATTGTTCTAACGACACTGATTGACTCAAGAAGCACCTGACCTCACTTTCTCCTTGAAGTTTCGGAGTACCTAGCCTCACTTTCTCGGTGGAATTTTCAAAGTTTTTCTTTGATTTTTGGATTGTGATTTGAACATAGACTGGTATCCATGTTGTTGATTTGATTACTTATATACACGTAGTAGATATTAAAACTAAAACTGGTCTTGAGAGCCAAATACTCCCCGCCACCAAAATCTACAAAGGTCTATTTTACCACAACCTTGATCTTTCCGATATGAACCTAGTTGAAGGTTATGTCACACTTTTGGACTATGAAAATTATCAATTTGATGTTTTATGACAGTCGTTCAACGGAATTATGAGATATGGCCTGTACACGATTTTACACGGACTGACAGACATGGTGATTCCTATATACACCCCCCCCCCAAAAAAGTAGTTTATGGGGTATAATAGATGTAACTTACATTTTTTATACAGTTTGCATCTGGATTTGCAGCAAAATATTGAAACCAATCAAATTTACCCTGAAAATATCACAGTTACATAAACATATATGTTTTAATTAAGTATTCAGATAAATTCTTTCTAAAGGAAAGAACAATAAAATGGAAGTATAAATTAAATGTGACATAAAGAGTCCCGTTACTGTACAATTATTGTGGTACCCGTCAGTATTTCAAATAAAACTGAAATAAACGGTGTTTCCACCTTATAACCCCCTATCCCATCACACCCAATAACAACAATAGCAACAACAGTCTGCAATTTTTCCTGATAAAGATATAACCTAAAACGTTAAGAAAAACTATTCAAAAATGGAAAAAAAAATATTTTTGGCACTCTAATGTTTTCATAACTTAGTGCGATAATTAGTAACAATATATATTTTTGCCCTATGTCATTATATATCTTACATTAAGACTAAAACTATCAAACACTTTGTCCTGTTTTGGAGATACGAAGATAGCTTTAGTTGTCATCTCGGAAGTATAACTAGTATTGTCTTTTACTTCTCTTATTTCCAAACGTAACACAAAAATCGCCAAAAACACAAACGTCCCAGTTATACTTGCTATGTATTTGGTTTTCAGCTTCATATTCAGTGTGTCACGGCTGTAAATGAAATATACAAATTATATGGATAAAAATATGTCAGACAACAACTGACTTCTTAGTGACTTTAGGATCTAGTTATTTGTGAAATGAATTCTCGAAAATAGAGCTTCTCGTTTACCAATGAATCACTTGCTCAGATTTCAGAAAATTTGTGGATTGGGGGATTTTTCGCCATATTACAATTATTTCAATAATTTCCGGGTGGGTTATGCTTCTTTGAGCATTCATATACTTTAACAAAAATGGACCCCCTTCTTTCAGAATTTCCCGGATCCACCACTGGAATATCTGTAACAACTGAAGGCTAACTTTAACAACATGAAACAAGAAAATTGTTTATTGAGATATTGAGGGACCTCGTCAATTACCTCTTTCACTTTTATGATAAACAATGGTCGCGTATTATACATATCTCACCTATGTAAAATAATCATTATTATTGCAACAATATTACACATACATATTGCACATAAAAATCTATTTTGCAAAAATGTGACAAGTGCTAGAACAATTTTCACAAAGAGGACACAGAAAAACGTCTTTCTTTTTAACTCTGATTGAAAAACAAACAAACAATGAAAGGGCAATGACTAATTATATTACTATTTGTATATTAAACACGTGCTATATTTGTTTTGAGCATAAAAACCTTATGTTTACCCATCAAAAATGGCGGTTGTGTCTCTTATTTTATTTTTCAGGCCGTGGAGTAAATTAAATACCTTTCACTTTACTTACGAACTGCAATTTTACGAAGAGAATTGATTTGAAAAAATTTGTTGTTTTAATTTGTAATAAGATGAAATACAGACCTGTCTAAAGTTAACAACGGGGTAAATAAAAGATCAAAGCTCGACTGCCGCACTTATAGATATCAGCTACGATATATCAGCTAATAGATATAGATATCAGCTACGATATATCAGCTAATAGATATAGATATCAGCTACGATATATCAGCTTATAGATATAGATATCAGCTACGATATATCAGCTAATAGATATAGATATCAGCTACGATATATCAGCTTATAGATATAGATATCAGCCACGATATATCAGCTAATAGATATAGATATCAGCTACGATATATCAGCTAATAGATATAGATATCAGCTACGATATATCAGCTTATAGATATAGATATCAGCCACGATATATCAGCTTATAGATATAGATATCAGCTACGATATATCAGCTAATAGATATAGATATCAGCTACGATATATCAGCTTATAGATATAGATATCAGCTACGATATATCAGCTTATAGATATAGATATCAGCTACGATATATCAGCTAATAGATATAGATATCAGCTACGATATATCAGCTAATAGATATAGATATCAGCTACGGAAAAGCTGTCGACTTATAGCTAACAAGAGGCTGCTGATCCGGTACTAATTCGTTAGCTTAGCGTTCAACGGGTCCAGGCTGTACATGATACATACCGCGCTTTTTTAGACAAAGAAGGTACGTTTTGTATTCAGGCTCTTCCGACTTACTGACACCGGAAAATATTCTCGTCGAGAAGGAGGCATTTGTAAACATTTAAAAACAAAGTTATTTAACCATATTTTAATTACAAGTATTTGCTAGTTTTTGCTTTGGGTTTATGATTTGGACATGGATTGATTATGTGTGTTTTTATATACATTGAAAAGGCAATAAAATTAAATAACTAACCTTTTACGACTAGAATCGGCAATGATGAATCTGCTTGTTCATGTTATAAAAAAGCATTTTACAAAAAACATAAAATCAAACTTTCATTTTATGAAAACAATCTATCATTTTTCATCCCGACGTGCGGCTCTATTTTAAAAAGCCATTCTGTCACAAAAAATAAACATTAAACGTATCTAGGATTTTTGTAGACATTTGGTAGCAAATGTGACTTCTAATACTGTAAATATCCCTCCCTAAATCGATTAATTAAACACAAAGTTTACTTAAGAGATTTAAGGTTGAAATCTTACCCATGTTTAATGCATTCTATTTGCAGACTTTGTTGGTTTCCTTATGACGTACTATGAAAAGGTCGTTCAACTTCGGGTACTCATATCCTGTGACAAGATATTATAATTCTTCTCTTTTTAATTATATTATTCTTTAGCATTTATTAATTTTATTCATTAATTTTTATATTATTCTGACCTAGAATTGTTCCTACGTATTTTTGTTGTACTGAATGTTTTTGGAGTGGTTAATTCTAGCCAATGTACTACTTCGGAACAACAATATCAAAACTACATGACTTATATTTATTTTTTACTTCTGTTGATCCAGCAAGGATAGTTTATTTTATTAACTTTATAGTATTGTTTTAAGTGGATTTGGTAAAATACATTTTGGTCTTTCTATTTCAATATCTACTATGTCAGATAACATTTTTTTAAATGTATTTTATGATTAAATTCAAAAAATGTTATATGACATCTAAAATATATTTGGATTTCCAGAATTTTGGTCTAAGCACTAGTGATGATACTGTAAACGTATTGATTTTCACGGTGTACTAATTTTTTACGGTCGTTTGTTTTGCGCGAAAATTAATACCGAGCGAAAATTACATTATGCTTTTTGTGTTATATGAATAATTAAAAACCGCGCATTTAAACACGCGGATATGTCTAAATTTCACATACCGCGAAAATAGTTAAACGCTAAATTAAATTTGTTTACAGTAAATGCTATTCTGAAACGGTCGTATAGACCTGCAATATTTAAACATGTTTAGTAGTTTTATATATTTGTCACTTCTGTTTATCTAGCCTGGCTAATGGATGTGTTATTACTTACTTTGTTATATACTTACGTGCATTTCAATGTGTAACATTGTCTATATAGAGGAACAACCCCAGAAATATAATTTGTGAGCCTTTTGTTCATATAAAATCAATTACTGAATACAACAGCGTGTTTAAAAACCATTAAAAAACTAGAAAAACTGTGAGCCATAAGCTCACAAAAAATACCCCCGCTCTCAAAAATCCATCGGATCAAATTTTTAAATAGGAGGTGCACATCTACATTATATCACAAAGATTGTGCGAAAGTTTTATGAAAATCCATTGAAGGGTTTAGGAGGAGTTGCGGATAAGAGATAGGTACCCTAAGGTGTAACGGAAGGACAGACGGACACACGAACGGACACCCCTATCACTATATACCCCCATTTTTTAGGCGGAGGGTATAATAAAGTAATACTAGTATCGTAACTGATAATAATGTCTTTTCTGTCACATCAAATTGAGGGGAACGTTTTTATATCTGATAACAATATTAAGTTGTTAGGACGAGGCTTACAAACCCTATGTTTGTCGTCATTTCATGGTATTTGCACAGGAAATTGAAACTTTGCGCTTACGGATAACAGAGTCTTTCTACGCCTAGGTGGCAAGTAAGTTTGCTTGCCTATGGTTGGTTTCTTCCACCATCCCTGAACTCATCGCCTCGATATAAATGGAATATCTTGACTGGGACGTAAAGCACGATTACTCTTTTTGACTCCTCTCGTGTATGTAAAAGCCAGTTGCATTATAATGAAACATTCTATTCTTGGGATCAAAGGCAGTTAATTCTACCTATTTCATTTAATACCCAATTGCTAATAATTGACTCGGCCCAAATCATTAACCAATGTTATTGAAGAAAATACAAATCGGACATAATATAAGGTCTTCAAATCTTCCACTTAAATTTATGATGCAAAGATCCAGAAAACTGTCTCTGTCTGGAAATGATTTAAGTATCAGACTGGAATACGTCTAGGTGCCAAGGCTTGCATTCAAAGCGGTGTAATTCTAACATTCTGTAAGTAATTATGAAGAAATATTATGTGCAGGAGTTGTTGTTCTTACCCTTTGTTGACGCATATCATGATAAAAACGTGCCTTCCGGTTTTTTGTTAATTACGGAGCTTATTCTTAACTGGTTGATTGGTTAAGTGAGTGCTGTGTTATGCAAAGACTGAAAACTGTCTTTCGACTGATGGATAGTAGAAAAAAGAAAAATTTGAGACTATGACCATGTACAATACTCAATACTCGTCTGACATAAATGTCAAACTTTTATGTTGAATTGCTGTTTTTAAATCGTCCAACCAAGGATACTAGCTTTATTTCCATAATACTAAGAAGAAACACTAATGAGAACATTCTGTGGTTTCAAATCGGCACAATTACATAATGAAACACCACCAAATGATCGTTATATAAATAATGTCCAAAAACGACAATAATGTTAAAACAAAGATAAATGTTTTAATTGGGGCTACCTTGATTAAGATGTATCTATATGTCCACTAAGTTCAAGGTCTATTGCCTTCGTTTTGCTTATGTGTTGTTTCAATGCATAAGGTCTTTTTAAAATTGGTTTTAGAAATGGCAATGCTATCACAAATTGCAGAAAATATGCAGTAATCGGCTTTCTTTGACAAGATAGGATCCAGAAACAAGATAAATCAGACGGAAGTTATGAAACCGGAGGAGTTTCAAAATGGTAATTACGAAACTAAAAAAAATAATTAAAAATTAATAAAAATTACCTTCGAAGACCAAAAACAAACATACAATTCCATGTCCAAATCCGAACCCAATATTAAAGAAGATATTATGGAAGGTCTGAATGTCTTGAAAATAAAATGCAATAAATATCATAAATACATTCGGAGTTCCTTCTGTCGCCGTATCTTTTTATTAATAAATAATCAGTAATAAGCTAAATTACTAAGCGCAACGATTGTGTTCATAAAAACTGCCAAAATCAAGATTTGAAAGTGCAAATAACACAAAAAAAAAATAAAAATAAAAAGTTGTAAAAAATTTACAAAAATACTATAAAAGATCTAAATGTCTGGGAAAAATTCAAGAAGTATTATCACTGTTCTTCGACGAATAGGAAGACCAAGATGAATCGTACGCTAAAAAGAACATGCAAGAGTGTCCAGAACATAAAAATGATAAATAGATAAATAAAATGCCACCTGTTTCTAAATTTCCTTCACTTCTTAAACATTCTGTCAGATACATTCGAGACTCGTGATGAAAAAGGATTGAAAACAGTTCAGATGAGCAAAAAGAAGAAACTTCGACATGAAATGGATTTACTTTAAAACTTCGACATGAAATGGATTTACTTTAAAACTTCGACATGAAATGGATTTACTTTTAAACTAGACTGCATAAAAGTAATTCCATATTTTGTTCTCCTTTGAGTTTTTGTCACTATATTTCTGTCTTTTAGAAATGAGAAGCATCACAAATAGCAGAGAAGATAAATGCAGTCCGTATGCAAAATATGGGGCTGTTATCAACCGCTGAGATCCACAAGCAGTTTCTTAAAATCAATAATTCAAAAACAAATTTTCAAATGAAAATGACCAACTTTAAAATTAAATTAAACAAATCACCATTATCAATGAAACTATTATGAAAGTTGTAAATGCCTGGGAAAACTACAAAAAACAGCAAAGATGAACCAGGTGCTCAGAGACTATGAGCTCTGCCTGGGGATTTATCAAATATTATGAGGGAAAAAAATCAGATGAACAACCCCGTTTATGGCAGCAAAGCAATAATAGAAAAACACCGATGAAAATAGATATGACCAAATTGAGAAACACTGCGAAATATAATGAAAGAACCAAATGTCTAGAATAGAACTGCAGGAAAAGCAAAGTTCATCGATGAATAGCACCAGTTGGTAAAGAAAGGAAAAAGTCTGGAGAACATAGAGGCGTACATATGCTCCGTAAGAAATATCAGCTGTTTTAATTGCCAAAATATATTTATCAGAGATGATAAAATCCTTGTAAAAAAATTAAATTGTTGATCCGCATGATATTCTGACACCAAAAAAGGTAAGACTTTAAGGTAGAATGAACAAAAGTAAAGTATTGCTTATGTATAACATACTTCTTCTAAGTTGGTAATCGGATTGCTCTACCATACTGACACATAAAATACGTTTGTTTTTATTGGGCAAGTGGTGGAAATGAAAACATTACGGTACATATATTTCCATGAATGGGAAAATGACTAATGACCTAATACTATATGCCATGTCATCTGATAGTGGCAGAAATTACAAAATTAATAAATCATTGAGTCAATTCAAGGTACCTACAATAATCAAGGTACTCAAATTTAAAAAACACATACCATGTATATCAATAATTCTAATTGAAATGAAAATAAGACTAAAACAGTTTGCTAAGAGAGGATTGTAAAGGAAACGAGTTTTTAAAATTTTATTTCAATTTGTGATATCAACAATTAATAGCAACAAAAATATTCCAGTTTCTCAGTCTTCTAAGGTATTTTCACAACAGACTATCAAGAGCCGATAGAGAGGCTTAATATAAATATTTAATGCTCAGAATGCTTCAGAACTCCAACAAGTAATTTCAAATGTGGCAGTAGCCGTGCAGAAGGAAACTTTATTAGACAGACAGAGAACAAGTATAATACAAACAATTACCGACTTAACAAACCTCAAACGTCTTTTATAAACTAATGAGAGAAACGATACAGTTGCCGAATCCTGTTTGAAGTACTTGTCTCTTCTGGCAGACAGCGATGTAGGATTTATTTATATATGCTATGCAAAAGGGGATTCCCCTGTGGTTCTGCACGTACAATGTCAAATGGTATCGGAAGTACAACAAAGTATGTCACACTCAGTTTTACTGCATAAAAAAGAACAATTTGTCGGTTTTATTTTCCACCACCACCTTTGAAATTCCATTTTCATATCAAGAGCTTAATGTGTCACAGATTCATAAACCGATCAATCTCCAGAACAGGAAATCAATGAGGCAAAACTAAGTTTGCAAATATTTTGGGATATCGCATTAAATTACTACAAAACATGATGGTATTTCACAAGAACAACTTGAAAATGTCATTGATATATAGTGATGATGAGATCTCATTGGGGTATTTGAATTAACCGACACAACACTACACTACTGAAATGCTGGGAAGCAAACATGAATTTCCAGTTTGTACTTGATGCATATTCGTGTATCATATACATTATTTCGTATACAGTATATCAAATGCCGAGTAAGAACTTGGAAGGACAAGTGAAGGACAGCTAATATAACCGGAGCATTAAGGCAGAGCAAATGATGAAGAAAATAGGCAAAGATATTATTTTCGGAATTAACAATTTTGTGTAAAATAGGCAAGTGTGTCGTTTCCGTATGAATTTTAAAAAATGTTCATGTAAAGCTATATCCCTACTAGTTCGTGAAAATCAATTTAAGATCTATGTGTCTTATCCTACGTGCCATTCATTCAAGGCCACATATAATGGATATCAAATCGTATCTGAATGTCATCTTTGACTGCCAAGAATCACGGGAGATAAAAGGCAGTGTAACTTTATTCTATGTGCTGTACTATACAACATTTTACTCAGATTTCTGCATTGTATTGTCTTCACTGATTTCCAAATATTAAATCGACGAATTCATTACTTTAAAAATTATGGTATTTGTTCGAGAGTGAACGATATAACAACACACTGTCAGTATACATCGAATTATTGTCCTCGACAAAAGTCCTGAAAATACTGCTCGTCAATTTTGCCATATCGAACATTCAACTAAAATTATATGCATTTCTACGAAAGCCTATTAAGCTCATGAATAAAAAAAATTTAAAAGGCGTTATAATGCGAAAAAAGGCGTTATAACGCCTTTGGAAAGGCGTAATAACGCGAATTAAAAGCCGTTATAACGCGAAATAAAGGCGTAATAACGCGAAGTAAAGGCGTAATAACGCGAAGTGAAAGGCGTAATAACGCGAATAAAAAGGCGTTATACGGGAAAGAAGGCGTAATAACGCAAAGTAAAGGCGTAATAACGCGAATTGAAAGGCGTTATAACGCGAAATAAAAGGCGTAATAACGCGAAGTTAGAATGCCTTCAATACTTATGTGGATGTCCTGGGTTTTAATCTCTAACCCCCCACACTTTACATACATATTGAAAGTGTGTGTGTGTGTGTGTGTGTGTGTGTGTGTGTGTGTGTGTGTGTGTGTGTGTGTTTCCTGCACAACTACATGTATATGTAATGTAATAAGCTGTTTTATATGTATTTATATGTATTTTTTCTATGAAAATTAAAAAAAAACCTGCACATCATCCGATCCTTAAATGAACATACTATTTCAGTAAAACAGAAAGAAAGGCTTCTTTTCAATGTTAAAGTGTTGTTGGTTTTTTTTCATAAAAAGTGTCATTTTATATATGGGGATGGAAATCTTTTAAGTAATCTGAAATATAAACATTGATAAACATTGGCAATATACACATGGCTATTTATTAAAAGGTTCCTGTCCAATAGTCAATCGCTAACTTTTAACAATGATTAAATGACATTTGTGACATCTTAGCATGAATGGATCTGCAGTTGCCTTAAGCTATTCAAACTAAAACCAATTTGTTTGTAGTGAGGGTTGTTAACATTCCTTAGGGAAGTGACTGGTCTATATATAGACAAAAGGCATTATAACGCCTTTCACTTCGCGTTATTACGCCTTTCAATTCGCGTTATTACGCTTTTTTTCGCGTTATAACGCCTTTCAATTCGCGTTATTACGCCTTTATTTCGCGTTATAACGCCTTTCAATTCGCGTTATTACGCCTTTATTTTGCGTAATAACGCCTTTCAATTCGCGTTATTACGCCTTTTTTCGCATTATAACGCCTTTATTTCGCGTTATTACGCCTTTTAAATTTTTTTATTCATGAGCTTAATAGGCTTTCGTACATTTCAGACTTTTAGAAGAGTTTTATAATGTGGGGCAGTGAGAGTATCTCCTATATCAGTTTACAACCACTGCTGTAGCTCAGTTGGTAGAGTGCATGTGCTGCTTCGTAAATGGATGACCATGGGTTTGAACCCCGGCCGGGTCTGACCCAAGACTTAAAAGTGGGTAGTGATTGTTCTTTCGCCAAGCTTAAGCACTCGGCATAACGAAATAAAAGTCACGGTTCTTTCGGATTGGAACTTAAAATAAACGAGTCCCCGTTCACGGTGGTCTTGGCACGCTATAGAACCCTGCTGTATGATGCCATGCAAAGGCAAAATTTGTGCACTTTCAGTTATAGCTGGCGACGTCTCGATATAAGTGAAATATTCTTGACGGGCGTTAAACGCCTTATCTCAAATTATCTTAACCCCTATATCAGTTTACATTAGTTTCTTCCATTGTTAACGGAACTAAAAATGTTTTCAGGAGAACAAAGAAATATCAAATACTTAATTACTTAGGGAAAACTCTGGTCATCTTGAAGATACTTTGATGAATTTAGCATCACAGACAGTACGATATCTTATTGAGTGTGAAATGTAAATAAAGCATTAGAATGCAACAGAAAATGAGGACCTGCAGACGATATACTAGATTTACAATCAGGAGACCAAGAACTGGCTAACAGTTGCTCAAAACACATGGAATACTCTCATTAATGAAAAATCTGATTAAAACGCAAAAAAGAAGTATTTTATTTTGTACGCAAATGATGTGTAGACAAAATTTACTGTAACAAAAAACCCTGAACTATTTCATATATTTCTCAGCCACAGATGATGAAACGGGTAACAGTCATTTGGTGAAATGCGCCGATACTACGAAGTACAAAACTGTTTAGTCGCCCTCAATCAAATTCTGTAAGCAGTGTCGTCCTGCCAGCTGTGCCTAGAGGTACCAATGCTTTCACAATTCAAGGAATAAACACTGCCACCTCTTGAAATCCCTCACAAACCATTAAATTAAGAAATGATTAAATTGATGCGCGAGATCAACATTACAAGACTGATTCACAAAATACAGAGTCTATGGTAGACATAATTCGTTAATTTATAATATAAGTGAACGTCGACGACAGATAAAGTTAACCAAGTGTTGGCATATCTTTTAGAGCATTTGGGGACTTCAGCAACATCCATCCAGCCAATGGATAATAGTATATAGGACACATATTATTTATTTTCACGAAAAAATGTTCTGTATTGAATATCATCCCCAATATATTCGCAAACTCGTGACCCAACCCTCTTCTGTTATTCCCATTACAGCCAATCTATACATAGTACACAATGAATGATTTGTGGCATAGCACATTATTGACATTTGTTTGGTATTAAAGTGAATAACAATTAATTCCCTTTGTATTGGGAGTTACAAAACATTTGAGAACAAAATATAAGCAGATTATGAACACAATCACAAAAACAATAAAGAACATTATAATATGACAATGAAATTATGTATATAAAATGAGATCTCTGTATTCAAAACTGGTATTATAATTAGTTGTAATAGTAGTATATAGCTTTTTCAGAAATTATAAATTGAAATAAGTATATAAAGCTGTACATTATAACATGTCATTATCGGCCATGTTTTTATTTCGGTGAACCCAATATTGCTAATTATTATACTTGCATCGCATAGAAATTAAATGATAAATCCCGAGGTGTTAGCGTGCAATAAATATAGATATTAGCACGCAAAGTTTGTTCCAGTCCGAGGTTTCCCGAATATTTTTTTTTCATATTGCACGCTTTGGCACGTGAAGCTGTCGTTTATGACGTCATACTTTTGTTGTTACATGGCTAAAAACGTCATTACTGCGTTGTTGTCGTATTGCACTAGATCTTATTACACGAACTAGTGCAATATAAATGTATTTTGAGACAAAATGTTTTTTTAGATGAAATACTAGTGAAAAGTAAACAAAATTTAATTTGTTATATTATAAAAGGATTATTGCAAGCTCGTGCAAAAGTCGAGTCAACTCGGGACAATATTTCACAATATCAGTTCAATAGCCCTATATTATAATTCCATTAATATATTATTCACTACCAGGATATAACAAATAGTCCATTCTTTAATGAACTCTGTGCACAGTTATCATACGTTGAGTAATTGTAAAAAAATAATCCAAATGCAGTAAATGACCTTCATGATCATTAATCAAAATCGTCGTACTCTATATCACCTGAATATTGTAAAAATCGATACAATTTCAACTAATGTAATATTTTAATAATTTACATCATCTGATAATATGGCAAAGCCGATATTACGACAAAGGTGTAAAGGCATACATGTCTCTTCTAAACCATTGACGTGAAACGTTTAACAAAACAAGGCTAAAAAACAAACATTTTCCTGACCTCGAATAATATTGTTCTCTGCATGCAACTACATAATTCATGTAAAACTTCTATATACGTCGTAACAGGCACCAAATTCCATTAATATTTATTAAAATGATTATTTTTTTTCAAATTTGGATTATGACAGAAAAGAAATACATCCGACACAGTAGTTGTTGGTAAAAGTGAGGAATTGAACAGAATATTTATCGAAGTAAATCATTTTATTGATTTCATTTTAATCGACGTGCTTGCATAGGGATTAAATTCTAGAAGTTAGCTTCCGTGTTAAAACCAGAAACAGGCGAATGCATTCAAAAGGATTTCTTCATATCAAGTAAGGTAAATAATTATTTTAATTTTAGGGTAAATATTTTGTATAATGGCTTTACATCAAGTTTTCCCGGTGTTTTTGACATTTACACCAACAGAAGAATAAGCCTCCCATAATACCACAATCCCTTATGACGTCCCATAGTTCCAGATTCCTCTCCTATTCAATTTTGATTACACACGTAGCGGTTGTAGCTAGCTAAACAGGAAGGCATGGGGCAAATTACATTGCAATGTAATGCATAATCGTTTTTGTTTTAATTGTTCAAATCACATAGAGGATGAGTTTCATTTTGTTTTACAATGTCCTCTTTATACTTGTCTTAGAGTAAAATACATTAAAGAATATTACTGGAAAAAACCAAGCACATATAAACTAATACAATTACTGAGTGTTCAAAATGTTAAAGAATTATGTAATTTGGGAAAATTTTTGAAAACAGCTCTTTTTATACGCTCTAAATATGTGCAGTAACTTATATATATTACTTGGTTCATTCTCCATTATTATTATTATATTTACTACTACTTCACCATATTACATGTATTTGTCACTGTCTTATCACCACATACTGTATACATATATGTTATACCAATGAATGTATTTTCAAGGTAATAATAAAGATTAGATTAGATTATTACATTACAATTACTTTGACAAAAGTAGCATTATATTACAATTACAATTACATGTATTTTGGAAAGTAATGCATTACATTACAATTACTTTACCAAAGTAATGCATTATATTACATTACATTTGATAAAGATTTCAAACATATAAATACGATATGTTTCGGATTCAGAATTTGAAATTAAAAGTTTGGGCTCTTTTACTATAAAGTTCTTATGTTTTGATTTCAACTGTTGAAAACAGGAGTATATATAGTCAATAAGTGCATGTATAGATTCTTTTTGCTTTGGGTCATTCTACTGATATTTCTGCTGTTTACCAGTAGGTTTTACAAAATTTGTCAAAGTTGATTGTTTATCTATGTCAGGTTTTTTATTATCCAAATATACATTTCTGTTTTTATTCTAAAAATTAAGAAGAAGAAAAACAGAGATGCTGTAATGATTTTTTTCATATTATGTGAATGATTTTATTCAGGGTGTAGATAAATTACCTGAGCGTCATGTGATTGATTTTACACATAATAGCTACGGTGATATTTTTATTGATTTTTTATGTAATATTAATTGTGCAATTTTAAACGGGAGGAATTATCTCACAAATGACTTTACAAGTATCTCGTCCAAAGGTTCATCAGTTGTTGATTATTGCATCACTCCATATGAATACATCAATTATTATAGCGAGTTCGAAGTGTTACGTGCAAAAAGTTTGTTTGATAGTGTTGCTGATGTAGGTACTTATGATCCAAAAATAATACCAGATCATTCGATGTTGTGTTGGAAAATGAATTTATTCGCATACGAAGTGGATTCAAGTGTGTCGGATCAATTGTCGAGATCAAGTTCCGTTAAATACGATACAAGTCAGTTACCGCCAGACTGGTTATCGAATGTGGATATTATTCAGAAATTGGAATCCTATATAAGTGATGTTAATATGGATTCTGATTTGGACAACGCGTACGATAAGTTCGTCGATATAATTACAGACGAGATGAAATCGAAATTAAAGTCACGGAAAATCAATAATGGTAACACAAATAAACGCCGACGGGTGAAAAAACCATGGTGGAGTGATAACTTAACGACTCTCTGGAATGACTTATGTGACGCAGAACGCGTATGGTTAAAATTTAAGAGACAAAATTGCCACGGTTGTCGACCCTTGCGGGACACTTTCATTCAAAAAAGAAAGATGTTCGACAAGGAGATCCAACGAGCAAAAAGACAATACTGGTATAAATGCCAGGATGAACTATTGAACGTTCAGTCTGAAAACCAAAGTGAATTTTGGAAAAAAATTGGCAAAATCGGGATTGGAAACAGTCGACAAAAAGTCATTCCTATGGAAGTAAAGACAGAAGATGGGACAATTTGTAAAGACATAATGTAGTTTTAAACACATGGAATGTTGTTTTGATAATCTTCTTAATAATAAAATAACAGAAAATGTGGTTAGTTCTAACACAAACTATAATATTCTTGACAACTTCTTAGATAGTATCATTACACTTGATGAGGTTTATTATGCAATTACAAAAGCTAAGAGTGGTAAATCATCAGGTATAGACCAAATTCCAGTTGATGTATTGAAAAATGATCTGTCAGTAAGAGTGTTATGTAATATTTTTAATGTTTGTTTTAATAGTGGTAAAATCCCAAAAATGTGGGGTAAGGGTATAATAACTCCAATTCCGAAGTGCTCAACGTCTGATCCACGTGATCCATTGTCATATAGGGGTATAACTTTAGCATCATGTGTATACAAATTATATTGTAGTATACTAAATGATAGGTTAACATATTGGTTAGACTGTAATAATATCATTAATGATGAACAAAATGGTTTTCGTAAAGAAAGAAGTACAATTGATCACATTGGTACCCTCATATCTATTATTGAAAATAGAAAACTTAACAAGTTGCCTACATTTACAGCCTTTATTGATTTTAAGAAGGCATATGATACAGTAAATAGAAAGTTATTGTTTAATAAACTTGGTAATTTAGGTATAAGTTCACATTTTCTTAATGTTTTAAAGTCATTATATGCACAGGTTGAATGTTGTGTAAAACTTAATGGTCATATGACTGACTGGTTCTCAGTAACATCAGGTTTAAAACAGGGCTGTGTATTGTCACCCATACTTTTTAATATTTTTATCAATGACTTGGTTGATGAACTGAAAACACTTAATGTTGGTATTAAAATAGATGAGGATTTAATATGTGTGCTTTTATATGCAGATGATGTGGTTCTCATGGCAGAGAATGAAAGTGATCTACAGGTATTATTAGATGTTCTCAGTTCATGGTGTAGCAACAATTTTTTATCTATAAATTTTGAAAAATCAAATGTTGTTCATTTTAGAAATATGTCTACTCCAAGAACTACGAATACTTTTAAAATAGGTAATAATATTGTTCAAATTGCATCACATTACCAATATCTTGGTCTTCTATTGACAGAGTTTGTAGACTATAATGAAATGGCTAAAGCTGTAAGTAAATCAGCTAGTCGTGCTTTAAGCTTGCTTATTGTTAAAAGCAAAGCAAATGGTGGTTTCCAATATAGTACATTTACTAAGCTTTTTGATACACTGGTTTGGCCAGTTATTAGTTATGGTGCAAGTATTTGGGGCACCAGAAGTTTTCTTGTATTGATAGTGTTCAACATAAAGCTATTAGATTTTTTATGAATGTTGGAAAATATACACCTAATGATTCTTTAAATGGTGATATGGGGTGGAAGCCTATGATTGTTAAACAGTGGACCAGTATTTTTCGACATTGGTCAAGATGTAAAGATATGTCGAATGATAGGCTGAATTATAAAGTTTTTTATTGGTCTTTTAGAAATGCTGTTAATAATAAGAAGAACTGGTGTTTTAAAGTAATGGAAAAATTTAGAAGTGTAAACTGTGAGCAATTTTGCAAATTAGATAGGTATTTTAACAAAAATTCTATTTTATATATTGAAAATGTACTTTTTAACGATTATAAAGAGGAGTGGCATAAAAGAGTTAGTTCTTATAGCACTGGTAAAAAGCTGAGAACATATAAGTTATTTAAGTCTCATTATGGTACAGAAAAGTATGTATTAAGCAATATCCAGCGAAGGTATAAGAGTTCATTCGCTAAATTTAGATTTGGTGTTGCACCCCTGAAAATAGAAACGGGTCGGTATGAGAATATGGCTGTGAATGATAGGAAATGTTTTATTTGTTTAGATGATGTAGAAGATGAGAAACATGTGATTTTAACTTGCCCTTTATATGCAGATCTACGCCGTATTTTATATAATGAATGTGCTAGTTTTAATATGGATTTTAATAATATGTCTGATGATGAAAAGTTTTTATTTTTATTTAGCAATAATGACGTGTCATTTTTAGTTGCCAAGACCTGTTTTAGTATTTTAAGTAGACGTAATTCATTTTTATATGATTAATCTTTTATTGTGTTTTAGTGCATAATATTTATTTTTAAACATAAATAGTGTCTCATAAGTCTTTTATAGATTGGATGTCATAATCTTATGTATATGTAAATATCTTAAATGTAATATATTGTTTTATGACATGTGACACTTTAATAAAATATTTGTATTTGTATTGTATTTGTATTATATGTTTTTAATTTTTATTTATTCTATTCACTGAATGTGTCTTAATTACCATTAAATCAAAACAGTAAAAGGAGTTGATAGGTATACAAACTAATTAGTGGTATTGTCAGGTGTAATTTATAAACTATACCTTTAACATAACTTCTTTAATCATTAAAGATAGGTTACCTTAATAGCATATAAAAAGGATTACAAAAAAAAATTCTTGTAAAAATAAAATTGTTTTCATCACAGGGTATCAGTTAAGGCAAAATTACAAATTACTGTAGTTACTGAAACTTATATTTAGATATGTTGCAAATTTCAATGTGATCTTTAGACTTCCTGATAGTTCTAAAAACAGCATTTGCATTTTGCTTTAAAATGTATTTTTATCCTTTACATTTGTTTTGAAATTCAAAATGATCTGAAGTATACTACGTTTTTAGCATTTTAAATAGTTTTAGTATTAAGGTTGAATGAAATAATATACCAATTTGACAACAGTTCACAGTTACAATTTTTCTAGACATCGATTTTCATATTTTATATTAGGGAAAAAAGTAGCATGTAGGTACTTACTATCCCTGAATTGTAATGGTAATAATATCTAACATTTAATACAGAGAAGTAATGCTATGTAATGCCGTGTAATGCTTAAATTACATGCATTTTTGTCTATGTAATGCATTACATTAAAATTACATGTAATGCAAAAATTAGGGCATTACACATTACATGCATTACTTTGAGAAAATGTAATGCATTACAGGGCATTACAATTACAAACTAGAGATTGTAACTGGGATACCAGTTACGTATGATTCCCCACCACCCATAAATAATTTATGGCATATATCTGGTGAAAAGACCCTAGCAGGGTTAGCGCTGGGTTGGAAAAGTCTGTCGCCAAGCAAATCGCCAGTTGTAAAATTTGGTTGCCAATTCCATTACTGTGTCGCCAAAAAGGATACTTTTTGACACATACAAAAAGTGTTTGAAGTACATTTGTACAGCGCCGACCTGGTAAACTAAAAAAAAATCATACCTTGATTACTTTTTTAGATTTCTTTGAAAGTTAAAGTAGATTTAAATTAAAGTTTTCGGCTGAGAAAAATCGTACATTGGAAGGCCTTCTCGGCATAGGAAGTGACGTTTTCAATGAATTTCATTGAATAAGAAAACTCGAAGAACCCCTCTCAGGCCTCTGATTCGGCGTTGCCGCGTATTACAATGAATGAACACGTATGGGAGGGTTTGCGCTGGGCATCGCCAACGTCGCCAATTGCGATTTTTTTCTTTAACTGGCGACAAAAAAACGGCGCTTTGCGATTTTTCTGGCCACAAGTTTTCAAAGTTCACCGGTATCTTGGTCACCAGTAATTAACAGGTGATAACACATTGAAGCCAGTGACGGATCGGCGAGTGTCACTGAATAAACACAGTAATTAACGACTGGTCTTAAAGAATGAGTTGATTAAGATCGTTGTCTTAGGTGTGAATGTAAGACCTTCTAATTATGGGCAGGTAGATCCAGGTAATATAGGAGCGTGTCGACATTGCATGAGGATATACCCAGGTGCCCTCCCGATGTCGTCAGACAGTATAAACACCGATGGACTCGGGATTATTGTAAAATCCAAAATAAAATATAATAAAAGTTACCCTTTGTGATGTTTATTTAATTTTTTTTTAAAAGTTTATTGATTAATAATCGTGATTCAATGCGCAATACACATCGTATTTTAATTTCGCGACTTATATCGGTTATTCCTATATGTTTGAGGTTCATGATCATAATAACGATATATCTACTCAGTCAAAATATATGAATTTTTGTAACCCTAGTTAAGAATATTTCGTTCGGTCAAGAATATTCCTCATTTTCCGTATATATATATAATATATATATATATATATAATATTATATATATATATATATATGAGTGTATATACAATATAGTACAATATTTTGGCAATGTTCATGGAAATGGTACATTAAATTGAAATGTTTACAACAAAATAATTATCCTATAATATACAAAATGGTAGTTATAATAACTTAATTTTATTTACAATTTTTGCCTTAATTTTACGAGTATGATTTCGGGAAAAATAAATATTGGTGCCTCATAGATCGTGATCACGACTAAGGGAACAAAATAGTTTTTAAAAAAATGTTCTAAATTTCATTTCAAATTTCAATATAATTCTTATCTTATGCATCACCATAGCATCAATTTTCCAATATATTTCAACACACTATATAAAGTCCGGTTAAAGGGTAAAAACGACATACCGGTCATTAGGAAAGTGTCAGTCAGTAAAGGAGAAATTTCATTGGTGTTAACTTAAAAAGTGGGCAGTCTTCTACTTCCACAGTCAGTGATTAACAGAATACCCCGAAGCCATTTCGACACGTTTAACCTTCTTCGATCTATCAAGGCAAATTGTATACACCATTCAGCTCATTGTGTAAGGTTTTAATAACAGGCGTGTGACGTGACAAGCTGTGGTTTTAAAAATCGCGAAGTTTTTGATGGTCACTAATGGGATTAACTCATGGGTGAAAGCATTTGCTTGGTATGATTAAAGTGTCGTAACCAGCTTATGTCCATTCAGAATTAGTTTCCCCGGGTATTTTACTACGTATTCAATTAAGCAATGTACACCCACCCACCCACTTTCAAGATAACAAAAATGTACACGTCTTGATTATCTACACAGGCAACAGATTATTGGTACCAAATTTCATCTAAATCCATCAAGCCGTTCCCGAGATATGCTACAGCATATGGTCCTGACGGAAGAATAATAATAATAAAAATAAAAATAATAATAAGAAGAAGAAGAAACAGAACGAAAATAATATGATTCCCCACCTTCGGTGGTGGGGAATCATAATAAGGAAAAGAAGAAACAGAACGAAAACAATATGATTCCCCACCTTCGGTGGTGGGGAATCATAATTAGCATTACCCCATGCCTGTTATGTACCCTTGAGGAGCACCTGGTCTCGCTTCCTTGAATTGTCAGTGGTATTGTAGTTTAGACAAGGATTTGTATGTTTGTTTTTGATGATTACAATCTGTATAAGCAAAGTATAGCTTGTTGTTAATACAAGTTTAGGATATGCATTCGCATTTTTTTTATATTTGTAAGATACAATACAAAGTTATAGGTTTGTATGGAAATGGTACATATAAATATATCAATATCAATATTTACACAAATGTCTTAACCGACGGCGGAGAACCATGAATTCGATAGCACAGAACTCGGTCTAAGTATAACTTGTTAGGAGTATATAATAATTTTGGTCCAAGCACTACTGATGAGGAATTGTATTCCGAAACGGCCGTCTAGTGCTGTAAAATTAAAACTGGTATAATATGTAATTGTTCAAGTTCTGAAGATTAATTATATCGAAAGATCTAGTTAGAAGACGAATTAAATACGTGAATAAAAAACTGATAAAACAAAACGATAATTACGCTAGGTTTGTCAACTGAAAAGCTATTACAAATAAATACAAAATACAATGCAATACTAAAGGGAGGAATAGTGTACAACTGATTCTTAGATACAGTGGTGCATTACCGGATCTTCATAAAAAAGTTTGCAAGATACCCCGACCCTATGCATACCAGAGATGAAAGAGAACCGTTATCCGTCCGTCATTGCTGTTCAAATTTTCACACAAATAGATAATTATAAAATAAAATAAATAACATTGAATATCAAGTAATCAATACATAGTGTAATTTTGGTGAATCTTCAGTGTGTCTGTGTGTGTGTGTCTTAAACTAACATATGCATGGAGTGTAAAATGTACCCAATATATATATAAATGTGTGTGTGTGTGTGTGTGTGTGTGTGTGTGTGTGTGTGTGTGGTATTGAACTTACATATGTTATGTTGTTTTTTATGTCTTTTTAGTAGTTTAACTTGACGATCCAAACTTTACTGTCTACGTTGCTTGTTAGAAAATGGTATCCTTGTTAGAGTAAAAAGACATTGTATCGGCGACAAAGCTTACTCGTTCGTTTCAATATTTCTTCGAAATCAGTGAAAAATTTCCATATGTTATGTACATTGTTGTGTGTTTTCTGTGTGATAACAATTATGTATTAAAATCTCCATTAAACTAAAAGTAATGTCATTTATAAAAGGCAATCAATTAAGTGATATAGTACCCTTATATTGAACTGTATAGACAGTACAGGCCTGTCGAACGTTTAACACTAAGATATATAACGAATCTTCATCTCTCCCTCTTAAGCTACTAGCAGCTGTTATCTATCTCTCGGCAGCCTTTCTGTCACTAGGTACTAGGTATCCATATTCTTACCAATCAGGAGCCGAGTTCGGCTCCATTTTGTTAGCCAAAGTGTTAAACTTTCGATAGGTCCGTACTGTATGAAGGACAGACGTGAAGATTTTATGCAGTAATGCACACACACACACACACACACACACACACACACACACACATATATATATATATATATATATATATATATATATATATTCCTACATATAGTTTAATAGTGTAAAATACATTTAAGAATGAAAAACAAAACGATGCATACTCTCCTGGGTATCATAACTAATCATAATGAAATATTGACTGTTTACCTAAGCATAAATGACAAATATACAAGATACGTAAGAGACGCCCTGTTTGATATTCAGTGGATGTGAATTGTCTTTATTTTTTACCACTGCGGTAGCTCCGTATGTGGGAGATTGTGGTTTCTTATCCCGACCGGATCTGAACCAAGACCTGAACGTGGGTATTGACTGTTCTTTCGCCAAACACTCGGCATTACGAAATAGAAGTCACGGTTCTTTCGGATGGGAACTTAAAATAAACGAGGCCCCGTGTCGCTGTAGGCATGACATGCGTAAAACGTGTTGGGACAATTATGGCACCAATAGGTTCAAAAAGTTTTATGGCCGTCATCACAGTATTGTTGATAGGTTTGGTGTCTCTGTGTCCAGAATTGCCCTGGATATATTTGACGTATCATAGTTCCATGTTCCTTTCACACAATTTTGATTACACACGTGGCGGGTGTAGCTAGCTAAACAGGAGGTGCTTACCATTACGGAGCACCGGCCTCACTTCCCTGGTGGAAGTTCACGTGTCTTACCTAACTTGTCAGTTCCAAAGTTTTTACTTTGCTTCTGGACTGTGATTCGGACATGGATTAGTATGTTTGTTTTTGAT
This sequence comes from Anadara kagoshimensis, assembly GCA_021292105.1. Classification (NCBI taxonomy): domain Eukaryota; kingdom Metazoa; phylum Mollusca; class Bivalvia; order Arcoida; family Arcidae; genus Anadara; species Anadara kagoshimensis. The sequence goes on along the minus strand of CM037871.1, from coordinate 56,953,157 downwards.
TCATGCTGTGAAATTGAATTTACTAAAATTTTAAACAAAACTAGAACTGTCTCTTGAGAGCCAAATACCCCCCCCCCCCCAACATCTACAATGGTTAAAGGTTTCCCCCGATCTTGACCTTTCCGATGACCTTCGTTCAAGGTCATGACACACTTTTGGACAATGAAGATTATTCATGTGAATTTTTATGACATTCGTCCAAAGTAATCATGAGATATCACCAGGGCACGATTTTACACAGACGGACTGACACAGACATGGTGAGTCTTACTAGCTTTCGGGAGGTTTTCACGTTGGCCGCCAAAATAGTCGCCAAAAGTAGATGTTTTGCTTAGAAATATTTGTAGTTGTCTAATTTGCGTTATTTAAGTGTGGATTCCCATGTTTTTAGAGGGCTACTGATCAAATCTGCCCGATTGGCTGATTGAAAATTAAAGTTGGTGCACATTGTTTAAGATGACCGCCAGAATAGTCGCCAAAGTTAATGTTAATGCTCCACTATTATACGCATTGTAGAAACAGATGAAAACCCTTCAGATATTGGTTGTGTGTTTTTGTCCATGTCTTGTCATGTATTCATTATTTATGCATCAGCCTTATAAGACCAATATAATTGTAGCCCTATGTCACACGCAATTCAAAATCTATTACAGAAATTCAGTCTAGACGTCAAAGCGCATAAGAGTGGTTTGAACCAAAATATCCAAAACGAAACTTAATATTTGTTTTTGTTTTCAGTTGAAATTTGTAAATCGATTTATCAAAAGTGACATATCTTGATTAGGATTTGCTTTCTCACATTTTAAATTTTATCTGAAATACCGTAACAATATGTTATTGATTTTCAAAGAGATACATATGCATATTAAATGTAAAACCCAAGAAAATTATTTTTCAAGTTTATATTGTGATATACATGACGGAATTTTATATATTGCACTTACGTTTTATATTCAAGGCTAGACTTCTATTAACTTTCAAGCAATATTCTATATTGATCGTTCGTGACTAAAATCTTGAACCTCGATAGACGAGCGTCTTATGCCCGGGAGGACATTTTGATTCCATTCCACTTAGTCCATTACACATCACTTAGCTCACCCTTCGTTACAGTACTTGACACATTTTCATTGCTCAAGTATGGCTTTTCCATTACTATTGTCATATCCCATTTTTTGAATTTAGTATAAAATACATTCAAAAAATGGTATATGACAATAGACAATTTTTTTAATGTATTTTATGATTAAATTCAAAAATGGTATATGACACTATGGCAACTAAGGTTTGTACGTAACATCAGATGAATCATCAATTAAGAATATCTAGATCCTTAAGATAATACACTAAGCTATTTATACTTGTATTTATGAACTTGGATAATGTGTACCTTCTCTTTTTTAAGTTACTTTGAGACGTATTACTTTTGATGTGCAGGATGTGACAGTCATATACAAGGTTAATAAGGATTTGCGATATTGTCAATATTTTATACGTTGGTATGGATACATAATAAAAGACTCATTATTTCACAAATTTATAGATCTACAGTAAAGGTCTACCGAAAGGTTAACACTTAGTTAACTGATAAGTCCCAAATCGGCAGCTCAGATATGTCCTTGGTTCCTAATAACTCGGCAGGTGTTATTCATTTTTTCGGTAGCTATTTGGGTCACAATCTGTCCATATCTCGGTCACTCGGTAGCCGAGTTTTGACTCCTTTTCGTTACCTCAATGTTAAACTTTTGACTGGTCTATACTGTATTGCATTTATACTGTCACAATAGAAGTAGTTATGTGCTGCTATTGAATACATTATTTAATTCAAAAGTAGCACGTGGCAACAGACTATGTATAGTAATTTCATGTTTCCCCTTGTTTTAGATAGGTGTAAGATACTGACTTGTATGAAAAACATATAGATTGGGAATACACTCAAAACTTAAAAATCTATTTACTCGATATAATATTGAAAAGCGCAAATACTGTAGATTACTTTTTAATCGCGAGAGATATATTTCGCGGACTCTCGATCGCGAATTCATATATCAGGCGAATATTCCAAGAATCGCGAAAATTTAAAGCTAAATTGAAAAAAAGCATGCCTGCAATCGACTATGACAGTCAAACTAACATATAACAAAAAAACGTCTAAAGAAAGAAAGATAATTGCATATCAATCGCGTATTTTAATATAATTATGGGGTTTGGGGTCGGTACGCTAATTTGGATACTCGCGAATTCAAAGTAATATACAATAAATGGACAGGAACTATAACTGTCGATGATGTAAAAACTGTACAACAATGAGTAGAGTGGAGGAGTCATGGTGTTTCACCCTGGTCAAGATTCTATCACTGGAAAATTAGAACAGGTTTGGTAATACATGTAATAATATTGAGGCGGTCAGTTCTGGGATGGTAGATGAAAGTGGAGTGCACAGAGATAAAGACTGACCTTTGACAAACGAACTGACCCAACTCTCTCACACTAGGATCTGTCTCGAGTGGAATTCGAAGCTAGACGGTGAGATTCGATGTGATTTGTGAGCGCTTTAAATCACTCGGCCACTGATACCCTGTGGAGACGACAATTTCCTTAAAACGTGCATCATATAATAACAATAGTAAATATGACAGAATTTAGACTCGGTGGATTGGTATTAGTGCAGGTTACATAATGTACTTGTGATCGCAATAATTCGTTTTCGTTTGGTGTACAATCTTTGTTTCATATGCCGTCTTTGTCGTATTTTGCCCATTGCAAACCCCGCAATGCATCATGCCAATTGAAACCGCTGTCCCGTTAAAGTCAGTAAGTGAAGTATGTTATTGGATCAACATCATAGATTTTATAATTAAGAGATTTGACGATAAATCATATCGTTACGATACAATTGGGTCATACAAAGATAGGATAATATCTCATTATTGGTCAAACAAAATAGAGGCTTTTGAAGGACTTTGTGTTACTAAACTTGATTTGTTTTGTACGATGACATTGCTTAAGGTGACATTTGACATAATCAGTTCAACATTATCAAAATTGCCATGTCCTCAACACAAACATATCAAATACTGCACATATTTTGACAATTTGCAACTGTTAAACACGTGAACTTCCACCGGGGAAGTGAACCAGGTGCTCCGGAAGGGCAAGTACATCGTTTTTAGCTAAACACGTGTGAAATCAAAGTTTGGAATGGAACTATGTTACGTGAAATATATCCAGGAGCATTTTACAATACAGAGACATTATATGAATTAATTCCTTTAATTAGCCCTCTCTGAATAAAATGTTTGGGTTTTTTTTAACTCGGTAGTATGTAAACTCAGATATCAAATGTTGTTAAATTTGGAAAATGACAATGACACATTTCCATTTTGCATTGCATTTGGTGGAAGGATTCTATCCCGTTCAATAGAAGACGATAGATAATAAAGTTTAGTTTCCCCTTGCTGTATTCCTCTGATATGTTTGGTACAGTCTTTGCTGTTTATCTGCAATATTGTACAAGCCCCAAAGGTCACCACAAGGTCTCACAAGACCAGACTCTCGCGTTAATCTCGCACAAAACAAAACCTAATGTAAAATTTTGTGGATAATAGTTCAAATTTGCCAGCTCTACGTAAAACAAAAATCATTCAACCAATTATTTTTGCATTAACCTCACTGTTAACCGGTGGTAAATTCATATAATACACTATGTGAAACCAAAGGTTTAATAGACCAGGGACAAGGACAAAGGTTAGGGGATCCAAATTTTTAATTAATCACTGATCATTTAAAATATTCTGTTTTATCAATAAAATAAATATTCATATATTTATATTGATAAAAATCTGAAAACGCATTTTCATAACAATCAACACGGAACTTGCCATTTATACGGTCCGTGTCCTTCTGAAAACTCCAATCCCGTAACGCAAAACGATATCAATTCGGAAAACCTAAATCCCTTTACCAATCTAATACACCATCGACAATCTGATACCATGTATCGTTTCTCATATACATTAAAAAGCATATTATAAATGCGTGTATAGTTCAAAAGTAACATTAATACCCTTGTATCTATTTATGATTTTTATTACTATGGGTTTATTGTCAGCTGATGGGTGAACGGATCTATCAGACTGTCACGCCGTATAAGCAAGGTCGTATAAGCAAGGCGTTATAATTGATGCTATCTCCTGGATGATTGTTGATATACCCCCGGTTCAAGGATGTTAAATTCTAGTTTTTATGTACTTTTTCAGTTCTAAAGGCTAGTTTGTCAGTTCTTAGGAATTCTTGCGGACGAAGGCAAATGGTAAGTGAGCATAGATATTTGTAAGAGACATGGTAAAGGTTATATTTTATTTTACGATAAATTTATCTATTTATTTTAATTATTTTATTTTATATATTTTAACTTTTTATTTGTGTATTTAAAATATACTAATTTTTATTTATTTAGTTAAATTATATTATTTATTTATTTATTCATTTTTTATTTATTTATCTAAAGACAAATATATAACTTCTGTGAACAAAATGTGTTATTTTATTTTCCCTAGATAACTAAAAATAAATATATCATATTCCTGTATGAAAAAAGCTATGGAGGAAATTTAAAATTGCATTATATTTTCATACAAACAAAAAAAACTTTGATAGAATAAAAAACAAAACACAGTATAAAAGTATATGCCTAATTAGCTAGAGATCTTTCATAATGTCATAATTTTCAACATTTGAAAAAGGTCGCATTGTTATTGCTGTTGAGTAATTACGTCTCCTACGACGTCAGATGTTTGCGTCTAACCACACTTGGAGAGTAATTATCATTAATAGGTCAAATTACTCATTTGAAACTGAGATAATTGAATTTCTTATGAACATATGATCGTGCAACCATCGTAATTCTATATACGTTATAACAAAGTATAATTTTCAGCTTCATATTTAATTTAGTGTTTATTATCTGTATTGTGTTGTTGTGACATGTGTGTTGTTGTTCTGACTATGGTCTTGTGTTTTTGTTTCTCATTTCGTATGTCTTGCTTTTTCATGTCTTATCTTGTTCGTTTTGTTGTGGTGTGTTTTTGATTATTGTGGTTATTGTTTTGCGTCTTGCTTTGTTTATTTCATTTATTTTGTTTGTGGCGTATGGCGAAACCACAATAATCTTACATTTCCAATCAGAGCACTGGAATACCATACAGTTGGTAGAGTGTTCGCTCCGTAAGTGGGAGGTCGTGGGTTTGACCCCTGACATGGTCTGACAAAAGTCTTGAAAGTGGGTAGTGACTGTTCTTTCGCCAAGCACCCGGCATTACGAAATGAAAGTCACGCCATGGGACCTTAAAATAAACAAAGTCCCTTGACACGATAAAGAACCCTACTTTATAATCACGGTCATCAGCACAACGCACATGCAAAATTTCTGCACCTGCGCCTATAGCTGGCGAAGTCTCGATATTAGTGAAATATTCTTGACTGGGACGTTAAACACCACTCACCTGGAATACCATACATGTATATGGTTTGACCAATTAACGTTCACCTTGTATTTCATTTCCATTGATTTTCAATATGCTTATCTCTTTATCTAATCATAAATGAATTGTTAATTGATCGAATTCAAATTAGGCGTAAATGGTTAGGATGTCTCTGACAATAAGCGTAAATTGCCAATCAAGCACGTCACTGCAATATATGATTCCTTTTTCCTTGTATTTCATTTCTATGGATTTCCAATACGCATATCTCTTGGTCCAATCTAAAATGAATGGTATGAATTATTACCCGATTTAATTCAATTTTAACCCAAGTTCACATATTTCCCAAATGAGACATTTTAGTGGAGAGATAAATAGATGGAAATATGTGACTATCAAACGACTTTTACTTATGAGCCAGAACTAATGTTCATTATAACATGTACAATGTAATAGTACATTTATAGTAGTAATTGGATCACAATCAAGATAATCAAAAACAAACATACTAATCCATGTCCGAATCACAATTCAGGAGCAAAGTAAAAACTTTAGAACTGACAAATCAGGTTAGGCAAGTGAACTTCCACCTGGGAAGTGAGGACAGGTGCTAAGGGTAAACACCTCCTGTTCACCCGCCACGTGTAATCAAAATTGTGTCAAAGCAACAGAACTAGTACTATGGGACGTCAAATGTATCCAGGGCAATCCTTTTCAACTGATTTACCCTGTACAGTCAGAACAACCACTGTATTAATTGTTTGTAGGTTTCAACTAAACAACTTTCTTATATAAATAAAGTGAAAAAGTTCAACTGACAATAAATGCTCAATCGTGTAATTTATTATTATTATTTGTTAAGTGTTGTGTACTAACATGGGTTTAACAAACTGTAGCTACTTGTTTACTTGTTTGTATGAGCCGTTCCATGAGAAAAGGGCCATTAAAGCCAAAACAATAAAATTACGTAATTATAAAAAAAACAATGACGCCGTATATTTTGGTATTCTGAAAAACACCTGCAATCTTCGTCTGCAAACGTTATTTAAAGACAAATCGCGTTTGTTTATAAAAATAAGATACTGGTACTATGGTAATAAGTTTCGGTAGATATCTAAACGGTAAGTGTGCTTTCTGATACAAAACGGGTACAAATATATATACATTTAGGCCTAGATTGTTTTTGACACATTTTTGCTGTGTCCTGATGTTAAATGTCATAATGCTCACAAAAAAACTCTATTTTTAAAAATGCAAAAAAAAACATTTTCGAAAAAATTCTCCCTAAGGGTCCTTTTATCGTTGAACGACGGCTCAATTATAGAACTACCATTAACTGATTATATCGTTGACCCGTTTGTTTCAATTTCTATCATGTCCAGTTAATTTCTTTTTCTAAACTGCCAACGTGCTATTTTGTACGCATCATTTACGGTTAAATTAAAATGCTGAAAACATTATTGTTAATGTTTCACATAAAATGGATAGTTTACATGGAATGTAAACGTTATTAATGATTAACACCACTTAAACATGCGATAATATTGAGATGAACTAGGATCGTTATGCTTTCCTCAACTTCCTTGTTGAAGAACATAAAAAGAGAACAATTTAATGTCTCCATTCACGAGGTTTATAATGTTGTTTATAATTGATGTTTTACTGTTGCTATGGCAATATAAACTATAAGGAGTTCTGTCATTCAGTTTACTTACGGCAATCGTTTCATGTTTAATCAAGAACTCGTTCGTGGTTTTTATTTTAAAACGGGTTGAGCAGTTGATAAAAGAATAGTCGTTACTACCTTTTCCTGTTGTTGTACCTTGGTGGTAAGGTAGTCTGATTTTGCCGGGGATTCAAACCTGCGACACTCCTCGGTCTAGATAAAGATGGCTTAACGTTAATAATAAGTTCGTCACAGACTGTATAAATAATTTTTCAGGTATACCGAGGAGCAGTACGACTTTATACGTTTCCGATTATACGACAGGACTTCCTTTTACACCCTTTCCATAAAATTATATGTAAAAGATTTGAAACAAATACTATTTTCTCAGAAATATTTATGACCCAATTCTGTCAAAACTTAACTTTTATTAGAGGGTACAAATAGAAGCCATATCCATTCGAGTAGTATATCAAGTCAACAAATAGATAAGAGGCGTACGGCAAGGAAAACGTTTGTCATTTGCGGTCAGTAGTGCGCCTTGAGTTTGAAGGTTATGGCTTTAACCACTCGACACTTATGGTACATATACACTAGTTTGGAGTGCTAATACATATATTCAGACTGTATTGAGTTCTCAGATAATGCGCCTTTGGCAGGATGTATGTTAATTAGACTTCACAAAATTACAGTCATTTCTGAGTATATATGTGCAAAATGAAAATAAAATAACAATAAAATCACAAGGTAGTATTTACCCATACAATCAAGATGTCATATCTAAAAGTATGTTTATGTCCGTTAAATCAAAATTTTAGTTCAACCATATATTTATTGAATCACTCATTTTCCTTGTTGAAAATCGCATGTTTAACTAAGTTTGCCAAGTTTTCAGAAAATTATACTTTGGACTTTATTTATTTATTTATTTATTTATTTATTATACCCCCTTCGTTTGCGGGGGTATATAGGAATCACCTTGTCCGTCTGTCTGTCTGTCTCTGTCCGTCTGTCCCGCTTCGTGTCCGGAGCAGAACTTTTGAACCGTAGCACCTAGGATTATCAAACTTGGTATGTGGATGCATCATTGGAAGGCGATGTGTCATGTACCAAATTTAGGTCACTGTGACCTTGACTTTGACCTTTGACCTCTATGATAGTAAAACCTTGTGCATCTTCGTGTCCGGAACAGAACTTTTGTACCGTAGCACCTAGGATTATCAAACTTGGTATGTGGATGCATCATGGGAAGGCGATGTGTCATGTGCCAAATTTAGGTCACTGTGACCTTGACTTTGACCTTTGACCTCTATGATAGTAAAACCTTGTACATCTTCGTGTCTGGAACAGAACTTTTGTACCGTAGCACCTAGGATTATCAAGCTTGGTATGTGGATGCATCATGGGAAGGCGATGTGTCATGTACCAAATTTAGGTCACTGTGACCTTGACTTTGACCTTTGACCTCTATGATAGTAAAACATTGTACATCTTCGTGTCTGGAACAGAACTTTTGTACCGTAGCACCTAGGATTATCAAACTTGGTATGTGGATGCTTCATGGGAAGGCGATGTGTCATGTACCAAATTTAGGTCACTGTGACCTTGACTTTTTCCTTTGACCTCTATGATAGTAAAACCTTGTGCATCTTCGTGTTCGGAACAGAACTTTTGTACCGTAGCACCTAGGATTATCAAACTTTGTATGTGGATGCATCATGGGAAGGCGATGTGTCGTGTACCAAATTTAGGTCACTGTGACCTTGACTTTGACTTTTGACCTATGATATGAGGGGTACCTATTTTGTGTAATTAACTCCTCTTACAGCTTTTAACCAAGAAGTCTGAAACTTTGCAGGATGTTTCCATATACATTGAACATGTGCACCTCCTATTTTTGTTGGATTATATTATTTTTTTCATATTTTATGGGTAGTTTAACTTAGTCATTTTTCAACAATATTCCATATGAGGGATACCCATTTTGTGAAATCAACTCCTCTTACAGCTTTTAACAAACAAGTCTGAAACTTTACATTGGTTGGTTGGTTGAATGTTGCTTAACGTCGCATCAGCAATTTTTCAGCTATTCGCGACGAGAACTATTTAATTAATCTCTATAGATTAATCTATGAACAGTTTTTGTGTATGCATGTGAAGTGCGAGTGTTTTGTATGGTCTGCCTTGTACTAGCGCGCACTCAGGGCGACTTTACCGTGCTAGCTCACAGAGTCAGTACGCCGCAGACAAGCGTACCACTCCCCTAGTCCATTATACTAATACCAGGTGAATCAGTAAAGGCCAACGGTAAGGAAAATTCACTTTCCCACATGTGGTCCGAGCGGGACTCGAACTCATAGCGGTGAGAGACCCTGGATTTGAAGACTGACGTCTTATCCATTAGGCCACCTCGCCACAGGATGTTTCTATATACATTGAACATGTGTACCTCCTTTTTTGGCTGGATTATATAGTTACTTAATTATGTATGATCCAATTTTTTTAAAACTATGCATAGATATTGAGCATCATAAGAACATGTGCACCTGCAATTATCGGTTTCATCACATGTATTTTGTCGAATTATTAACACATTTTCATACACAGAATTTTTCACATTACAATTTGGCCATACATACAATTTGTCCCCAGATCAAAAGTTGGGAACGGGGGGTATTAGCCTCTTTCAGAGACAGTTCTAGTTTATTTATTTATTTATTTATTTGTTTGTTTGTTTAATTATTTTGATTTGGTACGTTTATATAGACGATATAAACAGGCTTAGCAAAATATATAGGCAATCAACATTGACCTGTCCGTTTGACCTTTGATGTTCATGTTTATTATAGATTATAACTTTTTTAACATTATTCCCTGAGGGGAAAATCCTTATTTAAAAACGATATTATAAAATTTGCTCATATAGTCAATATTTCGGCTTTAAAAAGCCTTTTTCAAGACACTAGATAACTTGAATTGTATCATTGTATTCATTATAGACTAGTAAATTTTAGTTATAGGGATCACGCGTGTATATTTCGTCTATATGATGTGAACACTAATCGTGGACAATGTGTAGATGTACTAACTGCGAATCCTAAAGCTACCCATGTATTAGGTGAATCGGCCTATGTGAATATTCCTAATGAAAGGTCAAACAGACAGGTCAATGTTGTTTACCTATACATATAGACGTTACGTCTACATGGATCGTACTTGTAGTACCGTTTCTTTGTCTTTGTTTCAAGCAAAGAACCTAAAGGCAATATCAGGCCCGACACTCTTTTTTACTCCAAAACAATTGAATTCTAGGTAAAAAAAAATGCGGGAAAATTATTATTGACAGACATGTTTAAATTTGCTTTATTTCGCAATCTAAGCATTTTCAGTCAAAATTAAAATTCCATTGTTGAGGAAAGTCCGCCCAAAATGTCAATGATGTCCAATGTACATGTACTCTGATTATCCCGTGGTCTTCTATACTTATAAACTTATGCATTAGAGAATTTCGAATTCTTAATCAATGTAGACGTCAAAAGTGTCCCATCAGATTAGTTATCTTCTCCTCATATAGATTACACCATACATGGCTATTTGAAATACACAAGTCATTGATTCGAGGAAAGGGAAGTTATAAATTACACAAACTATCTCAGAAAGTATCCATTACCTTTGAAATAGTTGTTTAATTGATGTATAAATCAAACAAATATGGGCGTAATTGAGAGAGAGAGTCCTAATGAAATTCAAATTTCTTTATTTCTCATAATTGCATATTTACAATATAGAGAACATATAAATATTAATGAAGAATAATCGAGTCCTAATCAAGAATATTTGATGGAGAGAGAGGGCATTGTCCATCGTAAACAGAGCTAATTTATCAGCCATTTTTTCACTGCCGTAAATTCGAAGACAAACCATTCACGAATTTACTTTTTACCTTCATGTTGTTCTCATTAAATACCTTTTCCGTTCAGATCATTAAAACATTAGCGGAGAGAGAGAGAGCATTTCAACAATTAAGTTACGAAATAAATATTAAAAAACATGCAATATCCAGATATACCGCTTTTCAAGATCTTGCCATATAAGAGCAAAATACACGAAATAAGAAAATAAATGTAAACACACGAAGCATAAACATATTAACATACCACCACTTATAACACTTTATTTTCAAATGTTGAATTAAAGTTTGCCTGTTCTTGATTCAGTTTAGTATGGAAAAATACCAGTGTCATAATGTTAAAAGTGTAAACGTTTTTGTTGGAAAATGATTTTTTATTTAAAAAAAGACCCGCTTTCAATATTTTCGTAATCTGGGGGTTTATTGTAAAAACCGCTCAAACCGGAATGTATTTGATCAAACTTAATGTTGTGGAACTTTTAAATTGAGTGAAAAAGACACTAAGGTATTCAATATAAATAAATCTGATTTTAAAGTAATTTTCCTTATCTATTCAATACTTCGGATAATTATCCAAAATGTGTTACGTATCTGTTACATACTTTAGAATTAAAGTCTACATTGAAGTTGTTTTTATCACTGTATATATAACTTACCTTGTATTGGTTTATATAGATTTTCTTATTTACAAAAAATGTCACTCCTTGAACATTACACTCATTTTTTATTTACGGATGGTACATTGTATAATGATTTTTATCATGTTACAATAATTATAGTTTACTGTTAAATATAGCTAAAGTCATATCTGTTTGAGATTTCTCTCAGGAATGAATATTTTGAATACAAAGAAAAATGACTTAAAAAATAATATGACCATTCATAAGAAAGTTGGGAATACTTTTTATAGTTGTAAAATTCGATATTTCATTTGTGTAAAGCTAATTTGATACCCAACAACCTGATATTGTTTGATCTTGCATTCGAATTCAATAAAAGTCCATTAAACATACTCACTTGTACTTGACCGGTTGTCTTCACAGTTATGGCATGGGACCTGGGTATCAACACCCGCTGGATACAAATTATAAATCGAGCCCTCTCAGCGTAGTTTGTCTTTCTTGGTATGTTTGTTTTTAATATTCCATCCATTTTGTTCAATCGTAATCTTTTTTATTTTGTTATTGGCAATTGTTTCAGGCTGAAACTCTATTGTTTGTATTGAATTATATTACGAATATCAGAAATAACAAAGGAACTTTAAGAGCGGAGTGGTTTGGAGTAAAGGTGTAAAATTGAATTGAATTGTTTTTAGCCCCAATCAATATATCATCTGTTATGTCAAGACCAGTTCCGGGATGGTGGAATTAATTTGAAAGCACGAAGAAAACATCAACGTTCGGTAAAACGACCTGACAAACTTTCTCACATTACAACGTGTCCCAAGTGGAACCAAGGCGGGAAGATGTATTGTGGTTCGTAAGGGATATTGCAAGACTAGGCGTATCCAAGCCCTAAAAAAGTGTTATGGTTGTCATCCCAATATTGTTGAAAGGTATACTTTATACCCAAGGTTGTCTTGGAAATATTTGATGTCGCAAAGTTCCATGTTCTTTTCATTCTCAATTTTGATTTTACATGTGGCGGGTGTAGCTAGCTAAACATGGTGTGATTTCCTTTCCGGATCACCCGGTCCCATTTCCTTGGTGGAAGTTCATGTTTAACTAAATTGTCAGTTTTACAGTTCTTGCTCTACATTTTTTATTGTGGTTAGAACATGTCTGTTTAATTCCCAGTATATTTGTTTCAGGTCATGGCATATATGCCATATAGCACATAGGTACTGAGGTATCAGTCAAACAGGAACAATTGTGAATACCTATTTTTTTTCTTTCCTTAGACATTTTGTTTTCACTGGCTGTTGCAAATTTTAATTTTCTATTATGTAGATACAGCTTTAACTTATCCATAAATAATTTACATGTTAATAATTATACACGTGTTATATGTTATTAATTTCATAATAAATTATATACTGATTCATTATTATATATTAACGTGAAATATATATTGTCCGTAGATTACAATTGCTGAATTCCTAGGACCCAGTATAAACATCTGTACTGTCCTATGGTTGACCTTTGTTGGTTACGCTCATCCCATATTTGTTTGTAACTTTGAACACACGTGGACATATATTACTGCTATATGTGTAACGGAATAGTTCTCCATGGGAAAGTCCAAAACATATTTATAATAATAAGGTAGTTGCTACCAACTTAAAGGTTTAATGAAATTGCTCAAAGATTAGGTATATATGCATTGTTTCAATATTAATCCGTCTGTGTGATCATGTTGATCTTTTGAGTTCCGACTTGGTACACGTGACGGGATTTAGTTCCGACTCTGTAAATGACGGGATAGTCAACCTAATACACATTCCTGTCCACATACAAGGCCAGACGGGTTTAATCTTTGAATTACATTGTGTATTATTGTTACCACATTGTATAAACATTGGGCATTGCATCAAAATATCTGCTTTTAAAAAGATTATCGTGTATTACGCTAAGTTGCGACTTTTAAATCCTGTTGACTATTATTGTCAGTAAAAGGGCCATACTTTAACATTGTTTATTGCTTGGAGTGTATTTAAGTGTGTGAATCTCACAATTCATTGGTTCATTATCGAAAACACATGAACCGTTACCATCACATATACCTTAAAATTATTTTATATAGACATATATATATATATATATATATATATATATATATATATACACGTGTTTTGTTTAAAACTGGATTTATTTTTTGTTTTTGTTCATTTTTGCAGGTAATTTACTCAAGGTACCGAAAAACGTCTTAAAAATACTATATATTCATACTTTATTGGAAAATTGTTGACAGTTTAAAGGAAACATGAAATACTCCGATAATGAATATAAAATAAGGAAAGTCATTCTTTAATTGTATGTGTATTAATCATTTGATGACTAAGTCGTTGAAATGGAAAAAGACAGAAAAATTGACAGAAAACATAATGAATACTGTATACACTTGGACTTTAGTTATCTGTTTCATAAACGGTGAGTATTTCATATAATATTTCTTTAATTTTTTATTTTTACTCTTTTAAACATTTTAGCATTATAACTACGCTCTTAACTAGGGAAATTTTAAATGTTTTATAGATAATATCACTGAATTTTCAAGTTAACACAATTTTTAGAGGACATTTCGTTCGTCATTTGTTTCTCTTATAAACATTTTTTGCATTATCTGTTTGCTGTCAATTGTAGAAATTGTAATGACATATTATACGAGTTTTAATTTTACAGCACTAGACGTCCGTTTCGGAATACAATTCCTTATCGGTAGTGCTTGGACCAAAATTATAAAACCAATATTATTTTGAAGATGTTGAAAAGCTACCCAAAGGACCAAAAGATATATTGTAAATGTTTTATTAATTATATCGCTGAAATATCAGTTAAAACTTTGTTAGGTTAACAAACTGGAATATTCAATGAACGAGAGTCCTAATAATGTTGGTAAAATGGCTTACCGATAATGTTTGTTCAGTCACTGCATATTTGTACATTGCTTAACAGAATTAGATTTGAATTAAGTAATGGTGTTTAAAGTCCCAGTTAAAAATATTTCACTTATATCAAGACGTCGTAAGCTATAGGCGAAGGTGCAGAAATTTTGCCTGTGCGTTGCGCTGATTGCATTATACAGCAGGATTCTTAATCGTGTCAAACCTATTATGATACGGGACTTCGTTTACTTTAAGTTCCCATCCGAAATAACAGTGACTTTCATTTCGTAATACCCAGTGCTTGGCGAAAGAGCAGTCACAAACCACTTTCAATCTTGGGTCAGACCCGGCCAGGGTTCGAACCCACTTGCGGAGCGAGCATTTTACCAACTGAGCTACAACAGTAGTTACAAAATTATACATAGTATTTGTAACTGCAGCCTGGGTACTTGACAATGCAACTAAGAATACGAAACAACAAATGAATATAACCTTTGCGTAAAAAAAGCAACACAAGATAAACGCGTATTGATATTGTATTGTCTTTTGACTTTGAAATAAACTCGTATTACCTCTTTGATTATAAAGATGTACCAAGAAAAAAATCAATGGCTTTCTTGTTTTAGAAAGCTTAATGCAATTAATTAAAACGATAAAGCGTTGAGTTGAGTTGAGTTGAGTTGAGTTGAGTTGAGTAATGGCGTTTAACGTCCCAGTCAAGAATATATCGAGACGTCGCCAGCTATAGGCGAAGGTGCAGAAATGTTGCCTGAACGTTGCGCTGATGGTATAATACAGCAGGATTCTATTGCGTGATAAGTCCACCGTGATACGGGACTTCTTTTATTTTAAGTTGCCACCCAAAAGAACCGTGACTTTTATTTCGTAATGTCGAGTGTTATTCACTTTCAAGTCTTGGGTCAGACCCGAACCTGGTTCGATCTTACGACCTTCCACTTACGGAGCGGACACTCTACCAACTGAGCTACCGCAGTGGTACATAAAGTATCAAGAAAATACCAAGGTCTTTCCTGTTTTGAAAAACTTTATACAATTAATTAAAACGATAAAGAAACAAACATGGGATATTTTCAAATCCCAAAACTATGTTGTAATTTGTCAAATATACAACTGATTGAAATACTTAACCAAAAACCCATTGTCCGTTTAAAACTTAGCATAGAGTCTTAGTATATATAATTGATATTTATATATTTTTACCTTTTTTTTCCTTTCCTTCGTTTATCGTATTACCATTAGCTATTACAGCTAATTGCAGGTTAAGGTAATATTTACAATACCGTTGCTTTAGATTAATAATTTTAAAATAGTTAAGTATAATTTTTGGATGAGAACATATTTAATTGAAATTATTCTCTCTCTCTCTCTCTCTCTCTCTCTCTCTCTCTCTCTCTCTCTCTCTCTCTCTCTCTCAGATATATTGTTATGAACCTTTTTAATTCAGAATTCATGTCTTTAGTATTGCTTCAAAGTACTTTTTTTTAAATTACTGACTAATTTCATATTCGATATTATATGCAATTTATCAAATGAATGTACAAGCTAAGGTACGCTATATACAGCGCATATACCCCCCTCCTTTAAGGCCACCTCTATATAAGGACCATCTGCTTATAAAGACCAGTAGAATTGTAATTGAAATGTTCTTTGTTTTGATATTATGTGAACCTGTATATAAAGTAAAATGATCAAATCTGTTTTTTGGGGGTTTTTTAGGGGGTGGGGGCGTGGAATCTATTTTGACAAAATTGTTTCCAAGTTATGGCGGTAAAGTTACGTAGGTTGTACTGAAAGAGTTAATTTTTTCGGAAATGAAAAATTATTTTGAACATTATACTATCAAAAGAATGACTTGTAAAGTGTTGAAGTGCTTTTTTCAATTTCAATGCTATGTTTTATATAAATATTTGAAAAAAACAAGTGCCTATTTGATCTTTGTGAAGGGTTCGTCTTGAGGTTAAGAATTGTCATAGAGATGTTAATGAGATTATCCTTATTCGGTCATGCTGATATAACGGGATTATCCTAACATAACAGCATTTACAATAAGTCAAAATATTTGGAAAATGACCCAGTTCATCCAAAATCATTCTATAATTTTGTTTATACATATCCCATATCTACTTGACAAACAATTATGACGGGTAGTTGATCTGTAAATATTTCTGAGGTGCATGTCCTTGTTTTAAAAACCCTTTACAAATTTCTGTCACCCGGGAAATTTTACATTTATTTTAAACTTAAAGAAGAAACAAGTTTCGATCTGTTTGTTAAACATGTCACTTTTGGACACAAAAATACTCGATTTATCGCGGGTATGTCTCGTTTGATTTTAAATGTAGTTGATAATGGATTCTTGACAGTAATTTGAGACTAATACGATGTGAATGTTAAAGTAATAACTGTCATTTTTATACTGTTCAAGGACCTTGCACAAAAGTCACAAAGCATATGTTTCAGAATAAACTTTCAATTGCTCGTAAACAAAATTTTAATTATAGTTAGCGTTGTAACGCTGCATAGCGGTGTTGCCGCATAAACGCGCCCGACACGTCTATGCGGGGAATTTAACCACATAACGAAGTCGGTCATGCACCACCATGCGGCGTTACATAGCGTATATAATGAGAGAGTGGAGTAAACTGAGGTGTTTACGCCTTAGTCAAGATTTTAAAATTATATCGAGGCGGTGGATGATTGGGAAAACCGAAGTGCCCGGAAAAAGTCCACCAGCCTTCCGCGATTTGACACAATTTCTCAGACTTGGATCTGTCCCAGTTGGTATCATACATGAACATAAATTGCGAGAAATATCGTTATCCGTAATTGTGCACTTTAGACTAATCGACTACCGGCATCTCAAAAAAAATCTCGAAAAAAAATTTAAAAAAAAAGGTAATATAAAAAAATAATTCTTAAAATCAAAATAACGTCATTGAATTACTTCAGTTATATATTTATATAAATTTCCTTTCATAATTGTTATTCGAAAATTAGCACATGTAAAAATTAATTCATAAAATTTTAAAGCAGAACCACTGCGTAACGCTACTGTAAAATGAAGAGTATATCATGCAGACACCAGTTAAATCGTGAAATTCAAATAGTCTTCCACTCGAACAATATTTGCTAAAGTTTATTTGCTAAACTTTTAATATCAATGTCAAACTTTGAAATAATGTCAAAAGTAAGAGTATTACCATTATCAATTCTTAAACAAATTCTGACAAACTCAGACACGGGTGTGTTACCTGTAATTAATATTTAATTTTCATTAAATCATATGTTTATATATTTGATCTGTTTCTCTTCGAGTGTTCAGATTCTCAATACTAAATAAATAATACACAGTTTAAAGCAAGGGAATGGTCAATCCTAGCATAACACAATAAACAATATTTTGATAATGGGTGTACTGTCTTTATACATTTCTAGTTTATTACCAATATCCATAGATACCACATCAGAATAATTTGCTAATAATTTCATGTGTTGTCATGTGCTGTGGTGGTCTAAAAATCCATATTTCAAAAAAGAAAGAAAAAAATTAGAACTATGTTCATGCTTCATTGTGTACTTGTTTCTAAATCAAATTTATCATTTTGCTGTTGAGTATTTAGTCTCTGTATCCAAAATTGTCTTACATATAGGTATATTTCACCTTCAAGAGTTGCATGTTTCTTTTATTTTTAATTTTGATTCCACACATGGCGGATGTAGCTAGCTAGATGGAAAGATTTTACCCTTCTGGAGCACCCGGTCTCACTTACCTGGTGGAACTTTACGTGTTTAACTTAATTTTAAAGTTTTCAAGCGTTTTGCTTTGCTTTTCTGGGATTGTGGTTTGGACATGGATCGGTATGTTTGTGTTTGATGATTATAAAAATGTATATAAAAATCTGGACGTTCCATGTCAGTGACTGACGATGTAGTAATTTGACCATAAATTGACTAAATAAAAGATCTGTACACCCATTCATCAAGATAAAATCACGTCAACATAATAATGATGCTCTTGTGTATTAAAATTACGGAACAGGAAATTGAAGTGAGATATTAAATTTGAACAAAGTGGGGAATTAGTATATGTTATGGAATTTAACTTGGTATTGTCTGTTTTAACAGAGACGGATAAATTATATATTAATAAATGAAACACAACTAAGTGATAAAGATAGACATTGCACAAGAAAATGCCTCTGGCTTCTTGTTTAACGAATCTTAATGAACTTAACGCATTCTGTATTTTTTTTGGCAAAAATGTATCATTGCCGTATAATTTCAGTAGATATCTTGAGAAACGACAATTCATTAAAAATATATTTTCATGTGTGATGTATTATAGTACGAAGCTGTTTGAGACTAAATGTGCTGAAGCTTGTAGGACTATCATTACATTTGCTAACGTGGCCTCTCTCATTTCTAGCATGCATTGAGCCTATACGTGTGACGTCATAGATTGGCTGTTCCAACTATTGGAAATGCATGTCGTATACGACAGCGTTTTAAATTTATTTCAGGATTTAAAAAACAAAAATAAGACCATCAAAAAATGAGAAAAGTAAATTGAACTGTCTAGAACTTGCGTTTATAGTGCTATAACTTCCATTGCCGTACAAACAAAAGTTAAAAAGTGAAAACTAATCATATCGCGTGTTATTCAGTTTGCTTTGCACTTCAATGGAAGTTATAGAGCTATAAACGCCATCTAGACAGTTCAATGTTAAAATAACATCATTTGTTGTACCAAGTTATATTATGTCTATCTATTCTTATTCTGATACTTTGAAAATAAACATCTATATGAATAATATATAGTCAAGACATGTACATATAAATAAATATGAAATAAACAACTTAATACATACATACAACCACCACTAAGCTTTATAAGTGCCCGCTGGTAACATGCAGTATCGCAAAGTAATCAGACCTGCAATAACCGTAAAAACAAAAAATAAAGAAATAATTAAATAAAACTGGATAAATTATAATATTATGTAAATGAGGAATACTTCATCTTTTATCATCTGATATTATTAAATCATTAAGTAAAAAAGAGTTACACGCCTTGCAAGAAACGATATCATATACCATGAATAAATAACAAAACGCTTAATCATATCTTTATACATGTGATGATTTCAACTTTAATATAACGGCGATCTAATTAATTTCTGAATTGGGAGTCATTTTGCAGTTTAAAATCAAGTTAACGGTTTTTATGGATGTAAATGTATGTTTCGACAAACTTTATTAAACTATTTTTCTAAATATTTATAAGAAAATCCATTACTGAGCTCAAGTTACTGGACCAATCTGACGCTAGTAATGAATTTAAATTAAGATCAGGAGGTAATATACTTGTACCTGTCCACACCAGATCCGATCGACACCTACGTTCACAACTTTGTATTGAGGAAATGCTCAAAAACCATATAAAGAGCCTGTTGTTAAGAATGTTTGTAATTTTTTTATTTTGTGTGTGAATAAATTTGATGTTCATTTACTTACGCAATTAGTGGGTTTTTGTATGTTGAAAAATCATGTTCATGTCAATTTTCCTTTCTAACATGTTTATTTTTATGAAATGCGTATCCCGTGACAAATGTTTTCTTCTTCATATTAAGTCGACAATTTTTAAAGTATGATTTATCTGCAATATTTCAAATAAGGAAACAACCGAATGTGTCGGTTACATCAACCAGAAAATTAATGTCGCTGTTCATATAAAGAAAATACATGATGCAGTGAATAAACTATATATCTCTGATATAAAAATTTTCAAATTATCACTAAACTATTCCGTTTTATTTAGCTACATGCTGATTGTTACATTAGCAGGTCCATGGGGACTTGTGTGATGGATTATCTGACAACATGACCGATATTACGAGCACAGGATTATGTGGTTTATATTTAAATTTTTAAATGTGCACTGTGCATTAACCTGATATATTATATGGGAATATATGAACAACGTGTACAGTCGAACATTGATATATTGACTGAGTTGAGGGGAGGCAACTATTGAAAAATGTTTTGAAAAATCGGACTTTACCAGGAGATGTAGTAATCAAAAACAAACATACCATTCATGTCCAAATCATAAAGGGAAATTAAAGTGAAAACTGAAACTGCGCGAACTCTACCAGGGAAGTGAGACCGGATGCTCCAGAAGAATACATGCCTCCTGTTTAACTAGCTACACCTGACACGCGTGTAATTAAAACTGAGAATGAAAGGAACATGGAACTATTGGACGTCAAATATATCTAGGGTAATTTTGGAGGCGTTACAGCCTTCTTGCATCAACAATTTAAATCTCTCGAAATGGGCACAAGCTTTACCAGTATACTTATTTTTCTCAGCAATATTTGTAATCTTGCAAAAAGCCATCAGTATCTTCAGAAGCCCATTATACTTATTCCGTCCACTTCTGGCATCGTGGAAGGACATCTGGGACTAAATAACAATTATAACAACAGAAATAGAACAGTTGGACACACAGTACATACCTGTCGAAAGTTTAACACTAAGCTAAGAGTCATATCTCGACTGCCGAGAGGCAGAGATATATGAGGATTTAGTGTCTGAATAGCTGTCGAGAGATATAGATGACAGCTGCCAAGATATATAGCTAACGAGGGTCCGAGATAAGCTGTCGATTTGGCAATAATTCGCTAGCTTAATGTTAAACTTTTGACATGTCTGTATTGTACTATAATAAGAACGGTACTGTTTTTACTTTCTGTTGTCTCGCTTTTAACTTTTGCTGATTTGTTTAACTCTGTACTCAAAAATAATTATAAAAACGTGTGATGGAGGTCGGTGTTCGAAATCTGGTCGGTTCTTACCAATACTAGCCAACGAATTACCTTAAAAAACTCAGAAAAACCAAACGCAGAAATATTTCGAAATTTTACTGAAATATGTAAGGAATTTGTTTAACGGACTCAATAGCTGTTTTATATATCGTTTTTAAAACAATTATCATTACATAGATTACAAAATGATATTGTGACAACACTGGTATGTCATTTTATAAACATATTTAATGATACTTGTTATAATTATATATGGCCTTAGGACTTTACGACGTTTTAAGATTGGTGATATGAACAGAAATAAAAGCTATGGGAAATTACAAATAGCCAAATTACATACGTGTACGTTATAGTATTGAATTTGAGATGTAATTTTATATATATTTTCAATTTTCCAGAGCTATTATGGAATTGTAAATTCGTTTTCGATTTGTCATCATTACTTTTCTTGATCATTGCATTTTAGTCACTGAAACTTGCTTTGAGTTTGTGTATAATAATTTATACCCCGTCATGATGAATAATTTAGATCTTCTAAGATGTGTAAAATAGAGCTATTTTAATTTCTTCTACGAAAAGATTAAATAAGCAAATCATCAAAATTATTGCAGAATTATAACATCAGGGTGTGTATTGGGTTTAACATGAATTAAATCATTGTTATAGGATTATAATACAGTCTAACCTGTCTTAAAGTTCGCCTTTAAATAAGGTTGACCTGCTTATAAAGGTCAGTAAAATTGTATCCCATAGATCTTAATTCATAATATTTGAACCTGCATATAAAGGCCACTTTTACTGGTTACCATGGATGGCTGTTATAGGCAGGTTTAACTGTACATTAAATATTATAATGACTTTCCACTGAATAATTGTGAAATAAACATTCTGTAATGCCTTGTAAACTAGTGTTTCGAGCATCTAATCACTTTATGGTGAAGATCACTTTTTGCCATATTGAAGTTTTCATCATGACTGGATAGCTGAACATCCTTATTGTTGCAAACGGCTGACTGAAGTATTTTCGAAAGTGTTATTAAAAAGAAAGTGAAGCTTAATTGATACCATAAACAATTTTATGAACCATACTGTACTGGCGTTATACCGTGATGTGATCTGATACCCTTTGTTATAGGAATTGTTTACCCTTACGGAGGAGCACCCAGCTACATCCCTGGTCTGGTGAAATTTCACGTGTTTAACTTGATTTGTCAGTTTTCAAAGTTTGGACATGGGTTGGTATGTTTTTGTCTGATTGATTACATATAAAATGAATTTGAAGCTGATTAAGGCGCATGTACATAATGGACATAAAATGTATATTTTAATTCTGTTTTGTTTTGTTTATAGCGGTGTGTTCACAGTCCCACAGAGACAGATTAAAAACGGCATTATTTACGACAGCCGGCTATGACGCTGATGTCAGACCTTACTGTGGTAACAATGAGGCTATAAACGTCACACTGGATCTAGCGATGAGACAGCTCATAGAACTGGTAAGAACACTTTTTTGTATTTCGTGATCTTCAAGTTCTTTAAAGAAGTCCTTTTAAGGCAAAAGGTATTGTTTATCAAATTTAATAATATTGGGTGTGCAAGGTTTGAAAGACATATGTTATATACTATCACAAAGACCCATGTTCTTTGAATGCATGGGTGTTTCGAGGAACTTCACTTAAAATTACATTCAATTATCTTAATGTACTCCCGAAACCCCCTGGATACAAATTTGTTTGGCAAAAAGCCAGTTCGATCAAAGTTAATTTCAAATAGACTATGCCATCAGTTACAACCTTTAAAATATTGTCCTACATAGAAAAAATAACGAATTCCGTACCGGACTATATTAAACAGCAGTCACATGTATTGAGATGGTTTTGTTTTCTTCATTTCATTGGCTTTTTGTTTGTTATAGTACCCCACCCTCTTGCAAACAAGTATATAGGAATCACTATGTCTGTCTGTCAGTGTAAAATCGTGTCTGGGCCATATTTCATAATTCCTTTGGACGACTGTCATCAAATGGGACAGGGGGTATTTGTCTTTCAAGAGACAGTTCCAGTTTTTGCTTTTGTTGCACTGTATTGCATATACTCAACGACGGACAACAAATATATGTTTTAGCTGCAGGTAGTTTTGCTTTATTTTAGGTTTTTGGGTCATTCAACTTGCATTTATTGAAAGTTAAAAGAAACTAAGAAATTTAAGCAATACATCTAAAGTTAATAATTGTGACCTTTAAACAAATTTGGTTTATTTCGTATGAACGGAAGCTATATCTTGTGCGATTCAAATCGTGTAATGGGAACTACATTTTATCGCCATTTTATTTGAAATTAATGCAAATGTAATTGAAAAAAATCAATAATTGCGATGCAGTTATAATCACCCCCATGCAATTGAAATGAGTTTGTTTTACAATTGCTGTTACAATATGTGTAATATTTAATTTAATTGACATATTGAGTTTATATTTCTTTTTGATGTTGACTTAATTGAACCATTTACTGCAGCAATTTTCTTCAGTTTGATCATGTAACATATTTCTGGAGACTGGTTAGAAGTTGAAGAAATTATAATCACAAATAATTACTTAGCCATCAATATTTATATCTAATTTATTATCAAATAAGATCGGTGAAGTCTCCCACGACTAGTGGGAGTAAATCTCCCATCACAAGTGGGAGGATACTTCATGTTTTTGTCTTTATTATTTCTCTTTTTTATTATTGTTTTTTTTTTCTTTCCTTGACATAGGTTGCAATCGGCGAAGGTCAGTGGTTTTCTCTGGGCACTCCATGTTCCCTCACCATCACCGAATTGACCGCCATTTCAGCAAAAAAACTTTGAAGGGGACGTTAAAAACCATTACTTCTGTCATATACCATTTTTTTTAATTTAATCATAAAATACATTCAAAAAATGGTATATGATTGAATGTATTTTATGATTAAATTCAAAAAATGGTATATGACACTTCTCTCAACTCACTTCTTTGTTCTTTCCACATAAACAATTATCCAAACGATTTCGCGAAGACTGCATGTTTGATTTTTTATTATTTTTATTACTTACAGAATGAACCATTACAGATCATTAAAGCCAATATTTGGATCAGGATGGTGCGTAAAATAATTATAAAACTTATTAAAAATAAAAAATGTTTTCACAACTTTGGTCCAAACACTACTGATGAGGAATTGTATTTCAAAACAGTAGTTTTGATCTAATACTGTAACATTAACCCTGAGATAATATGAAATCGATACACATTAAACTATTTAAGCACCACTTAAATGCTCATTTAGGCGGGTTTGATTGACGGGCCATGATCGGTTTGTCGTTTCATGTTATATTTCATGTATTATATTTCATGTTTTACGGAAATCGCTTATAGCCATTTTATATGTTTGAGTCTTGATTCTGCTTGCTTTGAGAAATACTAAAACAAAATTTTGAATAGCTATACTTTTTACCATGGTTTTTCTGTATGAGGCTTTTAGATGCAATAGAATTCACAATTGTTTCTACATTTTGCTACTTCTTTAGATTTCAATATTTAAATGTGTATTGTTCTGCAAATACAATATTTCAATTAATTTACCGTTTTTTCACGTTTACAGAAATGGACCGACTGTAGACTGGCGTGGAATTCTTCAGACTATGGCGGTATTGGAAATATAATACTTCCATACAGTAAAATATGGGTACCAGATATCACTCTATATGACAAGTAAGTTTCTCACTCAGAATTATTTCTACTTAGTTTGAATATTAACAAATTTATTCATTTATTAATCTCTAAATGTGTTATTTCTTCATCATTATTCATAATCAAACACGGACATAAATAACAGTCCATGTTCAAATCCTAAACTAAAAAAACAAAGAAAAACCTGACAAACAAAAGTAAACACACAAACTCCCACCAGGAAATAGGGGCGTGGAGCTCAGAAAGGCAAACCCCCCTGATTAGCTCTCTCTCTCTCTTCTCTCTTCTCTCTCTCTCTCCACACACTTATGATAGTAACACACACTGCTGTGTAACAAATATATTTATATATTTATACTGAAAATTAATCTTTATTTTAGTACTGGTGAAACATTTTTCGGAAAGGAAGATTTTACACCTAACATATATTCGGATGGTACCGTGTATTACAACTTCCCGTCAGTAGTGGACAATAGATGTGTTGTCGACGTATCACACTTCCCGTATGACTCTCAGACATGTAAATTTGTGTTCGGTTCATGGGCGTACCACGGAGAGGAAGTCAATTTTCTGCCTAAAAACCAAGAAGGAGATTTATCGTCGTTGGAACAAAATGTGGAATGGGATATACCATCATTTCCGGTCGTCCGCCATGTTATTTATTACAATTGTTGCCCGGAACCGTATCCGGATGTTACATTTTACCTAAAAATGACAAGAAAGCCAAAATTCTATATTGTGAATATAATAATACCATCATTTCTGATAACTGTAATGGGTGTGTTTGGATTTTTATTACCCTGTGAGTCAGGAGAGAAAGTATCACTAGAAATCACTGTCATGTTATCATTAGCTGTATTCCAGATATTAGTGGCGGATTCACTACCCCCATCAGCGGAAACAATACCATATATCGGTAAGTATATTAATGTACAAAACAGGCCAACCATTTTCACTTGGTTTGATATAACTACCTCCAACAAACTACTGTACTTCATAATAAAGCTTGTGTATTTTCCCTGCAATTTCCTTTGCTCATAAACAAATTATCTTGCAAGACTAGATATCTAGATTGCAACATAAAATTGCTTCATAGAATAATAACTTCTTAGACATAAAACCACAAATATTCATGATTTAGAATTTCAGAAATACCTGAATATGAGTTTAAGATAAGTTATCATTTTTTGCACTTTGAAACCAATTTGCATTTGAAAACAAGTGCTACTTAGAACACGAAAATATTAAAACAACTTCACAATACAAGAACAGATGACATATTTTGGTATTACTGACTATAAAACCCTCAGTTTTGGACAGACGCTGAAAATAATGACATTATAATTTCCAGTGTTATGTTGTGGTTATATGCATTTTTGTACTTACATAATTTGAAATGGAATTATTTTTCATAGAATCGACGGATCGCCGGTCGTGCCCATAATGTTCCGACAAAGGCCTGCGTGCTTGAATTACACACAAAAAGAATGAAAACTCGGCCTGAATTGCGCCATTTAATGAGTTAACTGACACTAGTACGTTATTAGTTGCCGTAACGCTGCTTTGGTTCCGTGATGGCGGCCAGTATCGGAACATAAAAGGCATAGGCGGCGATACGTCAAATAAATACAAGGTTATGCTAGTAAAGATAAATTACTTTTTATGCCAATAGACATGTATTATCCCATTATAATATTTCATGACTTCATTTGCTTATGTATTATATGTATTTTTTTCAGCTATTTATTTTGATTTTTCTTTGTTCCTGGTGGGGTATGCTACTGTTATGTCTGTTGTTGTCAACTTTCTCCATTACCGTGGCAACGAGGAAATACCTAGAATTATACGGCGTATTTTCTTTGATTGGCTGTCTAAAGTAGTATTTATTAAAGCACCAAAGACCAACAGAGTATCAATATCATCATCATCTGACAATCAAAATGACGTAAGTAAATAACGCTTTCATGACAACTTCGGTCAAATTAAAGAAAGCATTGTTTATAACCACCGAAATGACATTTATAGTGCTATAAATTCCGTTGCCGTGCACAGCAAACTGAATAACGCGTGTGTAATTTGCTTTGTAAGAAAATGGAAGTTATATCACCATGTTTGCTATTTAATTTAGTTCAAACGATATTTATTTCAATAAATATATACATGAACAATAACATTTCATCAGACAAAAAGGGGATTCCGGAATAAGAGTGAAACTCTTATATTAACCAGTCTCCCTGGATACAATACATTACAAAACATATAAGGAGCTTACTTAACTAATAAAGTCAAGAATAAATAATTAATTAATATGTAAATAAATAGCGATTAAATGAATAAATAAATATATAAATAAGTAAGTAAATATGCTATTTCTAGACAATGTGATGGTTTTATTTACTTTCGCATTTTTATACTCTCTCTCTCTCTCTCTCTCTCTCTCTCTCTATATATATATATAATATATATATATATACAGTCACAGGAACAGTCAATAAAATGGCGTCACATATATTGCATAGGGTAAAAAACGAGTGACGTCATTTTGTCAATGATAATTATGGTCATATAATTGCATTTGGTTTCAAATAGAATGAATAAAATCATTACAAATGTAAAAATAGCATTATAATCATGCAATGTTATCCATTAAGTGTTAACTTTGGCGGTTTAACACATTTTAACAATTGAAATCAAGTCAGTTGGATATATTTCGGCACCATTAAATATGTACAACTTCCAAGATGCTGAACTGAATTTATAAGATTGTTTATCAAAGACCATGCCATTAATATGATCGTTCTGTAGAGCCTGGAATAAAAACAAATACTGAAAATATAGAACTTGATGTCATATTTGTATTTTTCTACCATGCAAAATGCCCTTCTGAAGTCGAGGTCCGTTGTAATGCGGTACGATGTACTCATGGATGCTCTGTATATACATGTATGTTGTTTGCTACTTCAACAGGTGCGTGGTGCTGTGTTCATTATCAACAAAATGAATTCACATGTGTCGATTTATACGTGTATATATCTAAATATCAAATCAAAAATAAACATACAAATACATGTCCAAACCAAAATCTCAAAGCAAAGTAAAAACTTTTAAACTGGCAAATTAGGTTAAACACGTGAACAGCCACCAGGGAAGGGAGCCCGGGTGTGTTCCGGAATGGTAAGCACATCCTGTTTAACTAGCTTCGCCCTTAACATGAGAATCCAATAAAATTTAAAATGAAAAATAGTTCTAGTGTGTTTGCAGTATATGCATCTCAATGTTCCTAAATGACATCTTTCTTATAGCACTTTAAGTGTGAAATGTTGCATCATTACATGAATAACAAATGATACTAAAAATTCTCCTTTAATTTGTTTTTCAGAATGACAGTGAAAATGGAAATAATAATAGAAATGTTGGTTTAACAAATAAAAGGAATGGATATTTACCAACTGTAGCGAGTGTAGGTAATGTTACAGCAGAAGTGCCTTCAGAAACTGATGAACACTTAAACAAAATAGAGAAAACACTGGAGCATATAGACAGCCAAATATCGCGATCTGAGGAGTGGAAGATACTGGCATTAATAGTAGATAGAGTGGCTTGTTATTTGTACATTTTTATCGGTGTCATCGGGGTCATTGTTTTGTTTTCTTTATTGGCAAATGATACATAAAAACAGGGAATCATCTTGCAATAATTAATTCTGAAGTCAAAGCCAGGAAACCAATTACGCAAGTGTATAATCATTAGCAAAATATCCATGGATTGTACAGGAAGTGACAGTTATATTGTAAATCAATAAATAGAATATCGAAAGGAACTGGTCCAGAAATAAACTATGCACACAACGTTCCGGTTGCATTCTATTTTCAAGTGTCTTGTATTAATAGTTTCAGTCTATCGATTTTATTACTTTTTTATTATTTACATAATACTCATTTTTTTAAATTTCAATTGCAGTATATTTGTTTATCATGAGTTCATCTGGAGAGTTATGAGTGACTGATATCATGCATCAATGCAAATATTGACTCATTTAATATATTCATTTTAATTTGTAATTTCATAACTAGAAATGTGGACACGTATTATTAATAAAAGTTTGTGTTTTTGACAACGCTAACTGGTACATTGTGTAGCTATATCATTTTTTCTAGTTTTCCCTCATCTTAAAAAAGCAAAGATTTAATTAAAGTTAGAATTGTTGAACAAAACAGACAAATAGTCACTACCATATTGTTGACCAAGTAGGATGTTTGTCTATGTATCCAAAATTACCATGGATCTGTTCGACGTCAAGGGTTCCCATGTTCCTTTCATTGTAAATTTCGATGTCACACAAGCTAAACAGAAGGTACTTACATTTCTGAAGTACCCAGCCTCAATTCCCTAGTGGGGTGGAAGTGCAAATAATTTGTCAGTTTAATTTTGTTTATTTGTTTGTGATTTGGACAAGGATTGAACTTGCTGCTAGTTAGAAGTTTCTCAAAGACTAAGTTATACCCCCTCATGCAAAGTATTCCCTTAGCTAAATTTGGTAAAATATATTTTGGTCCTTTGGGTATCTTTTCAACATCTTGGGAAAATAAAATTTGGTTTCATAATTTCGGTCCAAGCACTACTGATGAGGAATTGTATTCCGAAACGACGGTCTAATAATGTAAAATTATGACTGGTATAATATGTAATTGATATCTGTGTTTTTGATACATACATTGTATATTTAATAGTTTCCTTGTCTATGTATTATCCGTTATTTTGGTAGAAAGTAATAGCAAGAGAATTTTAATATTGATACCTTTATTGTTTAAAGTCTACATGATTAACAAATCACTTATAAATATGCATAACTCTGAATTCACTTAAGTTACGGGATATTTGTTCATTGCGCGACATTTGTTATGTAATAATGGATTTTGAAATAAACGCGATAATTTCTGGCTCATTAATACATTGCATATCGAAAAAATGTGTTGTTTGACAATGAATAAATTTTCAAAATGAAATGCTTTGAAATGCTTAAAGGCCCGAAAACAATGCGTTCGGAAAATAACTTTTTGTGACAATAAACTAATTAATTCACAAAATGAAATGCTTTAAATAAGTGATTTGTAGTCACAATTTTAACAGCGTAACACGTGCAACATGCCATATAACCTTTGGGCGAAACGACATGGATAACCAAGTTTTGTTTTCCCTGCAAAAAGCACGTTTTCTTGAATACATAACGTATACGTTTTCCGCACGCATTTGAATAATAGCTCCGCACAAACTTTAGCGGTTATCACGTGATAAGCTGGTAAATTACCATATTTTTATGATTATTTTGTTACTAAGAAAATAGCAAAACGTTCCACGCTAATATTTTAAAATCGCAATTGCATAAATGTTTGAAAACATAATTATCATTTAATAACGAACAATAAAACAAATTTTTAACATGAACTGTTTTAGAGTGTTTATTGGTGCACGGAAGTTTATGTATCTATTATAAATTTTTTAATGTACCAATAAAAGTTATAGATGTTTGCCATGTTTGAAGACAGACAACGAAAGTTTGTTTAGAAAATGACATCACTCAACAACTATCATTTGACGTAACCTATGACAACGTTTACCCTCATATTGCGTAGATCACTTGAATTGACGAAAATGAGTATAGCATGTGAAAGGCCAATTCAAAATAGGTTTGCTAGGGCAAATAAGACCTTTTAGGTTCTCATATGGTACAAGGCTACTGTAAATCCACACATTGAATGCACATGGAAAATGCAAGAATAAAGTCGTACTTTCCAACAAATTAAAAAACTTGTCAAAATTTGATACAAAATATACTGACCTAAAAGGAATAAAATATTTTTCATTCATCCAACAGTAAATTTAGTTCTGTACATAGAGCAATTTTTTAACAAAACAACAAATATAACTATGTCAAAATTATCACTTCTGTAAATTTTTACTCATGGCAACTTTAAATTATATGCCATAATGGTTGGATTATTCATGATGATAACACCTGGAAAACCCCGAATAACAATGACCTACCTGACACTAAATACACTGATGTACATTTGAATGAGGCCCAATTGGTGTATAAATTTGATCAAATTTATAAAAGTTTCGCTAAATTTCTCTATGTACAGGAGAACTGATTAATGACCTTTTCATTTAAAAATATAATTTGGTTAGGTCAGTGCATTTTAAATACATTTTATTGATAGTTAAATGGAAACATTTTCAACAAAAAGGAATAAATAATAAAAACCATGTGCCCTCCATTTATGAAAGTAAAGTACGTACTCGATTTGTCGCCCATAAAACATCCATACTAATCCATGACTTAATCACAATCACAATCGCAAAGGAAATAAAATAATAGACGTGAACTTCCATAAGGAAAGTGCGACCAGGTGCTCAGGAAGGGTAAGATCCTCCTGTTTAGCTAGCTACACAATAATTGTTTGTATGTAAATATCTTTTCTACTGTTGACGGGTATAATTAGGTGCAATTAGTCATACAAAATTATTTTGATAAGAAATATGCATAGTGCACGTAGAAAAATGGAGTTTTATGTCGAAATCTAGATTACTTGATTGGTATGTTTGTTTAATATATATATATATATATATATATATATATATATATATATATCGAGACGTCGCCAAACTATATGTGACGTTCATAGAATAATGTATTAAAATAATAGGCTGTTATTTTTCAAACAACGAAATTTTAAAGGTTATCACCAGAAGTGATGTCCTTGGTGACGCTATACGTTATTTGTGCAAAAGGACACGTCGTTTTTTAACATGTAAATCCCAATAGCAGCAACGTTTTACTATGCACAGAAATATTCTACGCGGATGCTCATGGCAATTCCTGACGATTAGGCTTAAGTTGTTGAAAAATATTTATTCAAAATGTATGCATCAGAATAGTTTTATGCATCAAAATTTTCTGTATTCATCAAAAACTTATATTCATTAAAAATATCAGCATCAAACAGAAAGGACCAATTTATTTTTATCATTAAAGTGAAAAACATTACATCAGAATAATTTTATTGCATTATAATTTTCTAATATAGCATCATCATGAATATATTGCACTATAATAAATTTTTAATAATTAAGCAATGTTTCACACACCAGATTCAGACAAACAGTTTTATTTATATGTGCATAATCATCAATTATCATACAAATACCATTTAGAGAATGTTCTCTCTAACAGAGTTTTATACGGTTGAAAAAATTGGCAAACAAAAGATCTTTTTGAGCTGAAATCGCTAACGACAATTCTTCCCCTGTAAAACAAACATGTGATTATGTAAACTTTAGTGGAAACAATGACATTTAAACGTAGATATTTTATAGTAATCGTCGATGCGTTCAAACAGATGAGTTGTATTGATGAAAATGAACACAATTGCGCAATACAGACAGTAGTTTCCCAGTTTATTGTAGAACGAGGAATCGGAAAACAAATTAGTAGATACTATCCATGCAATTCTAGTTCCATTTCCTTTTCAGTTTGAATTTTTTCACTTTGTTTCTCGATTGTGATTTCGACATAGATTAGTATGTTTATATTCCTCTGCCTTTTGAAAAAAGAGGGGGATATTAAATTCGAGTTTCCGTCCGTCTGAAATTCTCCAAAACTACGAAGCACTTTTTCATGAAACTTGGTGCAAAGAATCAACATTGATAGGAGATCCGGATATCGTTAGCCCGAGTTTGGTTGCTCATTTTCCTTTGTGGTGTTGACCCTAAGCTTTTAAGATAAGTTTAAAAAAGAACCTGCTGACGGGGGGTCCTTATTTACTGCATTTCCTCGTTTTTCATTGCTTCACTAAAATATATTAGCTTTAGAAGAATGTTGATATAACTTCTTATATAACCATGTAAATGCCCGTGTCTTCCCAGTATTGGCAATGCAATTAACAGAACATATGACACCGTTCTGAAAGGTCTGCTAAATTGTAATCAAGCATTTTCAAGAAAATACATCCACTCGTGGATATATGCAGATGAGTTAAATCTGATATTCATCAAAAACTAAGTTATACTTCCTCATGCAAAATATTTCCTTAGATTTTGCTAAAACATATTTTTGTTCCATTAAATATTTTTTTAAGAAATGACAATCTGACCATGTTATTTCAAGGGGTAATGCAAGATTGTGTGGCGCGTGCCAAATTCCCCTTCATTTTGAATTTGTCACGCGCCGCACTATCTTGCATTACCACTACTTGAATTACATGAACAAAATATCATTTCTTATATTTTAATAAATATTTTGATTTGTTTTTACCCTTGGTGCTATTTCTTCTATACCTGTGTGAGATAGCATTTTAAGCCATGCGAGATCGGCGTACCTCATATGACCACGTGACCCCTTGTGTAAGACATGCCATAATATTGCAGAAACATTGGTACATATCAAGGGTCATGACCCCAATTGTCTTTCATGGGAATTGCAATACAATTGCTTCTGTATGTTTCATGGAAGACAGGTACAGTCATACTGTAAATAAAAGAGCTTGAAAGAAATTTGGTTTCACAATTTTGGTTCAAGTACTACAACCGAGAAATCATATTCTAAAACGGTTGTCTAATGCTGTAAAATTAAAACTGGTATAATATGCAATTCCCAATATCTAGAACCAACACAAATTAAAACATTGAACGTTAAAAACAACTACAAAGCGTGCAAGGAAGACATTTATTAATTTTGACATGGATTAATATGTTTGGTTTTTAATTAATAACGTGTATTATTTATACAATACGTAAAATCCGCCTCTCTAAAAATTTTAAAAACTGGGCAATATGAGATAAATTTGGCAAATATAAAATATAAGCGCATGCAAAATGTTTGAAAAAAATGTTCATTAAAAACAAAATGGCTGACCGCATTCGCTTTGAAAAATACAGTAGGGTTGAGTACAAACTAAATAAAAACAACATACTGTTCTATGCCCAAATCACAATTCCAAAGCAGAGTAAAAACTTTGAAATTGACAAATTATGTTCAACTCGTGAACTTTCACAAGGCTGGGGTCAGCTGGCTAGTTATTCTCTTATCACAAAGTATGTTCATTTGATGTATAAATTGATTTTGTACTTAAAAGAACAGAATGATAATAAAATACATTATAATCCCACGAAATATATTAACCTGAATATTTCACTCGCTCATTGTTTGTGTTTCTTATATGTCAATCAGACGTCACCATCTCCGTCCACATCTCTCCATCAGAAACAATGCAGCGAATATCAGACAAATTTACCTTTCGGTGCACCCGGCCTCACTTGCCTGGTGGAAATTCACGTGTTTAACCTAATTTGTCAGTTTCAAAGTTTTCATTTTGCTTCTGGGTTTTGATTTGGACATGTATTAGTATATTTGTTTTTTATTTGATTACACATATTCATAAAGTTAAATTAAACATTGATTTAATTATATTCACAACAATAATAAATGGCAATGAGAAACCTAACACCTATTCTGAAGTATATAATATTATATATTTTATAAACTGTTTTCCAAGTGTTGCCTGTCTTTATTATGTCATTACCTACGTATATGAATATATCAAATTCAAATTCGTACCACAGGATCTGTTTGCTCCGTCTTGAATTTTATACCTCTTCAATCCTATCCCTGATATCGCTATGGCAGATTCAATATACGGAGGCTTTGAAGAACACAAGTATTATATATTGCATATTTTGGTAGAGCGTTCAACAAGGACAATATGCCATTGTGCAAAATATACAAACCGCACAATATAAAGTAGAATTCATCATGCAGAATACATGGTAAATCATGTAGAGTGTCCGGCATGTTTGATACAAGTCAATACCATTTATCAAACCAATATATATATATATATATATATAATTAGAAAAAAGCAATTATGGAGAATTGATATGTTCACGGTTTGATGTCAACAACAGGTACTCTAAAACTAATACTAGTATCGGCTATATCTATTTTAATTTAAGTTCATTTAAAAACACAAGGCAAGTTGTACCTTGAACTTTTAACAGTTTGTCTCGTGCTCCTCTTGAACTGCATGTGATACGATTTTCCGTTCAGAACTTGAGTTTTGAATCCTGTTTTATAAATGGATATACACAGTTCCAAAGTCAAGCCGACTTAAATCAGCTTATACGTCAAACGAAACGGGGCGTGTTTAACAGTTTAATCCCCAACCTTGGAGACAAAAGTTATGAATGAATTAAACCAAGGATAGTATACATTACAAATTTACTTTGTATTAAAATGTTTAAATCTTATAATTAATATACATGCCCCTTTCATTCTAAAATTCGATTTAACACGTGGCGGGTGTAACGAGCTAATTACGAGGCGTTTACCCTTCGGTGCACCCGACCACATCTTGTGTAAGTTCCCCTCCTTGTTTTACTTAATTTGCCACAGTTTTTAACTATACATTGGGATTGTGATTTGGGCATGGATTAGTATTTTTGATTTGACACCAATGACAAACTGATACTTTCATCAACTTAAAGACGACTAAATCATCGAAGTGATGTTGGACGACCAGAAAAAGTCGGAAATACAGCAAGATTAAGAAGTAACCTAGCTCTAATTTAATGCCTGGATTTGATTAACGTTGACCACCAGAAGAAATTATGACATTTGGAAGTTTATCAAATATAATGTAGTTTTTTTAATTTATAAAAGGTAAGAACTGATATGTTGTAACAGTGAATGTTTTTCTTCAGATAGGGCCATGTTAACCAATAGATTTGTTCCTAAACAGAATAAACCCACTTTTGTATTTCTATTCAGTTTAAAATTTGAGCTTGATTATTACTAGATATTTCATCCTTATTGTATTGAGAACAGACTTGCGTTTAAATAATTTTTAAAGTATCAGTTAAATTCAATACACTACACGCACCGAATTAAAAGAACTAATTAAAAGCAAACATACTAATCCATGCCCGAACCTTATTAATGTCGATACAACTCTTAATCAAATTGTTCATATAAATAGATACAATCATAATAATAACAATTTTTCAGTATCATATTTTTTTTGTTCCTCAGAATCAACTCTCTTTGTCGGTCACAATGCATATTCCATCTTTGTTGAACATAATATATCACTATGGGCGCAATAACGGAATAGTTTTCTATTGGAACGTTCAAAACATATTTATTAAGGTAGTTGCTATCAGCTTAAAGTTTATATATGGTTAAAGATTATAATGTGTATTGTTTCAATATTAAAACTTTTGCATGATCATTTTAATCTTTTAAACTGACGTATATGAATGGGTATGCAAACGAAAAACGATATCTCGAATTAGTACCATTATTTATATGTATGTACGAAATGCGAAATCTCGAAATTCTTATTAATTGAAAATGATGTCACACAATTTAAGTGGCGAGAAAAAAATCATCTTAAAATTGCAGATGGGGGTAGATTTAGAAAAAAATCAAAATTATAACTACAATATCTGAAAATCTATAACTTGAATTCGACAATAAAAAAATGATTGTTTGAAAATTAACACACGTAAAACTTCTGAAATATCAAATTAAAACACATACATGTTTTATTGAAAATAAATAAAACCTGTTTTTAAAATCTTAGCCTGTGACAGACTATAAAAGGCGTTCTGTTAACACTGGTACAGCAACTGATAGAGATACTGTTCAGTGGATTCATCTTACCTTGTAGCTTAGTAATACACTTTAGTGTTGTTATACGTGATGGCGATAACTATTGTTTTGTGTACTTCGTGGTTTTTAGAACATAAAATTAATAAAGACATTAACTTATTCATTGACCTAAAAAAGAAAAGTATACAAAGAAATGACTTGTGATATAGGTAAACGACATTGACCTGTCTGCTTTACCTTTCATAGGAATATTCATATAGGAGGGTCCACCCAATCAATGGTTAGTGTTAGTGTAGACACGGGTTTACTCTATGAGGTATATGTCATGATGTATACAAAATAAACACCTGTGTTCCCTATACACAGATGTACTTGGTCCGTGATACATATTTAAATGAAAGAGTCAAGCGGACAGGTCAAAGTTGTTTGCCTATATAAAACTTTTATAATGTCCCAGAACAAAACCCTACAATTTGATAATGACTTGTTTTCTTTAATTCACAAGCAAATTGAAAAATACAGTGTACTTATTCAACTTAATCACATGTATGATGTTCTACTGAAATTAGCTAGTGTACATATTCTTCATAATTTAAATTTCATATTTACTTGTTCGTTAGGCTTGCTGAAAGAGTCTTTGTTTATTATCCTTTTTAAACGTAAAATTTCACATATTAAACTTTCACCCTTCACTCAATCATAAGCTTAAAGTTCATATCAAATCGTATTGAAATACCACTTTGTTTAATTTTACCATTAAATAAATCAAAAATTTGTGTTTCACAGTTTTTCACTAAAGCTACATTGAATGTCAGTTATAAAAATGTCATCTACCATTTTCTTAATGTATTTTATGATTAAATTTTAAAAAAGTATGAATTATTATATTTGTAATCAATTATACACCCACGTAATGATACATTTGAAAGTCTATGCCATCAGTTATGACGCCACGAAAGGCTACATTTGAAAGTCTATGACATCAGTTATGATGTCCACAAAGGCTGCATTTAAAACTCTATGACATCAATTATGATGCCACGAAAGGCTACATTTGAAACTCTATGACATCAATTATTATGTTTACTAAAGGCTTTATTTGTAACTCTATGACAAACGTGATTACCTTAATTTTTGTATTGTCAAATTTCCTTTTCTATGCAGCAAAATACCTGCTTCTCCTGCTTATGGTATCTTTGTTTCCCAATAAATACGCTATGGTAGAGCTTGTTCCCACTGAGGGGACTCTGTATAACGAAGTAGGCTGCTTGCAAAAATGGTTGACCCAGGGATATTGCAAGCCTAGGCTTATCAAGACCCTCAAAAAGTTTTTTGACCGTCATCACAATATTGTTGATAAGTTTGATGTCTCTGCGTCCAGGATTGCCCTGGATATATTTGACGTCCCATAGTTCCACGTTCCTTTCACACAATTTTGATAACATACGTTGCAAGTGTAGCTAGCTAAAAGGATGTGCTTACCCTTCAAGAGCTCCCGGCCTCACTTGCCTAGTGGAAGTTCTCTTGTCTAACCTAACTCGT
The DNA here is from genome assembly GCA_021292105.1 of Anadara kagoshimensis. NCBI lineage: Eukaryota > Metazoa > Mollusca > Bivalvia > Arcoida > Arcidae > Anadara > Anadara kagoshimensis. The sequence continues at coordinate 56,914,784 of CM037871.1, read as the reverse complement.
CAGTTCCAAAGTTTATACTTTGATTCTGGATTGTGATTCCGACATTGATTAGTATGTTTATTTTTGATATGACAGAAAGTTATATACCCAATATCTTACTTAACTTATATTAACTTTACTGGCACCATATGTCCCATATTAGGTCATTAACATAAGGTATATCAAATTTATCCTACCACAAACTGAATTCCTAGAATAAATAAAGTAAGGTAAATTTACGAAAAGAAAATTATCAGTGTACATGAACCGTCCGTCTGATTGTTAAAAATAACGGTCATTTAGATGGACGATGATGATTGTCGGTGTTTAATGTCCACATGTGACGGTCGGTCAATGTGCAGACTCCACAACACAACCACAGAAAAAAGCTCAGAATGAATTACAGTTACTTAGATAGCCATCTGTTCCAGAAAATAGAAATCGATACTACAATTGTCTTTGTCAAACAACTGAAAACACCCAAATTTCATTCGTCAAAGATTTGAAGCATACATTTCCTTTAGAATCAAAATATTAACCATTTTTACTGTGATCCAAACCTACATGATGCTAGAAACACAGAGGTTTTTTAAGTTTAAAAAATATAGAATTTATACTATAAGATTCAAATAATAAAGTTAACTTTACGTTTTGATAATGTAACATCGCAATACATTTGAACTTTTCAATCAGTTAAGAACACAGTTTATCATCTTTGATACAATCTAATATTTTCCCAATCTATATTTGTCTTTTCATTCCATAAGTGCCGTTTATCATCTTTGATACAATCTAATATTTTCCCAATCCATATTTGTCTTTTCATTCCATAAGTGCAGTTTATCATCTTTGATACAATCTAATATTTTCCCAATCAATATTTGTCTTTTCATTCCATAAGTGCAGTTTATCATCTTTGATACAATCTAATATTTTCCCAATCTATATTTGTCTTTTCATTCCATAAGTGCAGTTTATCATCTTTGATACAATCTAATATTTTCCCAATCTATATTTGTCTTTTCATTCCATAAGTGCACTTTATCATCTTTGATACAATCTAATATTTTCCCAATCTATATTTGTCTTTCATTCCATAAGTGCAGTTTATCATCTTTGATACAATCTAATATTTTCCCAATCTATATTTGTCTTTTCATTCCATAAGTGCAGTTTATCATCTTTGATACAATCTAATATTTTCCCAATCTATATTTGTCTTTTCATTCCATAAGTGCAGTTTATCATCTTTGATACAATCTAATATTTTCCCAATCTATATTTGTCTTTTCATTCCATAAGTGCAGTTTATCATCTTTGATACAATCTAATTTTTCCCAATCTATATTTGTCTTTTCATTCCATAAGTGCAGTTTATCATCTTTGATACAATCTAATATTTCCCAATCTATATTTGTCTTTTCATTCCATAAGTGCAGTTTATCATCTTTGATACAATCTAATATTTTCCCAATCTATATTTGTCTTTTCATTCCATAAGTGCAGTTTATCATCTTTGATACAATCTAATATTTTCCCAATCTATATTTGTCTTTTCATTCCATAAGTGCAGTTTATCATCTTTGATACAATCTAATATTTTCCCAATCTATATTGTCTTTTCATTCCATAAGTGCAGTTTATCATCTTTGATACAATCTAATATTTTCCCAATCTATATTTGTCTTTCATTCCATAAGTGCAGTTTATCATCTTTGATACAATCTAATATTTTCCCATCTATATTTTGTCTTTTCATTCCATAAGTGCAGTTTATCATCTTTGATACAATCTAATATTTTCCCAATCTATATTTGTCTTTTCATTCCATAAGTGCAGTTTATCATCTTTGATACAATCTAATATTTTCCCAATCTATATTTGTCTTTTCATTCCATAAGTGCAGTTTATCATCTTTGATACAATCTAATATTTTCCCAATCTATATTTGTCTTTTTCATTCCATAAGTGCATAATTTTAAGATTATTTGTCTTGTCGTTCGTTCTATTTGTAATTTTGATATTATTTGTTCTTGTAGGCAGATTAATATTACGGAATATATATTCATTGTTTTCTAAATCCATATATATTTTTATAAATATGTATGCTGTCTTGTATTTATAATTTATTTAATTTTTATCACCAAAAACACCGTTTCAGTAGAACAGTAAATGATGACTTCGTATCATATTATTGGAAGTGGTAATGTGAATCTTTTATGAGACTTCTTCAGGCTCCAAACCCACAAATTATTATATATGTATGCCGATATAAAATTTAATTCTAGAGATCATTAGTATTTCCTCATAGTTAACGTTTATATACGGAAGGTTAAATATTGTGTGTAATCATCATTGGTAAAATTCTATGGAAAATTACTTACTGCAAGAAAAACTCAATTTACTGGTCATATATATGACCCTTACACTTTGTAAGTTTTAACAAAATTATGTGTTCTGTCAAACGAAACGGAGTATTTTGAAAGTTTTAAAACCCCCTACATTGAAAACAGAAGTTATAAATAAATAAAAACTGGGGAACGTATACATTAAGGCATTACTTTGTATCTAAGCGTTTAAATCTTATAACGAATAATTCCAATTGGCAAATTGAAATTTCTATCATTTATAGATCACCAAATAAACAAAGTATTGTTGGACAACAAAAAGACATCAGAAACACTGTTAGATTGTACAGTTTCCTAGCACTTACAGAATACCTGGATTTGATACAACGCTAACCACTTGAAGCAATAATGACAATCGGAACATTATCAAGATTACTCTTTGTTTTGATTCTTATGAAGGTAAGTACAGAAATATTGTGGCAGTAAATGTGTTTCTTTATTTAATGGTTTTTAAAAGTTTTCACTTTGCTTATGTGATTATGGTTTTGACATGTATTTGTTTTCTTTAGAAAGGACAACTATGACAATGGAATTTATTCCAAACGAAAAAAAATAATTGTGTATTTCTTTTTGTTTACAAATTTGGCATCATGATAACTACTATTCCATAATCTATGAAGTATTTTTATACATATATGTTTGTGTTACACCATTTTAATTCAATATGCTCCAAACACGGAGTTCAAGAAGAACTAGCCCTATTCATTCTGACCCAATTCATCGGCTAAATTGTTCATGTAGAAATTGGATATACATAAACATTATAAATATGGCATTTGTTTTTCAATTAATTCCACAGCTGCACATATTCTATGTTTCTGACACTCTCTCTCTCTCTCTCTCTCTCTCTCCTCTCTCTCTCTCTCTCTCTCTCTCATGCAGATTGCATTTGGTTTAACCCGGAAGTAGCTAGATTGAAATTGCGAAATAAACAGATATTCTAGTATTCTTGAATTTGGTAACAATCCGGAAGTAGCATAACTTCCTGCATTGTTAACAAGTCAAAACTTGGGTAGATAGAAACGGATTTTAAAAAGACTCAGTCGTCTTACTTAATATGTGTCTTTGCTGCGTTACGTCCTTCATTTAATGTCTTATTATTTTTTATCAATTGCCAAGTTATGTCTTCAAATGAAACTTTTCATTTAAAACAATAAATGTTGTGTATCTGAACACATTGTTACTGATCAATAACTAGTTGATCGTGTCATCAACAATTACATTATTGAGTTTTTATTTAAATTTTACTAGTATTTTGGACATGATTTATGTAGTTTTATTCACAAGCTTATGCGCATATCATTTAGTCTGATAACGAAACTAAATGGATAAACGATGCAGTACATGCTAAGTGCCTGTCATTTACATTTTGTTTAAATTGAATCACAAGATACATTCACGAAATAGTATGATTTTTTTTTAAATTAAAAACAATTGTATATAAATAAACAATACAAAGCAGTAGTCAATGCCAATTTACAATCCCTTCTTATTTATTCTATTTATGTGGATATATTATTTTCTCGTAGTAATAAGCTACTTTTTATATTTTTGACATCATTGTACAGCATTAACAATAAAAAAACAATTGAATTTTCTCATTCCCGGTTAAGTAGTCTAAAACGTCCCTTGTAAAAAGTTTGTATCCAACTTAGTTATGTAATAGATTGTGTATCAGTTACAACGCTTTCCATGGGTCAAGAACGAGCTGCCTCAATAACTGTGAAAAAATTTAAGTTTGGCGAGTCCATAAGTCCACTTAAGTGTTTTATGTTTATTGTTCCTACAAGTCGTCTGGTTTTCTTCAATATCTTATTCATTTTGTGTACACACCTTTTCCCCTTTCTTCTTTTCTTCTTTTTGAATAATCAGTTGCTATTTGGCATTTTATACTACATAATTCAGCTGCAGACACCTATTTTTATTAGTTTGACATAGTTTTGAATTTTGAATGGTTACTTACAGGTACATATTCACAGACATACAGGGACCAATTAAAAACGGCCTTATTTACGACTGCCGCTTATGACGCTGATATAAGACCTTATTGTGGTAATATGACGCCATTACTGTGACGTTAGATATGGCGATGAGGCAGCTGATTGACTGGTAATGAACTTTACAATCATGTAACTGTGAATTTGTTTCAAAAAATAAATACACTACACTATGGTAGAGCTTGTTCCAACTGTGGAAAGCTTATACAACAAAGCAAGTTTTGTTTTACAAATGAATTGTTGACACAGAGATAATACAAGCCTAGCTTATTTAGGCATCAAAACGTTAATGACCGTCATCACAGTATTATTGACAATATGATGTTATAACTCTGGATATATTTGACGTCCCATTGTTCTATGTTCTTCTCTTTCAATTTTGATTACACACGTGGAGGCTGTAGCCAGCTGAACAAGAGGTACTTACCCTTCCGGAACAACCGCCTTACTTGTCTGGTTTAAGTTTATGCGTTAAACCTCTTAACTTATCAGTTACAAAGTTATAACTTTGCTTTGGAATTGTGTTTTGGACATGAATTGGTATATTTTTTATTAACATACTGAGAAATACCACGAATCCTATGTACTTCAATATCGCTACACCTTTTTAGAAAAATTTTTGCGACATGAAACTTCTTTCATTGCTCTCTGTGATTTCAGAACTTAATTGTCTGAAATAATGTGTAATGAAAATACATGTAGATGTTTTAAACTTTAAAAGACAGTGTGTAATTTGTTTTTTGAAAAAAAAATCTTGCCTTACCATGTTTAGTTTTATTGCTTTGTTCCCCGAATCGTTTAAACACCAATGGTTGTTCTATTTAATAAACTATTCTGCATCGCAATCGTAGTCATTTTTACATTGCCATGTGGTTGTCTTTTAGACAAAGGTGTTTTATCAGAAATTCTCTATTAGGTGTTATTTTAAGCTATTTTTGATATCTTTTGTTTAAGGTTTTTTGACAATAGATTTTACTCTTCAAACTTATAATGATACATTTGTAAACATATGATTCTGAAATTTTAATTCAATCATAACAATACTGTTTACTTTGTACATGTCTGTTTCATTCCACGATTCAGACTATTTACACTGTTGCAGTGGACACTGCCTTGTTTGATTTCAGGAAACACGGTATTTGCACGTACGTAGATCATCATTAACCCATGCATAATTTAAAACCTGCCACTTAGTCGCGTTATTTAATGAGTATTGTATGTCTGTCCGTTGAACGTAATTTGAAGTTATATTATTGCTAATTATCTTCTACATCTCTGGGTTTAGACCTCCTGTTGATCATAAGTATTGATTCCATAAAACTTGTATGATTAAGTGTTATTGAAGAAATATTAATATTAAATATTTTATGTTTATATTGACAGAATGAGCCGCTACAAATTATCAAAGCCAATATATGGATTAGAATGGGACGTATCTCAATAAGGGATAGGTTAATACCGCGTTGCACAGGAGAGCAATGCCTGTTACGTCATCGAGGTAATCTACAAGAGGGCAATACCCCAGACGTCACCTAGAGAATTTTACTCTGAAATTATCCCATATTAAATCATTTATCCTTTTGGTATCTTTTCAACATCTTATACATTTGGTTTCATAATTTAGTCCAAGCAATACTGATGAGGAATTGTACTCCGAAACGGCCGTCTAGTGCTGTGAAATTAGAACTAGTATAATATGTAGCTACGATCTGAATTAAAAAGTGAATATTTAACGTTTTTACAAAAACGGCAAATGAAAACTTCTTTCTATGACATGCAAAAATTCAGTAATGCATGTTATGACCACAATATACCTAAACTATGATCCTAACATTCAATTTCAGTATTTTTATTAGAAGTGGGTATGCACTGATTTAAAGGCTAAAACATTTTGCAAGAACAATCAAAGAAAAATTGAGTTAATTAAAAAAGATTAATTGTAGTAATAAGTGTACTTAGTTTTAATAAAAAAAATAATAAAAATACTAATCCTTGCCTGAATCAGAATAGAATAGAGATTCTACTGGAGATACACATCCAGAAGCAAAGTAAAAAACTTTTAAAACTGAAAAGTTAGTTTAAACACGCAAACTTGCAATAGGGAAGTGAGGCTGGTTGCTCGGAATTTGAATGGTAAGCACCGTTTAATATTAAAAAAGTGAATATTTCACGATAAAAAAGAAAAATCAAAATAAGTTTCTTAATATGACATGCAAAATTCAGAAATGCATGTTAGAGACCCCAATAAATCTTTGAGAAGTATCCTAACAAATAATTACAATATTTCTTTAGAAATGGTATGTACTGATTGAAAGGCCAAAAGCATTTTGCAAGAACAATTAAAAAAGAAAAAACATAAATTGTAGTAATAATGTAGTAATAAGTTGACTTAATTTTAAACAAAAAACAGACATACTAATTCATGTCCGAATCACACTCCAGAAGCAAAGTAAAGATTTTGGAACTGACAAGATAGGCTTGACACTTGAACTTACACCAGGTAAGTGAGGCAGGGTGTTCTGAAAGGGTAAGCACCTCCTGTTTAGCAAGCTACATCCGACACGTGTGTAAGAAACTAATGAAAGGAGAATGATACTATGGGATGTCAAAAATATCACATAGTAAATGACAACATCAAAACATGGAGCGAGAACATGAGACAAAATAACCCAAGAAAATCTGACAAATATAAAACAAAATGAATAAGCCGATAATAATTCAGATAATAGATATTTTAAGTAATTCCATTCAATTGATCAGACAAAAAGGTCATTTTACATGTAATTTGTTATTTTAAAGATATAATAGTGTGAAATGACTATAAATCATTTACTGCACCTTGAATGATTTCTTTATAAAATGTTGATGACATGATAATAAATTAAAAATGCCAATTTAAATTAAAAATTATAAAATAGTGTCTGATTTCTTTCGTCCTTTCCCTATTTGTAAGTTAATTCGCCGTTTTCAAAGTTTTTTTATTTTATTGTAATTTTGATATGAGCTTTGTTTGTTTTGGTACATATGATTTCGTGCCCACAAATCATTTCCTTGTTAAACGATATATGAAGTATTATTCATTGGCTTGTGTGTCACGTAGAATTTTTATTTCTTAATCTTTTCAGAATTGGACCGATTGCCGATTAGTTTGGAATCCAGCAACCTATGGAGGTATTGACAATATTGTTCTACCTTATAAGAAAATATGGGTTCCAGACATCACACTCTATGACAAGTATGATGCCATTTCTTTATTTATTGTGTTATATGTATGTGTGACTTTGTGAAACTGGTTCGATGGTAAAGACTAAATACATTTTTTCTTTACTACCAGTCAGTTACATAATGCAGTCAATATATGTACATTCAGAACTAGTACTTACCGGATCTTATATTTGGTATGAGAATCAACCATCATGAGTTACAGATCAAGTTCTAGTTTCGTTCCGGTTCCCTGATTTTCGGTAAAATATGGAATGTGGACTTATAAAATTTCCTTTAAAATAGCAGTTTTCCGGACTGCTTTTCTTAATTCTCGCAGATATTGAATTATTATTTGTTATATGAACCAAACATCATATAGAATATGAAATTGCAACTCGAATTGTACACCCTGGTGCCCATTGATATTTTACTGGTTGATCTACTATTTAATTATTATTGCCTTTTGTTGTTACAATGCTCTCATAACGTTGTTTTGGAATGAAGAAAGTGTCATAGCAATACTTTTTTTAGAAACAAGTTATTTTCCAATGTCTTTATGAACTTGCAAAGTATAATGGGCTGTCCAAATTGCATAAAATGCGAAGGCTTTTTAGACAGTCCATTATACTTTGCAAGTTCATAAAGACATTTGAAAATTACCTTATTTCTTATATTTACAATATTTATAAAAATTAATGTTATTGTTGCCGTCTTACTTTTTTCATGTTAATTTTAAACAAAATTGATATGTGCTGTTCGTGCACCTTCTCGTAAAAATGGGTCGTTTCCTGTCAGTCAACGAGTGCATTTGACATCTGACGCCATCACGTCAGCGCTTGGAACATTGTCTCTATAAATTTGCAAAGTATAGTCGATGTCAAATACTTTATTGAAGCAAAGATATTGCTATTGTAAATGTAAGAGCATCATGTAGGGAATAGTGATGCTCGTTGTCGCTTGGTAAGTATTTCTTCTTACAGCAACACTATGAAAGCATAATGAGTGTACACATTATGCATTTTATATCATCATGTAGGATGACTTTCAAATTGTTAAAGAGTAAATAGTATCGCTTTATTTCATAATTCGGATTCAGTATTTTAATTCATTAGTAGACGTGCGATTATTATGATTTGTTTCTTTTTCAGTACTGGAGAGACGTTTTCTGGAAAGGAAGATTTCTTGCCGAACATACATTCAGATGGGACCGTCATTTACAATTTCCCCTCTGTGGTTGATAACCGATGTATCGTCGACGTATCACACTTCCCTTATGATTCACAAACGTGCAAGTTTGTTTTTGGTTCATGGTCCTTTCATGCAAACGAAGTTGACTTTAAAACTAAGAATTCCAATGGCGATTTGTCAGCTATTGAGTCGAATGCCGAATGGGAAATTACGTCATTTCCGGCTGAACGCCACTCACAGATATACACATGTTGTCCCGATCCATTTGTTGATATCACTTTTTATCTAAACATGAAAAGGAAGCCAAAATTCTACATAGTGAACATAATCATACCAGCAACACTGCTAACAGTTTTGGGTGTATTTGGATTTGCATTACCGTGTGAATCGGGAGAAAAGGTTTCTTTTGAAATCACTGTCATGTTATCTTTAGCCGTGTTCCAGATATTAGTGGCGGATTCACTTCCTGCATCAGCGGAGACAATACCATATATAGGTACGTTTTATCCATTTGATATCATGTATGTGTTCAAAATTTTCTATGTAGACTTCTGTATTTGGGCCTCGTTGATCGATCTAAGGTTCTTGGGCATAAGTTCGAATCCAATTATATTGCTAAGGTTTAATTTTTAAGGTTGCTTAACGAAAGCCAATGGTTATCTCCGGGTACTTACATTATCTCAACTATCCAAGAAGAAACGGACTTAATATTTAAATAATATCTTCCTTTATCAGCTCATTTCTGTAACTTTTCGCGTTGATGGCTAACCGGATATTTTCATAATATCACAGGAGTAAAAAGTGATGGGTGTAGTCGTACCCTTTACTATTGCTATTCATTTTTTGACCCAATATTTTAACCAAGCCATTCGTTTTATTTTGTGCCCAGACTTATAGATTTACTTCCTAACTGTAGCAATAATCCCCACCAATCATATACATCTGCTTAATCTTCGTGTTAATACAAAAACACATATTACAATATGATGAATCTTGGAATGCCCGAGTCAATATGGCATGCATGGGGTTCTTTTTAATTGTTAGAAGAAACCCCGCTGTACGATATGTATTCTTATTCTACAAGCTAAATTGAATTTCAAAATGTTGTGAAACGTTGACCAAGGTCCATTGACATTACATTGTATCTATTTAAATTTAAGTATAAATAAGAAAACTATTCGTATCCATGAGTTTGAAGTAAAAGGGTTTTTTCACTATGTAGCTATTACGCTACATTACCAATGATGTTTGCACCAACAGGGTCTAACTTTATTTATCCCTTGATAAGAATACGCAATATGAAATTTAATAGGAATCAAACCATGCCTTAACTAATCTTTCTTTTATTTTTGATTTCAGCTATATATTTTACATTTTCCCTTTTCTTGGTGGGATATGCAACTGTGATGTCGGTTGTAGTAAACATTCTTCATTACCGTGGAGAGGAACAAGAAATACCACGTATAATAAGGCGTTTATTCTTTGACAAACTATCTATAATTACCTTTGTGAAAGTACCAACGTCAAATAAAGAATTCGGATACAAATCAAATAAAGACAAGGTAAGTGCTATGTTAGAAAGACGTTAGTGTACCAAGCTGTTCCATAGGTTCTAAGTGTCTATCCGTGGTGTATACTAAGTGTTTTCAAACTCTCTATCGATTTCACGGATGTATATTGGCTTGTGTTGATGTATAACCATGTGTACTGTATTTTTTATGCATAGAAAGGTGTTTCCAACCCCCTTTTAATATATCCTTGATGTGCACTAAGGTGTCCCTAACCCACTTTCACTATATCCTTGATGTAAACTAAGGTATCCGTTAGAGATTGCTTTGGATTACCCAACACTGGTATATATTTAAACAATACTATATAAAATTGTTTAATTATATCAAATGACTGTACAAGAAGGGAGTTTTTAATCAGTGATCTGAATATCTTGTTTTATTTTCGTATCCCATTTGCTTGCCGTGCTCTGTATTGTATTGGTTATTAAGCAACATTTGCAACATTTTAAGCTACAAATCAAACACATACATACAGCTGTACGTCGAAATCACAAGATTTATTATTTATTTCGTTTTCAGGAAACGAGAAAAACGACAATAAGAATGGTGTTATAAAAGTGACAACTCACAGGCAGAACGGTCACGTGCCAACACTTCCTTCTGTCGAACGTATAGAGACCGCCACACCAGAGGTGACAACTGTAAATGAAAGACACATGAGCCACATAGAGAAAACGTTACAACACATAGATAGACAGATTTCTAGATCTGAGGAGTGGAAGAAACTGTCAATCATAGTGGATAGATTGTCGTGCTATGTTTACATATTTGTCGGTTTAATTGGAATGATTGTCATATTCTCATTATTGTCATCGTAACTCATGTGTCAATATCACTAAAAGGGTGCATTAACCGTTTCCCTCCTGTTTTTGGGTTAAGCTTTAAACTGGAATTCACTGCTGATGCAATACATAGAGAGTTTGAGTTTGGTTGGAATAATTATGTGTCGTAAAGTAACTGATCCGGTTCAGCAGTTTATTGGAAAACCGCCGATTTTAAAAATATTTTTGTATTGATGATATGCATGGAATCACTGAGACTAAATACTAATACTAAATCATACTAAATGATAAACAATATTGCATGTTTCTCGTAGCTTAATGATAAAAATATTATATAAAATAAACTATTTACAACTCCCGTTGTTCTAGGCGGGAAAATGTTACAGATATTCTTTGAACAAAGATCATTCGGGAAGTTTATGGGAATAAGGCATCCCGCGGGAAGGACTTTGTAATAATATGTGTGCAACAACCGAGAACAGTTAGCTGATTTACTAGCAGTTTCAGAAACAAAATTATCAAATATTTATTAAATCTCCTATTACAATATATACTCTTTTTCTAAAATAGTGTCGCATATAGTCAAACAAACAACATTGACCTGTCCGCTTAACCTTTCATAAGGAATATTGTATTTATATACGGTGGTCCAAAAAATACATAGGTAGTGTTATGATTCGCAGTAACTACTTTGTTTCAAATGACGTAGACGAAATAAACACCTGCTGTCTATTAACATAAATGTTCTGATCTATAATATATATTTAAATTAGAGGTCAAGCAGACAGGCCAGTGTTGTTTGCCTATATCGTAAGAGTATTCTAATTATAAACAAGATGTTATATTGGCATGATGATTTGTTCTACACTTCCGGGTCTAGCAAATGTAAAAAAAAAATAATTTTAAAACTGGCAAATTAGGTTAAACACGTGAGCTTCCACCACGGAAGTGAGGCCGGGTATTACGGAAGGGCAAGCACTTATATTGTGTTTTCTGGGTACTAAATGTAATGTGACCTCTCACTAGCGGAGTTAATGCAGGCGTCTTGGTTGTTTTTCGGAGATTTGGAAATGTAAGAAAAGCACCAATGCACGTAAATAATGATTTTTTTCCTAATTGCTTGGGTTACAATTATGTTTTTATTTCAAGTCCTAATATGGTTTGGCTATTGCATCCTATATACATATAACACTCAATAGAATACTAACTGTATGTAACATGACAAGAGTGTTCGTGAAACCTCAGCAACCAATGCACTATAATGTATGTCATCTTATATAATTCATTGTATGTGCTTTTTGTTAGAAAATAATCTTGTCGGACACAACAGTGTAATCTTTATTTATTTATTTATTTAGAATGACCTAGATATTTATAAAAAAAACAACGACGATCATTCAGATCTAATTCCATCATTACATTAAAACACCTAAACGAAACTTACAATAATGTCTTGTTGTTAATACTCCTACAAATTATTGTTTGGTTCCATGTCATCGATTTTAGTATAAATCAATCACAGATCAAAACAATTTAATTTATAATCAAGAAGGGCGTGGTGTGTGTAAAAAGAATTATTTAGTATTATTAACTTGTAGCTGTATATAAACACGCACATACAACACAGACTTGTTCAAAGTTTAATACTACTGAGCTAACGAATTGGTGCAAAATTACCAGCTCATCTCGGTCACTCATTTTGGTTAATTATCACCTATAGCTTGACATCTGATACCTATCTCAAGGCAGTATACATATAATGGCAACTCAGCATCCGAGCTTCGACTTCTTTTTCGTTAGCTTACTGTTAAACCTTCGACAGGCCTAACTGTACTGTAGTTCCGTTCGATTGATGGTGCCCGATAACTTATCTAAAGTTTGATTTTTAATTAATTATAAATATAAGCTGTATATGTATTATGTATTGTGTATCTGTTACTCAAATTGTTGAAAAAAGTGTGTTTTAAAGTTTGTCTGAATGTTATTGTTTAGTATTTTATTGTTTTATATGTTTTGATGTATTCTGATAATTTTAATTTTTTAATAAATCAAAATTTAATTAAACTGATTTTCACAATTACAATTAAGGATCTAACAATTGTGAGACTTTATAATGTTCAAATTATGAGAGGGAGTCAGAAAGTTCATAGAACAGCCTGTTCAGCCAAGCGTAACACACATTTTCTTTACTTATTTAGACAGCACAACATTCCGCCATTTTAAACACATCAAGTTTATTTGTCACAACATATTTGTGTAACTCTCAAAAACATTCAAAGCTGGTAACCATCAAACAATGATGGAAAATCAAAATGTTGAGTTTAGGGCAGTAATAAAGTTCCTCACAGTAGAGGTCTCAAATGTCAAAAAAATTCACCGGCGAAAAGCCGAGGTGTACGGTGACAGTAGTCCTGCCTATTCCACAGTGGCAAAATGGTCAGCTGAATTTAAACGTGGGCGCACCTCACTGAAGGATGCCCCACGGTCAGGTCGATCAGCTGATGACATCACAAAAGAAATTGTCACGTCTGTGGAGACTCTCATCATGAATAATCGTCGAATTAAGATTGATGACATAGCTAGGGAGTGTGACATTTCACATGGAAGTGTATACACGGTTATCCACCAGCATCTTGGGATGTCAAAAGTATCCGCAAGATGGGTCCTCAGAAACTTTATGTGCAGGATCGCATCCAAAGACTCCAGTCAAGTCGGGAGCTTCTTGGCATTTATAATGATAACCCAGAGAGCTTCCATTTACGTTAAGTAACTGGTGATGAAACATGGATTCACCACTGGAACACAGAAATTAAAAAGAGCCCATGCAATGGAAGCACCCTGGCTCACCCCCACCAAAGAAATTTAAAACCCAACCATCAACTGGCAAAGTCATGGCCACTGTATTTTGGATTCTTAGGGTGTTCTGTTAATCAATTATAAACCTGTTGGAATCTCTATCACTGCGGCTTACTATGCTGATCTTATGAAGCAGCTGAAAGCTGCTATTAAATTAAAAAGGAGGGAAAAGTTGAGGGGTATTGCTTCTTCACGACAATGCTCCAGTGCACAAGTCAAGGATTGCACAAGCAGCGTAAATGCAAGTTTGAACAACTTAATCACCCACCATACAGTCCCGATTTGGCACCCAGTGAATATTTCCTATTTAGAAATTTAAAATCCCATTTACGGGGAATCAGATTTCCTGATGATGATGGACTTAAGGCTGCCACAGAGGCATGGTTTCAGGACCAAACCGAAGGTTTATTTCAAAGGTATAGACAGTCTGAAAAGTGCATTTGCTAAGAACTAAGTGCATTGGGGTAATTGGGGACTATATTGAAAAATAATAATAAAATGTATGGTTTGTTGCGGCAATATATACCTCGTTCTATGAACTATTTGACCTCCCCGGCTAAGTCCGATATGGTTAGTCTAACTTGTCAGTTCGAAAGTGTTTACTTTGCTTCTGGATTTTGATTCGGACATGGATTAGTACGTTTGTTTTGATTGATAAGTATGGAAAAGCTTTTTATGTTTTTAAATGCACATATCTTTTGAAAACTGTTTTTAGTCGAGTTGCAACGAAGTTGTACTCGGCTATAAATTTGGCGGGCGGGCAGAAATAGGTTTTCTAATCGCTTGTAAATATTGAACTGATATTTAGTATGTAAGTCTACCATCATGAGTTACAAATCAAGTTTGAGTTTCATTCTGGTTCATTGATTTTGGTGAAATCATGGGATGTCGACTTATAAAATTTTTTCAAATAGCAATTTTTCAGGACTTTTGTTCCTAAACGCTAGCAGATATTGAACTGATATGTGGTATGTGAGTCTACCATTATGAGTCACAAGTCAAGTTTGAGTTTAGTGTCGGTTCAATGATTTTTCGTGAGATTATGGGGATTATGTGGACTTCGGATTTTTTCTAAATGCTTGCACATAGTGACTAATGTCCAATCATTAAATGCTTTATCTTGAATGTATGTGAATTTTGTCCATGTGGTTTTAAGTTGTTTTTTTTTTTTTTTTTTTTTTTTTTTGATGAAATAATCTTCAAGGACTAAGGTTTAAATTCAAGATAATAACTTTTTATTTTGTGGTTTCGTTTATATTCTTGCTGTTATTTAAAAAAAATATTCCAATGCAGATATTACTTTTTAAAATATTAACCCAAGGTCAAAGGTCAAGCTCATGATCTCCTTAAATGTTATATCTTGATTATATGTAAAGATTTCGACATGGGGTTTTAGTTTTGTTGTTGTCTTGCAATGTCTTTAATAATGTTAAAAGGACAAGCGCATAACCTAGTTTTTTACTTTGTGTTTTTGTCACTATTTAAGTCATTCATAAATATATTTAAAATCTGAATTTAAAATTTATAATGATTTTGCATTTCGTGGATTCGTTAGAATAGAAACATCGACAACAACCATTTATGACAATCTTTAGAGGTCTTTATCATGGTGCGGGTTTATTTCTGACATCCAGATCATTTCGGTCGACATAAAATTATCTCGACATGTTGACTTAATATCACGACAAGTCGAGATAATATAATGGGAATTTGTAATAGTAAAATAAAAAGTTGAGTAAAATAATACTACATGTCGAAATAGTCATGGTAAATATCTCGACAGAAGTCTCTCAACATATCGTGTTATTTATCTCAACTTATTTTGCTATTACAACTTTCCATGATATTATCTCGACTTGTCAAGATATTAAGTCGACGTGTTGAGAAAATTTCATGTCGGCTGAAATTACTTAGATGTCAGAAATAAGTCACCATTATGAAGAGTACAATTAAACATATCACAAGCTATATATAAGATTTTAATGTGATGACATCAACATGTAAGATGTCATTAGATGATATGATCGACTGGGGTATCATCACGTATGTAACATGTGATCATTTTAATTGATATTTTAGGTTTAAAACACGTGTTTTGGATCAATAGATATTTTAAATTTGCATTGTTCAGTTCTCGAAAGACGAAAATAGTGTTTATATATTGTAATCAAAAACAAACATACTTATCCATTTCCGAATCACAATCCAGAAGCAAAGTAACCTACATATGCACTAATCACCCTGCATAGTTGGCATAACACTGACAACAACAAAGGGTACCAGATATTTTTATTAATATATAATAATGTAATAAATCAACTGATTTGATCATTGTTAACTATCTTACTGCATTTGTTAACATTTACGTAACAGTAACTGATGTTATCTTTAACAATAACGTGGCAATTACATCTGCGGTCCCAGTTCATCAGGTATGTGTACCTAGATATGTACAACCCTCGGGTATTATGGTTGTTTTTTTTTTAAATACGACCTTGTAATATTTGTTTTTTAAAACGAAGAAAGTTATGAAGTAAAGCATTAACTTAAATGTGGTTATTTTCCTTTGTTGATATTTAAAACCTTTTGAAAACTTTATCTTGGAATAAGGGGTGTACTTGACAATAATCAGAGTAACCAAGAAGATGTGTGTGTGTGTGTGTGATCTTTTACTTATAAATGTTAGACAGGCAATTATTGTATACAAGTATACATGACAAAAATGGACATACAACGAACATTGCAAAACAGATAGATATGTAACTTTGCTGCTTGTAAATAAATTGTTGACTCAGGGATATTGCAAGCCTAGGCTTATCAAGGCCCTCAAAAAAATTAATGGCCGTCACCACAGTATTGTTGATAAATTTGATGCCTCTGTGTCCAGGATTGCCTTGGATATATTTAACGTCCCATAGTTCCACGATCTTTTCACTCAATTTTGATAATACACGTGACAGATGTAACTATAAAATGTAGCTAAACAGGAGGCGCTTACCCTTCCGTAGCACCTGGCCTAACTTCCCTGGTGAAAGTTTACGTGTCTAACCTAACTTGTGGGTTCCAAAATTTTAACTTTGCTTCTGGATTGTGATTCGTACATGGATTAGTATGTTTTTTTTTATTATTAAATAACTTCACAATAGTCATTGTAACAAAATACAAAGAAACGAAACATGTAAATAAAACAATAAAAAACAAGGCAATAAAGATGCAAAAACTTTTCTTGATCATCCTTTATTGTTATTTATAATGCGGATTCGACACCAAGAAGAAAACAAGACAAGATAAGCAAACACTGATTATAAAACTATTCACTTTCGACTGCCGCGGTATTAGAGTTCAGGATCATGTAAATTACTTCTTTCGGAGATTGCTTACTATCATAAATACTATAATTAACAGAACTGTAGATGCTTTGTAGAGAAAATGATATAGAAACGACCGATTTCCCTCGTCTGACATAGTGCATAGGCACAGCCTATGAAAGCATTAATTATCAATTATCAACTGCACTTTTCAGCCGATAACTATGATCTATGTTTCTCTTGACAATTTTCAGGCAAAACTAACTTGTGCATTTCTACATTCATGTTTTTTGAGAGATTAATAGAATCCGTTACCTGTTTGTGATCGATACCGAAAGATCTCAGTCTCGGGTGATGTGATGTAACATATCCCAATCGAGGCTCTGTCGAGATTGGGATATGTTATATCACATCACCCGAGACTGAGATCATCTGGTATCGGTCACAAACAGGTGACAGAATCTATTTCTCGTACAATTGAAACGTTTATAATTGTGATAAATACAAAACAAAACACGAACCCTCATGGAGCATTTTGCATTGTTTTTGGGCACTTTATGTATTGAATAAATCCGCCCTTGAAAATAATCCGATCGACAACACTTCAAAATTTAAAGATATCAACGGTTTGTAATCAATACAAATATAAAACAACTCTGACAATAAAATATTTTTAATAGAAAATAAAATAAAACACATATTTTGAAAAAAAATAAAGAGACCCTTTGTTTCGATGACGTCAAGCACAATGACGCAAACGTCATCCTGATGCGTCAATTGTCGCCTGAGGCAGTCCCAGACAAACTGGACAAGACAGAAAAATCTAGCACTGGTGTGCGCGTGAGATTTATCTGTCCGAGGTACAAGCAAAATATGTCGTTTACAATTTTGTCATTAAGACAATCTCTTGCTATTTTAAAAAATGACCTTGAAAATGAGTTATGTAATTTTAACAAAACATGGATTACAAGATATAAATCTAATCTGGTAGTCATCTGGTGTGTTGAGTTTTGTGTAAATAATATCGTGTTTTAATCTACATTTATTTGTCTAATTAATACTAAAGTAATGAGTTCAGATGAGTTCAGCATGTTTAATGGTTTTATCGATTGTTGTTTATCTACATTCATTATGTAACCATGTTAAAATCTTGCATATTCAATAAATCACGATTCTAATCCATGTCCTAATCACAATCAAGAAAGGAAAGTAAGTAAAAGTAAGAAAGTAAAAACGTTGAAACTGACAAGTTAGGTTAAACACGTAAACTTCCACTAGGAAAGTGAGACTGGGTGCCCCGGAAGGGTACGCACCTCCTGTTTAGCTAAATACACCTGCCACGTGTGTAATAACAATTGTGTGAAAGGACCACGGGACGTCAAATATATCCAGGGCAATCCTGGATACAGAGGCATCAAACTTATCAACAATTCTGTGATGACGGCCATAAAACCTTTTGGGGGCCTTGGTAAGCCTAGGCTTGCAATATCCCTGGGTCATCAATTTATTTGCAAATAGCCTGCTTCGTTGTACAAAGTCCCCATAGTGGGAACAAGCTAATTAGACTTTAATGTTGTTCTTACTCATTCTTTACCAAACATTATCCAGGATATATTTGATGTGCCATAGATCAATGATCTCATCGTTTAATTTTAATTACACATAGACGGTGCAATTACCAAGACAGCAGGTGCTTACCCTTGTCGATAACCCAACCTCACTTCCCCGGAGGAAGTTCACGTGATTAACTTAATTTGCCAGTTTCCTTAAGTTTTACTTTGCTTTTTGGATTGTGTTTTGAACATGGGTTGGTATATTTCTGGTTAATTGAAATGTTAATAGTTTGGACAAAAATCAAGCTACTAATCATGTATTTAAAAAAAAACCTTAAACATATCTTTTCTGACAAAAAAAAACATATCCAGTTTTATCTAATGTTTAATCCAATCACTGACATCAATGATGATCTTACTGTATTCGTAGTAAAGAAATTTTGTTTTTATGTTGTTATGCTTCTTTGGGATCATTTGCTCTTGTTTTTAAGCTTCAAGTAATTAACTTAATTAGTTTTAAAGGTTTTCACTTTGTTGATTGTGATTTGGACATTGCCCGATATGTTTGTGTGTATTGAAGTGTGGTTTGTAGTAAAGACGAACTAAGACACTGCAATTTATTCGTATGGTTATTCATCTCCAAATTATTATTCTGTCTTTGTGATATCCATGTAGTAATTGTTCATAGACGAACTAAGACACTGCAATTTATTCGTATGGTTAATCATCTCTAAATTATGTTTCTGCCTTTGTGATATCCATGTAGTCATTGTTCATAGTTTGTCTCTCTTTGAGAGGTCAACAGCTCATATGCACCAGTAAACTTGTATAAAGTCAAGTTAAATATAAATATGTATTTCAAACCCTACAAGGACAGATTGATCTGATAGATCTTGTATAGTACAGTTATCACATCATAATCTCCTGATAATCCGTCTATAACCATTAACACATAACCTTATGATTATGTAACGTTAATCAACACCCCGCAATAATATTGATATTTTATGTCAACACCATGATAAAGCTCATTGCATTTTGTAATGTTGATATAGATCTGTATACATCTACCATGTCATAACACCATTGCAAAATTATAATTATAATTTTTGTTGTTGTTGTTGTTATTATCATTATTATTAACACCTTGAGTAATAGAAGACGCTAATACCCGAATGACCTTATTATATGACCGAATTTTTCTCATCTGCATTGGTATAAATCGGATGCTTTTCCTGAGATCTACCCGAGTTTAACAACAGCGGCATGGTGTTGTGATATTTGATATTTCTCATTTTTAATGAAATGAAGTTTTCAAAAATTAGCACACGACATTCCAAGGTACTGATTTTTAAAAACATGTTCATGAAATTATCAAAAATTTTCCACGAGACAATTGGTTTTTTTTTTTTTTTTTTTTTTTTGCTTACCCTTGACACATTTTGTGCCCTCTCATAATTTTTACATAACATATAGTAATCATTGATCATTGATCATCAGTTCGGTGGTCATCAGATCGTCAGTACGATGGTCATCAGAAAGATATTAATAACATTTTGATTCTTTTAAAAATTGCCAATTTTTGAAATAATTGATAATTTATACATGCACAAAATACTTTAATATATCATGCAAAACAGTCAATAGATAAGACGCTTCTTTATTCTTTAGTAAATCTCGGCTTTGATAATATGTGCAGATTGTAATAATCTAGATTAAAACAAACATATATGTAGTTGATGCTTTATGTAATATATACAATAAGCAGACAATTGTAAATCGTGTATTTTATTTTTTATCATTTGATCTAGGACCTTCAGATACCTATCAGGATTAAAATTATCCAAATATAACATGTAATGACCACATGTACTTCATACTTCATATACTTTAAAAACGACGCAAATTACTAAATTATGGGTTTTTAGTTGGAATTGGGGTTAGCATCAGTTGTTCTCCTTGAGCTTTCAGTGTCGTAACGGTATTATATATGTGAAATGTAAGTCATGTAGTCCGTCGATGCCGTATCACTGTAGGTGTTGCATATTAACAAATAATTCACGTACATTACCCAGAGCGCACCGCAACAGGTAAAAAATTTCTGCCACTTAACATTTATAAACTGTTGACGTCACGAAATAAATGAAAACTATGCCGTAAAACCTCATACAATCAATAAAACCTTTCATTGCCAATTGGAATATCAATGAAGTACTTATCCTGTTGTATAAATAGGGTTTGCCATCTTTGATAGCCTTGGTAAAATATCAATCATTGCTTTTTAGAAACGAATTGCATTTTCGCAATTTGTAAATTATGGTTTCATTTTCGTATTATTGTTCCACATACAGATATATAGATGACTTTATGTATCTTAACAATCCTAAATTAGAAGACTATGTGAATGCAGTCTATATTAGCAAGCTTAAAATAAAAGATACCACTGATGCCACAAGTTCATATTTGCTTCATATCTAGACGTATACCTCAATCATGACGCCCAAGGAAGGCTACATTTGAAACTGTACGACCAACATGATGACTTCAATTTTCTATTGTCAATTTTCCTTTTCTATGTAGCAAGGTGCCTGCTTCTGCTGTTGATGTATTTGTTTCCCAATTAATATACTGTGGTAGAGCTTTATCCTACTACGGGGACATTATACAACGATCAAGCTGCTTACAAATAAATTGTTGATATAGGGATATTGTAAGTCAAGGCTTATCAGGGCCCTCAAAAAATTTTATGGCCGTCATCACAGTATTGTTGATTCGTTTGATGTCTCTGTGTCCAGGATTGCCCCGGTTATATTTGACGTCCCACAGTTCCAAGTTCCTTCCACTCAATTTTGATTACTTACGTGGCGGGTGTAGCTAGCTAAACATGATTTGCTTACCCTTCCCTAGCACCGGCCTCACTTTCCCAGGTGGAAGTGAACGTTTCTTTATTATTTTCTCCACATCTACAATCATTATTTTGCCTGTTCAGGAAAGTTTTAGAGATTAGGTACGAAGTTGGTATGAGTTAAAGGTTAATTTTGCTTAAAAGAAATAATTATGGTCTAGGTAATAATTTATTTATGTTACACAATATAAACAACTTTAGGCTTATGATATATTGACTATGAGTAAGATACGAGAACTGGCCACGGGATCACGAACAACACCTAAGTTGTTTTCTTATTACTTAAATCCCTGAGAGTTACAAACTTGAAAAGTAAATGGATCATGAAACTTACTTAACTTGTTTTTTTTTTTTTTTTTTTTTTTTTTTTTTTTTTTTTTGAAAATACGATTTTGCTTAGTTAAGTATTGTTCGTGATAATCTGAGATTATGAGGTTTTTTTAATTTTATTTGTTTGTTTTTTTGGTTTTTTTTTTTTTAGCAAATTCTAGTCCTCATATACAACGTTTTGTTGTAATTTTTAATCCCAGTATTAATATGTCCTTATGAAAGACAGAAAAAGTAAGAAGTGACAGCAATAACTTTGCAAGACACTTGTACTGTTTTGTAATTGTTACTAGTTGTATGAATAATTAGGAAAATATATTTATAATCATATACAAGACGGTAAAATGTATATTTACTTATTATTCATATAATCACTTAATTGTATTACACATGTGGCGGGTGTAGATAGCTAAACAGGATTTGCTTAACCTTCCGTAGCACCCGGCCTTAATTCCCTGGTGGAAGTCCAAGTGTTTGACATAACTTGCCAGTTTCAAAGTTTTAACTTTGCTTCTGTATTAAGATTCGGACATGGATAAGTATGTTTTATGATTAATAATTTAAATAATGAAAAGTACGAAAACTATGGCAACTAAAGATTCGTTTTCTTATTTCAAGTATTTCAAATAAACTGAATGACTATTCAGGTGTATATTTATTATTATCATCATCATTTTATTTTTAAGCTCTCTTTTTAATCAATACCTGTAGGAATCTCGGTTAATTATCATAAATATCAGGAATATGTAATCGATGTATTTCACAAATAAATGGCATTTGAAGCAATATCTATTTTAGCCAGAATGATCCGTAGGGTAGAGGAAATGTCCAACCATTTTTCTGATGATCTGATATAGTAGAGTTATATAATACCATTGTTCTCTTCGATCTAGTGGGATAAATATACGTAAATGGACGAACAATATAAGTTGAATTGTCTTATGATAACTATGATCTAACCAACGGTCTGGAACATACATCAAATCAACGCCATATTGTTAAGTTTCAATAACGGAAAACTCACAGGTTGTTACTCCACCATAGTGTGTATGAATTTTAAGCATTATTTTACGTAACATGTAATAATTTGATGGTTTCAAGAAAAAGAAAAAGATAAGGTACGTCTTGTAAAAATCATAAGGTGTTTGCGGATTTCGAATAGCAGAAAAATTATTATTATTATTATTATTATTATTATTATTATTATTATGTTATTATAATTATTTCAAAACCTATAATGTCGCATGATGGCGATGTGAATTGTTGTTTACTATAACAATGCACTTGTAATTTTTTATCAGACCTGTTTTTAATTTTGAGGCATTAGACCACATTTTCGAAAATGATTTCCTAATCAGTAGTGCTCGACCAAAATTTGTGGAAATCCAAATATGTTTAAGATGTTGAAATAGAAAAAAGAAAGACACATTTTGTTTTAATTTTTATACATGTACCTCAAAAACAACAACATACAGAGATGAAATGAGAAAAAACGTTCACATTCCCTTTTAGACATTTTGATTGGAAAATAATTTCAGATACAGACAATAAATTGTTTTAACTGAACCGTCAGTATTGAGGGGGGAATGTTCCATATAACTAAATGTCCAATATATAATACTCTAAACTGTATGAAATATTTGTTTTGTTGCAGATATGTTATTAGTAAAGAAAACATGTTCCATCAAATTGAAGATGGAAAATATATACTTATACATATTAGCTCTTTGTATTCTGATTAACGGTAAGTACATGACACAGTTTTGTTGTTTAGTTTTGCATTGATCTATTTTGATACATTATACCTTGTGAAAAATTCATGAATTTTTATTCGATATTAGGATATGTAAGCAAAAATCAATGTCACATGACTCCGAAATAAAAAATAAAAAAGAATTTTACGTAGGAGGCAAGGGTGACAGCTTTTGACATATGTAGCAAGAGATCGCATTGAAAAAGACCCAATTACAAAATATACCGTAGTACGGCTCTATAAACCCATTTGCATTTCTATTTCTCATGATCTTTGTCGGTAAAGTGTTTGCTTCAGATTTAAATTCCATCGATGTTTCATACATGCCGAATACATTTTTCGTAATGAAGACGACAAAACTGAAAGCGCAAAAAGTAACAATATGTGACGGTCTAAATTAATACCTATACAAAACCTAGCTAGAAATCTTGACTTTTTATTTCAATTATTTTATTGGCAGTGCTTTGCAACATTGTCAAGGTGAGAGCTGTTGATGTTCGCACAATCTCTACACCTAATTAATTGGCCTATATACTATTTTTCCGTGGAAGGATTTGTACTGAACAGTGCACTCTTCGCACATTTTTTGAAACAATGAAATGTGCTTCAGACATGAATGGGATACTGCCCAAGTAGCACCTGTATTGTTCATAAAAGAAAGTGAATATTTAAGGTTCATAAAATATTTGTGACATATCATAAGTAATGAAATAATCACAAAACACGCGATAAACACAATAACCAATGGTTTGTAAGTTTCGTCATGTCACCAGCATGTAATTCCGATTTCCGGTTTGCGTAATTATATAAGACGATAGGTAACGATTCGGTGTGATGTAATTAAAGGTTACCTCCGTTTTTTATGTCAAATTGCGGGTAACAGAATCAAAGATTTTAGGAGAATCTTGCAGATCTTAGTCAGACCACTGATTATGACTAATAACTTAAGTTTTAGTGAAGAGTCTGAAAAAATCCGACGGACAATGGATAAAATTAGCCATATGCATCGTATATTTGTAGGTGTGTGCTGCATGACAATTCGAGATCAACTCAAAAATGATTTGTTTAGGGATTACGATTCTGATATACGACCATACTGCAAAAGCAACGAGGCAGTAAATGTGACTCTAGACATGGCCCTCAGACAGCTGATTGAAATGGTACAAGTATTCAATATTAATGAAAATGTGTAAAATAGCAGTATTGGTGTCACTTTTTATAAACCAATATAACTAGATTTTTGCCCCATATGCAGTAACAGACTTCATTCGATGTTAACATTGCAAAACTATTGAGGATAACACTACAGCTGATTTCAGAAAGACACTCAACCCCTAATTTCCATTGTGTTGTATTTTTATTTTATTCATACTGTTATTGTATTAGGGGTGGCGTTTTTATGGAAATCAGGGGGTGACGTTTCTTTGTGGAATGAGCTGTGTATACTTGCCGAGTAATATCGATTGCGTTTGAGAATAATACAAGGGTTTATTATCTCAAACATTATATGCACCAAAGCCTAAAGTTGAGGTTTGATAACCATGGTAATCAAGATATATGCCAAAAGTGATTGAAGGGGATTTGTTTGTTCATTTCACACATGCTCGTAGATCTAACGTGTCTAGCCTAGTTTGCAAGTTTTTACTGTTTTTGTGATTGTGATTCAAACATGGGCCGTTATAAATATTTTGGTCTTTAAATAATATTAATCAAAACAATTTGTAAGTTTCGGAAGTTGACAGATAATACAATTTTAACTTTGTGAATACGTGTCATATTTATGGTATATTTATGTTTTTTTCAGTATGAACCGATGCAAATAATCAAGGCTAACATTTGGATAAGAATGGTAATATATTTTGATTTATTGTTCTCTATTGTTAACGATGGGCTAAACTATGTTTTCCTCTCCAATCTAAATATCAGCGTTTCAGGTTCACGGCCAAATTATCTCCATTACACAATGAACTTTTTGATAGATATGATGTCTTCCGTATCCAAAATTATCCTGGATATATTTCACGGGTCATTGTTCTATGTTTCTTCATTATAAATTTCGATTTTACTCATGACTGATGAAACTAGCTAAACAGAATGTGTTAACCCTTCCGGAGCACCCCAACTCACTTCCCTGGTGCATTTTATCTTTTATAATAGTTATCCCAGATATGACATACTCTCCTCTAACATATTTGCACATGGTCAGTATAACTTGCATATTTTCGAATAAAATCCTTCAGATTTTAGTCTCATTTTCAAAACGGTAAATTAGTGACACTATAGCATCGGACTACTTTTGAAATGAAAAAAATAGAAAGACCAAAATGTATTCACTACATTTACCTAGTGCAATACTTCCAATCATAAAGCATAGCAGATACTTTATTTTGAACAATATTAAAAATTAAATAAAATGGAGAGTAAAGAAGTGTGTAAGGTAGAATTTTTATAGGCATCTAGTAAATGTTAGAAAATGCATTGTTTTTTGGACGTACACAGGGGAGGCGTATTTAAACAAGACACGAATAGATAGCACATCTATGTTAAGCACAAAATCAACAGGAAACATATCAGGATCTAGTTTAGATAAACAATTAAAAAACTTAATTTCCTTAAGTTGTTGAAGTCATAAAATTTCAATTTATGTTTCGTTGTGGTTTTATCGTTCCCAAAGCGGAAGTCATTAAAGGATTGAAATTGGGCACTTTATTTAAATGTGATTTTACACATTTCCTAGATATATACGTGATTGTAGCATGACAGCCAGAAACGGCGGAGCTCACTCTCCTTGACACTTCAACTGACCTGTTATATTTCTATACTGCGAAAGAGCAGTTACCATCATGGTTCTATTTTTTTCATAAACAAAAATTTGAGAAAAAAGAAAATGTCTTTACAGCTAAAGATGTGTTCCTCCGTGAAATGTTAAACATAAAAAACAAGACCAAAACAACCATGATGATGCTACAGAAGAAAAGACCCCAATTAAAAACTATTACGCCTGATATATAGGATTGATCGACCTCACTGCCCTGGTGTAATGGTTGAAGTGCACATGTTTTACTTTATTTGCCAGTTTTCAAAGTTTTTCTTTGTATAGGGGTTTTGATTGGTTAATGTTCACGTATCATTACTTGCTAGTTTTCGAAGTGTTCCCTTGCATAGGGGTTGAAATTTGGACAAGAATCTATGTGTTTTTTTTATTTACTGATCATGAATCTCCTTAATATGAATAGAGATAAGGATAAAATTGTGTCATAGTTACTTCATAGTAATAGTCCTTATTTCAACAGTCTTCGACCTCTCATTGCGAATACTTATAATGGTCCCTGTAACGTAAATCCCATTCTAACACCAAGTTGGTGTGTCTACTTCATTCTTGTAGAAATGGACTGATTGTAGATTAACATGGAACACGTCAGAGTATGCCGGTATAACCAACCTCCTCGTTCCTTATGCCAGACTATGGGTGCCTGATTTGACACTGTATGACAAGTGAGTATATTCATTTTTAGATTACCTTGTTCTAAAGTAAAAGCTAGTTTATCTTTGTCTTTGGTTTGGTCCTCTTATATGTATTGTTAGAGAATCTGAGTACAAAATTGAAGTGTCTGTGTCAGTCTAAATATAGTCATTAAATAACAACGCATGTTTGAAGATAAAAGTTTGAAAATAAAAATAAATTTCCTTATTTACAATGTATTTAAAATAAAAATGAGATGTTCACAATTTGTCACAACTGTACACTTCATTTCGAGTAAAATTTTAAAGAAATATAGCCGCAACTGCCAAAAAACAATTATATAATATCTGTTATCGTAAATGGTTGACAATTTTTCTATATGTCTTTTGGTTATCGCCATCTATCTCATCCCATACTGCAATAGAAATATTCAATTACATGCCATCTTATATGTTAATGACTACCATATCATGTTTTAACAACGTCATTATTAATTACATTTTTTAGCACTGGAGAGACGTTTTTCGGCAAACACGAGTTTACACCAAACGTATTTTCGGATGGAACAGTATCTTATAATTTCCCTTCTGTGATTGATAATCGATGTATCATAGATATTGCAAAGTTTCCGTATGACTCCCAAGTTTGTAAATTTGTGTTTGGATCATGGGCATATCACGGAGAGGAAATTAATTTTATTCAAAAGAATTCAAATGGCGACCTTTCTACAATGGAAGAAAATGTTGAGTGGCATATCACTTCAATGCCTGCTGAGCGTCACGTTCTGTATTATAATTGCTGTCCACAGCCATATCCGGATGTAACGTTTTACGTGTATATGACTCGAAAACCTGGGTTCTATATCATTAATATACTTATTCCGTATTTCCTGATAACTGGAGTAGCAGTATTTGGATTCATACTACCATGTGAGAGTGGAGAAAAAGTATCTTTGGAAATCACAGTAATGTTGTCGCTAGCTGTGTTCCAGACGCTTGTAGCAGATTCCCTACCACCTTCGTCCGATAATGTACCATTTTTAGGTGAGATAATTTGTGTTTCTTTCCCAAAATGTAATGTATAAGCTATTAGCATTTCTTCACTCAATGTGAACCCGAGAGTTTACCAGGCTTTATTTGCCTGCAGACCAGTAATGGCGTTTAATTAAAAACGACCTCTGAAGATCTGAATTTTGTAAAATAAATTCACATGTATGTTTAGCAGTATTAGAATTAACTACAAACATATCGATCCATGTTCAAATCACAATTCCAAGCGAAGAAAAACATTAACAACTGAACTGGCAAATTAACAAAAACACGTTAACTTTATCTAGAGGACGGAGGATGCGTGCTCCGGAAGGGTCAGCAGCTGTTCAGCTAGCTACATCCAGCGAAAACAAAATTAAAAAAGGACTTCGTTTTATAAAATTCCAACCGTTAAATCATCAATGTCAACAATTAACAAATGCTTGTATTTTTAAATATTGATAGATATCGTCATTGGTAATTTGGTTTTGTTACTTGCTTGTTTTGGTAAGGTTTGTGGCATCAAATATCGTCTGAAATATACCGACATAACCGCCTCTTCTAATAAAGATATGGTTTTGGCATGTAACATTGTTTATTTTACTACTTAGAGTTTGAGATAAATTTTACATGTAAAAGTGATGTGTTAAAACAATTTTGTGATATATGGACTATATGGTGCAAACATTGAAAATACGAGTAAGCTGTATATGATATGATCCCTTTTGAAAAATAACAGACATTTTGTCAGAAAAACAAGTTTAAAAATGTCGAGTATTTTGATTTTCAATGTATAGGCAAAAACCATTGACCTGTCCGCTTTACCTGTCATAAGAAATATTCATATCACATATTATACTAGTCTTAATTTAACAGCACTAGACGGTCGATTCGGAATACAATTCCTCATCAGCTTGGAAGAAAACTATGCATTCAAAACTTTTTTTCAAAATGTTGAAAAGAAACCCAAAAGACCAAAATACATTTTACCATACACGATAATCGCTTCAATACATAGGTAGCAATTAATATACATGTATAAACAATGAATGATTCACATAATGTAGACGAAATAAATACATGTGTTCCCTTGACATGAATGACATGGTCCCTAATGAATATTCAAATTAAAGGTCAAGCAGACAGGTCAATGTTACCTGCCTATACATGCTTATTTGTTCATTGATCATCTTTACATTGTAAACAATGGCGTACTTTATTTTAAATATGTTAATCTATTACAGCTATCTACTTTGATTTTTCGATGTCACTGGTTGGTCTTAATTGTAAAAATATCAAAATAAAATAAATAAAACTGAAAACCAAGAAAAATCACACTATAAAACAAGTCAAGACAATAAAAAACAACATTATTGCTGCAACTTATAAAATCCCGACTTTGATTGGGCACTGAAATAAATGTCTAGTGTTGTGGCTATATTACGTTAGATGACATCAACCATCCTACATATTTAACAACCAACCGGTATTCCATACAGTTTAACTCCGAAAATTAAGTATCCCCATTCTAAAATTGCAGATTTTATTTCTCTGCCATCTTGTTACAGAACAGAATAAATACCTATCATAAATAACTCCATACATATACCTATTATAAACAACTGATTATTTTATATGACTTTTTCTGATTATACCTAAAAAGCTTTAATGCTGTAATTTTATATACATTTGTGTTTTTTTTTTTTTTTTTTTTTTTTTTTTTTTTTTTGCTTTTGTTCACCAAATGTAAAAAGTTGGCTGTTGCTACGTGACGTCTTTATATTACATATTATACCAGTCTTAATTTTACAACACTGGAAGCCCCTTTCGAAATACAATTCCTTATCAGTAGTACTTCGGCCAAATTTATTAAACCAAATTATTTTCAAGCTGTTGGAATGACATTATGTAAAGACCAGATGACCTTTTGTTGTAACCATACAACAGTACAGTGTGCGTTCTCGATCTATATCTTGATTTTATTATCAAGAAAAATGGCAACATTGTTTAACTAAGATGCTTAAAGACTCAAATTTGGACATGACAGTTTCGACAATAGCCGCTGGCGTAGGAATTCATTAAAATTTGTGAACTTGCAAAAATGGAATAAAATTGGAAAAAAATGGCGAATCTTTGGACAAGGCAAA
Organism: Anadara kagoshimensis; assembly: GCA_021292105.1. Classification (NCBI taxonomy): domain Eukaryota; kingdom Metazoa; phylum Mollusca; class Bivalvia; order Arcoida; family Arcidae; genus Anadara; species Anadara kagoshimensis. The sequence continues at coordinate 56,884,315 of CM037871.1, read as the reverse complement.
ATCGGGAATTGTGTTCAATATATCATCGGAGGTTATGACCAGGGTTATAACATAAAAAAATCAGAATATATGATACTCGTTCAAAACTACTTTTAACAATTCCGGTTACTTTTTAATATCTTAATTCAGAGATAACAACGAGTCACTGACTAAAATTCAAAGAATTGTTCTTTACAAGATTCCTTCCCATTTATTACAAAGCGCGTGCACCAGAATTATTTTTATATCAAAAGAAAGATTTTTTTGCAATGTACAATTTGATATATAATTCATCAATTATTTTCTTTACACAAAAAGTGTCCAAGTTTTAAAGGCGAAAAAAATCGCCGTCAGTCCGGATTCTTGGGTACGGGTCGGGTCCATTTTCCATCTAATTTGACCTAGAAATTTTGTAACTACTGCTTCCTAGCTGTGTTCTATATTTAGTTTGGACACATAGCAGACACAGAATGGTATTTACGATTGAAATAAAGTAAGTTTAGGTTACAATTATCATCTTTTTTGTCAGACTTCTCATAAAATTTGCCGGATTTTAGGGCCTACTTTCAGTCTCCATGTTAAAACTCGGCAATATGCCGCTTCGATCGTTCATTTCACAAATTAAAAGTCCATACGACATCCACATGTACAAATTCTATGTTGATTGACCACATACGGTGTATTACTTGTGGAATTAATAACAATAGATAAACCCGTTTATTTAGGGTATGTGATTTGGGGCTCGGGGGCTGTTGAAGGCCTGTCACTTCTAAACTGTTGCAACCTTTGTTTTGTGGTTTTCAGTCACTACAAGCTGATATTAATCACCTAGTCACCAAATCAGTGAAGTTGAAAGTGAGCTTCAAGTGAAATATTCTTCCAAAGACAAAGACAGAGTGTATTTTACTTTGAAAATATGTCCTGTACATACACTAATTAGCATAACAAGTACATGATATTTATAAAATTTGGCTAGATCTTTGCCACAGTCCTATACTTTTTCAGTTTGTACTTCAGATTGACAACAACTAATCTTAAATTTTCTATAGATAAATGCGATAATGTTATTAAACAAAAACTTTAACATAACCATTAAGGTTTTGCTGGATAAGCTTTTGTCAATTAAACCAGGACATGAAAGTGAAGATACAATATTCCAAAATTTTATGTCTAAAAAAATTTATATTGTCCCTAATTTAGTTATTTGTTTACAAATTTAAATTCTGGTTTGCCAGTCAACTGTTTATGTTTAAATATAACAAGAAATAATGAATTCGTTTATTATTAAAATTATTTAGCTAAAATATCCAATGAAATGTGTTAAGCTGGGTGTTGTCTAATGTTAATATTTCAGCTAGACTGAAATAAGGTGCCTTTCATGGCCTAAAATGATTTCCGTTTAGTTCAAATATTAAGGAGGCTCGAGTGAAATAAATTTTAGGAGTGAGTCGCTAGACTGGTCCCCGTCACCAAACATGATGACGTAAAACGTTTTTTGTTATCTACTATTTTAATCAGTAAATAAATCACACATACGTGTTAATATTCTGATATATATTCAAAAGCATATGTAAAGATGTAATTACAACTTTATTTAAAATAACGGTGATAACGTCACATGCGTGTACGACATATGACGTTTTACGGCATTCATACATCAAAGCAGCAGCTAACCTAGACATGAGAAAGAAAAATACAATTAAATACAAAACCAAAATGCCGAAAATCATAAGGAATGGTACTTAAAATCTATTTAATCATACGTTTATGCTACATCGGATTTATCTACCGCGATTTTCTTGTAATGTCGACATCAGTGACATCAAAACGCACCGACCGTCGAAGGTCACAAGACACAACTCCGTCATCTTGCTCGATACAGGCCGAGTGTTAAACTTACGCTAGACAGTCAGCTAACACTGACGAGGTATGCAGACAAACAAATTTAGTAAGACATCCGTTTTATTGGACATTTACTTGTGTCTGTGACGTCTAACATTTTGGGGTCACAGCCAGTGATGTTTGTGTCTGTTTTGTACTGAAATAGTTACTATGAGATGTGTCCTGTTTCACCTGCATCGTGTGTGTTTTTAAATTTTATTTTTATTGCAACATCAATGGAAGTTGGCTGACTTATGAGTGGATATGAGGATGGAGATTGGTTCATTGATTTCAAAGTCATTCAATATAAATGGACCAGATTCATTTAAAAAACAATGTTTTGGATCTAAACTCCTTTTCTATATTTATTGATATTTTGTTTTAAAATTTATAATAAATCTAGACCTTAACATTAATTAAAAAAATAGGAGAAATGTGGCAAGTGATTACCTCACTACAAGTAGAGCAATGGTTTATAGAGTATAGGAAGCCTCCAGATCAAATCCCTCTCTGACTCTCTTAAATGTTTTCACTGTTGACATGCTTGCCAAATATAACCAGAAAATAAGGAACATCTGTGTTCTACTTTTCGTGACCAATGCATGGAATGAATGGTTCCTCCTACCGCAGAACAGAATAAACTAGCCCTAGATATAAGAGGGAAGTGATTAAAGTACAAGCCTTGAGTAAAATCAAAATTTTGAATTTGTCTTAGTGATTTATTTCATATTAGTGAATGTTTTAAAAACTGATTTTTAATAAACTACAAAAGTCTACAAAGATGATGACTACAAAAGTGTGATTTCTTGATGAGGGAATTCAGGGTAAGCAAAGCCAAGTAATCAGATGCTGATTTCTGTATGAAAAAGATATAATCTTGACTGCGAAGCCAAGTTACAGAGTAATACATGTATTGGTAAATTAAAATTAACTAATATAATCTAATTTTCACATGACAGCTCAGTTTTCTCTAAGCAATGTTAATATTATATTCCCCACTCTATAAGCAATGGGGGTGGGGTCAGGGTGGGTGGGGTCTTGAAATGCTGACTAGGCATGATCAAGAACTGAATGAAGGTAGTGAATTGAACCGACTAATCGGAAGATGAACACTGACCCACAGTGACATTATATAGAACCCTCGGTCACTGCAACATGTATATTGCATGGCTTTAAAAATCAACAACTTATTTAGCTGGCAACGCCTCAATATAAGTGACATTACCTAACCCAGATGGCCAATTGGACCAATCTAAGCAATAACTGGTTAAACTCTCTTAATTACTTTAAATAAATGGCAACAAATTTACATATTTATTGCAAATCTGATATTTAATCACAACTGCAGTTTTTACATTTTAACAAATGATCTCTCACTATCCACACATGTGTAAAGTATAATGCTTTGAAACATATATGTGTATCTCTTATCCACATGCATTGCTTTAATTCTAAAATATACACTTGTCATGCCTCCTCAAATAAACACACATAAATTGTCTATACATTAATGAAAGTATGACAATTAAAAATTGTCATCAAACTCCTATAATCACGATCAACTATCCTGTATTGTAATATATTTGCATATCAAAGTATCATATATATAATATGTGACAAGTCCATTCATATGATGCCAAGTTATTACAGAAACTACAGTTGGTCTGCTGCTTTGTTTATATTCATGAAATGGCAGATGAAATCCTGTTATACCTAAAAAATAAAAGAAAATACTTTATAAGAATTGTGTCAATTTGTGACAAAATATAAGTAAAAAGATTACACACACCCAAATTAAAACATATATTTTACCGCTAAATTAAATTGTAAGTATACAATTATGTGTACTAGTATTAACATTAGAAATATCAGTATTGTAGTCATTACTAGTGGGTGAGGTCATCCTGGTCCAGGCCTTGAAAAGGGCCCATGTTTTCAATTATTTCAAAATATATAAACAAGAAAGAGTTGAAATTGGATTTATTCAAAACTTAACTTAGGCTAAAATATGGGTCAGTGTTGGTCAACAGACAGTATTATTATGAGACAAAAATATCATTTTGGGGTCAATCCACAAGAACTGAACACTGAATATACTGGTACATATAAAACACATCATAATTGTCACCAAAATAAACTAGTACTGGGAGAAAAAAAAATGTACTTTATGCTGTCTTGAATGCATTGATGTACACATAGATTGTTTAAAACATATACAATATTACATAAATTCACACATTTAGCAGAGCTCTGTTTACATATTAAGTATTACATATTGAGTATTTACACTTTGTATGATAGCACTTATCCATGAATCTCAAAAAGTCAAAATCTTGTTCTCGGACCTTACTGATTTCTTAGTTACATACAACAGGAGGGAGGACACACCTGAAAAACCACTTCCTCACCAAGTGCCTTGACTGAATATCGAACCCCACCCTCCCTGGTGAAAAGCGGGCACTTTTTCACAAGGCTAAAATGTTCGAACCGCAAAGCCTGGCAGTAAATCACTCGATTATATCTACTATATACAACACAACAACATCAAGACTTGCTCAGTCCTGCTACATAATACATGCACATGTAAATTTCCTAAAATAATATACAATGACTATTGACTAACATGGTTAACTGCTGACCATTATCTTTATTAACAGTTTATTTAGTATTGTGGCAGACCAGACTCTATATGTGGCCAGGTAGCTCAATGGGTGGAGCGTTCCACTAGTACATGTATTGGGAAGATCCTAGGTTCCAGTCTCGGTTTGGCTGCTACATTTTCCCTTTTCAGCTTTCCTCTTACATTTGGGGGCTCGTCCGACCCTGGGAAGTGGCAGACAAACAGGTTGGAACCTGGTGCCTGGTTTCGATTCAATGGAGTTGAATCCCAAAGAGGAAGGTAGGAATGTGGCAGACAGGACTTGATAATTTGCCGGGTAGCTCAGTGGGTAGACGCTACCTCTAGTATTTGGAAGGTACCAGGTTCGAGTCCTGGTTTGGCTGTTGCATTTTTTCCATTTCCTTTTACAGTATTTTAACCAAACTAACCCCCCCCCCTCATCCATGGAATATTGGGTGAAAAGTATTCTATGCACAGCATAATCATTTTAAGTAATTTTAATTTCCTCTGATAGATTTAACAATGGAATTAAATCATCCCGGACACATTTTAACACCCAACTGCCTAGACCTGAAATTCATGGCTCCGAACGGTTTTTTATGATATTGATGTTGCCGTTCAACGTTCAACATCAATATCATAAAAAAGCCGTTCAGAGCCATTAATTTCAGGTCTACCCAACTGCCCGGACAAACATTTATTTTGAACACTCTGGTAGTCTGGACAGCACTGCACATGTTCCAAGTTGAAATGTCTAAATAATACCGTGTATCTATCATGTGATGTTCAAAACAAAACTATATGCTTTTAATAAACATATTGAAAATAATATACCTACTGTATTCGATCTTTTAACATCTTTGTTTGTTGTCTGTTGTAAAGTTCTGTGCATAGTTTCCCATGTCTTCAACGCAAAAATGTGACACGGAATAAAGTTAAAGGTTATAAAAAACAAATTGGACACGTAACGGAATCCCGGAAGTTAACGCCGGATCATTCACGGTTTCATCAAGATTTTATTTTGATAGCATTAGCATTGAATTAAGAAGATCTAAATGCACAATAATATTTTTAAATGTACAAGTTGAAAAGTAATTAACAAAATTTTATTGATATCTTTTCAAACTTGCAACACAAATGTGATAAACCGTTTGAGCATTTGAGTAACTGTTAGCAACACATACTATATTACAAATATATGTGCCGGTTTTGCTAAAATATTGATAATTTACCGTAGATTTTCATTCATCTTGGCTAAAATGTTAATTTATAATGTAAATAATCGTTTTTATTACCTATTGTACCAAAAGTATCACTTATTTTAAAATTCAACTAAATAAATCCCCCAAAATACTAAATAAAAATAGGGGTAGGGTTGTTACCATAGCGACTGTACAGTAAACGAATCCGGTGACCCATATTTTTTAATATCTTATTTTATCAAATATATGTCAAGCTATATTCATGGAGATTTTGAAACTCTTGGTAATTTGCTTATTAAAAATATTCCATTTTTTGTTCCTACTTTTATCTGAAAATAGTGCTAAATATTACTCTGATAAATCTCTAATGCCCACAGAATTATTATTAGATTGTGTATTTGTTTTAGTTTGTCACTGTTCAAATCTCCTTAAATCAAAAGAGTAGATTTATGTCTTTCAACTGTCTTGGAAAATAAACTAATTTATAACCATTTAAGAGTTTAAACACTGCAACATATTGTTCACTCTTAAACTTATAAGGACAACTAAAAATCCTTTAAAAAGGCATAAAACTGTGTAATTTCCGCTACTTTTAAAGCCAGATACAGAAAAAGGGAGTCCGGTGACCTATACTAATTTTTTTATTTTTCAAATCTACACATTTTGCTCTACAAAATATATAAAATTCACAATGATGGTAATTAAACTTTTTTTCACTCGAGCCTCCTTAAACCCAAATTTCCAGGGGTGATTTCTGTGTTTAAAAGCAGTTACAGCACTCAATACAATACTCAGATATTGGCTAAATATTTAAAGGCCATAGCCATTTGAGTCATGCAAGTTGATTTACTACATCAATCTTGTAACATACACATGTTTTTACTTGAGGTCTCACTACATAATGGGATATATGCAGCTGAAAAGCTTACACTTGCAACATTCAAGTTGAATCAACCAGCAACAAACCATAAAAATCATTGAAAAGGGAAAAACAAAAGATAATGTCACTTAAATAGCCAGTTTGAGACCACTGATTATAAAATTCCCAAAATTATAAGGTTAGTTCTTGCACTTCTGACAGAGACATATATCTCTGCTTCTAAGAAACTAAGAAGTCACAAACACCTATTCAACTTGTCACTTTACACATTGCCTAATTCTCTTTGTTTTCACTATGCAAGTAAAAACTATACTGAATAAATTCAAAGTAACAAATGAGGAAAATAATTTCTAAATCCAAAACTCAATAGTACAAAACTGGCTAGTTAAATCTCAAATTCAAAGTGTAACCAGTATTAACCAATTTAAATAAAATCTGTATACTAAAAAGTTACTTATGGGTATATAGCCAGTTTTCAAAAACCCATATTTTCAAATGGCATTGACTTACAGCATAGTCTATCATTGCCTCAAGACTGAAAGGGAGAGACATCATATGTTTACCACATATCATAAAAATAATTTCCATGACTGAACCATATAAAAACCCAAAAAAGTTCAAAGTAAAACAATCTTCTGTTTCTCTATAAGTATTGGTTTCCAAGTGTTGCAAAGGGGAAGGTGTTGACTTTTGAAACAGATCCATACATATGTGCAATGTGTGTTGTTATTGTATTTAATCTGGGTAGATGTAGGTGAGGGTAGTAGAGAAACAGGTGTAGTTCTACTGCCATCTGGTCATTATTGTCCAAGACTTTATGCAAATTAATTACCTGATATGGTCAATTTTACCTGTCCATGCTGTGGGGTGAGAGTTGGTAGCAGACCATGTGCTGAAAAGGCCATGCGTGGATGGTCATTTTTTGAGAGAGAATGGTCCGACATTTTTAAATTTGAGTTTAATACTTTGCCTGTGTGGCTCTAAATTTATATATATTTGAACCTGTGTGATTAAAACATTTACATCTGTGTGGTGAAAGTATTTTGTACCTGTGTGGTTCAGAAATTTTACACCAATGTGGTACCTGTGTGGTAATATTATAATCCCTGTGTGGAAGACAATTGGTGTGAAGATTTGCATTGACTGAAATCACTGACCAGTTAGGGATAGTACAAGATTTTCATACTATATTCAGAGGTGTCAGTGTATGAACATTATGTATACATGTTTCATGGAGCAAGTGATAGTTACATATAGTGAATAGCTGGAGGGTGTTAAATGTATTTTTCTCATCTTTCCAGTGTTTCTGTGAATAAATACTGTTTGTGTTTTTGTACCATGGTGATGTGTATATCATCATGATAAGTCTATGGTAGCCCTTATGTGCCATGAACAATAAAATGTAATGGATGTTATGGACATGTGATTTGTGCATGTATATGGACAGTGTCTGGACATGTAAACATTTGGTGTGTACAGTACTGTACTAGAACTTTTATTGCCAGATATATATTTTTTGTGAAAATATATATACTATATATTATTTCTTTTTCTTAATAAATTTTTGTTATTTAAATCAAATGTATTTAGTTTACATAATTTGAATTTCACTAGTCATTTATTTAAAACCCACACAGTTGTGACATGTATATATATATATATATATATATATATATATATATAATCCAAATAGAATTAACGTTGTATACAGATTACATAAAAAAATAAAAACTATAATGGTAGGAACAGTTCATAATTGTGTATTCACTAGTACTTTCATGCATTTACATCTTGCAATCTTCAGGTGAATGACATTACATAGCAACGATATTATGACGTCACTATTAAGTAGGGGAGATAAGTATGTTCATAATAAAAGGGGAGGTAATTTATTGTCTATTCAGTTTTGGTTTTAAAATATTGATGAAGTGTTCTTCTTTTGATGATCTGAATGAAATATCTTCATCAATACATTTAAAGAACGGGAATATTTTAAATATTGCTTTACCGCACGTGTCCAAATGGCTACTTAGAGGGATTTGTCTTGTTCTAGGATCCCTTATTTGTTGCCTATGTATGCGGACCCGTTCACAGAGACTGTTGCCTGTTTGGCCAACATACGATTCCTTACAACCCTCACAAGTTATTAAATAAATCAAGTTCTTGCTTTTACAAGTAAAGTTCCAGTTCGGTTTTACCGTTAGCAATTTTATTGATTTACCAGTCTGTAAATAGGCGCATGTCCCACACCGCGTGTCATTACATTTTGTGACTTCAAATGTGTGAAGGGTGTTCCTTTGTGTATCAAATTTAGATGTTGTTAGAAGGCGTTTCAGATTCTTCTTACAGATGTTCTGAGAAATATGGATAGACATTCTATTTTAGAAGAAGACCTCCATGGAAATATCAGAGATCAAATCAATACTTTATCTCAAAACTTGTTGTCTAGAGACAACAATATTCAACAACAAAATCCGAACATGGATCTCTGGCGGGAGATAAGTGAAATCAATCTACAAAAAGAAGCGTACAAAAAGAAAAATCAAATTAACAAACTCTGGAAGAGAAGTTTAAACTACAGAAAACAACAATTCTGGAATTCCTACAAATGTCAGCAATATGCGACTACATACAACGATTGGATCAATCGGGATGTGCCGATCATTCCAAAGAAGTACATTATCAAAGAAATAAAAGGGGAACCACAAGAAGAAAAAGAACTTCGTTGGAATTTAATGCTCAAGAGATTCGAGACAGACATCTCATTGATTGAAAGGAAGAAAACCCGATTTGAAACAAACTATAAGAATAAAGATTCCTCAATGAGAGATGAACTTTCTAAACTTGCGTCAGGTACAATTCTTGACACATTAATTGAACTTTGGAGAAAAGATACATCACGGGAGGAAATTAAATCTATCTCTTTATGGGAGCCAAAAGGGAATTGGCTCACTAAGTATGCTTCTACATACGGAAAGGAAGAGACGAAGCCACCGGTAAGTAGAAGAAAGAGAAAACCAAAACAGAAACAAAACCTTCAAAGCATGCATGTCACACCAGTAGTACAAACGACAACTCCTTCTAACGGAAGGAATAATCATCGCAGATTGAAAGGTAGAGACCGATAACAAAGCCAAAATCGTTCTGCTACACTGCCTCAAACACGACCTAAACTGTATTCAGAGGCAGTGAAAAGCACAATACTAAAACAGGTCAGGAATAAAAAGCCACAAAATAGACAATCCAATACCTTTGGACACATACCAAGAATCCGTGCAAGGCCGAATACCAACCAAAACGGTCCACCTAGAGGCGGGAAAAAGATTTATTTTTTAGGAAAAGGTCACCGAAGCCAGATAGAGAGAAACCACCAACAGAGGAAACAACCTCGAAAACACTGGCACAGTTGAGCCCAAAATTATAAACTTATCAAACCGAAGCCTTGATGAAAATGAATTAAAAGTGCTAAACAGTTGATTGAAATTCACTCCGACCCCGAAGCAAAACAATGAAGAGCTTAAGACTGATATTAATTCTTTTTGTCGAAGACTAAGGCTTGCGGAATATTTTGTTGAAAAAGATTGTCCAGAAGATGGATCATTACTAAGAAATAAATCTAACTTCACCCCCACAAAAGGCCAGGATTATCATCTAGATAAATTTATAGATTTCCTCACAGAATTCCCTCTACAAGTGCATAACCAACCAAAATATAATATTTCGAACGAAGAAAGAAAAGCTATCCAACGGTTATGCGACGACGAATCTATTGTGATAAAACAAGCAGACAAGGGCGGTGCAATAGTTATAATGGATTCTAGTTATTATAAACTAAAAGTAGAGGAACAGTTAAACGATACAGAGTTCTACAAAGAAATTCAAACGAACATGGATGTGTCAACATTAAAACAAATAAGAAAACTTATAACCACATCATCTTCATCGCTAACAGAAAAGGAAACAGAAGCTTTAGTCAAGTTTGAATCGAAAACAAGTAACTTTATGGACTTCCGAAAATACACAAATCTAAAGAAATTCAAATAGCGATTGCAAATCAAAAATCTGCATACATACAGATACTGCAACCAAAAGACCTAAAGCTGAGACCAATCATAGCCGGCCCTACTTGCCCGACACATAGGCTATCTAATATGATTGATCTCATTCTCAAGCCACTGTGTCCTCTAGTCCCAAGTTACATCAGGGATGACTTAGAATTTTTAAACCACATTCCTGATTCAGTAGAACAGAATGCACAATTAGTGACATTTGATGTAACATCCCTGTATACAAATATACCACATGACTTAGGGATAGAAGCGGTAAAATATTGGGTGGAAAAACACAGAGACAAAATCGATAATAGATTTACAACAAACTTAATACTTGAATCAATAAAAGTAATTCTAACCAATAACTCTTTCTATTTCGATGGAAAACATTATCTACAAATTAAGGGCACGGCCATGGGCACAAAATTTGCCCCAACATACGCAACCTTAGTCATGGGATATTTAGAAAACCGCCTTTACGAAAAACTATTAACTGAAATGAATATGGAAATGGCCGAATATGTACACAATTCTTGGAAAAGATATCTAGACGATTGTTTCATTATATGGAATAATACAGCTGAAACTTTACAGATGTTCCATGATATCCTTAACAGTCTTCATAGTTCCATTAAATTTACCATAGAAAGCAGCTCTGATAGTATCCCATTCTTAGATATATTGGTGTGTAAAGAAGGTACGAAAATAACAACCGATATTTATTATAAACCAACAGACACACATCAATATCTTAACTTTCATTCCTGTCATCCATCGCACATAAAAAGAAATATACCATACTGTCTAGCACGTAGGATTTGCACTATGGTAATTAACCCGGAAAGAAGAAATAAAAGACTAGAAGAACTAGAAACATTTCTACGGGTACAGGACTATCCAAATCTACTTATACAAAATGGAATCCAAAAATCAAGATCTATACCACTAAATGAACTAAGGGCTACTAAATCGGAACAATCAACCGATAGTAACATTCCGTTTGTATCAACACATAATCCACACAATGTTGACATGATGAAGATTATTCGCGCAACAACGCCTCTCATTCTAGGCAGTGACAGGATGAAAAATGTCCTTGGAAAGCACAATTTACTAAGAAGCAAACGTCAGCCAAAGAATCTGAAACGCCTTCTAACAACATCTAAATTTGATACACAAAGGAACACCCTTCACACATTTGAAGTCACAAAATGTAATGACACGCGGTGTGGGACATGCGCCTATTTACAGACTGGTAAATCAATAAAATTGCTAAATGGTAAAACGGTAAAACCGAACTGGAACTTTACTTGTAAAAGCAAGAACTTGATTTATTTAATAACTTGTGAGGGTTGTAAGGAATCGTATGTTGGCCAAACAGGCAACAGTCTCTGTGAACGGGTCCGCATACATAGGCAACAAATAAGGGATCCTAGAACAAGACAAATCCCTCTAAGTAGCCATTTGGACACGTGCGGTAAAGCAATATTTAAAATATTCCCGTTCTTTAAATGTATTGATGAAGATATTTCATTTAGATCATCAAAAGAAGAACACTTCATCGATATTTTAAAACCAAAACTGAATAGACAATAAATTACGTCCCCTTTTATTATGAACATACTTATCTCCCCTACTTAATAGTGACGTCATAATAGCGTTGCTATGTAATGTCATTCACCTGAAGATTGCAAGATGTAAATGCATGAAAGTACTAGTGAATACACAATTATGAACTGTTCCTACCATTATAGTTTTTATTTATATATATATATATATATATATATATATATATATATATATATATATATATATATATATTCAGAAAAAAGCAATTATGGAGAATTGATATGTTCACGGTTTGATGTCAACAACAGGTACTCTAAAACTAATACTAGTATCGGCTATATTTATTTTAATTTAAGTTCATTTAAAAACACAAGGCAAGTTGTACCTTGAACTTTTAACAGTTTGTCTCGTGCTCCTTCTTGAACTGCATGTGATACGATTTTCCGTTCAGAACTTTGAGTTTTGAATCCTGTTTTATAAATGGATATACACAGTTCCAAAGTCAAGCCGACTTAAATCAGCTTATACGTCAAACGAAACGGGGCGTGTTTAACAGTTTAATCCCCAACCTTGGAGACAAAAGTTATGAATGAATTAAACCAAGGATAGTATACATTACAAATTTACTTTGTATTAAAATGTTTAAATCTTATAATTAATATACATGCCCCTTTCATTCTAAAATTCGATTTAACACGTGGCGGGTGTAACGAGCTAATTACGAGGCGTTTACCCTTCCGGTGCACCCGACCACATCTTGTGTAAGTTCCCCTCCTTGTTTTACTTAATTTGCCACAGTTTTTAACTATACATTGGGATTGTGATTTGGGCATGGATTAGTATTTTTGATTTGACACCAATGACAAACTGATACTTTCATCAACTTAAAGACGACTAAATCATCGAAGTGATGTTGGACGACCAGAAAAAGTCGGAAATACAGCAAGATTAAGAAGTAACCTAGCTCTAATTTAATGCCTGGATTTGATTAACGTTGACCACCAGAAGAAATTATGACATTTGGAAGTTTATCAAACATAATGTAGTTTTTTTAATTTATAAAAGGTAAGAACTGATATGTTGTAACAGTGAATGTTTTTCTTCAGATAGGGCCATGTTAACCAATAGATTTGTTCCTAAACAGAATAAACCCACTTTTGTATTTCTATTCAGTTTAAAATTTGAGCTTGATTATTACTAGATATTTCATCCTTATTGTATTGAGAACAGACTTGCGTTTAAATAATTTTTAAAGTATCAGTTAAATTCAATACACTACACGCACCGAATTAAAAGAACTAATTAAAAGCAAACATACTAATCCATGCCCGAACCTTATTAATGTCGATACAACTCTTAAATCAAATTGTTCATATAAATAGATACAATCATAATAATAACATTTTTTCAGTATCATATTTTTTTTGTTCCTCAGAATCAACTCTCTTTGTCGGTCACAATGCATATTCCATCTTTGTTGAACACATGGGAACATATATCACTATGGGCGCAATAACGGAATAGTTTTCTATTGGAACGTTCAAAACATATTTATGATAATAAGGTAGTTGCTATCAGCTTAAAGTTTATATATGGTTAAAGATTATAATGTGTGTATTGTTTCAAATATTAAAACTTTTGCATGATCATTTTAATCTTTTAAACTGACGTATATGAATGGGTATGCAAAACGATATCTCGAATTAGTACCATTATTTATATGTATGTACGAAATGCGAAATCTCGAAATTCTTATTAATTGAAAATGATGTCACACAATTTAAGTGGCGAGAAAAAAATCATCTTAAAATTGCAGATGGGGGTAGATTTAGAAAAAAATCAAAATTATAACTACAATATCTGAAAATCTATAACTTGAATTCGACAATAAAAAAATGATTGTTTGAAAATTAACACACGTAAAACTTCTGAAATATCAAATTAAAACACATACATGTTTTATTGAAAATAAATAAAACCTGTTTTTAAAATCTTAGCCTGTGACAGACTATAAAAGGCGTTCTGTTAACACTGGTACAGCAAGCTGATAGAGATACTGTTCAGTGGATTCATCTTACCTTGTAGCTTAGTAATACACTTTAGTGTTGTTATACGTGATGGCGATAACTATTGTTTTGTGTACTTCGTGGTTTTTAGAACATAAAATTAATAAAAGACATTAACTTATTCATTGACCTAAAAAAGAAAAGTATACAAAGAAATGACTTGTGATATAGGTAAACGACATTGACCTGTCTGCTTTACCTTTCATAGGAATATTCATATAGGAGGGTCCACCCAATCAATGGTTAGTGTTAGTGTAAGAACACGGGTTTACTCTATGAGGTATATGTCATGATGTATACAAAATAAACACCTGTGTTCCCTATACACAGATGTACTTGGTCCGTGATACATATTTAAATGAAAGAGTCAAGCGGACAGGTCAAAGTTGTTTGCCTATATAAAACTTTTATAATGTCCCAGAACAAAACCCTACAATTTGATAATGACTTGTTTTCTTTAATTCACAAGCAAATTGAAAAATACAGTGTACTTATTCAACTTAATCACATGTATGATGTTCTACTGAAATTAGCTAGTATACATATTCTTCATAATTTAAATTTCATATTTACACTTGTTCGTTAGGCTTGCTGAAAGGAGTCTTTGTTTATTATCTGCTTTTTAAACGTAAAATTTCACATATTAAACTTTCACCCTTCACTCAATCATAAGCTTAAAGTTCATATTCAAATTGCCAAATACCACTTTGTTTAATTTTACCATTAAATAAATCAAAAATTTGTGTTTCACAGTTTTTCACTAACATATCTAAAGCTACATTGAATGTCAGTTATAAAAATGTCATCTACCATTTTCTTAATGTATTTTATGATTAAATTTTAAAAAAGTATGAATTATAACATTTGTAATCAATTATTACACCCACGTAATGATACATTTGAAAGTCTATGCCATCAGTTATGACGCCCACGAAAGGCTACATTTGAAAGTCTATGACATCAGTTATGATGTCCACAAAAGGCTGCATTTAAAACTCTATGACATCAATTATGATGCCACGAAAGGCTACATTTGAAACTCTATGACATCAATTATTATGTTTACTAAAGGCTTTATTTGTAACTCTATGACAAACGTGATTACCTTAATTTTTGTATTGTCAAATTTCCTTTTCTATGCAGCAAAATACCTGCTTCTCCTGCTTATGGTATCTTTGTTTCCCAATAAATACGCTATGGTAGAGCTTGTTCCCACTGAGGGGACTCTGTATAACGAAGTAGGCTGCTTGCAAAAATGGTTGACCCAGGGATATTGCAAGCCTAGGCTTATCAAGACCCTCAAAAAGTTTTTTGACCGTCATCACAATATTGTTGATAAGTTTGATGTCTCTGCGTCCAGGATTGCCCTGGATATATTTGACGTCCCATAGTTCCACGTTCCTTTCACACAATTTTGATAACATACGTTGCAAGTGTAGCTAGCTAAAAGGATGTGCTTACCCTTCAAGAGCTCCCGGCCTCACTTGCCTAGTGGAAGTTCTCTTGTCTAACCTAACTCGTCAGTTCCAAAGTTTATACTTTGATTCTGGATTGTGATTCCGACATTGATTAGTATGTTTATTTTTGATATGACAGAAAGTTATATACCCAATATCTTACTTAACTTATATTAACTTTACTGGCACCATATGTCCCATATTAGGTCATTAACATAAGGTATATCAAATTTATCCTACCACAAACTGAATTCCTAGAATAAATAAAGTAAGGTAAATTTACGAAAAGAAAATTATCAGTGTACATGAACCGTCCGTCTGATTGTTAAAAATAACGGTCATTTAGATGGACGATGATGATTGTCGGTGTTTAATGTCCACATGTGACGGTCGGTCAATGTGCAGACTCCACAACACAACCACAGAAAAAAGCTCAGAATGAATTACAGTTACTTAGATAGCCATCTGTTCCAGAAAATAGAAATCGATACTACAATTGTCTTTGTCAAACAACTGAAAACACCCAAATTTCATTCGTCAAAGATTTGAAGCATACATTTCCTTTAGAATCAAAATATTAACCATTTTTACTGTGATCCAAACCTACATGATGCTAGAAACACAGAGGTTTTTTTAAGTTTAAAAAATATAGAATTTATACTATAAGATTCAAATAATAAAGTTAACTTTACGTTTTGATAATGTAACATCGCAATACATTTGAACTTTTCAATCAGTTAAGAACACAGTTTATCATCTTTGATACAATCTAATATTTTCCCAATCTATATTTGTCTTTTCATTCCATAAGTGCCGTTTATCATCTTTGATACAATCTAATATTTTCCCAATCCATATTTGTCTTTTCATTCCATAAGTGCAGTTTATCATCTTTGATACAATCTAATATTTTCCCAATCAATATTTGTCTTTTCATTCCATAAGTGCAGTTTATCATCTTTGATACAATCTAATATTTTCCCAATCTATATTTGTCTTTTCATTCCATAAGTGCAGTTTATCATCTTTGATACAATCTAATATTTTCCCAATCTATATTTGTCTTTTCATTCCATAAGTGCACTTTATCATCTTTGATACAATCTAATATTTTCCCAATCTATATTTGTCTTTCCATTCCATAAGTGCAGTTTATCATCTTTGATACAATCTAATATTTTCCCAATCTATATTTGTCTTTTCATTCCATAAGTGCATAATTTTAAGATTATTTGTCTTGTCGTTCGTTCTATTTGTAATTTTGATATTATTTGTTCTTGTAGGCAGATTAATATTACGGAATATATATTCATTGTTTCCAAATCCATATATATTTTTATAAATATGTATGCTGTCATGTATTTGTAATTTATTGAATTTTTATCACCAAAAACACCGTTTCAGTAGAACAGTAAATGATGACTTCGTATCATATCATTGGAAGTGGTAATGTGAAGCTTTTATGAGACTTCTTCAGGCTCCAAACCCAAAAATTATTGGTAAAATTCCATTCATTGGTATCTTAAAGCAGATCCCTAATTACTTAAAACAACGTAAGGTACTCAATTAGAAACATTTAAAACAAGTAACCTTTGTTTACAGGGCCGTTTAAATTCTCATTGGTCAATCAGCTTTTGATTTTTGACCATACCCTGCTGTTAAACAAATCCGTATACATATTTAAATCCGTACACATTTTTTTTCTGTTCCAAATCGCAAAGTTCGTGCAATATTACACAGCCACAGAAATTTGATACACAAAACAACAAACATAATATAGAAAATACTTGATCAGATAAGTTTTTTAAAAAAATTATTGAATTAAAACATTGAAACATGATATATACAAGGTTACTGTTTACTTTGTACTCTTGCGCAATGTTAGATACAGGCCTACCGCTGAAGTACAATTACGTGCCGTCGTGAAATAATATTATAATTATATATGTATGCCGATATAAAATTTAATTCTAGAGATCATTAGTATTTCCTCATAGTTAACGTTAATATACGGAAGGTAAAATATTGTGTGTAATTATCACTGGTGAAATTCTATGGAAAATTACTTGCTGCAAGAAAAACCCAATTTACTGGTCATATATATGACTCTTACACTTTGTAAGTTTTAACAAAATTATGTGTTCTCTCAAACGAAACGGAGTGTTTTAAAAGATTTAAAACCCCCTACATTGAAAACAGAAGTTATAAATAAAAAAACTAGGGAACGTATACATTAAGAAATTACTTTGTATCAAAGCGTTTAAATCTTATAACGAATAATTCCAATTGGCAAATTGAAATTTCTATCATTTATAGATCACCAAATAAACAAAGTATTGTTAGACAACAAAGAGACATCAGAAATACTGTTAGATTGTACAGTTTCCTAGCACTTACAGAATACCTGGATTTGATACAACGCTAACCACTTGAAGCAATAATGACAATCGGAACATTATCAAGATTACTCTTTGTTTTGATTCTTATGAAAGGTAAGTACAGAAATATTGTGCCACTAAATATGTTTCTTTATTTAATGGTTTTTAAAAGTTTTCACTTTGCTTATGTGATTATGATTTTGACATGTGTTTGTTTTCTTTAGAAAGGACAACTATGACAAGGGAATTTATTCCAAACGAAAAAAAATAATTGTGTATTTCTTTTTGTTTATAAATTTGGCATCATGATAACTAGCTATTCCATAATCTATGAAGTATTTTTATACTTAAGCAAAATTACATTTATATGTTTTGTTACACCATTTTAATTCAATATGCTCCAAACACGGAGTTCAAGAAGAACTAGCCCTATTCATTCTGACCCAATTCATCGGCTAAATTGTTCATGTTGAAATTGGATATACATAAATACATTGTAAATATGGCATTTGTTTTTCAATTAATTCCATAGCTGCACCACATATTCTATGTTTCTGACATCTCTCTCTCTCTCTCTCTCTCTCTCTCTCTCTCTCTCTCTCTCTCTCTCCATTGCAGATTGCATTTGGTTTAACCCGGAAGTAGCTAGATTGAAATTGCGAAATAAACAGATATTTTAGTATTCTAGAATTTGGTAACAATCCGGAAGTAGCATAACTTCCTGCATTGTTAACAAGTCAAAACTTGGGTAGATAGAAACGGACTTGAAAAAGACTCAGTCGTCTTACTTAATATGTGTGCGTTACGTCCTTCATTTAATGGCTTATTTATTTTTTGTTAATTGCCAAGTTATTTATTTAGATGAAACTTTCATAAAAAAAACAATAAAAATGTTATATACCCAATATCTGAACACATTGTTACAGACCAATTACTAGTTGATCGTGTCATCAACAATTACATTATTGAGTTTTAATTTAAATTTTACTAGTATTTTGGACATGATTTATGTAGTTATTCACAAGCTTATGCGCATGTCATTAAGTCTGATAACGAAACTAAATGGATAAACGATGCAGTACATTGTTAAGTGCCTGTCATTTACATTTTGTTTAAATTGAATTACAAGATACATTCACGAAATAGTATGGTTTATTTAATTAAATTAAAACAATTGTATATAAATAAACAATACAAAGCAGTGGTCAATGCCAATTTACAATCCCTTCTTATTTATTCCATTTATGTGGATATTTTATCTTCTCGTAGTAATAAGCTACTTTTTATATTTTTAACATCATTGTACAGCATTAAACAATAAAAAACAATTGCATTTTCTCATTCCCGGTTAAGTAGTCTAAAACGTCCCTTATAAAAAGTTTGTATCCAACTTAGTTATGTAATAGAATGTGTATCAGTTACAACGCTTTCCATGGGTCAAGAACGAGCTGCCTCAATAACTGTGAAAAAATTTAAGTTTGGCGAGTCCATAAGTCCACTTAAGTGTTTTTATGTTGATTGTTCCTGCAAAGTCGTCTGGTTTTCTTCAATATCTTATTCATTTTGTGTACACACCTTTTCCCCTTTTCTTTTCTTCTTTTGAATAATCAGTTGCTATTTGGCATTTTATACTACATAATTCAGCTGCAGACACCTATTTTTATTAGTTTGACATAGTTTTGAATTTTGAATGGTTACTTACAGGTACATATTCACAGACATACAGGGACCAATTGAAAACGCCCTTATTTACGACTGCCGCTTATGACGCTGATATAAGACCTTATTGTGGTAATAATGACGCCATTACTGTGACCTTAGATATGGCGATGAGGCAGCTGATTGATCTGGTAATGAACTTTACAACCATGTAACTGTGAATTTGTTTCAAAAAATAAATACACTACACTATGGTAGAGCTTGTTCCAACTGTGGAAAGCTTATACAACAAAGCAAGTTTTGTTTTACAAATGAATTGTTGACACAGAGATAATACAAGCCTAGGCTTATTTAGGCCTCAAAACGTTTAATGACCGTCATCACAGTATTATTGACAAGTATGATGTTATAACTCTGGATATATTTGACGTCCCATTGTTCTATGTTCTTCTCTTTTAATTTTGATTACACACGTGGGGGCTGTAGCCAGCTGAACAAGAGGTGCTTACCCTTCCGGAGCAACCGGCCTTACTTGTCTGGTTTAAGTTTACGCGTTAAACCTCTTAACTTATCAGTTTCAAAGTTATAACTTTGCTTTGGAATTGTGTTTTGGACATGAATTGGTATATTTTTTATTAACATACTAAGAAATGCCACGAATCCTATGTACTTCAATATCGCTACACCTTTTTAGAAAAATGATTTGCGACATGAAACTTCTTTCAATGCTCTTTGTGATTTCATGAACTTAATTGTCTGAAATAATGTGTAATGAAAATACATGTAGATGTTTTAAACTTTAAAAGACAGTGTGTAATTTGTTTTTTTTTTAAAAATCTTGCCTTACCATGTTTAGTTTTATTGCTTTGTTCCCCGAATCGTTTAAACACCAATGGTTGTTCTATTTAATAAACTATTCTGCATCGCCATCGTAGTCATTTTTACATTGCCATGTGTTGTCTTTTAGACAAAGGTGTTTTATCAGAAATTCTCTATTAGGTGTTATTTTAAGCTATTTTTGATATCTTTTGTTTAAGGTTTTTTGACAATAGATTTTACTCTTCAAACTTTATATGATACATTTGTAAACATATGATTCTGAATTTTTAATTCAATCATAACAATACTGTTTACTTTGTACATGTCTGTTTCATTCCACGATTCAGGCTATTTACACCGTTGCAGTGTACACTGCCTTGTTTGATTTCAGGAAACACGGTATTTGCACGTACGTAGATTCATCATTAACCCATGCATAATTTAAAACCTGCCGCTTAGTCGCGTTATTTAATAAGTATTGTATGTCTGTCCGTTGAACGTAATTTGAAGTTATATTATTGCTAATTATCTTCTACATCTCTGGGTTTAGACCTCCTGTTGATCATAAGTATTGATTCCATAAAACTTGTATGATTGAGTGTTATTGAAGAAATATTAATAATAAATATATTTATGTTTATATTGACAGAATGAGCCGCTACAAATTATCAAAGCCAATATATGGATTAGAATGGTACGTATCTCAATGAGGGATAGGTTAATACCGCGTTGCACAGGAGAGCAATGCCCTGTTACGTCACCGAGGTAATCTACAAAAGGGCAATATCCCAGACGTCACCTAGAGAATTTTACTCTGAAATTATCCCATATTTAATCATTTATCCTTTTGGTATCTTTTCAACATCTTAAACATTTGGTTTCATAATTTGGTCCAAGCAATACTGATGAGGAATTGTACTCCGAAACGGCCGTCTAGTGCTGTGAAATTAGAACTAGTATAATATGTAGCTACGATCTAAATTAAAAAGTGAATATTTAACGTTTTTACAAAAACGGCAAATGAAAACTTCATTCTATGACATGCAAAATTTAGTAATGCATGTTAGTGACCACAATATACCTATATCTATGATCCTAACATTCAATTTCAGTATTTTTATTAGAATGGGTATGCGCTGATTTAAAGGCTAAAACATTTTGCAAGAACAATCAAAGAAAAAATTGAGTTTATTAAAAACGATTAATTGTAGTAATAAGTGTACTTAGTTTTAATAAAAAAAAATAATAAAAATACTAATCCTTGCCTGAATCAGAATAGAATAGAGATTCTACTGGAGATACACAATCCAGAAGCAAAGTAAAAACTTTAAAACTGAAAAGTTAGTTTAAACACGCAAACTTGCAATAGGGAAGTGAGGCTGGTTGCTCCGGAATTTGAATGGTAAGCACCGTTTAATATTAAAAAAGTGAATATTTCACGATAAAAAAGAAAAATCAAAATAAGTTTCTTAATATGACTGCAAAATTCAGAAATGCATGTTAGAGACCCCAATAAGTCTTTGAGAAGTATCCTAACAAATAATTACAATATTTCATTAGAAATGGTATGTACTCATTGAAAGGCCAAAAGCATTTTGCAAGAACAATTAAAAAAGAAAAACATAAATTGTAGTAATAATGTAGTAATAAGTTGACTTAATTTTAAACAAAAACAGACATACTAATTCATGTCCGAATCACACTCCAGAAGCAAAGTAAAGATTTTGGAACTGACAAGATAGGCTTGACACTTGAACTTACACCAGGTAAGTGAGGCAGGGTGCTCTGAAAGGGTAAGCACCTCCTGTTCAGCAAGCTACATCCGACACGTGTGTAAGAACTAATGAAAGGAACATGATACTATGGGATGTCAAAAATATCACATAGTAAATGACAACATCAAAAACATGGAGCGAGAACATGAGACAAAATAACCCAAGAAAATCTGACAAGATATAAAACAAAATGAATAAGCCAATAATAATTCAGATAATAGGTATTTTAAATAATTCCATTCAATTGATCAGACAAAAAGGTCATTTTACATGTAATTTGTTATTTTAAAGATATAATAGTGTGAAATGACTATAAATCATTTACTGCACCTTGAATGATTTCTTTATAAAATGTTGATGACATGATAATAAATTAAAAATGCGAATTTAAATTAAAAATTATAAAATAGTGTCTGATTTCTTTCGCCCTTTCCCTATTTGTAAGTTAATTCGCCGTTTTCAAAGTTTTTTTATTTTATTGTAATTTTGATATGAGCTTTGTTTGTTTTGGTACATATGATTTCGTGCCCACAAATCATTTCCTTATTAAACGATATATGAAGTATTATTCATTGGCTTGTGTGTCACGTAGAATTTTTATTTCTTAATCTTTTCAGAATTGGACCGATTGCCGATTAGTTTGGAATCCAGCAACCTATGGCGGTATTGACAATATTGTTCTACCTTATAACAAAATATGGGTTCCAGACATCACACTCTATGACAAGTATGATGCCATTTCTTTATTTATTGTGTTATATGTATGTTTGACTTTGTGAAACTGGTTCGATGGTAAAGACTAAATACATTTTTTATCTTTACTACCAGTCAGTTACATAATGCAGTCAATATATGTACATTCAGAACTAGTACTTACCGGATCTTATATTTGGTATGAGAATCAACCATCATGAGTTACAGACCAAGTTCTAGTTTCGTTCCGGTTCCCTGATTTTTGGTAAAATATGGAATGTGGACTTATAAAATTTCCTTTAAAATAGCAGTTTTCCGGACTGTTTTCTTAATTCTCGCAGATATTGAATTATTATTTGTTATATGAACCAAACATCATATAGAATATGAAATTGCAACTCGAATTGTACACCCTGGTGCCAAATGATATTTTACTGGTTGATCTACTATTTAATTATTATTGCCTTTTGTTGTTACAATGCTCTCATAACGTTGTTTTGGAATAAAGAAAGTGTCATAGCAATACTCTTTTTTAGAAAGAAAGTTATTTTCCAATGTCTTTATGAACTTGCAAAGTATAATGGGCTGTCCCAAATTGCATAAAATGCGAAGGCTTTTTAGACAGTCCATTAAAATTAATGTTATTGTTGCCGTCTTACTTTTTCCATGTTAATTTTAAACAAAATTGATATGTGCTGTTCGTGCACCTTCTCGTAAAAATGGGTCGTTTCCTGTCAGTCAACGAGTGCATTTGACATCTGACGCCATCACGTCAGCGCTTGGAACATTGTCTCTATAAATTTGCAAAGTATAGTCGATGTCAAATACTTTATTGAAGCAAAGATATTGCTATTGTAAATGTAAGAGCATCTAGTAGGGAATAGTGATGCTCGTTATCGCTTGGTAAGTATTTCTTCCTACAGCAACACTATGAAAGCATAATGAGTGTACACATTATGCATTTTATATCATCATGTAGGATGACTTTCAAATTGTTAAAGAGTAAATAGTATCGCTTTATTTCATAATTCGAATTCAGTATTTAAATTTATTAGTAGACGTGCGATTATTATGATTTGTTTCTTTTTCAGTACTGGAGAGACGTTTTTTGGAAAGGAAGATTTCCTGCCGAACATACATTCAGATGGGACCGTCATTTACAATTTCCCCTCTGTGGTTGATAACCGATGTATCGTCGACGTATCACACTTCCCTTATGATTCACAAACGTGCAAGTTTGTTTTTGGTTCATGGTCCTTTCATGCAAACGAAGTTGACTTTAAAACTAAGAATTCCAATGGCGATTTGTCAGCTATTGAGTCGAATGCCGAATGGGAAATTACGTCATTTCCGGCTGAACGCCACTCACAGATATACACATGTTGTCCCGATCCATTTGTTGATATCACTTTTTATCTAAACATGAAAAGGAAGCCAAAATTCTACATAGTGAACATAATCATACCATCAACACTGCTAACAGTTTTGGGTGTATTTGGATTTGCATTACCGTGTGAATCGGGAGAAAAGGTTTCTTTTGAAATCACTGTCATGTTATCTTTAGCCGTGTTCCAGATATTAGTGGCGGATTCACTTCCTGCATCAGCGGAGACAATACCATATATAGGTACGTTTTATCCATTTGATATCATGTATGTGTTCAAAATTTTCTATGTAGACTTCTGTATTTGGGCCTCGTTGATCGATCTAAGGTTCTTGGGCATAAGTTCGAATCCAATTATATTGCTAAGGTTTAATTTTTAAGGTTGCTTAACGAAAGCCAATGGTTATCTCCGGGTACTTACATTATCTCAACTATCCAAGAAGAAACGGACTTAATATTTAAATAATATCTTCTTTTATCAGCTCATTTCTGTAACTTTTCGCGTTGATGGCTAACCGGATATTTTCATAATATCACAGGAGTAAAAAGTGATGGGTGTAGTCGTACCCTTTACTATTGCTATTCATTTTTTGACCCAATATTTTAACCAAGCCATTCGTTTTATTTTGTGCCCAGACTTATAGATTTACTTCCTAACTGTAGCAATAATCCCCACCAATCATATACATCTGCTTAATCTTCGTGTTAATACAAAATCACATATTACAATATGATGAATCTTGGAATGCCCGAGTTAATATGGCATGTATGGGGTTCCTTTTAATTGTTAGAAGAAACTCCGCTATACGATATATATTCTTATACGTTGTGAAACGTTGACCAAGGTCCATTGATACTACATTGTATCTATTTAAATTTAAGTATTAATAAGAAAACTATTCGTATCCATGAGTTTGAAGTAAAAGAGTTTTTTCACTATGTAGCTATTACGCTACATTACCAATGATGTTTGCACCAACAGGGTCTAAATTTATTCATCCGTTGATAAGACTACGCAATATGAAATCCAATAGGAATCAATATATGCCTTAACTAATGTTTTCTTTTATTTTTGATTTCAGCTATATATTTTACATTTTCCCTTTTCTTGGTGGGATATGCAACTGTGATGTCGGTTGTAGTAAACATTCTTCATTACCGTGGAGAGGAACAAGAAATACCACGTATAATAAGGCGTTTATTCTTTGACAAACTATCTATAATTGCCTTTGTGAAAGTACCAAGGTCAAATAAAGAATTCGAATACAAATCAAATAAAGACAAGGTAAGTGCTATGTTAGAAAGACGTTAGTGTACCAAGCTGTTCCATAGGTTCTAAGTGTCTATCCGTGGTGTATACTAAAGTGTTTTCAAAGTCTCTCTCGATTTCACGGATGTATATTATGCTTGTATTGATGTATAACAATGTGTACTGTATTTTTTATGCATAGAAAGGTGTTTCCAATCCCCTTTTAATATATCCTTGATGTGCACTAAGGTGTCCCTAACCCACTTTCACTATATCCTTGATGTAAACTAAGGTATCCGTTAGAGATAGCTTTGGATTACTTAACACTGGTATATATTTAAACAATACTATATAAAATTATTTAATTATATCAAATGACTGTACAAGAAGGGAGTTTTTAATCAGTGATCTGAATATCTTGTTTTATTTTCGTATCCCATTTGCTTGCCGTGCTCTATATTGTATTGGTTATTAAGCAACATTTGCAACATTTTAAGCTACAAATCAAACACATACATACAACTGTGCGTCGAAATCACAACATTTATTATTTATTTTGTTTTCAGGAAAACGAGAAAAACGACAATAACAATGGCGTTATAAAAATGACGACTCACAGACAGAACGGTCACGTACCTACCCTTCCTCCTGTCGAACGTATAGAGACCGCCACGCCAGAGGTGACAACTGTAAATGAAAAACACATGAGCCATATAGAGAAAACGTTACAACACATAGACAGACAGATTTCTAGATCTGCGGAGTGGAAGAAACTGTCAATCATAGTGGATAGATTGTCGTGCTATGTTTACATATTTGTCGGTTTAATTGGAATGATTGTCATATTCTCATTATTGTCATCGTAACTCATGTGTCAATATCACTAAAAGGATGCATTAACCGTTTCCCTCCTGTTTTTGGGTTAAGCTTTAAACTGGAATTCACTGCTAATGCAATACATAGAGAGTTTGAGTTTGGTTGGAATAATTAAGTGTCGTAAAGTAACTGATCCGGTTCAGCAGTTTATTGGAAAACCGCCGATTTTAAAAATATTTTTGTATTGATGATATGCATGGAATCACTGAGACTAAATACTAATACTAAATCATACTAAATGATAAACAATATTGCATGTTTCTCGTAGCTTAATGATAAAAATATTATATAAAATAAACTATTTACAACTCCCGTTGTTCTAGGCGGGAAAATGTTACAGATATTCTTTGAACAAAGATCATTCGGGAAGTTTATGGGAATAAGGCATCCCGCGGGAAGGACTTTGTAATAATATGTGTGCAACAACCGAGAACAGTTAGCTGATTTACTAGCAGTTTCAGAAACAAAATTATCAAATATTTATTAAATCTCCTATTACAATATATACTCTTTTTCTAAAATAGTGTCGCATGTAGTCAAACAAACAACATTGACCTGTCCGCTTAACCTTTCATAAGGAATATTTATATACGGTGATCCAAAAAATACATAGGTAGTGTTATGATTCGCAGTAACTACTTTGTTTCAAATGACGTAGACGAAATAAACACCTGCTGTCTATTAACATAAATGTTCTGATCCATAATATATATTTAAATTAAAGGTCAAGCAGACAGGCCAGTGTTGTTTGCCTATATCGTAACAGTATTCTAATTTTAAACAAGATGTTATATTGGCATGATGATTTGTTCTACTTCCGGGTCTAGCAAATGTAAAAAAAATAACTCTAAAACTGGCAAATTAGGTTAAACACGTGAGCTTCCACCACGGAAGTGAGGCTGGGTGTTACGGAAGGGCAAGCACTTATATTGTGTTTTCTGGGTACTAAATGTAATGTGACCTCTCACTAGCGGAGTTAATGCAGGCGTCTTGGTTGTTTTTCGGAGATTTGGAAATGTAAGAAAAGCACCAATGCACGTAAATGATGATTTTTTTTCCTAATTGCTTGGGTTACAATTATGTTTTTATTTCAAGTCCTAATATGGTTTGGCTATTGCATCCTATATACATATAACAATCAATAGAATACTAACTGTATGTAACATGACAAGAGTGTTCGTAAAACCTCAGCAACCAATGCACTATAATGTATGTCATCTTATATAATTCATTGTATGTGCTTTTTGTTAGAAAATAATCTTGTCGGACACAACAGTGTAATCTTTATTTATTTTTTATTTAGAATGACCTAGATATTTTTTAAAAAAAAAAACAACGACGATCATTCAGATCTAATTCCATCATTACATTAAAACACCTAAACAAAACTTACAATAATGTCTTGTTGTTAATACTC
Source organism: Anadara kagoshimensis (assembly GCA_021292105.1). Taxonomy (NCBI): domain Eukaryota; kingdom Metazoa; phylum Mollusca; class Bivalvia; order Arcoida; family Arcidae; genus Anadara; species Anadara kagoshimensis. The sequence continues at coordinate 56,856,359 of CM037871.1, read as the reverse complement.
CTACAAATTATTGTTTGGTTCCATGTCATCGATTTTAGTATAAATCAATCACAGATCAAAACAATTTAATTTATAATCAAGAAGGGCGTGGGTGTGTAAAAAAAATTATTTAGTATTATTAACTTGTAGCTGTATATAAACGCACATACAGCACAGACTTGTTCAAAGTTTAATACTACTGAGCTAACGAATTGGTGCAAAATTACCAGCTCACCTCGGTCACTCATGTCGGTTAATTATCACCTATAGCTTGACATCTGATACCTATCTCAAGGCAGTATACATATAATGGCAACTCAGCATCCGAGCTTCGACTTCTTTTTCGTTAGCTTACTGTTAAACCTTCGACAGGCCTAACTGTACTGTAGTTCCGTTCGATTGATGGTGCCCGATAACTTATCTAAAGATTGATTTTTTAATTAATTATAAATATAAGCTGTATATGTATTATGTATTGTGTATCTGTTACTCAAATTGTTAGAATAACAGCCTGTCTAGTTGAAGGTGCCTCATTTTAGGTTCCCGGTTAGTTTTATAATTGTTTTATATGTTTTGATGTATTCTGATAATTTTAATGTTTTGAAGAATTAAAATTAGTTTATTTAGTATTTTCACAATTACAATTAAGGATCTAACAATTGTGAGACTTCATAATGTTCAAATTATGAGGGGGAGTCAGAAAGTTCATAGAACAGAACCCTGTTCAGCAAGCGTAAGCGTAAACACATTTTCTTTCTTTACTTATTTAGACAGCACAACATTTCGCCATTTTAAACACATCAAGTTTATTTGTCACAACATATTTGTGTAACTCTCAAAAACATTCAAAGCTGGTAACCATCAAACAATGATGGAAAATCAAAATGTTGAGTTTAGGGCAGTAATAAAGTTCCTCACAGTAGAGGGATCAAATGTCAAAAAAATTCACCGGCGAAAAGCCGAGGTGTACGGTGACAGTAGTCCTGCCTATTCCACAGCGGCAAAATGGTCAGCTGAATTTAAACGTGGGCGCACCTCACTGAAGGATGCCCCACGGTCAGGTCGATCAGCTGATGACATCACAAAAGAAATTGTCACGTCTGTGGAGACTCTCATCATGAATAATCGTCGAATTAAGATTGATGACATAGCTAGGGAGTGTGACATTTCACATGGAAGTGTATACACGGTTATCCACCAGCATCTTGGGATGTCAAAAGTATCCGCAAGATGGGTCCTCAGAAACTTTATGTGCAGGATCGCATCCAAAGACTCCAGTCAAGTCGGGAGCTTCTTGGCATTTATAATGATAACCCAGAGAGCTTCCATTTACGTTAAGTAACTGGTGATGAAACATGGATTCACCACTGGAACACAGAAATTAAAAAAGAGCCCATGCAATGGAAGCACCCTGGCTCACCCCCACCAAAGAAATTTAAAACCCAACCATCAACTGGCAAAGTCATGGCCACTGTATTTTGGGATTCTTAGGGTGTTCTGTTAATCAATTATAAACCTGTTGGAATCTCTATCACTGCGGCTTACTATGCTGATCTTATGAAGCAGCTGAAAGCTGCTATTAAATTAAAAAGGAGGGAAAAGTTGAGGGGTATTGCTTCTTCACGACAATGCTCCAGTGCACAAGTCAAGGATTGCACAAGCAGCGATTCGTAAATGCAAGTTTGAACAACTTAATCACCCACCATACAGTCCCGATTTGGCACCCAGTGAATATTTCCTATTTAGAAATTTAAAATCCCATTTACGGGAATCAGATTTCCTGATGATGATGGACTTAAGGCTGCCACAGAGGCATGGTTTCAGGACCAAACCGAAGGTTTATTTCAAAGGTATAGACAGTCTGAAAAGTGCATTTGCTAAGAACTAAGTGCATTAGGGTAATTTGGGACTATATTGAAAAATAATAATAAAATGTATGGTTTGTTGCGGCAATATATACCTCGTTCTATGAACTATTTGACCTCCCCGGCTAAGTCCGATATGGTTAGTCTAACTTGTCAGTTCGAAAGTGTTTACTTTGCTTCTGGATTTTGATTCGGACATGGATTAGTACGTTTGTTTTGATTGATAAGTATGGAAAAGCTTTTTATGTTTTTAAATGCACATATCTTTTGAAAACTGTTTTAGTCGAGTTGCAACGAAGTTGTACTCGGCTATAAATTTGGCGGGCGGGCGGGCGGGCAAATAGGTTTTCCGGACTTTTGTTTCTAATCGCTTGTAAATATTGAACTGATATTTAGTATGTAAGTCTACCATCATGAGTTACAAATCAAGTTTGAGTTTCATTCCGGTTCATTGATTTTGGTGAAATCATGGGATGTCGACTTATAAAATTTCTTTAAATAGCAATTTTTCAGGACTTTTGTTCCTAAACGCTAGCAGATATTGAACTGATATGTGGTATGTGAGTCTACCATTATGAGTCACAAGTCAAGTTTGAGTTTTGTGTCGGTTCAATGATTTTTCGTGAGATTATGGGATGTGGACTTCGGATTTTTTTCTAAATGCTTGCACATAGTGACTAATGTCCAATCATTGAATGCTTTATCTTGAATGTATGTGAATTTTGTCCATGTGGTTTTAAGTTGTTTTTTTTTTTTTTTTTTTTTTTTTTTTTTTTGATGAAATAATCTTCAAGGACTAAGGTTTAAATTCAAGATAATAACTTTTTATTTTGTGGTTTCTTTATATTCTTGCTGTTATTTAAAAAAAATATTCCAATGCAGATATTACTTTTTAAAATAACGGTTTCTTACATTAACCCAAGGTCAAAGGTCAAGTCATGATCTCCTTAAATGTTATATCTTGATTATATGTAAAGATTTCGACATGGGGTTTTAGTTTTGTTGTTGTCTTGCAATGTCTTTAATAATGTTAAAAGGACAAGCGCATAACCTAGTTTTTTACTTTGTGTTTTTGTCACTATTTAAGTCATTCATAAATATATTTAAAATCTGAATTTAAATTTATAATGATTTGCATTTCGTGGATTCGTTAGAATAGAAACATCGACAACAACCATTTATGACAATCTTTAGAGGTCTTTATCATGGTGCGGGTTTATTTCTGACATCCAGATCATTTCGGTCGACATAAAATTATCTCGACATGTTGACTTAATATCACGACAAGTCGAGATAATATAATGGGAATTTGTAATAGTAAAATAAAAAGTTGAGTAAAATAATACTACATGTCGAAATAGTCATGGTAAATATCTCGACAGAAGTCTCTCAACATATCGTGTTATTTATCTCAACTTATTTTGCTATTACAACTTTCCATGATATTATCTCGACTTGTCAAGATATTAAGTCGACGTGTTGAGAAAATTTCATGTCGGCTGAAATTACTTAGATGTCAGAAATAAGTCACCATTATGAAGAGTACAATTAAACATATCACAAGCTATATATAAGATTTTAATGTGATGACATCAACATGTAAGATGTCATTAGATGATATGATCGACTGGGGTATCATCACGTATGTAACATGTGATCATTTTAATTTATATTTTAGGTTTAAAACACGTGTTTTGGATCAATAGATATTTTAAATTTGCATTGTTCAGTTCTCGAAAGACGAAAATAGTGTTTATATATTGTAATCAAAAACAAACATACTTATCCATTTCCGAATCACAATCCAGAAGCAAAGTAACCTACATATGCACTAATCACCCTGCATAGTTGGCATAACACTGACAACAACAAAGGGTACCAGATATTTTTATTAATATATAAATGTAATAAATCAACTGATTTGATCATTGTTAACTATCTTACTGCATTTGTTAACATTTACGTAACAGTAACTGATGTTATCTTTAACAATAACGTGGCAATTACATCTGCGGTTCCAGTTCATCAGGTATGTGTCGTGTATTTACCTAGATATGTACAACCCTCGGGTATTATGGTTGTTTTTTTTAAATACGACCTTGTAATATTTGTTTTTTAAAACGAAGAAAGTTATGAAGTAAAGCATTAACTTAAATGTGGTTATTTTCCTTTGTTGATATTTAAAACCTTTTGAAAACTTTATCTTGGAATAAGGGGTGTACTTGACAATAATCAGAGTAACCAGAAGATGTGTGTGTGTGTGTGTGTGTGTGTGTGATCTTTTACTTATAAATGTTAGACAGGCAATTATTGTATACAAGTATACATGACAAAAATGGACATACAACGAACATTGCAAAAACAGATAGATATGTAACTTTGCTGCTTGTAAATAAATTGTTGACTCAGGGATATTGCAAGCCTAGGCTTATCAAGGCCCTCAAAAAAAATTAATGGCCGTCACCACAGTATTGTTGATAAATTTGATGTCTCTGTGTCCAGGATTGCCTTGGATATATTTAACGTCCCATAGTTCCACGATCTTTTCACTCCATTTTGATAATACACGTGACAGATGTAACTACAAAATGTAGCTAAACAGGAGGCGCTTACCCTTCCGTAGCACCTGGCCTAACTTCCCTGGTGAAAGTTTACGTGTCTAACCTAACTTGTGGGTTCCAAAATTTTAACTTTGCTTCTGGATTGTGATTCGTACATGGATTAGTATGTTTGGGTTTTTTTATTATTAAATAACTTCAAAATAGTCATTGTAACAAAATACAAAGAAACGAAACATGTAAATAAAACAATAAAAAACAAGGCAAGAAAGATGCAAAAAATTTTCTTGATCATCCTTTATTGATATTTATAATGCGGATTCGACACCAAGAAGAAAACAAGACAAGATAAGCAAACACTGATTATAAAACTATTCACTTTGGACTGCCGCGGTATTACAGTTCAGGATCATGTAAGTTACTTCTTTCGGAGATTGCTTACTATCATAAATACTATAATTACACAGAACTGTAGATGCTTTGTAGAGAAAATGATATAGAAACGACTCGATTTCCCTCGTCTGACATAGTGCATAGGCACAGCCTATGAAAACATTAATTATCAATTATCAACTGCACTTTTCAGCCGATAACTATGATCTATGTTTCTCTTGACAATTTTCAGGCAAAACTAACTTGTGCATTTCTACATTCATGTTTTTTGAGAGATTAATAGAATCCGTTACCTGTTTGTGATCGATACCGAAAGATCTCAGTCTCGGGTGATGTGATGTAACATATCCCAATCGAGGCTCTGTCGAGATTGGGATATGTTATATTACATCAACCGAGACTGAGATCATCTGGTATCGGTCACAAACAGGTGACAGAATCTATTTCTCGTACCATTGAAACGTTCATAACTGTGATAAATACAAAACAAAACACGAACCCTCATGGAGCATTTTGCATTGTTTTTGGGCACTTTATGTATTGAATAAATCCGCCCTTCGAAAATAATCCGATCGACAACACTTCAAATTTTAAAGATATCAACGGTTTGTAATCAATACAAATATAAAACAAATCTGACAATAAAATATTTTTAATAGAAAATAAAATAAAACACATATTTTGAAAAAAATAAAGAGACCCTTTGTTTCGATGACGTCAAGCACAATGACCGCAAACGTCATCCTGATGAGTCAATTGTCGCCTGAGGCAGTCCCAGACAATCTGGACAAGACAGAAAAATCTAGCACTGGTGTGCGCGTGAGATTTATCTGTCCGAGGTACAAGCAAAATATGTCAATTACAATTTTGTCATTAAGACAATCTCTTGCTATTTTAAAAAATTACCTTGAAAATGAGTTATGTAATTTTAACAAAACATGGATTACAAGATATAAATCTAATCTGGTAGTCATCTGGTGTGTTGAGTTTTGTGTAAATAATATCGTGTTTTAATCTACATTTAATTGTCTAATTATTACTAAAGTAATGAGTTCAGATGAGTTCAGCATGTTTAATGGTTTTATCGATTGTTGTTTATCTACATTCATTATGTAACCATGTTAAAATCTTGTATATTCAATAAATCACGACTCTAATCCATGTCCTAATCACAATCAAGAAAGGAAAGTAAGTAAAAGTAAGAAAGTAAAAACGTTGAAACTGACAAGTTAGGTTAAACACGTAAACTTCCACTAGGAAAGTGAGACTGGGTGCCCCGGAAGGGTACGCACCTCCTGTTTAGCTAAATACACCTGCCACGTATGTAATAACAATTGTGTGAAAGGACCACGGGACGTCAAATATATCCAGGGCAATCAACTTATCAACAATTCTTTGATGACGGCCATAAAACCTTTTGGGATCTTGGTAAGCCTAGGCTTGCAATATCCCTGGGTCATCAATTTATTTGCAAACAGCCTGCTTCGTTGTACAAAGTCCCCATAGTGGGAACAAGCTAATTAGACTTTAATGTTGTTCTTACTCATTCTTAACCAAACATTTTCCAGGATATATTTGATGTGCCATAGATCAATGATCTCATCGTTTAATTTTAATTACACATAGACGGTGCAATTACCAAGACAGCAGGTGCTTACCCTTGTCGATGACCCAACCTCACTTCCCCGGAGGAAGTTCACGTGATTGACTTAATTTGCCAGTTTCCTTAAGCTTTACTTTGCTTTTTGGATTGTGTTTGAACATGGGCTGGTATATTTCTGGTTACATGTAATTGAAATGTTAATAGTTTGGACAAAAAATCAAGCTACTAATCATGTATTTAAAAAAAAAACCCTTAAACATATCTTTTTTGACAAAAAATAACATATCCAGTTTTATCTAATGTTTAATCCAATCACTGACATCAATGATGATCTTACTGTATTCGTAGTAAAGACATTTTGTTTTTATGTTTTTATGCTTCTTTCGGATCATTTGCTATTGTTTTTTAAGCTTCAAGTAATTAACTAAATTAGTTTTAAAGGTTTTCACTTTGTTGATTGTGATTTGGACATTGTCCGATATGTTTGTGTGTGTTGAAGTGTGGTTTGTAGTAAAGACGAACTAAGAAACTGCAATTTATTCGTATGGTTGTTCATCTCTAAATTATTTTTCTGTCTTTTTGATATCCTTGTAGTAATTGTTCATAGACGAACAAAGACACTGTAATTTATTCGTATGGTTGTTCATCTCTAAATTATTTTTCTGTCTTTGGGATATCTATGTAGTAATTGTTCATAGACGAACTAAGACACTGTAATTTATTCATATGGTTATTCATATCTAAATTATTTTTCTGTCTTTTTGATATCCATGTAGTCATTGTTCATAGTTTGTCAGTCTTTGAGAGGTCAACAGCTCATATGCACCAGTAAACTTGTATAAAGTCAAGTTAAATATAAATATGTATTTCAAACCCTACAAGGACAGATTGATCTGATAGATCTTGTATATTACAGTTATCACTGCATAATCTGCTGATAATCCGTCTACAACCATTAACACATAACCTTATGATAATGTAACGTTAATCAACACCCCGCAATAATATTGATATTTTATGTCAACACCATGATAAAGCTCATTGCATTTTGTAATGTTGATATAGATCTGTATACATCTACTATGTCATAACACCATTGCAAAATTATAATTAAAATTTTTGTTGTTGTTGATGTTATTATTATTATTATTATTATTATTATTATTATTATTATTATTATTATTAACACATGGAGTAATAGAAGACGCTAATACCCGAATAACCTTATTATATGACCGAATTTTTCTCATCTGCATTGGTATAAATCGGATGCTTTTCCTGAGATCTACCCGAGCTTAACAACAGCGGCATGGCGTTGTGACATTTGATATTTCTCATTTTTAATGAAATGAATTTTCAAAAATTAGCACACGACATTCCAAGGTACTGATTTTTTTAAAAACATGTTCATGAAATTATCAAAAATTTTCCACGAGACAATTGGTTTTTTTTTTTTTTTTTTGCTTACCCTTGACACACATTTTGTGCCCTCTCATAATTTTTACATAACATATAGTAATCATTGATCATTGATCATCAGTTCGGTGGTCATCAGATCGTCAGTACGATGGTCATCAGAAAGATATTAATAACATTTTGATTCTTTTAAAAATTGCCAATTTACGAAATAATTGATAATTCATACATGCACAAAATACTATAATTTATCATACAAAACATAAGACGTTTCTTTATTCTTCAGTAAATCACGGTTTTGATAATATGTGCAGATTATACTAATCTAGATCACATGTAGTTGATGCTTTATGTAATATATACAATAAGCAGACAATTGTAAATCGTGTATTTTATTTTTTATCATTTGATCTAGGACCTTCAGATACCTATCAGGATTAAAATTATCCAAATATAACATGTAATGACCACATGTACTTCATACTTCATATACTTTAATAACGACGCAAATTACTAAATTATGGGTTTTAGTTGGAATTTGGGTTAGCATCAGTTGTTCTCCTTGAGCTTTCAGTGTCGTAACGGTATCACTGTGAAATGTAAGTCATGTAGTCCTTCGATGCCGTATCACTGTAGGTGTTGCATATTAACAAATAATTCACGTACATTACCCAGAGCGCACCGCAACAGGTAAAAAATTTCTGCCACTTAACATTTATAAACTGTTGACGTCACGAAATAAATGAAAACTATGCCGTAAAACCTCATACAATCAATAAAACCTTTCATTGCCAATTGGAATATCAATGAAGTACTTATCCTGTTGTATAAATAGGGTTTGCCATCTTTGATAGCCTTGGTAAAATATCAATCATTGCTTTTTAGAAACGAATTGCATTTTCGCAATTATTGTAAATTATGGTTTCATTTTCGTATTATTTTTCCACATACAGATATATAGATGACTTTATGTATCTTAACAATCCTAAATTAGAAGACTATGTGAATGCAGTCTATATTAGCAAGCTTAAAATAAAAGATACCACTGATGCCACAAGTTCATATTTGCTTCATATCTAGACGTATACCTCAATCATGACGCCTAAGGAAGGCTACATTTGAAACTGTACGACCAACATGATGACTTCAATTTTTCTATTGTCAATTTTCCTTTTCTATGTAGCAAGGTGCCTGCTTCTGCTATTGATGTATTTGTTTCCCAATTAATATGCTGTGGTAGAGCTTTTTACTACTACGGGGACATTATACAACGATCAAGCTGCTTACAAATAAATTGTTGATATAGGGATATTGTAAGTCAAGGCTTATCAGGGCCCTCAAAAATTTTTATGGCCGTCATCACAGTATTGTTGATTTGTTTGATGTCTCTGTGTCCAGGATTGCCCCGGTTATATTTGACGTCCCTTAGTTCCAAGTTCCTTCCACTCAATTTTGATTACTTAAGTGGCGGGTGTAGCTAGCTAAACATGATTTGCTTACCCTTCCCTAGCACCGGCCTCACTTTCCCAGGTGGAAGTCAACGTTTCTTTTTTATTTTCTCCACATCTGCAATCATTATTTTGCCTGTTCAGGAAAGTTTTAGAGATTAGGTACGAAGTGGGTATGAGTTAAAGGTTAATTTTGCTTAAAAGAAATAATTATGGTCTAGGTAATATTTTATTTATGTTACACAATTTAAACAACTTTAGGCTTATGATATATTGACTATAAGTAAGATACGAGAACTGGCCACGGGATCACGAACAACACCTAAGTTGTTTTCTTATTACTTAAATCCCTGAGTGTTACAAACTTGAAAAGTAAATGGATCATGAAACTTACTTAACTTGTTTTTTTTTTTTTTTTTTTTTTTTTTTTTTTTTTTGAAAATACGATTTTGCTTAGTTAAGTATTGTTCGTGATAATCTGAGATTATGAGGTTTTTTTAATTTTATTTGTTTGTTTTTTTTTTTTTTTTTTTTTTTTTTTTAGCAAATTCTAGTCCTCATATACAACGTTTTGTTGTAATTTTTAATCCCAGTATTAATATGTCCTTATGAAAGACAGAAAAAGTAAGAAGTGACAGCAATAACTTTGCAAGACACTTGTACTGTTTTGTAATTGTTACTAGTTGTATGAATAATTAGGAAAATATATTTATAATCATATACAAGACGGTAAAATGTATATTTACTTATTATTCATATAATCACTTAATTTTATTACACACGTGGCGGGTGTAGATAGCTAAACAGGATTTGCTTACCATTCCGTAGCACCCGGCCTTAATTCCCTGGTGGAAGTCCAAGTGTTTGACATAACTTGCCAGTTTCAAAGTTTTAACTTTGCTTCTGTATTAAGATTCGGACATTGATAAGTATGTTTTATGATTAATAATTTAAATAATGAAAAGTACGAAAACTATGGCAACTAAAGATTTGTTTTCTTATTTCAAGTATTTCAAATAAACTGAAAGACTATTCAGGTGTATATCTATTATTATTATTATTATCATCATTTTATTTTTAAGCTCTCTTTTTAATCAATACCAGGAATCTCGGTTAATTATCATAAATATCAGGAATATGTAATCGATGTATTTCACAAATAAATGACATTTGAAGCAATATCTATTTTAGCCAGAATGATCCGTAGGGTAGAGGAAATGTCCAACCATTTTTCTGATGATCTGATATAGTAGAGTTATATAATACCATTGTTCTCTTCGATCTAGTGGGATAAATATACGTAAATGGACGAACAATATAAGTTAAATTGTCTTGTGATAACTATGATCTAACCAACGGTCTGGAACATACATCAAATCAACGCCATATTGTTAGGTTTCAATAACGGAAAACTCACAGGTTGTTACTCCACCATAAAGTGTATGAATTTTAAGCATTATTTTACGTAACATGTAATAATTTGTTGGTTTCAAGAAAAAGAAAAAGATAAGGTACGTCTTGTAAAAATTATAAGGTGTTTGCGGATTTCGAATAGCAGAAAAATTATTATTACTATTATATTATTATTATTATTATTTGTTATTATAATTATTTCAAAACCTATAATGTCGCATGATGGCGATGTGAATTGTTGTTTACTATAACAATGCACTTGTAATTTTTTATCAGACCTGTTTTTAATTTTGAGGCATTAGACCACATTTTCGATAATGAATTCCTAATCAGTAGTGCTCGACCAAAATTTGTGGAAATCCAAATATGTTTAAGATGTTGAAATAGAAAAAAGAAAGACACATTTTGTTTTTAATTTTCATTTTTAATTTTTATACATGTACCTCAAAAACAACAACATACAGAGATGAATGGGAAAAAACGTTCACATCCCCTTTTAAAAATAATTTCAGATACAGACAATAAATTGTTTAAACTGAACCGTCAGTATTGAGGGGGGAATGTTCCATATAACTAAATGTCCAATATATAATACTCTATACTGTATGAAATATTTGTTTTGTTGCAGTTATTAGTAAAGAAAACATGTTCCATCAAATTGAAGATGGAAAATATATACTTATACATATTAGCTCTTTGTATTCTGATTAACGGTAAGTACATGACACAATTTTGTTGTTTAGTTTTGCATTGATCTATTTTGATACATTATACCTTGTGAAAAATTCATGAATTTTTATTCGATATTAGGATATGTAAGCAAAAATCAATGTCACATGACTCTTAAATAAAAAATAAAAAAGAATTTTACGTAGGCAAGGGTGACAGCTTTTGGCATATGTAGCAAGAGATCGCAATGAAAAAGACCCAATTACAAAATATACCGCAGTACCGCTCTATGAACCCATTTGCATTTCCATTTCTCATGATCTTTGTCGGTAAAGTGTTTGCTTCAGATTTTGCTTCCATCGATGTTTCGAATACATTGATTGTAATTTAGACGACAAACTGAAAGTGCAAAAAGAAACAAGACCTGATATGTGACGGTCTAAATTAATACCTATACAAAACCTAGTTAGAAGTCTTTACTGTTTATTTCAATCATTTTATTGGCAGTGTTTTGCAACATTGTCAAGGTGAGAATTTTTGAAGTCTGTACAATCTCTACACCTAATTAATTGGCCCATATACTATTTTTTTCGCGGAAGGATTTGTACTGAACAGTGCACTCTTCGCACATTTTTTAAAACAATGACATGTGCTTCAGACATGAATGGGATATTGCCCAAGTAGCACCTGTATTGTTCATAAAAGAAAGAGAATATTTCAGGATCATAAAATATTTGTGACATATCATGTGAAATAATCACAAAACACGTGATAAACACAATAACCAAAGTTTCGTTATGTCACAGGCATGTAATTACGATTTCTGGTTTGCGTAATTATATAAGACGATAGGTAACGATTCGGTTTGATGTAATTAAAGGTTACCTCTGTTCTTTGATGTCAAATTGCGGATAACAGAATCAAAGATTTAGGAGAATATTGCAGACCTTGTTCAGACCACTGATTATGACTAATAAATTAAGTTTTAGTGACGAGTCTGAAAAAATCCGACGGACAGTGGATAAAATTAGTCATATGTATCGTATATTTGTAGGTGTGTGCTGCAAGACAATACGTGATCAACTTAAAAATGATTTGTTTAGGGATTACGATTCTGATATACGACCATACTGCAATAGCAACGAGGCAGTAAATGTGACTCTAGACATGGCCCTCAGACAGCTGATTGAAATGGTACAAGTATTCAATATTAATGAAAAAGTATAAAATAGCAGTAACGGCGTCACTTTTTTTTTATATTTTTATTATTTTTAATGACACATTACATGCTATAATCATACAACAAAAAGAGCATAGTATATAAATACTAACAGAAAGACAAATAAAGACATTTCTTAACACAGTTACATGTTTTATATATAAAGGGAGATAATTCAAATATTTTGGGTGCTTATAAGGTTATATTAATTAATTCCACATATGTATATGGTAGAAATAATGTCTAATACATATCTAATGGTAGTCTTTAATATTTATTATGTAAAAAATAAAATTGGATACACAAATGGTTAATTGCTTATTTCCTTTTAAGGAAACCCTAAAGAATTTTAAAGGTCATTTAGGGAGGGAGGAGAACAGTTATATCTTAAAACAAATTCATCCAGTGCTTCCAATATTTATCGTATTCTTGCCATTTACATTTCATAAACATAATATATTTTTCAATGAAAAAATATTCTTGCAAGTAGTTTTGTAAACTAAGTATGTGAACCTCTGATTTTTTCAATTTCATTTTAAAAATATAGTACTTAGTGTGTAAAATTATGAAGTTAATAACTTTATTTGCTTTTAATGACATGGTTTTTCCAAACAGGATTGATAGTAGATCAAGGTTTAGGTCAATTTGTAATATATTTAGTATCCAGGTTTGTAAATCATTCCATAGGGTATGTACCTTTGGGCAATAATAGAACATATGCTCTATAGATTCCTCTATATTCTTACATTGATTACAGGTTTTATCTGAAAAAATAGTTTTATATGTTAAATAGGAATTTGTTTCAACTATTCTATGTAAAATCTTGAACTGAAACCACTGAATTGTAGTATTTTGTGTTGTTTTGAATGGAAGTAAATATATGTTTGACCATTTCTGGTTAGCAATGTAAATACCTTGATCAGACCATTTAGATTGACTAGTTGGTGTTTCTATTTTACTTTTGGCAAGAATATGATAAATATCTCTGCATCCTTTTGGAGATTTTATTAGAATTTTAAGATTTGGTGGTATATGGCAATCAAAATAGCTGTTATTTAAGCTATTGTAGTCAAAATTACATTTCTTTAGATAACATCTATCAGTGGTAATCAAACTGTTAAACTCCAAAAAATTTGTGTTTAAGTTGTAAACATTTGAAAAAGAATCATAACAATATAAAATACCTTTCTCGTCAAACAGATCTGAAATAATTCTAATGCCATTATTAAAGTAATGCTTATAAAAAATAGTGTGTTTATCAATCATAATATCTCTATTATACCAGATTTGAGCATTTAGAATATCACTATCACTAAGAGGGGTAGTTTTATGAGTAAATAAGTTCCAGCTATTGAACACATCTAACCAAAATTTATTATTCAGATTATCTGTAAGTTCTGAGATATATTCTGGACCTAATTTGAAGATGTTATCTAGTTTACCATTACAAATAGTTTCTAATAATCTGTACCATTTTGTATTTGTATATAAAAATCTTCTGATCCATGACACTTTTAGAGATTTCAAAAATAAATCTAAGTTAATCATTTTTACACCCCCTTCTTCATAGTTTTGTATCATTACATTTCTCTTTATTCTATCCACCTTTGACTGCCATATAAACTGAAACAGTGTTAAGTTTAAATCATCTACAAATTTAGAGGAAGGGTTTGGCAGACATAGAAGTAAGAATGTTAATCTATTAGATAAAATGAGGGATTTAAGGATTGTGATTCTTCTTAGAACTGTGAGATTTCTTCTATTCCAAGATTTGATCAGTTTGTTTATTTCTAAAAGCTTATTATCATAATTCAGTGATTCAATTTCACTTATGGTTACAGAAAAATTAATTCCAAGCAATGTGAATTCTTGTGAACCCCAATTTAATTTCCATTTTGAATGGTGAAAAACTTCCTTTGAAAAATTTTTGCTACCTATCCAGATAACTTGTGTTTTTGAAAAGTTAATTTTCAAGCCTGAAATTTTGGCATAATAATCAAGAACATTTAGTGAAGAGTAAAGAGATTTGCCAGAACCATCTAAAAGAAGAGAAGTATCGTCAGCATATTACGATATTTTGTAAATTTCTTTGTCAATACAAATACCTTTTATATCTTTGTTATTTCTAATATAGATACCTAATATTTCTGCACATAGAAGAAAAATGTATGGACTCAATGGGTCACCTTGTCTACACCCCCTGCCTATTGCAAAGAAGTTGGATAAAAAACCACTTTGGGTTACTGATGATGATATATTATTGTAGAAAGTATTTACCCAGTGTTTTATAGAGTGACCAAAATTAAAGAAATCTAATACTTGTGAAATGAAATTCCATGATATAGAATCAAAGCTTTCTCAAAATCTATTAGAAGTAACATACCAGGTATATTTTTATCTTCAACATATTTCATGATATCGTATATTAAACGTACATTTTCTCCAATGTATCTACCTTTTATAAAACCTGTTTGATCTGGGTGGATCAATTTGTCTAACACTGTTTTCATTCTTTCTGCGATACAACCAGATGCAATTTTATAAGAAGTGTTCAAAAGACTAATAGGGCGCCAGTTTTTTAAATATTGCTTGGGCTTGTCTCCCTTAGGTATACAACTTATCACCTCTCTCTTTTGTGTAGTTGAGAGTTCCCCGCATGCATAGCCATAATTTAAAGAACGTATTACAAAGTGCCCCAAATCTATCCAAAAAAACTTATAAAATTCAGTGGTGTAGCCATCTGTGCCAGGACTTTTGTTATTTTTCATTTTCTTAAGGTATGACAATGTTTCTTGATATGTTAGTTCTCCATTTAGACTATTTGACTGTTCTTCACTTAATTTTGGAATATTGTAGTTTTTTAAGTCTTCAGACCAATTTTCACTGATATTTTCTGAATGGCTAGAGTACAAGTTACTATAGAATTTTTCTACTTCTGATAATATTTCAGCTTGATTAGTAATAAACTTTCCATCTCCTCTGTCAATTTTGGGTATTATTTTATTTATAAAATTTCTATTTTCAAGGTTACAAAAATATTGAGATGGTTTCTCTCCTTCGTCAATCCATTTAGCTTTTGAACGTAGGACATTTCCTCTCATTTTTTCTTCTCTAATTTTTATAAGTTCAGTTTTTTTAGATTGTAGTATGTCTTGATTTGGTAGGGCATTATTATTTTCTAAGGAGTCTATTTCTTTCACTAGTTTATCAATAGTTTTATTTCTACTTTTCTTAATAAAAGACGAATATGAGATGGTTTTACATCTTATCTCCATGAGCAAGGTTTCAAAGAAAAGTTGATCATTAATTGTAAATTTTATTTCTGAGTTAGGAATTTTGTCAATATTTTCTAGATTGTAAATAGGAAGGGAGTACTGTTTTTTAACTTCGTTAATAAGGTTTTTGATGTTATTTACATACAACTTATCTTTCAATAATGAATTATTAAATTTCCAAAGACCCTTTCCACGTTTGAATTCATTTAATTTAACAGATAGCACAACAGCAGAATGATCAGTTCTGTAACCAGATTCGACATTGCATTGTTCGAGACTTGGCATAAAATTGGAAGATACTAAGAAAAAATCAAGACGAGCTTGTTTGACAGGAGTTTTCTTTCTCCAAGTATAACGTTTTAAATAGGGATGGAATTGTCTAAAGGGATCTATTAATGAGAGCTCTTCTATAATTTCTTTTATTTTTTTGGTGGCATTTGGGTTGTTATTATGTTTATAGTTGTAAGTGTCTAGTTTTTGATCTAGTACTAAGTTAAAATCACCACAAACAATAAGGGTTTCATTTTTAAAAGTTTCTAATACATGAAATATTTCATCATAGAAGCAGGGATTATCTTCGTTTGGACCATAAATTGTTAATAAAGTTACATTTTTATCGCTAAATGAGAGGTTTAAACCCAAATAATTACCTCTTGGGCATTTCTTAATGGCGTCACTTTTAATCAACCAATATAACTAGATTTTTGCCCCATATGCAGAACCAGACTTCATTCGAGGTTAACATTGCAAAACTATTTAGGATAACACTACAGCTGATTTCAGAAAGACACTCAACCCCTAATTTCCATTGTGTTGTATTTTTATTTTATTCATACTGTTATTGTATTAGGTGTGGCGTTTTTATGGAAATCAGGGGGTGACGTTTCTTTGTGGAATGAGCTGTGTATACTTGCCGAGTAATATCGATTGCGTTTGAGAATAATACAAGGGTTTATTATCTCAAACATTATATGCACCAAAGCCTAAAGTTGAGGTTTGATAACCATGGTAATCAAGAAATATGCCAAAAGTGATTGAAGGGGATTTGTTTGTTCATTTCACACATGCTCGTAGATCTAACGTGTCTAGCCTAGTTTGCAAGTTTTAACTATGTTTTTGTGATTGTGATTCAAACATGGGCCGTTATAAATATTTTGGTCTTTAAATAATATTAATCAAAACAATTTGTAAGTTTCGGAAGTTGACAGATAATACAATTTTAACTTGTGAATACGTGTTATATTTATGGTATATTTATGTTTTTTCAGTATGAACCGATGCAAATAATCAAGGCTAACATTTGGATAAGAATGGTAATATATTTTGATTTATTGTTCTCTATTGTTAACGATGGGCTAAACTATGTTTTCCTCTCCAATCTAAATATCAGCGTTTCAGGTTCACGGCCAAATTATCTCCATTACACAATGAACTTTTTGATAGATATGATGTCTTCCGTATCCAAAATTATCCTGGATATATTTCACGTCTCATTGTTCTATGTTTCTTCATTATAAATTTCGATTTTACTCATGACTGATGAAACTAGCTAAACAGGATGTGCTAACCCTTCCGGGGCACCCCAACTCACTTCCCTGGTGCATTTTATCTTTTATAATAGTTATCCCAGATATGACATACTCTCCTCTATCATATTTGCACATGGTCAGTATAACTTGCATATTTTCGAATAAAATCCTTCAGATTTTAGTCTCATTTTCACAACGGTAAATTAGTGACACTAAAGCATCGGACTACTTTTGAAATGAAAAAAATAGAAAGACCAAAATGTATTCACTACATTTACCTAGTGCAATCCTTCCAATCATAAAGCATAGCAGATACTTTATTTTGAACAATATTAAAAATTAAATTAAATGGAGAGTAAAGAAGTGTGTAAGGTAGAATTTTTATAGGCATCTAGTAAATGTTAGAAAATGCATTGTTTTTTGGACGTACACAGGGGAGGCGTATTTAAACAAGACACGAATAGATAGCACATCTATGTTAAGCACAAAATCAACAGGAAACATATCAGGATGTAGTTTAGATAAACAATTAAAAAACTTAATTTCCTTAAGTTGTTGAAGTCATAAAATTTCAATTTATGTTTCGTTGTGGTTTTATCGTTCCCAAAGCGGAAGTCATTAAAGGATTGAAATTGGGCACTATATTTAAATGTGATTTTACACATTTCCTAGATATATACGTGATTGTAGCATGACAGCCAGAAACGGCGGAGCTCACTCTCCTTGACACTTCAACTGACCTGTTATATTTCTATACTGCGAAAGAGCAGTTACCATCATGGTTCTATTTTTTTTCATAAACAAAAATTTGAGAAAAAGAAAATGTCTTACAGCTAAAGATGTGTTCCTCCGTGAAATGTTAAACATAAAAAACAAGACCAAAAAAACCATGATGATGCTACAGAAGAAAAGAACCAATTAAAAACTATTACGCATGATATATAGGATTGATCGACCTCATTGCCCTGGTGTAATGGTTAAAGTGCACATGTTTTACTTTATTTGCCAGTTTTCAAAGTTTATCTTTGTATAGGGGTTTTGATTGGTTAATGTTCACGTATCATTACTTGCTAGTTTTCGAAGTGTTCCCTTGCATAGGGGTTGAAATTTGGACAAGAATCTATGTGTTTTTTTTTATTTACTGATCATGAATCTCCTTAATATGAATAGAGATAATGATAAGAGTCATAGTTACTTCATAGTAATAGTCCTTATTTCAACAGTCTTCGACCTCTCATTGCGAATACTTATAATGGTCCCTGTAACGTAAATCCCATTCTAACACCAAGTTGGTGTGTCTACTTCATTCTTGTAGAAATGGACTGATTGTAGATTAACATGGAACACTCAGAGTATGCCGGTAAACCAACCTCCTCGTTCCTTATGCCAGGACTATGGGTGCCTGATTTGACACTGTATGACAAGTGAGTATATTCATTTTTAGATTACCAGTGTTCTAAAGTAAAAGCTAGTTTATCTTGTCTTTGGTTTGGTCCTCTTATATGTATTGTTAGAGAATCTGAGTACAAAATTGAAGTGTCTGTGTCAGTCTAAATATAGTCATTAAATAAAAACGCATGTTTGAAGATAAAAGTTTGAAAATAAAAATATAAATTTCTTTACAATGTATTTAAAATAAAAATGAGATGTTCACAATTTGTCACAACTGTACACTTCATTTCGAGTAAAATTTTAAAGAAATATAGCCGCAACTGCCAAATACAATTATATAATATCTGTTATCGTAAATGGTTGACAATTTTTCTATATGTCTTTTGGTTATCGCCATCTATCTCATCCCATACTGCAATAGAAATATTCAATTACATGCCATCTTATATGTTAATGACTACCATATCATGTTTTAAACAACGTCATTATTAATTACATTTTTTAGCACTGGAGAGACGTTTTCGGCAAACACGAGTTTACACCAAACGTATTTTCGGATGGAACAGTATCTTATAATTTCCCTTCGTGATTGATAATCGATGTATCATAGATTATTGCAAAGTTTCCGTATGACTCCCAAGTTTGTAAATTTGTGTTGGATCATGGGATATCACGGAGAGGAAATTAATTTTATTCAAAAGAATTCAAATGGCGACCTTTCTACAATGGAAGAAAATGTTGAGTGGCATATCACTTCAATGCTGCCTGAGCGTCACGTTCTGTATTATAATTGCTGTCACAGCCATATCCGGATGTAACGTTTTACGTGTATATGACTCGAAAACCTGGGTTCTATATCATTAATATACTATTCCGTATTCTGATAACTGGAGTAGCAGTATTTGGATTCATACTCCATGTGAGAGTGGAGGAAAAAGTATCTTTGGAAAATCACAGTAATGTTGTCGCTAGCTGTGTTCCAGACGCTTGTAGCAGATTCCTACCACCTTCGTCCGATAATGTACCATTTTTAGGTGAGATAATTTGTGTTTCTTTCCCAAAATGTAATGTATAAGCTATTAGCATTCTTCACTCAATGTGAACCCGAGAGTTTACCAGCTTTATTTGCCGGCAGACCAGTAATGGCGTTTAATTAAAAACGACCTATGAAGATCTGAATTTTGTAAAATAAATTCACATGTATGTTAGCAGTATTAGAATTAACTACAAACATATCGATCCATGTTCAAATCACAATTCCAAGCGAAGAAAAACATTAAAACTGAAACTGGCAAATTAACAAAAACACGTTAACTTTATCTAGAGGACGGAGGGATGCGTGCTCGGAAGGGTCAGCAGCTGTTCAGCTAGTACATCCAGCGAAAACAAAATTAAAAAAGGACTTCGTTTTATAAAATTCCAACCGTTAAATCATCAATGTCAACAATTAAAAAATGCTTGTATTTTAAATATTGATAGATATCGTCATTGGTAATTTGGTTTTGTTACTTGCTTGTTTTGTTAAGATTTGCGGCATAAAATATCGTCTGAAAATTACCGACATAACCGCCTCTTCTAATAAAGATATGGTTTTGGCATGTAACATTGTTTATTTACTACTTAGAGTTTGAGATAAATTTTACATGTAAAAGTGATGTGTTAAAACAATATTTGTGATATAGGGACTATATGGTGCAAACATTGAAAATACGAGTAAGCTGTATATGATATGATCCCTTTTGAAAAAATAACAGACATTTTGTCAGAAAAAACAAGTTTAAAAATGTAGAGTATTTTGATTTTCAATGTATAGGCAAAACCATTGACCTGTCCGCTTTACCTGTATAAGAAATATTCATACACATTTAATATAGTCTTAATTTAACAGCACTAGACGGTCGATTCGGAATACAATTCCTCCATCAGCTTGGAAGAAAACTATGCATTCAAAACTTTTTTCAAAATTTGAAAAGAAACCCAAAAGACCAAAAATACATTTACCATACACGATAATCGCTTCAATACATAGGTAGCAATTAATATACATTGTATAAACAATGAAGATTCACATAATGTAGACGAAATAAATACATGTGTTCCCTTGACATGAATGACATGGTCCCTAATAAATATTCAAATTAAAGGTCAAGCAGACAGGTCAAGTTGCCTGCCTATACATGCTTATTTGTTCATTGATCATCTTTACATTGTAAACAATGGCGTACTTTATTTTAAATATGTAATCTATACAGCTATCTTTGATTTTTTTCGATGTCACTGGGTTGGTTTGCCACTATCATCGCAGTCATAGTCAACAATCTTTATTATAGAGAGAAACAAAAGATACCAAAAATCATCCGAGTTATATTTTTAGATTATGGATGCAAAATTACATTCGTACAAAACCCGACCCATAAAGACAAAACAAACACAAAAGGTAATGTATAAAATCAAATTTGTTCAAGTGTTTCAGAAGGTACTGGTGTAGAAAACGAAAAAAAGGGGGAAATAAGACTATATATGCTACGCTTTTTTCAAAGACTCTGGCACCGGTTTCACAATGATTCCTTAACTAAGATTTTCCATAAACTTATTTTAGCAATTTTGATGACCAATTTTTGAAATACTAATAGTTATTTATGTCAAAACTAAATGCAAATGTTTAATCTAGAAATGATCTTAAAAATACATAATATCTTAACTTATTATATACTCTACTCAATAATCCATGTAATACGGTTCATACAATAAAAATCGTATTGAATGAGTGTGACATCATAAAAGCATAAAAGTCATTCCAGAGGACGTCACACAATTGACCTAGTTCACACTGTTTGTTTTATTTGACACGTTTGAGCTGATACTTTGTACTTTTCTTTAAAAAGAAAGATACATGTATTTAAATTGAAATGTTTGTTTTGTTTTTATATCTGCGGATAGATTATTGTTTACTTTTAATATTTCAGCTGAATTACTTTTGGCGCATACAACGTACCGTTTACGTGAACTTGTTGCGTATCGGCCAATCAGCTGTTTTCTTATAATGAGAAGACAAGTTTTAAATCTACGAAAACCCGTTTTTATATGGGATTATATAATAAATAGAATCTTGCATGAGTGTTTATGCAATATTGAATTTATTAAACTCGTTGAATAATGTTTTATGCAACTCGCGAAGGCTCGTTGCACAAAAAATTATTCAACTCGTTTAATAAATTCAATATTACATAAACACTCATGCAAGATCCTCTATTTCCTGAATATCTTGGACAATTAACAAATTTATAAAGATCTGAAATTGTGCCCGATATAAAATAAGGAAAATCTTAGCAAAAGAATGATTGTGAAACAAGAACCTGGTTGGTTAAAAATTCAAAACAAACAAACCAGTCAGATCCTATCATTATCGAATAAAAACCCAAATAAACCATGAAGTTCCAGTAGGGAAGTGAGGTCAGTTGTCCCTGAAAGCTAAACCCTTCTTATAGCTAGCTATCAAAAGATTTTAAAGCTGCAGCATTTCTAATCAAGATAAGTTATTAGGGGGAGTAAAAATATATTTCCTTCAGTTACCGTGTAATATTAGACCAATGGATTTAAACTTATTATAATCTGAAATTTATTTTAGTGTATTATATTTCTCAGTAATTACGCTAATTGTAATCTGGTATAGTTTCACTGACACGATTCAGCTAAGCTTTAACAAGTTTTGTTTTAAATTGATATGCAAGATATCCAGAATGGTCGAACGTCTCAAGATGGGATGGTTAGCCTTTACAGTTTTACATTATCTTATAACTTTTGTTGCTTTGGTTATGATAATAAAAAGATACCATTTTTTTAACCAATAAATCTTAAAAATTATATAATTTTAAATTTTGTTTAAGTTCAGCTTAAATAATTATTCGTGTAATGGTTCCTGCATTGTTATGTTTTAGAAAAAAAACATCATTAATGTTAATATACTATAATATGCTAGTAGGTTTTTTACAGTTATTTTTATTTGATTGTTTCAGGATACAGAAAAGAAGATTGCAGCAAACAATAGCAATGATAAACCAAAAGATAATAATAACATCAGTATCAACAAAGACGCTAAACAGGTTTCAAAGTTAAAACTTTCCTGTTCTCGACTATGTTCGATTGTTTGTAGAGATAAAAAACCGGATAATTTTACCCAGTCTACAGAGACCTTAACAAATACAGCAGCTAAGTCAATGAGCAAAGTCGGTTCTGAAATTGAACCCAAACAAACAGAAGCTCCATTTAGAACAACAAACGGGTTTTTAAGTAACCTGCCACCAAAACAATCTGTAAATGTGTCTGATAAGGGTATAAATGCATTTCTTTCAGATGAAAAGTCATGTAATGACGACAGAGACAGCATACTTTTAAACCATGATAAAGACTACAAAAAGAAGCCATGCAACGGAGTAGTTCCTGGGGAAGACGAAATTGAAGACATTTTAGATTTGAGCAACTATAAAAACCAGGTGCAAAACAAGCAAGATGGGCAGTATATAACATCCATAAGTATACGACCTCCGTGTCT
The DNA here is from genome assembly GCA_021292105.1 of Anadara kagoshimensis. NCBI lineage: Eukaryota > Metazoa > Mollusca > Bivalvia > Arcoida > Arcidae > Anadara > Anadara kagoshimensis. The sequence continues at coordinate 56,833,048 of CM037871.1, read as the reverse complement.
ACCGTCCATAAACACTGAACCAAACGGACCAGATAGTAAGCAGAATAAGTCAATAGAGGACGTACATATTAAAACAGAAGAACAACTGAATGTAAAAGATGCCAAACAGAATGAGCAGACGTATGGAAAACAGAATGCACATACCGAAGCTGAGGAACAGTGGGAAAAGATAGAGAGGACATTGGAACATATTGACAGTAAAATATCTAGATCAGCTGAATGGAAAGCCTTGGCTGTAGTCGTAGACCGTTTGTCTTTTTACTTCTTTACTGTAGTAGGTATCATCGGTATGATTGTGATTTTTGTACTTTTACATTAGTTCTATTTTCATTGTGTGATTATTTTAAACTGAAACTTGGTAAAACGTGACGTTTCAAATTAAGGCCGTGATGAAGTCGAACGAACTAAATAGTTTCTATTGTAAGTTTAAACAGTTTCTAGTACAGAGTTTCCGGTTAATGTAAACATTGAAACTATGGAAATAACAGCTTTTCTGTTGGAATCTTTACACTAGTGTGATTATTACGTTGGGATAACATTACTAGTGTAATTATTCTAAGGAAAGAAAAAACATTAGGATATATTTTTCATTTTTGGAGAGTTCCCTGGCGGTAAGAATTCACTGTTACAGTATTTCCCTGAATGTATTAAAACATGTAGCATTTAGCTTCATAACAATTTTGATAGTATATTTGTTTATACTGATGTTTATCAAGGTTGAATACCTTCGTCAATATCCAAATTCGACACTTTGTTCGTAACACGCTAAATGTACAGCTAAAGGGGGATAATCTACTGAAATACATGCTGCCACCCAGGAATGCATATATTAATTCTGTATTGGTTCTTTCATCAAGATTGAATTTTTAGTTCTAACACTGTGGTGAAGCGTGTATTTAAACCTATGTTTAACTATAGTGTACATAGTACTAATTTTGTAATATAATTTATTTGTTTGTAACAAATAAAATAAATATGTTTGTAAAATTATTTTTAAAGTTATTTATTAGCCATGCCACAAACCATACTTAGATCAATATTCTACACGTATAGTCGCGTGGTTAGTTCGCGTTGTTTTACTTCGCACCAAGATTTGTGTAAGTAATTATGATACAATACAAAATATTCTCTATTGAATTGTAGCGACTTTTTGGTTATTGCACTTACACTTCATAAGCTCTGACCTTGCAGACTTGCACTAACGCACGCAACAATACTTGTGAAAAATAGTTTATATTTGACGTCCCATAGTTCCATGTTCCTTTCACACAATTTTGATTATACACGTGGCGGGTGTAGCTAGGTGATCACCAGTCTCACTTTCCTGGTGGAAGCCCATGTGTCTAAACTGATTTGTCAGTTCCAAACTTTTACTTTGCTTCTTGATTGCGTTTCTGACATGGATTAGTATGTTTGTTTTTGATTAAATGTTACGAATCGCTATGTTTGTCTTTGTACACTCTTTGCTCGTTTTGGTTAAAAATTAAGAACCAATATACACAAATATTGTCTGGCGTATCATCTGGATATCTATAGGTTGATATCATCTCAAATAATATGGATAAAGAACAATTAGGAAACAATTCTACTGGCCTTTATGAGCAGGTGACCCTTTCATAGAGGTGGCCTCTAAGACAGGTTGGACTGTATTAGTAATTTGTCAAATATATTCCAGGATATACACAATGGATATATTTGTTTACTTATTTGAATATACTCTCAACAAAATGTTTTTGATATATAACATATTTTCTATGTTTGATAGTATATATTTCCAACAAACAATCAGCATACTAGTGGACACCGACTGTGAACTATTGCTAGTTGATTTATTTCGATATTCGTATGAATTTATGCAGAACCTTGTTAAATCTGGAGAGAATTGTCGACTGTCGCTAAGTCATTAATAATTCTAGATCAGGAAACTACGTGCGTGTCATCTATCCTAGTTCCTAGTGAGCTTGAAATAAAAGTCCTCAAGATCTCCTTGGATTCATACCTCAATTATGACCACTAAAAGCTACATTGAAATCTGTATGACAAACACATGTACTTCAATTGTTAACTTTCCTTTTTATTCAGCTATATACATGCTTCTCCTGATTACGATGTATTTTTATTACGATTATTATGCTATGGTAGATTTTGTTCAGATTACGGGAAGTTTATTCAAAGTAAGCTGTTAATAAATAAATTGTTGAACTAGGAATATTGCAAGCTTATGCATAACAGGCCCCTCCAAACGTTTAATGGCCGTCATCACAATATTGTTGATTAGATGATGTCTCTGTGTCCAGGATTATCCTGGGTATATTTTACGTCCTTTCATCCTCAATTTTGATACACACGTGGCTAGCGAAACAAAAATTGCTTACCCATCTGGAGCTCCCGGTTTCACTTCCCTGGTAGATGTTCTCGTGTTTAACCTAGTTTGTCAGTCTCAAAGTGATTATCATTTTTGGGATTACAATTTGGACATGGATTAGTTTGTTTTTGATTGTGTGTGTTGTAAATAATTATGTTATTGAATTTTATTGGGCTTTTTAGAAAGATATTGTAGTGTAATATATTAAATATTAATTGAAAAAAATACATATTTTGATTATGTCCTTACGTTTTTAAAGAAGTTGTTCGTTTTATTTCTCTAAATACGTGTAGCTGCTAGTTGCAGTTGTGGTATTCATGGATATTTACTCCGTATTGAAACATTATGATGTAGAATTATAATTCCTTTGTTTTGTGAAGTAAAACTCATTGATAAAATGTTAACAGATGATCTCGATCTCAGAAAGTCCCCCTTTAAGGACTACAATATTTCAAGAAAGATGGTTACTTCATGAATATTGACGATGAAGCAACTTCATCATCTTTATTTTCTTTGCAATATACATTAATTATTTGCATTGACTATATTCCAGTACATATTTAATTATTATAAACTGAAATCATAAAATATCTGAATATTAATCATGTTAGTAAAACTCTTCCTCTTACATAGTGATACATTAAAACAATAATTATGCTTTTACAATTTGTAAGCTTCAATATTGTTACTCAATCGTGTTGACTCATACGATGTATCATGCAAGAAAAATGCCATATATCATACAACAAATTATTAATATAAACCCTTAAGTTGTTGAATATACTTTGATATAAATTACTTGTAAAATTCATATTAATGCCTGTTTTAAAATATTAGGTGATAATAGATATCGATTAGGTCAGGGAAAGACAAAACACATCTGGACTTCTATTTTAGAATTCTGGTAATTTTGAAAGGCGAAAATTGGTGTAGTATAGCTGATCTTACGTAATGATGTGACATTTGATAGTCTTCATAAATCGTGTTTAAAATTACTTTTTATATGCAATAATCTTAGAATAATCATATTTTTCTTCAAAAATGTCAAATTAAAATGAAAGCATTTTCAGTGACGGGTTGTTAACGACTTTTTCACGTCATCGACCAATCCCTAGCTTCATAATCGTTTGATATTTCATAAAATGGATCAACACATTTCCCTTGTCACTAATGCAAAACATTATAATAGAGCTGAGTTATGTTACTTGTGACTGTGACATTTTGGTTGTTTTTTATGTTTTCTTTTGCCTTTCTTTGTTACAAAATATAACAACCATCTTATATGTAACCTTATGCATATACCAGTATGCATTTATTATATAAAAACTCAAATGGCCTCCGTTTACATTGTGCTTCTCAGTTAAATACGTTGCAGCTATTTACAAAATACATCTTATTATTACAATTGTCACAGAAAATTCAATCTTCAGTTTTTGGTTTTTCTATGTTTCCCTAATTCATGCAGATTGTTACATTGTAGTTATCTTTTCTGAGATCTCATATCGCACTTTTGCGGAGAATGCATAAAAACCCTTTTAAATTTGTAATCCTCTGCTTTTGAAAATTCTTTATTGGCGTCCTATGAATTTAAAAATGTTCAAATAGTAGTAGTTTGCATTTGAAATCCTTAGTTTACAGTCTATTTCTTGAGTTTTATATTGTAGTCTTCTTCAACATTCTCAGATTGCAATTACCAACTCCATAAGCGTTCACAAATTTTTATACTCTGTTCTAAAAAAATTCCTGATCTGAAGCTCTGGCCTTTATTCTTATTAATTCTTATAATACAGTCGTCTATCTATCTTAACATTACTTTCCAAGTTGGTGTCTTGATTGTTAAAAATGAATCATTAATGTAAAAGTATAAATATTACAATCATACCAATGGAACCTACTACAATAAAACAGTAACAGGACAAACGGTCTACGACGACAGCCAAGGCTTTCCATTCGGCTGATCGGGATATTTTACTGTCAATATGTTCCAGTGTTCTCTCTATCTTATTCAAATGTCCCTCTGATTCAGAATGAATGTTTTGCTTGCCATATTTGTACATATTTTGTTTGGTATATAACCCGGAAGTATTTGATTTGATCGACGAAAGACGGCGAGGTCGAATATTTATAGAGGTGATATTTTGTCCATCTTGTTTGGTTTTCTTCCTATAATTAGTTAACTTCAATATTTCTTCGATGTCGTCTGCACTTGGAATTGTCTCATTGTAGAGTTTTGTTTTGATGCTTGTTTTGTTGATTTTTGCATGCCGTCTGCATGTATTATTTTTGACCTCATGAACCCACTCTGTGTCGTCTGCACGGCCAATATTATCAGTACTCATTTCGAAAGTCTTTGGTGGAAGATGAATATACGACCCAATGGCTGTTTTGTAAAGATGGTTTGTTTGCTTACACTTAATCTGAGAGTCGACTTTGCTCTTTGAAGTATCAGATATTTGTTTTTGCATGGATTCTTTCACTTTGGTAATAGTTTCCGGTTGTTTAGCTTCAATCAACATCGAACGAAGCCATCCACAGCAAAGTTTTACTTTGGAAAACTGTTTTTCTTTTTTGTTCATCTTATTTTTATTTTTGTAATTTCTGTAGTCTTTGCCATCACAAAAAGTCGGGATTTTACTTAGCACCTATGAAAAATACAAAGTTAAACAGTATTGAATATATAAAATTTGATAACGACAAATGACATTTTCCTTCTATGTTTGTCCTAGATATTATTTGTTTGTTGAACTTGATATTTTTAGCAAACATCTATGATTTAACCGTTTGTTGAAAAGCCAATTATGTATGCCTGACGAATGATTAAATCTAACCAATATTAAACGAGATATTCCATTCATTCTAACATTGATTAAAATTAGCATATATCATAAGAAAATTTGCAAAAATACTAAGCTGAATTGGTTCCATAAAATGTTCTTTGAAAAATACCTTTTACTCTCTATGTGAAGCTACTAAGATTGTTTTATTATTTATTATTATCTTTTAATTTGTTTTTATTATTTTATTATAATTATTTTCTTTTTTAATTAAACAATTGTCATAAATTTAAAATTCTTTGGAATTTAATAATTGACGTTTTATCTCTAAAACACTGTTTACCTTGCTATTATCTGTAACATCATCATTACATGGGTTATGTACAAACGTAATTTTACAACCATAATCTAAAAATACAACTTTTACGATTTTTGGTATCTCTTGGTTATCTCTATAATGCAGGTTGTTAACAATGACAGCTATGATAGTTGCAAAACCAACCAATAACATTGAGAAATCAAAGTAGATAGCTGCAAAAGATGAAACATTGACGTTATTACCTTTAGGTTATTAAGCTTAACAAATCAGGCGTAAAAGGAATGGGTATAAAGATTTTTAAAAATGTACAAATGTGTATTAAATCAGGCCCCGGTTTCACAATTATTCTTTAACTCGATTTTTTCATAACTTAAATCTGGCAAATTTTGATATCCTAATAATTTTGTTAATTTTTCAGCAGATATCCTTGAATTGAAGTTGTCATTTTGAAGACAACTTCAAGCCTATATAATTTGTTTTTAGTTTTATAAAAAATATTTTAAAAAGATTGCTAAAATTTGCTCTTTTTAAGAAAGATCTTAGTTAAGGAGTGATTGTGAAACCGTGGCCAAAACTTTTAACTAAAAATATTTTAAAACATCCAGTATTAATCCTATTGAAAAAATTAGTATCTTACTACACTATATAGTAAATATTATGAATGCATCGAACTACTTTTTACCAATGGAAAAGAAAATCCATCAAAATTAACTTTCGGAACGTCGTATATGCGTATGTCCAGATACGCATGTGGATGCATCAAACTCTCTTTTATTCAGATACTGATGGAAACAAAAATCTATTAGGTAGCATGAAGGTTTTCATTTATAAAATTAATTGTATATTCAACAGAATATCAATCGTTAGTTTTAGTTTAAATCTTTCGATATGTTTTTCAAACCTTACCTAATAAAGGTATGTGATCGGAAGAAGGTGGCAAAGAATCTGCTACCAACGACTGGAACACGGCTAAAGACAGCATTACTGTGATTGCCAAACCAACCTTTTCTCCACTTTCACAGGGCAATACAAACCCAAATACGGATACTGCTGTTATCATAAAATATGGAATCAGTATATTTATTATATAAAAACGTGGTTTTCTCTTCATGATTACATAAAAGGTAATATCAACGAATGGTTCTGGGCAGCAGTTATAATAGATGACATGACGTTCCACCGGCATTGAAGAAATATCCCATTCAACATTTTCTTCCAGATTAGATAAGTCGCCATTTTCATTCTTTGGAACGAAATCGATTTCATCTCCGTGATATGCCCACGATCCAAACACAAATTTACAAACTTGAGAATCATAAGGAAACTTTGCAATATCTATGATGCATCGATTGTCAACCACAGAAGGAAAATTATATATTATTGTTCCATCCGAATAAACACTTGGTGTAAAATCTTGTTTGCCGAAAAATGTCTCTCCGGTGCTGAAAAGCCACAATAAATTTAGTGTATTAACGAATGCGATAGACTAAGTTATTTTACCATAACTAAAAACAAATTTTTTTAAAACAATTGCATACAAAAGGATTGATATATTTCCCTTTAGTCTATAAATAAAATAAAGAGTAATTAGTATATTCCCTTTTTCCCTTTCTATATAACGATATCTATGTCTAATATTAATTTCCGTATGCCAATGTAGCTTTTTTTAGCCTGTTTTAATTTTACAGCACTAGACGGTCGTTTCAGAATAGAATGTCTCGTAAGTAGTGCTCGGAACATAACTGTGGAAATCAAAATATGTTTAAGATGTTGAATTGAAAAAAATTAAAAGGACCAAAATTTATTTTACTAAATCTACTTTAGGCAATTAATCATATCATATTGTAGGATCTCTTTTACATGAAATGGCGAATCATGATGAATAACCAATTGAAATAGAGTTGTTAATCTACCTATACTTTTGAATAAATTACTAGTATATAATTATCTCAGCAAAAAATACTTAGAAACTCTTTACCATTTCCTTGACTCGATGTCTGTTTGCAGATGTTAACCAAGTTTAAGTTATTTACTAATCTTACTTGTCATAAAGGGTCAAATCAGGCACCCATACCAAAGCATACGGTACAATAATATTATTTATCCCCTCATACTCTGACGCATTCCAAGTAAGCCGACAGTCGGACCATTTCTGTAATGTATATTATTATGTCTATTGACTCTGACGTATGTGTTAATGCAAACAGACTAATATCACACTTTTCGTAGTAATCAATCAGATGAAAATCTCTTATGAAGCCTAATTACCCTTCTCCAGCACCCGGTCTCACTTCCCTGGTGGCAGTTTACGCGTTTAAATTTGCTTTTTGGATTGTGTTTTGAACACACACTGATATATTTAGTTAAATAAAGTATAAAAAGGGTATATCATTAAAAAGAAATATAGCAGGAAAGGATATTCTTAAACATTTCGTTTCTTTGATGAAATAAGTAGGAATTATCAAAATGTTAGAGAATTTAAGTCAAGTAACAACAATGGACAAGTATTATAGCAATTTGAAAATTACAAAATAATAAAATCGTACGAAGAAAGCATTCAATAATCAATACTGGTCACATTAGAATATACAATGTGATTCATCTTTGTTTTATTCGTTTCCTTCGTGTTTATTGATGTATCAGGACGCTACGTAGCTCAGTTGGTAGAGTGTATGTTGGAGTTCGGGATTCCAATCCTGGTCGAGTCTGACCAAACCGTGAAAATAGGCAGTGCATGTTACTGTTATGCCAAACATTAACAGACACATTGAAAATCGGTAGGCTTTGCACGCTAAAGACAGTCCCTGCACATTACCTTAACGCACTTTAAAGGTCACAATTCTCTATAACTTTAACTTTAGATATTGACGTCTCGGTATCAGTGAAATATTCTTGACTGGGACGTAAAACTTCATTTAATCAATGATTACTAAACAGGTTTTAATTTTGCAACACTAGAATAAAATTCCTCTATTGCAGTTGTATCGGTTATTGTAGTCCATATGCTTCTTGGCTACAAAATGCTATTTTTTCTATTTTGTGCCGAATGAATCCACTAATGAGAGATAGATTTTATTAAATAAATACAATACCATTCTGATCCAGATGTTGACGTGGATTATCTGAAGAGGTTCGTACTGTAAAAAGAGATTAATGATATAATTACATATATGACAATTTTAATTTTACAGAACTAGACGACCGTTTTCGGAATACAACTCTTCGCCAGTTGTGCTTTGACAAAAATTATGAAACCCAAATTTGTTCAAGGGGTTAAAAAAATATCCGAAGGACCTAAATACATGTACCTTTAGCCAAATTTAGCTAAGGAAATATTTTGCATGAGGAAGTATACCTTAATTTTTTTTAGGATTTTCATATTTTAACTAGCAGAAAATTTAGACAATAGTATATTTCTGACAATTTAATATTATTGCCTACTGAGTGATACCCTCGGGAAAAAAATCATCAACAAAGATACCGGCTAAATGGTTTAAATTACATATTGTACCCTTTGAAATTTTACAGCACTACGACCATTTTAAAATACAATTCCTCATCAGTAGTGCTTGGACTAAAATTGTTAAACCAAAATTGATTCAAGGGGTTGAAAAAATATCCAAAATCACATAACCACTTACAAGTTTTATATTCAGTGGACAAAACTCAATTTAGACGTATATATCTGTTACTATTTTGTTTGTGAAAGGTTCTCAGTTTGTGTAAATTTGGATACTAGTAATCCATTATTTACACGTACATTCATTTCACTAGCAGCAAAGATACGCCAAAATGACATAAATTCAACAAATGTTTATATTTATCAAATCCGAGGCCTAATTGGGGCCTAAATGGGGTAAAAAATGGATCCCTGTTCAATAAGAATATCAGAAGGCACAAGTACCCTATCCCTTATCACTTCTATGAAATTTTGAAAATACCCTGCATCTCCGAGAAACCCATAGGACAAGCAGTGAAGCGGAAGAATTGGATGATTAAAAAACCACAGCAAAATCAATATATTGTACTTCGTTTGGGAGACATAAGTACAAGACAGTGTTCAGGATTGCCCTAGATATATTTAACGACCAATTGTTCCACGTTCCTTTCCCACGTAATTTTGTTTACTGGTGGATGTAGCTAGCTAAACAGGAGGTGCTTAACCTTTCGGAGCACCTGGTCTTGCTTTCCTGGTGTAAATTCGGGTGTTTAACCTATCAGATTTAAAGTTTATACTTTGCTTATGGATTTTGATTCGGACATGGATTAATATACTTGCTTTTTAATAAAATGTCACTTACCATATCAATCATCTGTCTTAAGGCGACGTCCAGTATTACCTTTACTGGTTCATGGTTATTGCAGTACGGTCGTAGATCTGAGTCATAGTTCATAAACAAATCAGCTTTAAGTTTGTCTTTAATGGTCGAAGTATAGACACCTATAATACCAAACATGTTTCATGTGAAGAATTTGAAGGTAGCAAGTGGTCAAGATGCATATGGAACGCCCCACTAAAACGGCGGTATATGATAAAAGCATATATTATTTTTAAACTCTGCAATATTTGAAAAACAATAAATGTATTTCGTTTTCATTATTTAACATCCAGCTGAACATATAATATCTAAACCTCAGATATTTAGGCATGGCATCTTTAGGACAATTACTATTCAATTTCCCAAAACTTTGCATTGGAGTCTGAACTTGGAAGACCGGAGGTCCTTACCAGTTGTTTAAAAATAATCTCTCACAAAAACATGTATATACATATATATGTATACAATTAATTACATTGACACTTATGGTTCTTCTTATGTATTTGTTCCATACAAAGTCCTAAGAATAGCATGACACATAGAATAGACTGTAGATATTTCAGATAAATTTTTCCGTGACATAAAATTATAACAAAAATCAAATAGTCCAAGAGATCATGCACTAAAATCCGACTGAACGAGGCAAAAAGGTCTAAAGGTTGAATCTTGTAGGGAAATGTCTCTAGTTTTCGAAAACCAATTTCGTAGGCGTCAACTCGTTTCCGACTTTTCAATAAGAGCCAGTTTTTGTAAAAAAAAAAAAAGGTCTGTGAAAATTTTAATTTTATGCAAATAATAAAAGATTCAGATCTCTATGTTTCAGATAAATTTTTCCGTGAATTAGAATTATAACATAAATCAAAATATGAATAAGTTGACACATATAGGTAAACAACATTGACCTGTCCGCTTGACCTGTGATTTAAATATTCATTATGGACAGGTGAATTTAAGTAAAAGGGATCACGCGTGTAGACGTGGACACTAATCATGGGCAATGTGTATATGTATTAACTGCGAATCCTGACACTACCCATGTATTAGGTGGACCATTCTTTATGAATATTTCTAACGAAAGGTCAAACGGACAGGTCAATGTTGTTTGCCTATACATATTATACTTACCGCTGATGTAAACACTGCCAGAGAGTATATAGATTAAAGTTTCTAAGATCATTTTAAGTAGAACTATTTGGAACCAATGCACTTCACAGACGGTGTCTTTGTGAACAGTTTTTTCTTCAAAGGACCCTTCGAAATAATTGATCGACATATAAATACCGAAACGGCACTATAAATCAGAAAGAAAAATATATATCTAAAATCATATTCTTGTTTTATATACGCCTACACCACTGCATCATTTTGTAGTTATTCAAAATGTTAAAACAGGTGTAATTTGGTAATTCCATGCCGACCAGGTAATTCCGGGGAGCGACATTAAAGGCGAAATGTTTATATCGCATATCAATATTATGTCAGTGTCAATTCCATCATTTACATAAGACCCTGAAGAAAGGAACTCAAAAATGTTCGATGAACCAGAATCCTTAAAATGAAATAAAACATTTTGCAGCTAAAAAATTTTCAAAATTTAGGTGGTTTCTTTTACATACAGTCAAACCTGTCTATAAAGGCCACACAAGGGAACCAGTGGCCTTTATGGGCAGGTGGCCTTTATTTAAAGATTCAAATGATATGAACAATAGGCATTTGTGATACAAATCTACTGACCTTTTTAAGCAGGTGGCCCTTACATAGAGATTGTCTTTAAGGCAGGTTGGACTGTATTATGAAGTCCATAATGTTTTATAAATGTCAACATTAAAAGTATAAAACAAATCTTAAAATGTGAAAATAACGTCACAAAAGCTTGGATGACGTCACAATTTATTGATCAAGTTTTCATCAGTGCTCCCAAATTTTTAATACTACAACATCGTTTTACAAAATGACACTCCTCTTACGGTGCTGGACATTTGATTTCTTAATACATTGGCCTCACATATGATCTAACATACTTTTAAAAACATTGTCAAGTATTTCTCTAGGCATCTACTAACTGTGGACGGTCAATGGACATAATTGCATTATTGCGTAATTACATCTTTATTATTATTTAAAACAATATTTTACGTAAAACATTTTAGACCATAAAAAACAATATATTGAACTACATAATCTTATCTTAAGCATATACGCCATAGACCACTGATAGCCGTAGTCACCAATACGCCTAAAAATGTGGTCATTTTGCGGTTATTCAATTTTATTATAAATTTTGCGCTTCGCAACTCTATAGTATACACTGCGAGCAGTCCAGCACGCCAACAAACCGTCAAGAAGTTAAGACACAAGAAAAATACAGCTTTGTTGTGTGTGTGTGTGTGTGTGTGTGTGTGTGTTATTTGGAAGGAGCATAACGCTCTATAACAGATGTTATATATACTTCCATTGTAAAACAATATGTTGCATTATAACAAATGCTTACCATTCATGTGCTGACTGTTTAATATATATATATATAATCAACTTTGCAAAAAAGTCTATTAATATAACATTGCCAAGAACTATCCACTTATAAGTAAAATTAAGTTTGAACAAACCTATAGATTGCTGTATACTTTCGCGAAATCTCGCTGTCTCACTGTAAAACTACATGTTCGGGTGCCAGATCCCACAACAACACAAGAACAGGTAAACTCTGGATGATCCTAAGTCGAGTCCCAGCCTTTAGAAGCACATATAACTGATGCAACTAAGTTTAACATTGTTAAATTCAATCAACCCTTTCTGCTATTTGCAATATGTTCCAGTCTCATTAAACGATTTACAGCACCGACCTGTCGAAAATTTAACACTGAACTAATCATAAGGAACCGAGGTTCAGCTGCCGAGCCACCGAGATATGGATAGCTAGTGGTTGAAAAGCTACAGAGAGAGAGATACCAAGTAAACCTGACAAAAATAGGGTCGAGATATGCTGACGATAGACTAGTGTTAAACTTTCGACAGGTCTGTACTTTAGCTGATTATTCAGCCAGCAAATTTTACTATACCGTCTACTCATTACGTTGACTCATTTCTCATTTGTTTATATTATGATTACATTTAAAACGATTTGATTATGTATTTGATATGTTAACATTACAGGCCTGTCGAAAGTTTAACACTAATCTAACGAAATTAACTCAAAGTTCGGATGCGTAGTGGCCGAAATATGGATAGCTAGTGACCTGGTGACCCGAAAGCTGCCAAGATGTATAGATAGCTAGTGACCTGGTGACCCGAAAGCTGCCAAGATATATAGATAGCTAGTGACCTGGTGACCCGAAAGCTGCCAAGATATATAGATAGCTAGTGACCTGGTGACCCGAAAGCTGCCAAGATATATAGATAGCTAATGACCTAGTGACTCGAAAGCTGCCAAGATATATAGATAGCTAATGACCTAGTGACCCGAAAGCTGCCAAGATATATAGATAGCTAGTGACCTAGTGACCCGAAAGCTGCCAAGATATATAGATAGCTAATGACCTAGTGACCCGAAAGCTGCCAAGATATATAGATAGCTAATGACCTAGTGACCCGAAAGCTGCCAAGATATATAGATAGCTAGTGACCTAGTGACCCGAAAGCTGCCGAGATATATAGATAGCTAGTGACCTAGTGACCCGAAAGCTGCCAAGATATATAGATAGCTAGTGACCTAGTGACCCGAAAGCTGCCAAGATATATAGATAGCTAGTGACCTAGTGACCCGAAAGCTGCCAAGATATATAGATAGCTAGTGACCTAGTGACCCGAAAGCTGCCAAGATATATAGATAGCTAGTGACCTGGTGACCCGAAAGCTGCCAAGATATATAGATAGCTAGTGACCTAGTGACCCGAAAGCTGCCGAGATATATAGATAGCTAGTGACCTAGTGACCCGAAAGCTGTCAAGATATATAGATAGCAGCTGCCAAAAAACGTTCGAGTTAAAGCTAAAAAGGGACAGGGTGGTTAGCTTAGTGTTAAACTTTCGACAGGTCTGTACAGTACAACAGCAGAGTAATAACACATGTACCTGAACGTGAAAATTTTAAGAATTAAATAATTAAAGAAAAAAGAAGTCAACGACCGAAGCTGTAGGCTATAAAGGAAGAAATCAACGTTATTGATAAACTGTACAATACAGGCCTGTCGAAAGTTTAACATTAACCTAACACATTATTGTCGAATCGACAGCTCATATCGGTTCCTCGTTAGCTATATCTCGACATCTTTTCGGCAGTTGTTACTTATCTCTCGGTAGTTTATTGTAATGTAGAACAAACTATTAACTGGATTTAGGAACAAGCACAAGCTTATTTAAACCCGTCTTTTTTCTAAAGTTTGTTTATGTCTTATTGGAATTTCTAATTACGAGAGATTGAAAGTCTAAAGTTTTCTTTAGTTAAAACAGATGAAATATGACAGTTTCCTGTTCCATTAGAAGACACATGAATTCCTCTAATTTCTATGAGATTCTACCTCTGTTATGAGTGTGTCATTCATATAGAGGAGGGTGTTTTTTCTCGAAATGATCATAGATTCGGTTTTATTGGGATTAAAGGTCACTAGCCAACTGTTGGTCACTAGCTATCAACATGGCAGCCGAGCTTCTACTCTTTCCCGTTAGCTCGGTGCCACACTTTCGACAGACCAATACTGTAGTTTATTCATAAGTAATTACTTACATGTTCTTTCTAGTGAAAACACAGACATAAATGTACAAGTCAAGTTGTGAAAAATGAAGGTACAATTCCATAAGCATAGAAAAAATGAAATTATGCAAACTTTTGAATAATTTATCTTGATTTAAATTTCTAGTAGTTTATGTTTTAAGTGAAGTGTTTATAGTACGGGCCCGTCGAAAGATTAACACCGAGCTAGCGAAAAGGAGTCGAAAATCGGCTGTTGAGTGACCGAGATATGGATAGCTAGTGATCGAAGTTGTTTCTAACGAGAGGGCGCGATGAACTACCCATTCAAATATTAATCGGTGGTAAAAGATAGTTTAAATCTAAATATTCAACATTAATTTTGCATTTTATTTATTTTACAAAAAGAAAATAATTATCTCTTAGTTTTGTCATCTTGTCACTTTCTTTGAAAGGGGATATGTAATGAGGGTTTATTTGGAAATGTTACGGCCATTTCCGAGTTATATTCCGTTACATTAGATAGTCTGTCTCACAGTGGGGTTGGTTTCAATGACAATACAAACCAAAGCTCTACACAAACGTCATTCGTAATGGTTATTTCGAATATTATTTTCGTTTAGTCACAAAAGTTACTTTCGTATTCTCGAAATGGCTTCTCGAAAATTCAAAATACTATTTGAAAAATATGAAATAACTATTGCGAATAAACGTAATAACCATTTATTTTCATTTTGTCAGTTCTCTTGCCGTAGGTCAGTGGATTTCCCTGGCACTTCGGATTCCTCCACCATCCATGAACTCTCTCGATTTTTTAAAAGTGAAATACTTTTGACTGCCAGGACGTTAATCTCAACTTCATAACCCTCCAGGAGTGCATGACAAAATATTTCAAATGAGGCTGCTGGTGCTGGCACCAGTGGCGGCGAATACTTTGCAACTTCGGTCTACTAAATATTTCTGACCTACTTTCATTTTGACACAGTAAAAGTTCTCATTGCGGCATTCTGTGACGTCATACAATTGTCAACCTACGTCATCATGATAAAATGACGTTTTCTTCTTTCTTCACGAAATGGCCGCGTTATCAAGTGCAGAATAATGAACCAGGTTAAACTTGTTTAAATACTAATATAACCTGGCCTAGTAAGGTGAGTTTTAAAATATTTTAATAATAACATGAAATGAAACGTTACTTTCTGTGAATTTTTCGACTTAAGCTTGACTATTCAAGCAATAACTACATGTCAGTTCATGTCGTTTTACTGTAGACCGGGGGTGTTACTGTAAGGTTCCAACACTGAACGATATGTTCAATGTTAAAAGTTAAGTTAAATGAATGAATTAATGTAATTGAGATTACTGTTTGCTTCTAGCAAACCATTTTGCGACCATTCCTCATATTCTGCAATTTACATGTGTGATTTAGAATGAAGAAATCCACATCTGAGGCGGGGTAAATAAAACAATATCATTACAATGGGGAAAATTATTTTAAAAAATATTCACTCACAACATGATCAACCACAATTTATTTTACGTAAATAACATTTGTTTAGCAACGGAAATCAAAAGCCATACTTTACAGAATCAAAGGCTTTCTTAAAATCTACAAAAGGTAAAAATTCTTCCTGATTATTATTTTACCAAAATATTATATACAAGATCATTCTGGCGTTAATGTCTATGTATACTTCTTTTATATAAACTGATTGATCAGGGTGAACCAACTTATCAATAACTCTTTGAAGTCGCTGTGCCAATACGAAGGCTAAAATGTCATAGTCTGTATTAGTAATAGCTACATAATTCAAAGTTTTAATGGATATGTTGATCGTTGCACATTCTCCAAATAACGTCATAAATGTCCAAGTAGGCCTACGCCAATCAATTTCGTTTCGCATAAACGTTACTTAAGGGGTATATATCACGTGATACAACAACAATAATTGTTATAATTTGCAACTGTGCTGTGAACACAGTAGGTGTAAGAGTATGCTTTTCGGCGAACATAATAAGTTTAAATAATATGTATTGCATAGTTAAAATCAAGATAATACTACAATATTGTAATCTGTAAATCAAGATAATACTACAATATTGTAATCTGTAAATCAAGATAATACTACAATATTGTAATCTGTAAATCAAGAAATACTACAATATTGTAATCTGTAAATCAAGAAAATACTACAATATTGTAATCTGTAAATCAAGATAATACTACAATATTGTAATCTGTAAATCAAGAAAATACTACAATATTGTAATCTGTAAATCAAGATAATACTACAATATTGTAATCTGTAAATCAAGATAATACTACAATATTGTAATCTGTAAATCAAGATAATACTACAATATTGTAATCTGTAAATCAAGAAAATACTACAATATTGTAATCTGTAAATCAAGATAATACTACAATATTGTAATCTGTAAATCAAGATAATACTACAATATTGTAATCTGTAAATCAAGAAAATACTACAATATTGTAATCTGTAAATCCAGATAATACTACAATATTGTAATCTGTAAATCAAGAAAATACTACAATATTGTAATCTGTAAATCAAGATAATACTACAATATTGTAATCTGTAAATCAAGATAATACTACAATATTGTAATCTGTAAATCAAGAAAATACTACAATATTGTAATCTGTAAATCAAGATAATACTACAATATTGTAATCTGTAAATCAAGGAAATACTACAATATTGTAATCTGTAAATCAAGAAAATACTACAATATTGTAATCTGTAAATCAAGATAATACTACAATATTGTAATCTGTAAATCAAGAAAATACTACAATATTGTAATCTGTAAATCAAGATAATACTACAATATTGTAATCTGTAAATCAAGATAATACTACAATATTGTAATCTGTAAATCAAGATAATACTACAATATTGTAATCTGTAAATCAAGAAAATACTACAATATTGTAATCTGTAAATCAAGATAATACTACAATATTGTAATCTGTAAATCAAGAAAATACTACAATATTGTAATCTGTAAATCAAGATAATACTACAATATTGTAATCTGTAAATCAAGATAATACTACAATATTGTAATCTGTAAATCAAGAAAATACTACAATATTGTAATCTGTAAATCAAGATAATACTACAATATTGTAATCTGTAAATCAAGATAATACTACAATATTGTAATCTGTAAATCAAGATAATACTACAATATTGTAATCTGTAAATCAAGATAATACTACAATATTGTAATCTGTAAATCAAGATAATACTACAATATTGTAATCTGTAAATCAAGATAATACTACAATATTGTAATCTGTAAATCAAGATAATACTACAATATTGTAATCTGTAAATCAAGATACTACTACAATATTGTAATCTGTAAATCAAGATAATACTACAATATTGTAATCTGTAAATCAAGAAAATACTACAATATTGTAATCTGTAAATCAAGATAATACTACAATATTGTAATCTGTAAATCAAGATAATACTACAATATTGTAATCTGTAAATCAAGATAATACTACAATATTGTAATCTGTAAATCAAGATAATACTACAATATTGTAATCTGTAAATCAAGATAATACTACAATATTGTAATCTGTAAATCAAGAAAATACTACAATATTGTAATCTGTAAATCAAGATAATACTACAATATTGTAATCTGTAAATCAAGATAATACTACAATATTGTAATCTGTAAATCAAGAAAATACTACAATATTGTAATCTGTAAATCAAGATAATACTACAATATTGTAATCTGTAAATCAAGATAATACTACAATATTGTAATCTGTAAATCAAGAAATACTACAATATTGTAATCTGTAAATCAAGATAATACTACAATATTGTAATCTGTAAATCAAGATAATACTACAATATTGTAATCTGTAAATCAAGATAATACTACAATATTGTAATCTGTAAATCAAGAAAATACTACAATATTGTAATCTGTAAATCAAGATAATACTACAATATTGTAATCTGTAAATCAAGATAATACTACAATATTGTAATCTGTAAATCAAGAAAATACTACAATATTGTAATCTGTAAATCAAGATAATACTACAATATTGTAATCTGTAAATCAAGATAATACTACAATATTGTAATCTGTAAATCAAGATAATACTACAATATTGTAATCTGTAAATCAAGATAATACTACAATATTGTAATCTGTAAATCAAGATACTACTACAATATTGTAATCTGTAAATCAAGATAATACTACAATATTGTAATCTGTAAATCAAGAAAATACTACAATATTGTAATCTGTAAATCAAGATAATACTACAATATTGTAATCTGTAAATCAAGATAATACTACAATATTGTAATCTGTAAATCAAGATAATACTACAATATTGTAATCTGTAAATCAAGATAATACTACAATATTGTAATCTGTAAATCAAGATAATACTACAATATTGTAATCTGTAAATCAAGATACTACTACAATATTGTAATCTGTAAATCAAGATAATACTACAATATTGTAATCTGTAAATCAAGAAAATACTACAATATTGTAATCTGTAAATCAAGATAATACTACAATATTGTAATCTGTAAATCAAGAAAATACTACAATATTGTAATCTGTAAATCAAGAAAATACTACAATATTGTAATCTGTAAATCAAGATAATACTACAATATTGTAATCTGTAAATCAAGATAATACTACAATATTGTAATCTGTAAATCAAGATAATACTACAATATTGTAATCTGTAAATCAAGATAATACTACAATATTGTAATCTGTAAATCAAGATAATACTACAATATTGTAATCTGTAAATCAAGATAATACTACAATATTGTAATCTGTAAATCAAGATAATACTACAATATTGTAATCTGTAAATCAAGATAATACTACAATATTGTAATCTGTAAATCAAGATAATACTACAATATTGTAATCTGTAAATCAAGATAATACTACAATATTGTAATCTGTAAATCAAGATAATACTACAATATTGTAATCTGTAAATCAAGATAATACTACAATATTGTAATCTGTAAATCAAGATAATACTACAATATTGTAATCTGTAAATCAAGATAATACTACAATATTGTAATCTGTAAATCAAGAAAATACTACAATATTGTAATCTGTAAATCAAGATAATACTACAATATTGTAATCTGTAAATCAAGATAATACTACAATATTGTAATCTGTAAATCAAGATAATACTACAATATTGTAATCTGTAAATCAAGATAATACTACAATATTGTAATCTGTAAATCAAGATAATACTACAATATTGTAATCTGTAAATCAAGATAATACTACAATATTGTAATCTGTAAATTAAGCATCAAGTTAACCTTATTGTGTATATACACCTTACATTTTTTGGTATTTTACTTTATTTTACAGATTGATTGAGCCAATCATCCATTGATTCAGTGTGACGAAGTTTACGTGATGCAACAGATTCGGTTTAAAAACGGCATGTTACTTGCTTATGGAAACCAGTTCAAATGACAAAATAGGAGCATCAGCCTAGTATTACGTATATTAGTAATGCTAGTAAGGTGCAAAATAAGTTGTTTGTAAAGATGGAAAGAAAAATGGCACTATATTGGCTCCCTATAGTACTTATTTTAACTCTCCTAAGTGGTAAGTACATTAAATAAGGCCTCATGATCACTTGAGTGCAAATCCCCGTTCCAAATTAAAAGTCCCAAAGTAGATATCTTTTTTTGGTCGCAAGTAAATATACTGATGTTTAAATGAATGTGATAGCTGAAATGGTACGTCATTTCAAAAGAGTCTCAAAACGAACCCCAACTCGGAAATCCATATTTTCCCAAATGTGATCAGAATACGAATTGCCGATGGCACACTCCACACAAAGATTGTTCCTTTCAAGTTTCTGTTAATTTTTTCGAGAAAGTAGCCGACAAAATCTTGACGGAAGAAAGGAAGTAAACAATATATCCCCTCCACTTCGTTTGTGGGACTTGATTTCTATGTGTGGCTAGCTGGTTTATATCATTTAGATCTTGCTGTGTTCATTTCATTATTTACAGGCGCATCTTTAGAGACAATCAAAGAACTACTTAAAAAGAACATTCTTGAAAATTATGACGCCGCTATAATACCACATTGTGAAGCTAATGAAGTTGTTACAGTGACGTTAGACATGGCTATGAGACAACTCATAGACTTTGTAAGTAAATATTTAGTTATACTACCGGTAATACACCCCATCCCCACTCCGAGTTAAATTCTCCAAATTTCCACAAAAAAAATATTGTGAATTACTATGTTTTAAAAAAAATATGAAGGTTTCAGTACATACTGGATTTTATTTGCACGCTAACCTTGACGATGAACAAAGTTCGACAATACTCATCTATTGAAGGATGAACTCAAAATGAAGCAGAAGTAGACACCCTATCTAACCCAATGTATATGTCCTGGACCTTCCAATGAAATTAACCACGTCATCAATCAGCACTCGGTCACGTTGCTTGTATATAGCCATTTCAACCTTTTCAGTATAAATTAACTTGTTTTTTTACAGCACCTTCAATACTTTGATAGATTTATTTCTATTACAGGATGAACCACTTCAGATCATAAAGGCAAATATTTGGATAAGAATGGTAAGTGAGTGTATGTTACGTTAGTTCACGTCAATATTAATTGACATCAATCGATAATTAATGCTACGTACCGTACAGACCCATCGAAAATTTAACAATAAGCTAACGAATTACTTCAATTAGTGTAGAATCGGAACTGATATCGCTCTCGGTATCTGTTATCTATCTCTCGGTAGCTGTTATCTATCTCTCGGTAGCTGTTATCTATCTCTCGGTAGCTTTTCACAACTGCAGCTATCCATATCTCAGCAATTAGAAAGCCGAGCTTAAGACTCATATTCTTTAGCTCAGTGTTAAACTTTCGAAAGGCCTGTACTGTACGTACGTGGTTCAAATTCACGACAATGATATTTCAAGGATCGGGGAATGAAATCCTTTTTGTCAATACTATAGTTGTTATTAATATTATATGAATATTACACATCGCATGTTAAGTAACATTAAACAAACATATTAATTATAACATACAAAAAAGGGGAAAAAACAACAACAAAAAATAAAAACATTTACTAGATACAAAATACGGCAGTTATGGAGATTATTCTTATACATGTAGTATACATACAAATGGAGATTGGCACTGTTGTATCGGAGAGAAAAAATACATAATAACGTTATAATTTACACTGACCCACATTAATTTGAATGATAACCCTGAATGCAACAAACAAGTTAGTGATTGGGTGTTGTCCCTACCAACAAGAAGTTACATTACCTATCATTCATATGTGGACCGAGACTTTTAGTATCGTTACATTGACTGATAACACTTGTATATCCTTGCTCGACAATAGCAGCAAACATATACAAATTTGAAACAGCAGAAAACAGCATCGTGTATGTAAAAGTCATGGAGTCTATATCTTAAGTATATTGCTGGGCAACAATTGGAGGTTATGCTTATTTCTGGAATGTTGTGTTAAGAATTCAGTTAGAAGCTGGTTAATATGAGTTTTACTCTTGTTCCAGGATCCTAATTTGTAAAAATTGTTTCTATACGCTATTCGTTAATTTTTATTTTCTGATAAAATATTGTTTGAACTTAATTAACAATTCAGATTGTATATTTGGATGAAGTATGTGTCGTAAAGTGCCTGTATACAGTAAAACACTAATATAACGAACACGCTTACAACGAATACATGGATAGTACAAAGTCAAATATTGGGCACGACCGCTCCTCTATATAAGTCTATTTGTAACAATATAACGAAGTCGCTTTATGGGTTTTGTTATAAACGTGTTCATTGCTAAAAGAGTCGATTGTTGCTTCTGAAAGATTATGAAAATCTATTTAGTTCCAAAATCGCCCCTGGTATTTCTCTAAACATATTCTTCATTTCATTAATACTCTTTAATTTTTTGAATTATATTTTTGGGATAGGGAAACTATTTCAAAAATCTAAGATGTGATCAGATAAAAAATGGAGAGAGAGAGAGAGAGAGAGAGAGATCATTGCATTCCAACAATTATCTGCCTTGACCTTTTCTAGAGTTTCTGATACAACCCCCAGTTGGTGTTGTAGATTCATTACTAGACCCCGTAGTTCCCTCATTACCAGTGTTTGTGTGTATTATTACTAGACCCCGTAGTTCCCTCATTACCAGTGTTTGTGTGTATTATTACTAGATCCCGTAGTTCCCTCATTATATTACCAGTGTTTGTGTGTATTATTACTAGACCCCGTAGTTCCCTCATTATCAGTGTGTGTGTGTGTATTATTACTAGATCCCGTAGTTCCCTCATTACAAATGTGTGTGTGTGTATTATTACTAGACCCCGTAGTTCCCTCATTATCAGTGTTTGTGTGTATTATCACTAGATCCCGTAGTTCCCTCATTACCAGTGTTTGTGTGTATTATTACTAGACCCCGTAGTTCCCTCATTATCAGTGTTTGTGTGTATTATCACTAGATCCCGTAGTTCCCTCATTACCAGTGTTTGTGTGTATTATTACTAGACCCCGTAGTTCCCTCATTACCAGTGTTTGTGTGTATTATTACTAGATCCCGTAGTTCCCTCATTACCAGTGTTTGTGTGTATTATTACTAGACCCCGTAGTTCCCTCATTATCAGTGTGTGTGTGTGTGTATTATTACTAGATCCCGTAGTTCCCTCATTACCAGTGTTTGTGTGTATGATTACTAGATCCCGTAGTTCCCTCATTACCAGTGTTTGTGTGTATTATTACTAGATCCCGTAGTTCCCTCATTACCAGTGTTTGTGTGTATTATTACTAGATCCCGTAGTTCCCTCATTACCAGTGTTTGTGTGTATTATTACTAGATCCCGTAGTTCCCTCATTACCAGTGTTTGTGTGTATTATTACTAGATCCCGTAGTTCCCTCATTACCAGTGTTTGTGTGTATTATTACTAGATCCCGTAGTTCCCTCATTACCAGTGTTTGTGTGTATTATTACTAGATCCCGTAGTTCCCTCATTACCAGTGTTTGTGTGTATTATTACTAGATCCCGTAGTTCCCTCATTACCAGTGTTTGTGTGTATTATTACTAGATCCCGTAGTTCCCTCATTACCAGTGTTTGTGTGTATTATTACTAGATCCCGTAGTTCCCTCATTACCAGTGTTTGTGTGTATTATTACTAGATCCCGTAGTTCCCTCATTACCAGTGTTTGTGTGTATTATTACTAGATCCCGTAGTTCCCTCATTACCAGTGTTTGTGTATTATTACTAGACCCCGTAGTTCCCTCATTATCAGTGTGTGTATTATTACTAGACCCCGTAGTTCCCTCATTACCAGTGTTTGTGTGTATTATTACTAGATCCCGTAGTTCCCTAATTACCAGTGTTTGTGTGTATTATTACTAGACCCCGTAGTTCCCTCATTACCAGTGTTTGTGTGTATTATTACTAGACCCCGTAGTTCCCTCATTATCAATGTTTGTGTGTATTATTACTAGACCCCGTAGTTCCCTGATTACCAGTGTTTGTGTGTATTATTACTAGATCCCGTAGTTCCCTCATTACCAGTGTTTGTAATGTGTGTATTATTACTAGACCCCATAGTTCCCTCATTATCAGTGTTTGTGTGTATTATTACTAGACCCTGTAGTTCCCTCATTACCAGTGTTTGTGTGTATTATTACTAGATCCCGTAGTTCCCTCATTACCAGTGTTTGTGTGTATTATTACTAGATCCCGTAGTTCCCTCATTACCAGTGTTTGTGTGTATTATTACTAGACCCCGTAGTTCCCTCATTACCAGTGTTTGTGTGTATTATTACTAGACCCCGTAGTTCCCTCATTATCAGTGTTTGTGTGTATTATTACTAGACCCCGTAGGTATCTCATTACCAGTGTTTGTGTGTACTATTTCTAGACTCTGTAGTTCCCTCATTATCAGTGTTTGTGTGTATTATTTATCTGGTTTTAACATTTTGCACAAGTATTGATGTTTTGTAGTCTAGAGTGTTAAGTGTTGTTTCGGTATATCTTATTTTCAACTTCAAATTTCTAATGCCTAACAAAGCTTCCAAGACTGAAGAGGTCAGATTTTCCCGGAGTTGACGCAAGTTTTGGGGTTGTACCAAAATAAGATATTTTCCTCGGGGGTTTTACTGTTTTAAGCGACATAACACCACTTCGACGTTTGTTCCCTGTTAAAAAATTTGTAATTGTGTCAGTCAGATTAATTGCCAGTCCGACTGTTTTTACAAAATTCACAAGTATATTTCGGACCGCCATGTCAGGTGTACTTGAAGAATGTAGATCTTGTTATTCCTTTACAGGCTTGGTGTAGATATGCGCCACAATCCGTACATTGTAACTGTCCGACATATTTAGTTTATTATATTACCTCCATATTTTGGAACTCGTTGGATTTTATTAAATTGACAGGAATTGATGAAACTTCGATGTCACAGTTTGCCATTTACACCACGTAAATCTATAGAGAATAGTGTTTAGCATTTAATCCAAGTGATACATATCCAGATTTTTTTCTGGTTTGTTAAAGCATTTATACTGCCATTACTGCATTGTGTTTAAGGTGTGTAGAGCTCCCTTAAACAAGTCCTCTCCTGTTTGGTGTCCTGAGGAATGAGATTGTAAATACTAGTATTATTCGTGATACTGTTTATGTTTTGGTCCTGGCTATGACCACACAGGGTGGTATTTCATTGATTTCTTTATTAGTTTTTACTGCCCCTAGTATGGGACTTCAAATATTCTTTCATTATTATGCCAGGTGAGCGTACAGGCTCTAATGATAATAATGGCATAGCGAAGCGTGCGTGTGTAGATGAATCTCGTTTTCATTATTCAAGTAATACGATCCAAAAATGATTATAAAGTATTTTATACAATATATCATATACATGCATTTTTTAAGCTTTATAATTATTAATAACTTTCATGATTTCGTTTAAAAAATGTATTTTAGCACTTATTACTTTTTATTTAAAATTTAAAGGTAACATTTAATAAATTCTTAAAAAATTATTTGTTTTACATGTAATTATTTTGTTCAAGGGAGGTAATTCATAATGCCAACCGGTTTATAATTCAATCTAGATGCCGCTCGATCGTCCGCTAAGTTATTCATTCGTCCCGTTACAGCTCCGGTACTTCTTTGGATCTAGTGTTTAAATGTGTAGCCTGCAGGAAACTTCTTATTTTTGGCAAAGTATTTTTTAGCCATATAAGGCATTGCCCAGAACTTGGCAGACGGGAGATTTCTGGTGTTTGAAACCCCTGTTGTTATGTCATTGTGTGTATATTTTGTGTAACCTGTTAAATTTTGGTCTTGTTTCTTAACTGATAGTTTTCGTAACTTAAATTAAGCGGCAAATGGAACTAAGAATAGACTTTTTTTTGACAAAGGTAGTCAATAGATTTATAAATGCAATTGTTAAAAACTTTAAGAAATCTTCAGAATGACACCTTAAATTAATTGGGCCGATGGTTAGAAATTTTTCATATTCGACCTATAAAATCATGATTGTTTTAAACATTAACAGGGATGAAGCTTAACTATTTTGAGTGAGGGGCCCAGCTGGCTTCAGAAGAGAAGTTGTACATAATAGTAATAAATAGCTAAAATGTGTAAACATTAAGGGACCCAGACTGATTGCTACTTGGCCCCTGCTAATCTTCATCCCTGTAATGGACCAGTATCACAGAGATGTTATCTATACATTTTACCAAAACATGGCGTGTACTGTTATACAGAGACCCAAAGTCTGAATTCTGTCATCAGAAAATACTTCTCACGTGTGTAAAATAATATTTAATATACAACATAACCTATGTATAAAGACCGCCAAGGTAACTGATCAATAGTGTACTTAATAGGCAGGTGGACTTTATATAGAGGGTCATATGATGAACGACGGTAAACATGTATTGTTGATACTGGTATACAAATAAGTGAAAATAATGTTCATTCAGGAACTGGAACCTCATAGCAGTTCCGCTGCTACAACCCGAACAGTTCACAACACATCCCGGAGTCAATACAGCCATCAATATTTACGTCAAATAAAAACAGTTAAAAAGGGAAAAGTTGTAGCATTAGAGCGATGGTGTCAAGGAGTGTCTGGATGTTAGCTCCTTGATTTCTGTCGGTGTTGAAGCTGAAGTGGCACAGTATATCAACAGATTTGTGCTACAAATTACATTCACATAGAATATGGCTTAACAGTGATAGTGGTACTTTGTTAAAACCCTCAAAAATGACTGTTAACTGATCTGGCTTGAGACAATGATTCCAGCATATCTACATACACTTTATCTTAGAACTCTAATGAATTACTCCCCAATACTGAGGAGGTGTTTCATTATTAAAAGGAAATACGGAGGAAAGATACCTTCTGATCTTATGATGTGAGAATAAAATCTTCAAGTACTCTTTGCAAAACAAAAGTTGTAAAACTCATCATGCTGATCAAAGATTGATAATGATAGTAATTATATATTACTAATCTTCGTGCATTAAGAATAAACATGTAATAATTATTCGGTTAAAAAATTCTCCATAAACTTTTAGACTAAAGTTATAAAATAAACAAAACATAAAAAAGTTTGTTGAAATAGTAGCCTTTATAGACAGATTGGGTTGTCATTTGGGACTAATACAGCTAATATGAGCACATAAGCTTATAAACGTTTTTTTAAATTGTCCCTTTTTTACAGATATACGTTTTACTCTTTTACAGAAAGCGAACGTGTATATTGAACATTTTAGTAGTATTATTTACGTTGACGGTTTTATTAAGCCATGGTCCCATGCAACCTTTTTTTAATCTCAATATATTTATCAGTGTTTTAACAGAACAAAAAAATTAAATATGATTTAATGTTATGTAATGATTTTTTTAATAATATCAATATGTATATATTTTTGTGTTTTATAGTAAATTTTATGGCTGGATATAATTATTTTGTTATTTATGTATATTTAAGAAAATCATTGTATGATTGTATGTGGCACTATAACGAACAAATTACGTTATGTAATCATTTTGATATACAATGCAAAATCTTACTCAAGATCTGATTTTATTTCTATATCAGTTTTAATTGTCCCTGTGTGGGACTTCAAATATTCTTTCATTATTAAGCCAGGTGAGCGTACAGGCTCTAATGAAATAATGGCATGACGCAGCGTGCGTGTGTAGATGAAGTGCATTTCAATATTTTAAAAATGCCACCCAAAAAATGATAATCAAGTATTTATTACAATAATTTCTACACGTGCATTTTTTTAGGCTTTATGGTTATTGACAGCATAAATGATTTCGTTAAAAAAAATTATCAAACTATTTTTTATCTTTTTTGTTAGAAATTAAACAGTGACATTTCATAAAATGTTGAAAAATAATTGCTTTACGTGTAATTATTTTGTTCAAGGGAGGTAATTTCCAAATCTCTACAGCTCGGAGACTAGTCCTACTGTATAATAGTTATAGTTTCCAAACTCGACATAGTGTTTAAATGTATAGCAAAGATGTGCATATCATATTTTTGACAAACTTGGTTAATTTTTCCATGAATTTTGGCATTTAGACTGACTTGGTTATTTTTTTTAGCAATATATGGTATTGCCGCGCAGTGTCAGACGCAGAGGGGGTTCTGGCGTCGGTTGCTTAGATTGCAGGAAATGATCCATACATTTTTAAAAATTAACCTGGCGATGCCTTCAAACTCCTCTAGTAATTTGTTCTTCCTCCATGATCAACAAACTTGAAATGGGCTCCATTTTCCACTAAGTCCGCCACTGGGGAGAGAACATCTGTTAAAGTTATGCGTTTTAAGTTTTGCATGAATAACCATGATACATGTACGCCTCCTATATTTTGAAACTATTGCTATAAGTTATTTCTATGAATTTTTACATGTTGAACTCGGCTATTTTAAGTAATATATTATGTCAGTCATTAGGGTACACATTTAGTGTAATTGTAAAATTGTGGTCTTGTTCTTAACTTATATTTTCCGTAACTTAAATTTAGCCAATTTTGGCAATCTTAGAATAAACATTTTAAAAATTAGATTTAAATCAAATTAAATTTACAAATGCAAATGATAAAAAAGCTTGAAGCAGCGACATTTAATATTAAATGTCGCTGCTTGAAGCGATCTTTAGAATCATGCAGCCGGTGTCTGACACCTTAAGATTAAAATATTGATTATCTGAAAAATTTAACATCACCAGCGAATAAATGCAGAGGTATTATCTGTTCATTTGTATTAAGTACAGGCCCCGGTTTCACAATCATTCCTTAGCTAAGATTTTCCTTAACTAAAATTAAGCAAATGTTGGTAATCTCTTTTTGGAACTGATTATGAATATTTTTGTCAAAGCTAAATAAAAATGTTTAATTCTAGCAATCATCTTAATATTGACACTTTAAGTTCCTGTATATCTTCAAAATTAACAAAATTATAAAGATTTTTAATTTTGCAAGATTTAAGTTAAGGAAAATCTTAGCTAAGGAATGATTGTGAAACCGGGGCCTGGTTTTTAGTTTTGTCGTAAATGTTTATTTGCGCCAAAAATTGCCGAATTAAATGCCGCTGATTTAAGTTAAAGAAACGTTTAGCTTAGAGAGAATGTGTATGTGCTACGTTTTCAACAAAAATGTTTTAACGCTCAAAATATAGCTGCTTTTGAGTTTGAATTCGGAGTTTCAAGGTACTATTTACAACTTATTGTCCCAGATGTGGGACTTCAAATATTATCGTATCTAATTTTTTGCCAGGTGAGCGTACAGGCTCCAATTAGATAATGGCATAGCATAGCGTGCGTGTACAGAACAACGGGAACGAAATATTGAAATACCATCATCAAAAATGTGTATCGAGTGTTTAAAACAACATTCATTTTACACACATCAATTAAGAATCCAAATTATTCAAACATCGATTATTTTACTTAATATTTTATATTTAACTATTTCATACACTTTTTTAAATAAATAAGATATATCCGTTGAAAGGTTTTTAAAACTTAAATACAGCATCTGCAACTATTTTTGTCAAGGGAGATAATCCCTAAATGCCATATAGTTGCCCATCGTTTCACATGGATTATTTTTTTACCGTTTGAAGCGCCTTGTGCTTGGTCACTAGACTTAACGTGCTTTTTATCACATGGTCTTTATCTGTTTGCATTCATGTAAAAAAATATAATCATAATGATTACTAGTATTTAATCCTGGCTTCGGTGTGAAACAAAAGATTCAAATAGTGTTTGTTTAAGAATTAAACTTTAAAGCCAAACATTTAAAAAATAAGCTAGTATATTACAATACTAAACAGATGAACGATTGGGAGGAAAATGCTTTAAATTTAAATAAAATATAATAACGTTAGTAATGTCTACGAGAGACATATATAAAAACCCTTGTCTACTAATGATGTTGGTGTGGTTGTGCATGGTGGTGTGAGGGGGAAAAAAATGAAAACTTGGCAAGCGAGTTCCGTCAAATCGTACGGTAACAGAACCTGAAGATTGAAATGTAACTGTTTTGAGACAAAAGTGTAACCATATAATCATTTGGTAACTTTACAAACGTGTTCTTTCACACATTTTTTATCTAACATTAGACTAGTTTTTCTGTCTGTATTTGATGAAATACAAGTTTTATCGAACACGTATGATACAGAATCTTGTATCACCACAGTGTGGTGATACAACATTGGCGTGCACTTCTCATTGTGACGTCATTGGGGAATCTCCTATTTGTCAAATGTAAACAATGACGTCATTACTACAAAACATGTCATAACATAGTTCAGTGGTTTTCTGTGGTAAAATGTTTTTTTTTCACATAAAGTATTGGGTTTTTTATTATTTTAATGACCTAATAAGAAATGTAAGATAAAAATATCATATACACAGTGTGTATGTACAACCCTTCGTATCAGGTCTCGTCCTTTTGTCGTAGCTGTATCACTACTCGTCGCGCAAGCGCGACTCGTAGTGATACGGCCACGACAAAAGGACTCGACCTAATACTGAGGGTTGTACATACACACTGTGTATATAATATGTATGTATCTTAATTTTGGTGAGATGAAGTGCAGGTCTGTCACGTCACAACATACGGTTGTTAATAATCATCAAATCAAAAACATAGATACCAGTCAATGTTCAAATCACAAAAAGGTAAAAAACTATGAAAACTGTCAAATTTAGTAAAACACCTCCAGGGTAGCGAGATCGAATCTGGGTGCTCCCGAGGAATAAGTTACTGAGTACCCCCTGTTTAGCTAGATATACCCACCACGTTCTTCATTAAAATGAAACATGGGGCGTCAATTATATCCAGGGTGATTTCGGTTACAATTTATACAATGTCCCCTATACGCTTTTGTACGATACAAAGATGAATGACGCTAAAATATTTTAACCAGATTTGGGTAATTTTGAGTGATATTAATTCAGTCACTTGCTCTACATATTTACACAACTACGGTATACGCCGGGTAAATTAAGAAAGTGAGCTAGAAAAAATAAGAAAATAGTAATACCTCTTGTTCCATTCAATGTTCATGTATCCAATAACACGTCTTATTGCGTCTCCATCAATATATATTATATGTACCATTGTGTTTTATAGAAATGGACAGATTGTAGACTGACATGGAATGCTTCAGATTATAATGGAACACAAAATA
The DNA here is from genome assembly GCA_021292105.1 of Anadara kagoshimensis. Taxonomy (NCBI): domain Eukaryota; kingdom Metazoa; phylum Mollusca; class Bivalvia; order Arcoida; family Arcidae; genus Anadara; species Anadara kagoshimensis. The sequence continues at coordinate 56,801,755 of CM037871.1, read as the reverse complement.
TAATTCTTCCTTTTGAGGCCGTTTGGGTACCTGATATTACACTTTATGACAAGTAAGCTGTTTTATTTTTGTTGAAAATTATCTGGTATTTTTTATCACTTCCACTGCTCCAACATATTTGAAGACTTTACGTAATGCAGTGTACGTTTTGCAAAACACGTATTTCGCATGTTTTATATTTTTGAAATAAAGTTTTAGTGCAAATAGTTTGTGCAATCGAAAGATTGCAAGTTGAATGTTACGTCACATCAACCATTTATCACCTATATTCGGGACAAGTCATTTTTTATTCACCATACGCCTCTAATTTGAACACAAGTTCATGTGCTGTGCGAGTTTGTGAAAGTGTTTCTGATCTGCGATGCATACTTTTGGTGACCGTAAAAGTGCTAACTACGTTGGCTCGCAATGCGGTTGATAGACATCACATGTTACTCTGTCCATTACATTGCCACCGATCACTGAGCTAACTGGTAAATGCTTACAGGGAAAACCCTTTTCATTTGGGGTCGATCGGGGTCGAATAGGCCACAGCGGTGAGGCACCTCGGGCTTGAAGGCTTTTTTATCTAAAATCATTTTGCCACCACAGCCCCAATTTTCGATATATAAAAATATAGAAAATTGTTTTAAAATAGAATAGGCTTGGCGCTACTAACCTTATATCATTTTAAACACACTTGACGTTGTAATTTGTTCGTTTCTAGCCACTATTTTGTTTCTTTTCAGTACTGGCGAAACATTCTTTGGAAAAGAAGATTTTGCGGCAAACGTATATTCGGACGGCACTGTGTATTACAATTTTCCTTCTGTGATCCATAACCGGTGTGTTATAGACGTGTCACATTTCCCGTATGACGTACAGATATGCAAATTTGTCTTTGGATCATGGAGTTATCATGGTTTAGAACTTGATTTCGTGCCTAAAAACCCCTCAGGAGATTTATCGTCAATGGATGTAAATTCCGAATGGCAGTTACCATCATTTTTAGCTAAACGTCATGCTTTCTATTATTCTTGCTGTCCCGAACCCTATCCAGATGTTACGTTTTATTTAGAGATGAGAAGAAAGCCTAGATTTCACGTTGTTAGTTTGATAATACCATCTTCACTTATAGCTGGGATGGGGGTATTTGGATTTTTTTGCCGTGTGAATCAGGAGAGAAGGTTTCCTTGGAGATTACAGTGATGCTGTCCTTAGCAGTATTCCAGATTCTTATAGCAGATTCCTTACCGCATTCAGCAGACCACGTGCCGTATCTAGGTGAGTTATTTTTACAAATAGGCACCAAATATTCATAATTGCTTACCATTAAGATAGCTGCCAGTTACCAATCCCTTGGTCCATTTCATGTCGATTGTCTAGAAATTATGCTGTTGATGCCAATTTAAACCACTTACATAAAAAATGTTCAGATTCTACCACAGAGTGGCGTCGGGGATTAGGATAAGCAGTGGCCAATGGCTCCTAAAATCAGCCTGAGCCCCTAAATTTTTACACATTTCACCTAGTACTTATTACTATTACAACTTCTTTTATGAAGTGAACTGTACCCAAACTTAAAACAGTTAAGTTTAATCCCTGCCACGTATTTATTTTTTGGTATAATTTTATCAAATCAAACTTCATGAACATGTTTTTATATTAGGCTTCTTTATAAACATGATTTTGTTACATCAGATTTCGTTATAAACATGATTTTGTTATATCAGATTTCGTTATAAACACGATTTTGTTCTATCAGGTTTCGTTATAAACACGATTTGTGATATCAGACTTCGTCATATAGATGCTTTTATTTATCAGACTTTATTATAAACCTGATTTGTTTATCAGACTTTGTAATAAACATGTTTTTTTTATCCGACTTCGTTATAAGCATGTACTGCTATATGATTTTTTGCCATACCACATTAATCAGACTTCGTTGTAAACACGGCTTTGTTTGATGTCCCTGTTCCAGGATTGCTCTGGATATATTTGACATCACATATTTCCATGTTCCTTTCACACAAATGGCGGGTGTAGCTAACTAAACAGGAGGTGCTTACCCTTACGGAGCACCCGGTCCCTTTTCCTGGTGGAAGTTCACGTGTCTTACCGAACTTGTCAGTTCCAAGCTAGGTTTTTTGGACTTGGATTAGTGTGTTTATTTTTGATTAATATCAGACTTCGTTATAAACAGGGCTTTGTTATATCATACTTGGTTATTTACATGGTTTTAATCAGACTAAGTTGTAACATGATTTGCTCTATCAGACCTTGTTTTAAGTATGCTTTTTAGTTTTAAATGTGTTTTGTTATATCGGACTACGTTAAACTGCTTCTTTGTTATAAACATAATTTTGTTATATCAGACTTCGTTATAAATACGCTTCTCCGTTATAAACATGATTTTTATATAGGACTTCCATTCTATACGTGATTTTTTTATCAGACTTCGTTATAAGATAATTCTGCCATATCAGACTGCGTTATTACAATGCTTTGTTTATCAGACACCAGACTTCATTACAAACAAAACCACTGTGGTAGCTCAGTTAGTAGAGTGTTTGCTCCGTAAGTGGAAGGTTGTGGGTTCGAACCCCGACCGGATCTGACAAAATACTTGAAAGTGGGTAGTGACCTTTCTTTCGCCAAGCACTCGGCATTACGAAATGAAAGTCACGGTTATTTCGAGTGGGAACTTAAAATAAACGAAGTCCCGTGTCACAGTAGGCTTGACATGCTAAAGAACCCTGCTGTATAATGCCATCAGCCCAACGCACAGGCAAAATTTCTGAAATATTCTTGACTGGGACGTTAAACACCATTACTGAACTCAACCCAACTCGTTACAAACAAGATTTGTTTATCAGACTTCGTTATAAACATGTACATGATATTCTGCCATACCACACTACGTTATATGTATAATTTAATTAATTTTGATATTTTAGTCCTATTTATACACACGATTATATTATATTAGACTTCGCTATAAACATGATTGATTTTTATCAGACTTCGTTATAAACATGATTGGCTTATATCAGACTATGTTAAAAACTTTTTTTCTGTCAGACTTCGTTATAAACAAGATTGTGTTATATCAGACTACGTTAAAAACTTTTTTTTCTGTCAGACTTCGTTATAAACACGATTGTGTTATATCAGACTACGTTAAAAACTTTTTTTTCTGTCAGACTTCGTTATAAACAAGATTGTGTTATATCAGACTCCGTTATAAACATGTTTTTTTCTGTCAGACTTCGTTATAAACATGATTGTGTTATATCAGACTACGTTAAAAACTTTTTTTTCTGTCAGACTTCATTATAAACACGATTGTGTTATATCAGACTACGTTAAAAACTTTTTTTCTGTCAGACTTCATTATAAACACGATTGTGTTATATCAGACTACGTTAAAAACTTTTTTTCTGTCAGACTTCGTTATAAACACGATTGTGTTATATCAGACTACGTTATAAACATGTTTTTTCTGTCAGACTTCGTTATAAACATGATTGTGTTATATCAGACTACGTTATAAACATGTTTTTTTCTGTCAGACTTCGTTATAAACATGATTGTATTATATCAGACTACGTTATAAACATGTTTTTTTCTGTTAGACTTCGTTATAAACATTTTTTTTTTGCTATACCATACTTTATAAACAGGTTTGTTATATAGATCTTTATACACACGATTTTGTTATATCAGATTTCTTGTGTTGTATGTGGAATCATGGCACTCTATATGCCGTCACTTATGTTTATTGTCTGTCTATATTTTCAGCGATCTATTTTGATTTCACACTTTTCTTGGTGGGATATGCTACTATTATGGCAGTTGTGGTGAACTACTTACACTATGGAGGAAAGAAACCGATACCAACATATGTAAAACGTATATTCTTTGATTTTCTTGGTCGAATGGTTGGAGTGACGCCTCCAGAATCATACAAACAGAAGATCAAACAGTATATAAAGGAAAATGTAAGTACAGTGAAGTGGGCAAATACATTACGCTCATTTCGGTTCATTTTAAGAAACACATACATGGTGTTTGTTAACAAGGTATCTAGCTGTCGAAAGTTTAACACTTATCTAACGAATTAGTACTGAATCGACACCTCATTTTGATCCCTTGCTACCTATATCTCGGCAGTTGTTACCTATCCCTCGGCAGTGTGTCGACCATTAGTTATCATATCTCCGTTGCTCGGTAGCCGAGCATTGAGTCCTTAAACTTTCGACATGTCTGTACTGTACGTTTATCTACTATTTAGCACAGTAATTGGTTCTTTTAGAGTACTAACAGAAAAAACATTGATCTCAAGTCAGTCCGGTGACATTCATGATATTAATTCTCAGATGCTGGACCAGGTAGGTGTGTGTGTGTGTGTGTGTGTGTGTGTGTGTGTGTGTGTGTCCATAAATTCGTTTGAACGCACGTTTATAAAGCTGTTCATAACAATAATAATTAATATAATCACCTGGCCCCAGTTTCACAATTATTCTTTAGCTAAAGCCCCATTAATACGTCGAGAATTTCATACCTAAGTATTTTTACTCATATTAAATTTACTCACATATGCAAATTGTGTCGTATGAACAACTTTGCATATACGCAAATTTTACTCATTTTGCAATCATCACAATGGACATTTCAAGCAACCCAAAGAAATCCGAGATCCAGTGTCATTCTACCCTAACTAGACGGTATATAAATGTGCTCTGCTCTTGTGTAAGATTTTGTTTGTTTGTATACTTTTTAGGCTTGAGAAAACAAGTCTTTAAAGGCTATGTCATATAACATTTTTTTAATGTATTTTATGATTATTCAATAAATTTAAATTCAAAAACTGAAATATGACATATGCTGGATCACCAAGTAGAACTGCTCCTTTGTCATTATAATAGACCAGTATCAAATCAGTGCTTAAATTAATAGTAAGGAGACGTTCTTTTCTGATAATCAAGTCTTCAGAATGAAAATTATCCGAAATTGGTTGAAAACTTCAAATTTACTTATGGTACATAAATTACGTATGAACGCAAAGCAAAATATGCTTTTGCTTACATGAGTAAATTTACATATGAGTAAAAATACTTAGGTATGCAATTCTCGCCGTATAAATGGGGCTTAAGCTAAGATTCCCTTTAACTTAAGCCCCATTTATACGGCGAGAATTGCATACCTAAGTATTTTTACTCATATTTAAATTTACATATTACTCATATGTAAAGTTCTACTTGGTGATCCAGCATATGTCATATTCCAGTTTTTGAATTTAAATTTATTGAATAATCATAAAATACATTAAAAAATGTTATATGACATAGCCTTTAAAGACTTGTTTTCTCAAGCCTAAAAAGTATACAAACAAACAAAATCTTACACAAGAGCAGAGCACATTTATATACCGTCTAGTTAAGGTAGAATGACACTGGATCTCGGATTTCTTTGGGTTGCTTGAAATGTCCATTGTGATGATTGCAAAAATTGATGTCCATGTCGTGTTTGCTTGTTCTGTAAAAGGAGCTTGTGTTGTTCTTCATAACAAATATCAGATATTTAGATAAGCCCATGTCTCCTAAAACCCAGTCTGGGCCCCAAAATGTTTACACATTTTATCTATTTATTACATTAAAACTTCTTTTTTAACTGAGCTGTATCCCTAACTAAAATTAGTGTAGCTTCATCGATCGGTCAAATGTTTTTTGTTTAACTGGATAGTGAACATTATTTCAGTGATGTTGAAGATGATGATGCTTATAATATCTGTTGTCCCAAAACACTAAGTAACAACATGGCATCTCCTTTCATGGACAATTCATTGTCAAATTTGTAAAAGTAAATTTTCTTTACATTCTGTGGTTGGCCTATGTTGCTCAAGCACTTTCTCTTTGAAAACTAGTAAAACGTCAAATTTTGGTGACAGCTTGTCACTAGTTTTTGTGCTTTTGTCAAATAAATCTATTTCAATTACAACTTTTGATCTTTATTGGATAATTATTACAAATCCATGAGGGCCGTCGTGGTTAATAGTGGTTGGCTTCTTTAACCACTATCCCCGATTGTAACACCATAAGTGGCGAGTGGGTTTCCCTTACAATTGGCACCTGTTGGTTAGCTCGATGTCAATAGAATGGGATGTATGTAATGTTAATCTGTGACATTGTATATCAGTGGACAACACTATTAAACCATTTTTTCTGGTACGAGGCAGATCACAAACACCCATATTCACTCCTGCACCAAACATTAACCCATAGATAAATAACCTGGCATAAGTCCATGTGTTTAAAATTATGTAAGTAAATATCATTGTGCGTTCATACGACACTCTAGCAAAATTTGCATACCTAAGTATAAAATACTCACATACTATAGCAAATTTGCACTTGGTCCCTACTAGGTGCAAATTACTTACATGAGTAAAATTTGCGTATATGCAAAGTTGTTCATACGACACCATTTGCATATGTGAGTAAATTTACATATGAGTAAAAAATACTTAGGTATGAAATTCTCGCCGTATAAATGGGGCTTAAGGAACGATTGTGAAACTGAAGCCTGGTTGACTATATTTTGATCAACTTTTAAACAGCAGCCCTTATAAGTACAAATATTAAGCAAAACTTGAAGAATCAGTTGCATCTTCAATATCAAGTTTTAAAGTCTGGTAATCATTGTTTTGTAGATTGAACTTTCCACTGAAAGACAAGAAAGCAGAATTCTGTCACATAGACCTGTAAAATCCTCAATAGAACTTTCTGGAGGAACTTCGTCAACAGCTAGTTTAGGTTTCGAAAACGTAACAGTTGAGGTACTAACAGAAACGGAACAACATCTGGATAAAATAGAGAAAACATTGGAACATTTAGACAGCGATATCACACAAGCCGAGGAATGGAAAATCTTAGCAACAATAGTGGACAGGCTAGCTTGTGGTATATATTTGATTGCTGGTTTAATTGGGGCGGCTGCTATATTTGGTCTTTTAACGAGTGAGCATGATTAACACGCATGAACCAGGTAGAAATGAAGTTTTTTCAGCGAAATTGCTACATCGAGGTTTTTCAATACTAAGCAAAACCAAATATCCACCAAAATTATTATTAAGTAGCACACACGGCGTTACAGAAAACATTATTGAGATTACGGTGTCAAATTAGTTTTGGATGAATTCTCTGTATACTTTGATGATCAGAGCAATATCATACTTTAAAAGGCGAAGACACCAAAACATAGTACTACCTCTTTTTTACTTTTTTAAAACTGTTATTATGACAGTGTTCAGCGCAGCTTGTGTTTGATAAAAACGTTCGTTACAATCCCTTACGTCAAATGATCAATTGTATCAGGAAATTGTACTTAAAACTTTTGATCACGACGTTTGTTTAATGCAGTTAGAAATGACAAATAAGGATTATATTTCCCACCTCAAACTGCCTTGCCTGAAAATCTGGATTTTGTATCGGGAATCGAAAGTGTTCCCGCCATTTGTTCCATCAAATTATCGATTGTTTACCGACGTCAGTTGACGCCATTTTTACCAGGGTAATTATGATGGTGTCAGAAAATTGCAAAATGCCGGTTACCGTGATAACGAGGCTTGTAAACTGCGCTCATACTAATCACAACATCCTGGCATCTTAGATTGGAAGACTTCAAGTAACGTGACCAGTTAATAATACGATGTAGCTGTGACACAGAGAACATTAATTGTTTATATCTGAATACCATAATCACATAATAAGCTGAATCAAAGGAGCTGCTTCAAAAGTCTTGCGATTTGAAGCTTTAGCCCAAAGTTTTAAGACATGTTGTTTAGATCTTAGTCTCAGGGACATGTTCAGAAGTTCTATTATTCTCAGGGTTATACTGTTTAAGAGGTTTTATACATGTATTTATTTAGAGTGCTATCTTGGGGACAATTTATTACTCAAGTTCAAAAGCATGCTGGTCAGAGGTCAGCTAACCTATTGAAGTGTTGATTCTTGTTAACAAACAGTCACATTCCCGGTGACTGTTTCAGCAAATATTTACAAAACTTGAATCACAAAATCTAAACTGATCTGCCATTTATGACTATTAAAATTTCCATCGTAGTTCTTAGGCTATGTATACAGATGTCGTGAAGTATATATGGTTAATGGCTTCGGAATTATCACAAACAAAAGTATTATAGTTAGCTGAGCTTTGGACAAACTAGGTTTTAAATTTGCATTTTACATAAAAATATTTAAAATATATATTATATAATAACCAGATTTGTTGTTGTAATTTTAAATCGTAAAGTGAAAACATAGTTTATGGTTTGTTCCAGTGTTTCACGTTGCATTAGTTCAAATAGCAATCCGAAAAAATATATGTTACTATGTGCCTCTGGTACATGTATTTAGACTTGCTCCGATTGTTTAAACATTTATAAGTAAAGAGGCAGAATTTTCACTTTTGCTGTGCACTCGGGGCAATGTACCAGGAGGGTTCTTTAACGAGCCACGCGTACGCCTGCTGTCTCGCGGCGCGTTGGTTTTTAAGGCCTCTTTCGAAGAACCCCGTGACCGTGATTTCTAAATGCCGAGTGCTTGAGGAAACAACAGTCAATACCTATTTTCAAAATTTGTCAGACCCGACACGGCAGTGGATACAAGATCAGTTTGGTGTTACTAGAGATTGGCTAACCCTGAGTTCATATGTACTTGTCTCTTGGGACACCAGAGGAGGAACAGGGAAATCTTATAGTGGCACCATAATGAAATGATTGTAAAACTTCTAGCTAACATGGTGTTCATGACTTCTAACAGAGTATAGCAATATTGTGAACACTTAAAACTTGCTGTCAAGAGTCGAGTTGAGTAATGGTTTTTAACATCTCTGTCAAGAATATTTCACTTATATCGAGACGTCGCCAGCTATAGGCGTATGTTGCGCTGATGGCATTATACAGCAGGACTCTTTTTCGTGCCACGCTTATCGTGACACGGACCATCGTTTACTTTATGTTCCCATCCGAAAGAATCGTGTCTTTTATTTGGTTAATGCCGAGTGTTTGGCGAAAGAACAGTCACTACCCACTTTCAAGTCTTGGGTCAGACACGATCGGGGTTCAAACATACGACCTCCCAGTTAGAAGCGAGCACCCTACCAACTTAGTTTACCAGTGACCACGGCAGTTTGCTGTCTAAATGAAATGGATGTCAAATGCTGTTTTGTTGATGTAGAGCTTGATGAGCCTGGTATGGTACAACAAGAGACAACTAATATGTGAAAACCGGCCTAATATAATTTTGACATGAATATTGATCAACCGCCTTCATATAAAAAGAAAGTTGACAATATTTAACCTTTAATATAAACTTTAATATTAGATATTTTTAACATGTATGATGTATTATAAAAGCATATCTCAATATGTAGAAATGGTACATATATATTATACTATATATTTGATGAATGTTGCATAGTTAAATGAACATAATACACTAATTTACAAAACAATATTTCAAATATCACAATCATTTGTTTACTGGTTCTGGCATTTGTTGACACCCCTTGGCAAGGTGTATTGACAAAACATACCAACATAGTTAACATGGTAAGGGTAAAGCAAAAATGACTAATGGCAAAGGTTTTTGAAAGTCTAACTTGACAGAATTTTTGAAAGTCTATCTTGACAGAATTTTATATTATATGGAAAAAAATCTGAAGAGAAAAGAAGAACATCAGTTCAGTTCAGACAAACAAAACTCCCAACAAAAATTTTCTTGTACATTTAAGCATAAAATTGTTCAAGTAACTATATACTGAACATGTAATGTATATGAACATGCAAAATACAACTCTTTGGTGCATTAGCATACCAATTTGTAACTGATATCCTCATTATAAATATCATATCACATCTAATCTTCCCTATATTTATACCAAAACAATAATATTCTCTTAACAGTCACACAATCACATACATATTTTCATCCAATTAGAAACATTCTTATATCCAAACATGTATAAGTATTTTCATCCAATCAGTAACATTCTTATATCCAATCATGTATAAGTATTTTCATCCAATCAGTAACATTCTTATATCCAATCATGTATAAGTATTTTCATCCAATCAGTAACATTCTTATATCCAATCATGTATAAGTATTTTCAGTCAATCAGTCACATTCTCGTATCCAATAAATCAGTCACCAATCCGTAAAATTCTTATTGTATCCAATCTAGCAATTTCTCAACAAATACTTTCATCCAATCAGTATTATTGTTATTATACAGCTATCCAATCAATCAACATCATTCATTTTACACTTACATCCAATCAGTAACATCCTACCTAATCCAACCATACCATTATTTTTTACTTCTATCCTATCAGTGGCATTCAGTCTCATAATATCCAATACTTGATACTTTTATCCAGCCCTTATATTCCCCTACAATCTCACATCCAGTATTTTGAAGGAAGATACAGCAACATGCAATAAATATAATACAATGTTAAGCATTAAATGTCTGGTAGAAATAATGTCTTCATTTAAACTGAAGTATCATCTGTAACCAAACTGTAATAAACATCCTTATCACAAATTTACATCAAAATTCTGTTTATTTGTTAATTCATCAAACCAGTAATATTTTTCAAACATGTGGCTTTCATCTGATTGGTGATATTCTCATAATAATATCCAATCATTAATGTTCTAACACCCAACCAGTTATTTTCTCAAATTACTTGTATCAACTTGCACTTACATCATACAAAAGCTGATATCTCATCTGTTTAGCTTAGTTTTCATAACTAAACAGTTTTATTTACATGCTTTAAAATCTGGGTACTAAGCAAAGAGAATGAAGGAAAATTATCTGAGACTGACGTGTAATTTATAGAATTAAAATCTATTTGATATGTGTATATATTCATTTAAGGAATGACATTTACTTTGACTGTACTGCATGGAGTTATGCAGTAGAATGGACTGTCTCAAATTAAATGAAAGCCGAAGGCTTTCATGGTTATTTGAGACAGTCCATTCTACTGCATAACTCCATGCAGTACAGTCAAAGTAAATGTCATTCCTTATATTTACAATCATTTGTAACTTTTTCAAATACACAAAATATAAACTGACATTTTAACACTTTTCATAAAGGAAAAACAACTATAACTACCTCGTTAAAAATTGACTGTTCCAACTGTCGGCATCATTGACGTATCGCCGGGCACGCCCACAATGTTCCGACAAAGGCTGACATTACAGTACCAAAGCAGCGTCACGGCAACTAATGACGTACTAGTATCAGTGGCGTCATTAAATGGTACAATTCAACTCGAGTTTTCATTCCTTTTGCCTGTAATTCAGGCATGCCAGGCCTTTGTCAGAACATTGTGGGCGTGGTCAGCGATACGTCAAATATTGACATAGAATAAACTCGCGTGCTCCATTCAACTGCATCGAGTCATGAAGTAGAATCGAGGTCAAACACTGCATTGAAGCAAAAACAATGTGATTGTAAATATTCTAAAATAAATGCACAAATGCCAATAACATCAACAATCGATCAACACATAAATACAAAACGTTGAATAAGACTAACCTGTATATAAATTAATTGAGGAATATCTACACTTTGATCTATAAAATCACTCAATATGGACTTTGTGAGCAAATGATCACTTAGAGTGTCTTTAGTGAGCAGGTGGTCAAATTAACAATAAAAATAAAAATTATGAGCAGCAGGTGGTCAATTTAAAAATAAATAAAAATCAAAATATTGACAGAAGATGGTCAATTTAAAAATAAATAAAAATAAAAATATTGACAGAAGGTGGTCAATTTAATAACTAATTACAATAAACATTAATGTATTATTAGGATAGTAATACATATATGTAGACTACCAACTATTATTTTTGGTCTGTCAAAAGCTTTTATGATATTTGTGAGCTAGCACTATATATTTGTGGATGATCTTATATCATTGGGTGTAAAGTAGCACTATGTTTAAATATCAATACTGACAATCTAAAGAAACGTAATACATAATCTTTATAACCAAGTTAAAGAAATAGTTTTTTTTAAAGTTTTCTGAAGGCTAGGATTATGGTTCTCTAAACTGCCAATAATATCACAATATAAAAAAATGCTATCAATTATAACATGTTAACAACAGATAATAGTGTGTGATGCTAAATCTCAATCTCAGATTCACAGATTCACACAGACAGACTGTAACTTGGTAGGAAGATACTGCAACTTGCACTACACATAATACATGTACATGTAGCATTTAATAAGTGGAAATTTGTTTCTGGTAGAAATCATTTTTTCATTGAATCTTTATTGTTACCAGTGATATCATCTGAAACCAAAAATTTGTGTTTGAATTTGTAACAAAGTTTCTTACAAAATATTCTTCCATATCTTCCTATGTTTGAGATAAAGATTTCCGCTTGAAGTAGCAATGAAAGAAGTTTCTATCTTCACCTTATCTAACTCTATTCAATAACTGAACTTTATAAATAATAAGCATAATGCCCAAAATGTTCTAAAACCTGAAATAATTTCTATAAAGGAAGTAGAGTACGCAATCACAATTCAACTGACCATATAATCATATTTAATATCATTCAAATCAGAGATATCACAATAAGTTCATTAAAACTACGGGGGAAGCTGCACAAACTGAACTCTTACAGTAAACTGAAAACTCTCAAGTAACTAGAGTAAAATAATAGTAGCTGAATTGTTTTACCATGTCATTCTAGATACCGTAAAGAGGATTATTTTTGCAGGGTGATGATTTCACAATTTCAGAAATCTGGCCTTTTCTCATGGGTGTATTTTTCATGTAATCAATATAAGTGGATGTATTTTCTATATTTTATGATATATGAACATATATGGAAGATATTTTCGCATGGGTAAAATTTTTGTGGTAATTTCTTTAACACGAAATAATCGAAAATGTCCCCCATGCCAAAATTTCTCCCTTTACAGTATACACAATCAACCTGTGTTAACCAATATCCTGTTTTAATCTGAACAAAATTTTCAGCCTGTCAGGTGGTCAGTTTGGACAGGTTTAACTGATATAATACATTCACATAAAACAGTAAAGTAATATATATATGAATTAATCTTTATATATTAAATTAAAACAATAAAAATAATGAAAATCACAGATTTCCAAGTACAAATCCATAAGTAAATCCCACTGAAACTTAATTAGTGGTAATAATTCACATAATTTCTAAGTACAAATGGATATAGCTGAGTAAAATTGCATGATTCTCCTGATTATAACCAAATATTGTATACAACACAATAATATCATAAATGTTCCCTGGATAAATAGACATATAACTGCTGTCAGTAAGGTCAAGGTTATTCAACCTCCATTTTCTGTATCAATACCTGTTTAATGTTCTAAGTCAGGCTTCATTTTTTTTCACTTATAATTTGGAAAAAATTAGGATTGAACTAGAACTGTCTCTTGAGAGCCAAATACCCACCCCCCACATTTTATGTTTTTCTGCGACCTTGACCTTTCGTTCAAGGTCATGATACACCTTTGGACCATGAAGATCATTCATGTGAAGTTTTATGACAGTCATCCAAAGCAGCTATAAGATATGGCCCGGAATGATTTTTAATCATACTGTTCCCACGACCTTGACCTTTATGATTTGACCTTTTTCACACCTTTGGACCATGACTATTATTCAATGTGAAGTTTTATGGCAGTCGTCCAATGTAGCTATGAGATATCACCGAGACAAGATTTTACATTGACAGACAGACAGACATGATGATTCCTATACACTCAAACTAGTTTGCAGGGGTATAATAAACTTTAAACCAAAATTTGGACCAACAACAAAACAATGATACATGAATGCTCTATCTTGAACTTTTCAGGCAAAACAAAAACTAATATCTTATGTGAAAATATAAGGATCAATCACAGACTTTAAAATGATGAAATCTGTATTCAAAGGGCATTAACTCTAAAAAATATAAAAAATGAATCTTTATCTGCGAGTTTGTAAAATAAAGGTAAAACATAACAATTTATAACTAAAATGGGATGCCATTTCAAAAGCGTCACCCAAACAAACTGCAAATGTTTTTCAAACCATGAGCACATGATCAAAATATAAATAGACGGCTAATGGCACATCTACATCACCTTTGAAGTTTCATAACCATCCATTAAATATTTTTCGTGAAAATTGGTGGACTAAATGTTTGCGGTAAAAAGTGGAGAAAAAAACTATATCCCCGGAACTTCATTTGGGGGAGGTAAATTAGAGTGATTATACTGTAAATATTGTAAAACAATGAACAAGTGATAAATAAATGACAAAATAATGATGAATGATAAATAACTATATATTCCCCTCTACCATTTGATGGTCATTAAGTGGGGTATGTACATATATATAACACACACTCATATGTAGCATGAAGGTACGGTATTAACCAGAATACTGTATAATGCTTATATTTCGCTGTGGTTTTATTTTCGCTATATTCACGGTCAAGTGTATTCCCGCGAAAATAAAACCGCCGTGAATATACACTGGAATTACCAGGCCCATTAATTTTCCTAGAGTCGTTTTCCTTTAATCAGATAAGACAGCAAAAATTTGACACCGCGAATACACTAGCCATCGTCAAACCGCAAAAATTTGACACCGTGAAAATAAAGCAATATACAGTATATAGAGAGATATAAATGTGTGATTTTCACAGTAACTATTCTACTAATTTACTACCAAATATTGTCAAAACTGACAGAATGTAGGTAGTTTGACATTTTCCTGTTGTATATTATCAACAAAGTTGCAGTTTATTCACAATAAATAGCACAACTGCATTGCATGCTAGCTGTCTATTCTATATATGGGCTTTATGTATACTTTATCCAGTCTAGTATCACATCAGTGTGCTACAATATCTTAAAGTATAGAGTTGTCTCCCTTTATTCATTTGTATCATCTTCTGGTATAGAATTAGGTGGTAATTCTTCATATAACTGTTCCTGTATTGTTGGAGTTGGCGGTAATTGTCCTCTCGAGGACCTGGACGGTATTGGTGGTACTTGTGGCGAGGCCTGACTTCCTGTATTTGATGATATATGTCCTAAACTGTTTTGTTTCACCATAGGTGGAGGATTCCCTGCCAACATATTTTCTAATTTTTGTTTAAATGATCTTCTTGTACCTAAACAAATGTAGTAGAATTATAATTAACAAAACAAATATGTACAAATTTAGTTTATATAAAAAAGCAAAACTCTCCATGTCAAAAGGGCAACTAGGAGATAACTATGTTACATTTGAAAAGTTCCGACCGTAAAACGTGGATTTTACTGTCGCAAAATGAGTTCTACCTGGCAACACTTGCGGAGCAAGGTAAACGGTATTTGCGACAGTTAATCAATGTTTTACGGTCTGAACTCTTCAAATGTAACATAGTTATCTCCATTCTAATTCAAATAAAAAAAAATGTTACGTTTTGTAAACAAAAGCACATGTACCGGCGTGTAGGAATACATGATGTTATCGTAGTCTAGACAGCATGCGACGTCATAACTCCGACCGTAAAACGTAGATTTTACTGTGGTCGGGGTCCAATCAAAATCCTGTTTACAAAATCTTTGCATTAGAATTACTTATAATGTAGGTGTCTTAGCCATGTGAATTTTGTACAAATAATCAAATACAACATGGTATAGGTTAAGAAATGCCTTAAACGCAAATTTAAAAGGTATAAGTGTTCATATTCAAATTCACAAAAATAAAATAAATCGTGATTAAACTTTCAGATAAAAAGACATCTATCAAAAGTCTTCCTTTGAGTACCAAATCTGTCCTTGATTTACAGGTTCCATGTGCTAAAACAGTGCTGACATTCTGATATAAAGTATCAACACTATCAATAACATTATCAAAGGCTGACAAATGTAGAATAATGTGTTCAAAGATTTATACATTTTAATTAATTTAAACAATATTTACACATTTTGTTACCTTGGTTACATTAACAAGCAAATTCAGTGAATTAAGATCCCTGCCAGCAGGTTCTTTTTTTTTTGTGATTTGCACTTATGTTTAAGGGCAATAACTCCCAGGAAAATAAGCAAACCAACTCAGGTTAATGATATTCACATCTGTCAATTTTTATGCTTTGAATGACCCATTTTCCAATGAAATTTCATAAATATAATGAATTATTGGTTCAAAACTATAGAAAAGCCAAATACCACATCAGATTTTGGCTCCAGTCATGTTTTTTTTTTTTTTTTTTTTTTTAGAAATTTTACCAATTTAGATTTTTCAAAGGGCCAAAACTCCTAGAAAAATGAGCAAACAAACTCAGGTTTATAAAATGCACATCTCCTATTCATGTTAATGCTTTGTACTGCGTTTTGTGAAATAGTGATCCATAGTTTTGGAGAATTACTCCAGACAAACTTTGTCTGGACATTATATTACGAAGGCAATTTTCAATTTTGTAAAATGCAAAAACACATTACCCATTTTTCAAGCAACTTTCACAAAACGATTTAATTATTAAGATAAGACTATAGAGAAGCTAAATATCAAACCAGATTTCAGCTTCAATCATGCATTTTAGAAAATTAGACTGTTTTATTTTTTCAGTCAAAGGGCCATAACTCCAAGGAAAACTAGAAAAACTGTGAGCCACAAGCTCACAAAAAATACCCCCCGCAAATCCATTGGATCAAATTTTTAAATAGGAGGTGCACATCTAAATTATATCACAAAGATTGTGTGAAAGTTTCATGAAAATCCATTGAAGGTAAGCAGGGGGTATAATAAGCAAACCTGTTCTCGGGTTAAAGATATGAGCATCTCCTATCTATGTTGATGCTTTCAACAAGTTTCATGAAATAGGGCTTCATGGTTTTGGAGAATTAGCACAGACAAGAATTTCAGAGGGATGAACAGAAGGAAGGAAGGATGGACGGAGCAACCTCAATTTTAATTTTATATCCCCTTCTTTCTTTGAAAGGCGGGGGACACAGTCATACCTGCTTGTACAGGTATTAGGGTACTGGTGGGTAATGGCAATTCCAGTAACAAGTATAAAATTTCTACAAGTCCCAGCTCTATTTAGGTAAGGAAATCTTATTAGGGAATAATATATAACTAGCGGCCAAGCTTTCCTGTCCTTTATAGTTACCGTAATTGTCCAAATGTAAGACATGGATGGACACCCTGAGAGATGAATGGACCGACAAATATAACAGGGTGATTTCTACAATGTAATCCAAACTTTGTATGTGGGAGTGGGGGAGTCATATATCTTATACTTTCTACAGGTGACAATATAATCCAAACTTTGTATGTGGGAGTGGGGGAGTCATATATCTTATACTTTCTACAGGTGACAATATAATCCAAACTTTGTATGTGGGAGTGGGGGAGTCATATATCTTATACTTTCTACAGGTGACAATATAATCCAAACTTTGTATGTGGGAGTGGGGGAGTCATATATCTTATACTTTCTACAGGTGACAATATAATCCAAACTTTGTATGTGGGAGTGGGGGAGTCATATATCTTATACTTTCTACAGGTGACAAAACTAACAACTTTTACCTCTTGCTAAACCAGTATCTTCATAATCCTCATCATTGTCATCGTCACCATTAGTGGCTTGAAAAGATGGAACAGCAGGAGCACTCATTAACCTGTTTCTTTGTGGAGGAATCGCATTGGAAACAACAGAGGACTCAATATCAAATGTAACAATCTGAGTCGTCTTACCTGAAAGCACATCAGTCACATGACCAGACAGATCCTTCGGACCTTCTGTATCATCATACATTTCCCCATTATCCTCATGCATTAGTAAGCCTTGATCTACATCAGAATAATAACTATCCTCATTGTAGTATTCATCTCCTGGACCCGTATTAGATGCTGGTGAAGGCATTATGTTTTGCTGGTTTGTGGTGCTGTTAAAGTGGGTACTATTTCGTGAACCTTGGTTAGTAGTAACAGGTTCCTTGTTATAATTAAAGCCTGTCTTGGTACCTGTATACAAGCATTAACATTAAGCTTTATATACATATATACAAACAAGAACATTCAGAAATATTTGCAACAGGATTTTGTGGTCAACCATTATAAAACCATAAAAATATTTGTGTACGGTTGATTTTTGTTATCTCAAACATGGATATCTCAAAATTAATAATAAGTCAAACTTTTTAGAAAAGTCTGAAATGTGTTGCTATTCATTTCCCCAAAATAATTTTGTTTATCTTGAATTCAGATGTCTCTAATTTTCAGATAAGTTGGATATGTTTTAAGATCCACTGAATGAAATACAATGAAAATAACAGGATTTTTTTTATTCATCAACAATATATAATTATATTCCCCAAGTATTTCCAAGAAAAGAGTACCAAAATGTTCTCTTCCAACCCCAAAAATTATTCATATAAATCTATAAATTCCCTCTCACATATATTTCTGATTTTACAGTATACAAGGAATTATTTTAAATACATATAATATATATTTAGGTGTATTAACTCTACCAAAGGGAGGTAATTGAATATTTTGTCCTGTATAATTGTGTTATAATTTAGCTAAACATAAAAATTACAAGTTCATGCAGGCATGCATATATGCATTATTTTAACATGCAAGTTAGTGTAACAGTATATATATATATATCATGCAAATTAACATATACATTTAGTATTATATGTGAATAAACACACACAAACTCTCTCTCTCTCTCCTCTCTCTCTCTCTCTCAATCGTAATTATGTTCATTACATGTATATAGTCAATGCCAATTTTGGCCTTAACACATGCACCCATATTTCAATAATTTTGCTGAAACAACATGAATATTGATACTTTTTCAATTCAGGAGAATTAAAACAATATTTCTTTACTGCATTTATGACCCAAGTGCAAATTTTCACAATTTTGGAAAACATTTTGTTTCCATGGCAACCACACAAAAAATTGCAAAATATTACCCCCAAATAGGCCATTTTCATAGAATCAGATGGTAAACAAACCTCGATCTACATACAATGGCACACATTTTTCCTGAATCCTTAAATATTCCACTTTTTCTTTGTGAAGGAAAACCAGGGTCTTGTCTGATTCATTTTTTCAGAAATTTGAGAAATGTGCCAACCATGCTAAAAGCACATGGCAATGTTTACACCCAAAATGTGGTCTTGCCATAGAAGTGTATGGTGCGGCAGAAGTCCTTACGCCGGAAATATAGTGCTATAGTTAATCAATTCAGGTTTAAATTTTTGCAAACCTAAGAACCTCTCACCTTGGCAATATTGCAAAGTACTACCTATTAACAAATTTAAATGAGCATGGTCTAAGGAAAGGCATCTGGGTTTGTTTTATGCACTACTTTTGACCGTCCCACATTTGGCCTTATCACGACTGAGGTCTACTACCTAACAATGTTAAATTTATATTGAGAGAACATTTTCAGAAAAATTAATTCAGCTTTATGTAAACCTGTAAAATGCTTTTCTTAGATTGAAAGAAATAAACATGGCAAGTTTAAGTAGCTAAGCTCTAATAATGGGGTTCACCGCTGTACAACATGATCAATACCTCTTAATGTTTGTGCAGGATGTTTTGGAAAGCATTAATGTAGAAAATTCCCAGAATAACAGTGTTTTACAGCAAAAACTGTCATCTTATGCAATTCCATATCCATTGGAAGTAAGTCTTCTGCACAAAAGTTAGATGGAATCAAGTGGTACAGCAGTGAAACCCATCATGAAATATGCTAGATGTTTATAGCAAAACATTGTTAACATGAAGTATATAGATCTCAATATAGATCGATTTCACATTGTCGTGAGTTTTGACACCCTGAATCTTGACAAATCAAGTACTGACTGTGATTATTTATAGGTGATTATCAAGCCACTGAAATTAGGATACTGTAATTCTACTAATCTAGCTATTTTCCCATTAGGGAAGCAATAAAAAAGAGTTATTGGGAAAATTCACATCACTGTAGTTATCCTCTGTATGTGCTCAGAGACCTCTGTGATCATTTATTTGTGTTCTATCTTAGTAAAGCTTGATCTGTGATCATTGACAAACTATTGAAAAGGTGTTGCTCATCACTTAATAGTTATAATCAATGTTCCATATTTGGCCATTACATATATGCATTCATCAACTGTGCAGCTTCAATGTTGCCCAGTGGTCTAACATACTGGATAATGGATGAAAACAGCTCTCACTGGCAAGTCTCAAATCCCACTGGGGCAAGTCCTAGTGTGAGAAAGTTTGTCAGTTAGTGGTTCTCTTCAGCTACCACACTTTCTTCTACCATCCAAGAATTGCAGCCTTGATATTATATATATATATATATATATATATATATATACAAGCAAGTAAAAGAACCTTGACTTAAGCATAAAACACCAATATTGCAATAAAAGTCCAGAAATTCCTCCTATCAATAAATAGTCCACACACTATACGTACCAGGTGACTTTGCCGTTGTCAGGGCTGGTTGTGATTTCCTTCGCACTTCAAACTTTTTTCTGATATCACCAACAGGTGACAAGGCAGACTCATCAATTTCTGGAGTTGTATCTGTGACAGGTGGTGGAGACATACCTTCTAAATTTGGTGATGAAACCTGTTTCAATTTCAATGGAGTTTTTGGAATGTCAAAAGATGCAAAACTTTTTGGTCGTATGGGGGCATGGTTTTGCGCACTGGGATTCTTCACACGCTGTGATTCACGAAGGACTGATCCTGGCAAATCGCCTGTAACTGAAAAATTAAAATTAAAATCTTAAATAACAACAAATGGTTATGAAATTCATTGTATGGTCTCTCCACTTTGTCTCTCTTCTACCTGATATGCCAATTGGAGATATAAGTAACTGTCATTCAGTAGGCTGTCATTGATGGATCAATATATGCGATTGTATAAGTAGAAATTGGTTGAAATCTCAAATTGTCACAAAATATTTTTTTGTATTTAAAATATATAAAAATTCATTCTCTATCTTTTTACAAAATTTTACTTAAAAATTCTAACGAATACCAAAGTTATGATGTCATTTATGACGTAACTGTTTACGTATCACCCAATTGTAAATGCGCTCAAAACTACTTGAATTTGCAAAATTGTCGGAAATTCTAACAATATAGGGACCTTAGGTCAAGTACAATTTTTCAGTCACATGCAGTATAAATGTAGTATTCATTTGCTTGTTGTATAAAATATCTGTCTCCATGTTGAGCAGTGTGTTGTTGATAAAGGCGCACAGGTACCTGTTTTCACGGCAATGATCGCGGTATAACGATGACGTCGTTCTTCCAACTGTTACGTCACAATACTGAAAATGTTGACGTGGAGATTTTGACCGATTTCTACTTGATACAATCACATATCATCAATAAAAGCCATTGATATGATACTAGTATATTTTTTGAGCATCAATATCAACAAAAATGGCCGCCAGGTTAATTGCTAAGGTTGAAGTAGCCAATGATTAAACTGGTTGTAAATGCATTATACTTACAACCCATCATTCTAATGTATCCCAAAACCAACTGACATACAAAACAGAGTACATATAATATTACAAACATTTAGGATGACACCAGACGTGCCAAATATTGGTGGAAAATAATCTGTCTATAAAACATAAAACATTTTAATCACTTTTCCGATATTTTGATATATCAATTTATCAATATATTTTTTAGTTGATACATTGTTATTCAAATTGTCATTAATGACAGCTCTATTGGCCAACTTTATTAGCAATATTTGTCGCTGTAGGTTTGTACAAAAGACAAACCTGTTATACATTATAAGATTGAAAATTGGTCCAATATTTTGCTAAAACTTGCAGTAGGGAAAACTACTTAGTGATTCTGTTTGAGACATTTCAGCCCTACCTTGTTTGGTGAGGTCCGTTCGTGCAGGCCTCAGTTTCATTTGATTTATCTGGTCTGCTACATTTGGTACTGATTTGGATCTCAAATTCTTCACTCGTGAATCTAGAAGTGTAAACATAAAATTGAAAACTAAAGTGTTCACTTATTTCTACTTGAAATATCGTTTGTTCAATAACAAGGAAGGTAAAGTGCTTATATAATGGTACATATAGTTACATGTCTAATTGGTGTGCCATCTTAAGCAAAGGTATAGTTACAGAGTTTCATATGTAAATAAAAAATATGTTGCTGGCTTGTAAACAAATTTTAAATAAGTTACAAAAAAGTATCATCTGTTTTTGCTTCCACACATTCATGATTACAGTGGGGACAAAAATTAATCATATTTTAAATATGGTTTAGATATGATATGGTTTTTCCATTGAAGAGAATATATAGAAAATCTTTTGTCATGAAGCATATTTTCGAACATAGAATAATTATATATACACACTATAATTATAAGTTATTAAAAATACTATATATCAATTATGACCTTTGAATACCTAAAGGAAATACAAAAATTATTTACATGCATACCAGAAAATCCTACTCCCAACTAATAACAGTTCCGAGATCAACAGGAAGTTACTTTTCCGATAATGTGCCATCATCGCACATTCTCAAGAAAGTAGCTTCCCCTCCATCTCGGACTCTTATTACAGTAGCTGGACCACAATAAATCCTACAAGGTTTCAGTTTTCATTTTGTTGCATGTAGGTTTTGATCTTCCACAATGAAGTTCGCCATTGTACCACGTGATACCCTACAATGTTTCTGCGGAACAATTATTTCCATTTGAGATGGAATCGCTTCAGTTTTTTCCTGTAAAAATTATGTTACCCTGCTAAATTCTGTAAATTTTTTTCAAAACATTCCACACAAATGTTATGGATATTGAACACATGGTATGCTGGCCAATTTCACTGTCAAATCTTTAGTAAACTTAGATTCAAAGTAACTACTCTAGAGGAAATACCAGTATTTTTAATTTCTGTAATTGTAAATATTACAAACCACCAAAAAACACTCAAATACCCTTAACAAACATAAAACATGCATGTCTGAATTACCAATACTATTTTCCCTTTATTACAATAACATGAATTAAACTAAACCATGAACCATGTGCTTCTTTTCTTCCATAAATAATTAAAATAACTGTTCGGTATTATTGGTTTGGTATTACTAGCTGAACACTAATATAACATAAAAATAAACTTGATTTTTATGAAATTTTAATTATCAAGTTTTTTTTACTTAAAAAGAACAATTTTTACCAATGTAATTTAGGATAATCTTTAAATTAAAATCTGCACAGAATTTTTTATATTTTCATTGCATATATAGAATCACTGAAAGTTAATATTTTTCTTGCAGTTGAAGACTTCATATAAAACAGCAGAAAATATAGTATAAGGCAATATTAGCATCTATCTGAGAAACTGAATAACATAGATAGATTAAGTTAGAATCTGTTATTGATATTGAGATGTCACCAGCTACAGGTAAAGTACCATATGTTAAAAATACAAGATTTGGGGTTTCTAGTAATATCAGAAAAAATGGCCCTTTGACCAAGTGAACTAATAACTATTGATCCTATTAAAGTGATAAAATTGAGTTTTTAAATAATTAATAAGGTTTTTAAGTTGATAAAATCAAAATGTTATTTAAATTATCAAAAATCTATTAAAAGATAATCTAAATCTTCTGGCTAACTAAAGATAAATAAATAAATAAATAAATAAATAAATAAATAAATAAATAAATAAGACAAGATAAGAGACTACAAACAAAATACAATTACCATGAAAAATAAACTGACATTATGTCATTTACTGACTGCAAGTGCACTGATATGTAAGCTAATATGATACATACTGTAAGAGTTCGTCAATATACCAAGTCATATCTCATAACACATGAAAACACAAAAATTGATTTATTCCACAAAAATCTTGTTTTCCCAATAAGTAAATGTATATATTGTCTATAATAATTCCTGAACCAACCCCCTCAATCTTGAATGGGGTGTTAAACACCATAAAAAATAAATAGAAATAAAATTTCTATAATCAGTAGAAATAATAAATTCCCACAAATGTTAGCATGGTAAATTGACAAACTCTGCAACAAATAAAGTTCTGTAATGTCCTATAATGTCACAACCCATTAAAAACATATCTTAGTTTCTGTAAATTAAATTTAACTACATAAATCCAGACAAAACAATAGCACAGTAATTTAGGTTTATTGTTTGAATGACAGAGTGTATATTGTACAAGGGACACAACTCTCCTGTTTTAGAATGTCATCTTCACTCTTAGAAGAGCATAAGGCAATAAAGCAACAATTTGACATATACAAAGTCTCAAACAGTCAATCAGGTTATTTCAAGCACAGAAATGAAAGCATTTTAATTCATGTTAAAATTTATCAAATTCAATATTTTATTAGAACGAAGAGTGGAGTTATGGAGTTTTACAATTGAAGCCTTAGTCAAAATTCTTTCTCTTATATCTAGGTGGTCAGTTCTAGGATGGTAGAGAAAATAAGAGTGACTAGAGAAAACCACTGACATTTGACAAAGGAACTGACAAAGTTAATCGCACTAGGATCTGCCCATGTGGGATACAATCCCAGGTAGTGAGCCACTGTACTTATGATCACTTGGCTAACATTAGGCCCAGGCAATATTATAATACTGAATTTACAAAAAAAGTAAATAAACAAAGTAATATTTTTAATTCCTAAGTAAAATATGAACACGCTTACAAACATGTATACATTAACATTATATCAACTAGTAACAATGTTAGTAAAAATATCTATCATGCATACAGAGTTCCATTAGACAGTGCTAGTAATAAATACAAAACAGGACTATTTTCCCACTAAGGGAGACAATTTACCATCATTGTTTATAGGTGGCACTGGTGGTGCAGGAGGTGGTGGTGGTGGTGGTGGTTCTGGTGCCTGGACTGGATCGGGTGGTGGTGGTAAAGGCATGGAAAGAACTGAACGGTTGTCTGTATACGGGGCAAAATAAAAATCTTAAGTAGTTTAAAATTTACACTGACTAAAACTAAATTAAACATTAATATGGAAAAATGTTGCATTCCACCATGCATTCACAATATGATTAAATAAATGTTTCATAAAAAATGTTACCCATGTTTAGTCATCCAATAATGAACAGGTCGTAGTGGCACATGTAACAGAATAAATTATTAAGTGACTTTGACACCTTTTGACTTATTCTGCCTCATGTGCACATCAGTAAATGTAGATTATTTCTTAACTGTATGAAAATGTTACTGGTACTAGGACAAAAAATATAGTAATCAAATATGGTCACATATCACCACATTAGAGATAAGTGTTTTTGTCACCCTTCAAAGCGATTGGTTAACTTGCCGGGGTACATGGAACTATGTTCGGAAATCTGCCGGGGTACATGAACGCATGCGACGTTTAGCGGTAAAAGGGAAGTAACTCGTAGATCGCTGATGTCTAGTTACAGTAAACAAACATGGCGACAACGTACGCAAGTCACATAAAACACGAAATGGAAGTTAAAAAGATCCAACTGGTTACGCTTTGAAGGGTGACAACGTTATACAGGGCTTTGGCAGGCTCAGGGTACATAAATCACTAACGGGGTACATGGGGCCGTGTAACCTGCCAAAAGCCCTGTATAACTTATAATATTTATGTGCTGTCTAGTGTGTTATAAATACTATGCCTTAGTTTCAGAATCATTGCTTAACTAAGATTTTCCTAAATTTAAATCTGAAAAATTTCAATTCTTAATAATTTTTACATTATTAAGTACCGTAATTTAAGGTTTCATTTTGAAGATCACTTCTAGCTTAAGACACTGGTAAATTGTGTATTAATTTTTCCAAAAAAAATCTTCTAGTTTAAAAAAGGAAAGATCACAAAAATTTGATATTTAAGTTAATGAAAATCTCTGTTAGGACATGATTATGAAACTGTTGCCAGTAAATGTGTATTCCAATTATTACATACTAGGATATATTCAATATGACTAATTATTTTAAATAAAACATTCTCGAATCTCGAAACATGTGGATTTAAAAAAGTAGATTTATTTAAAATAAATTTTAATTAATAATTTAAAATCGCAGCAAAATAACACCAATATTAATTTCATTACAATAGCTTTGGCAATATTTCAGTTTAAATCCAATTCATTTTTCCCAAGTTGTACAATATATTTACCATGGGTTTTTGTTTATATCATTTTTATTCTTTTATTTATTTATTTTTAAATTAAAAATTGAAATTATAAGATGAAGCTGAATTAAAACTACAGTACTACAACTACTGATATATATACATTTGTATATATATATAAATACCATATACAGATATATCATTACAGTCACAATTTACATTCAAGATAAGATTTAGGCACAGTAAACATTACATCATTATGCATCTTGATTATCACCACATATTTTTAAAATAATTCTTATCATTAAAACTCCATTCGTCTATGTTTCCTTTATAAATCTCTATGGATTTATGCCAAACTATTTCTTGAAATGACACAATTTGAATATTAACAAATATTGGCAGTAAATCAAGGTGCCACTGTATTTAAATTTCTACAATAAAGGCCACCTTTAATTACAATAATATAATAATAATAGAAACTTTTTTGATAAATACATTCCGATAAATATAAAAAAATCAAAATTTTGTGAAATATGGCACTTTTTCAAAGAAAAAAGTTGGCATTTGTTCCTGTAATGCTTAATATAGGGTTTCCATTTGACCTTTGACTTTTCTAGGTCAAACTGATTTCCTTTAAAATTTCAAACCAAAATAAACACTACTTTTTTTCTTAAAAAGCAATGAAATTTTATTTTCAAAAGTTTTCCTGAGGTTCAAATGGAAGTCCTATTATGAATTAAAGCAATCACATATTACAAAATATTGAAAATATATAATTTGAATGCATGCATACCTTCATTTGTGTATTTATGGGTGGTAGATGTGTGGGGTGGGGGAAGTGGTGGGGTTTGGCTTTCTTGCTGTCTGGATGGCTGATGTACAAAATGACCAGTCCGTGCTAAAAAGGTAAATCATAAAATGGCTGGTTATTTCAAAATATGCAAGATAAAACAAAACGAAAACTGCAACAAAACACTAAAATAGAAAATATGAAGTTGTTGAAAACAGCCTGTAGCACAACAACACTGATACCAAAAACTAAAATAAATGGATGTTACGTTCATAATCACAATTGTAATCATCAAATCATTGTAATATACGGTCGATAATTTTATCCATGTGAAAATGTGTCAAGGAGGTAAAATCTATCTGGTGGAATAAATGTCATGGCTTATTCCATAAAATATTATACATAGATAATATTTATATATAAAATATTAGACATGGAACAAACCTCAGGAGAAAATGTTATCATAGGAAAATATTTCATGGGAGTAAAATAAACAACTTGTTATAACTAAAGATACAACCACAGTCATCAAGTCAGTGCTGTAAAGGAAAGTTTTTTTGTGTGTGCAAGGTTGGGTTATAAGAAATGTTGGATTTTGTTTTATTTCCATACATATATCTGGATTTTGTGTAAAAACATAAATAAAATCTATTTTTAGATTTATAAATTACCTTGATTAAAAAAATCCTTATTGACATATTCCTCTTCTTTTGCAGGAGGTTCAAACTGATCAATAACATTATCTAAATGTTGTAAATGTGCTGTAAATATTTAAAATATTTATATAGATAAACAGACTATTTGAGACTTACCCTAAAGTATCAAAAACAAAAATAAATAAGTAAATTCAGTAAATTAGGATCCATCGCCAGCAGGTTTTTTTTTTTTGTGATTTACACTTGTGTTCAAAGGGCAATAACTCCAAAGAAAATGAACAGACCAATTCGGGTTAACTATATGCAGATCTCCTATCAATGTTAATGCTTTGCACCTAGTTCCATGAAATAGTGCTTCATAGTTTTGGAGAATTTGCTCAAACAAGAATTTCGAACGACCAGACAGAAACTTGAGTTTAATATCTCCCTCTTTCTCCAACAGGCAGGGGATAATAAGACCTCTGCATAGTACGGCAATATACAACTGGTAATTTAAAACATCTCCTGTTTTTCTTATACTTCTTTCTTTTTTAATAGCTTACCATATGGAACTTTGGTTTTATTTTCAATCATGACCTTTAAATCAAGACAAACAGAAGGTAAAAAAGGAAGTCATTATCTGGGACTTGGACTTTATTTTTAAGGACATTTCAAGAAAACAACATTAAAATAGCTTTTAATTGCCACATCTTTGTTATGCATAAAGGAATAAATTGTATTTACATGCTCCTGAATTTGAGGGTTTGATTTTTAAATCTGCCTCTAAATAATTTACAATTTTTTAGAGCAAATGCTCAGCTAATACCATATTATCAAAACACAGGCAAATAGTTTCTAAATTGGCTTGCTACACTACTGATATTATAATGTAACTAAAACATATATAACTAGAATTGTCTGTTGAGAGCCAAATACCCCCCGTCCCCAACATCTACAAGGGTTAAATATTTTCCCATGACCTTGACCTTTCTGATATGACCTTGGTTCAAAGTCATGACACATTTGGGCCATGTAGAATTATTTATGTGAAGTTTTATGACAGTGGTCCAAAGCAATTATGAGATATGGCCCAGGCACAATTTTACATAGATAGACAGACGGACATGGCGATTCCTGTATACCCCAAACTAGTTTGCAGGGGGTATATCTATCTAATATATACTGGTTAATGTTATGTTGATGCAGTAGCATACTAAGATACTATAAAAGACTATTTTTGTATGAATTTTGAAAATATAAGTGCACAGAATTAAAAGTACAAATTTTATGGATTTGACAACATTCCTAAATCTTATGTCACAACATAACGACTGTGATTGGTATAAAATCTATGTTGCTTTAGATTACAATCTTACCGTAATCACAGCCATTTAATTATTTCAAATTTCATACTTCCTGTTTTGTTACAATACTTTCAAAAACCTCACAGATTTTTCTAATACTATTTATATAAGTATTTTAAACAAACCTGCAGTTACAACCCTTTTTTCAAAGTCCTGTTGAGGTGGAACACTGGTTCGTTGGTGAGATCGATGTCTGTTGCCATGGGATACCGTGCTGTATGGAACATGATTAACTTGTGTGCTGCCAGCTAATAAGAATGCATAAGGTGCAGAAAATATATTATGTGCATAAATAAATTTGTTATGGAAAAGGTAAAGGCAAAAGGAAGGAATTATATGCGATATCACAGGATGCAAACAAAAATTACTGTAAACATATTAATTTTTGTGGTGTACTAATTTCAGCAATTTTCTTGATAATACAGTAGGGCTACTTTATTCGTCAAATTAAATACGATTGTAGTTCACAGGGCAATGTATAAGATTTATGCTAATTCAAGTCCAAATCAATTAACCCAAATCATAATTTGTGTGAACATTTATACATGTGAAAATTTATACACGTTAAAATTTATAATGACTAAAATTTGTACATGCTAAAATTTATATGCATTAAAATTCAAACATGCTAAAATTAGTATGTTTACAGTAATCATGGGGAATACTCAGAATTCTCGAGTTCTGGGCCCCAGCTATTTAAAGTTCTGGTAGCCTTATCAAATGATTAGTAAATGCTCAAAATATAAATAAAACATAAATGATACATGTATGTCATTTTAGCTTAATTGCTTCAGACTGTTAATTGGTTTACAACAATTTAAAAAAATAAATTATTTAACAGTAATTTCATTAAATTATGATCAACTGCTAGCAGGATTTTTTTTTTTTTTTTGTGATTTGCATTTATGTTCAAAGGGCAATAACTCCCGTTAATGATATGCACATCTCCTATGCATGTTGATCCTTTGCACCAAGTTACATGAAATAGTCCTTCATAGTTTTGGAGAATTTGCACGGACAAGAATATCGAATGGACAGACAGAATGACAGACAGATGGAAACTTGAATTTAATATCCCCTTTCTTCGAAAGGTGGGGGAAAGAAAAGCTAATAAAAGGATTTTTATTAACATGGATGATATTGTTACAAGCTCTGTTAGCTTTAACTAAATGTTTGGTGAAAATGAATAAATGTCATTAAAACTACAAATATTTAGTATAGACATAGCATTTGATATTTGACAATAATATAATTAAATGGTGGCAATGAAGCGAGGTTTTACTGTATGTTATTCAGAAATAATGATAATGTTACTATCTCTATTTTCATTAAACACTTGTTTCTATTTCTCATGACATAAATGGAAGATTTAAATACAATTTTAATAAAGTGTGGGATTCATGGATTGTTATCACTACCTACTATATATCAAGATAATGTTACTATTTCTATTTTCATTATACACTTGTTTCTATTTCTCATGGCATACTTAGAAGATTTAAATACAATTGTAATAAAGTGTGAGATTCATGGATTGTATATATGTCAACTTGTTATAAAAATTTTTAAAAAAAATTGATGAAACTATCAAAATATTACCTCCTACTACATCAGGTTTGTTTGAAAATAAAAAAAAATTGATTTTTAATTGTTGGATAGGTAAGTGGGAAAGTAAAGGGGAGATAATAAAAATACTCACAACTTGGTTGGAGATATAAGTCTAAAATAATGGTTCAGAGGAAATGACAAGGTGTTCATAATGACATATACATATACAATAAAACCTTGTTATGATGCTCCTTGATACCTCATTTTTCACATCAAGTCTCAAATGCTTTATATGTCCCCTCAATTCATCACTAAACACCTTTATGACACCAAATTATGGCTGAACAAATGGTGGCGATGATTCGAGGTTTGATTGTATACATGTTATTTCTACTAAAATTTAAGCTAATTTTACAGATACCTTTTCTAAAAAAGGCATAATTTATCCTCAAACTTCATTGAGTCAAAAATATTATTTATTTATTTATTTATTTATTTATTTATTTCTATCTTTCTTTCTTTCTTTCTTTCTTTCCTATACTGATGGTAACTGACCATGGGAGCTCTCTCTCTCTCTCTCTCTTTCTCTCCAATGTGGAATCCCCATTAAGCTTAAGGTATCATGTTACATTGTATTCACATTATAAATTAATTGCAGCTTAAGATGTTAAATTCTTATCAGAAAGTGTAAGATAATTCTGCAAGCAATGGTGTTCACACTGTACCATTAACATTTGTGCCAATTAGATCATGTAATGGTTGTCCGTTAACCATAAAAACAAATGCTCTATACACATGTGTATCTTGTGGTACAGGTCGATCACCATTAACACACACGATTAGTGTCTTAAAACACAAAAATAAAGTTCAAACAACATTTACACACATATTGTATTGATTACTATTAGTTTTCATGAAGACACAATTATGGGTATGTTAAATGTTCATGATGTTTAAAATTCTGTCATGTTAATGATGATAAAGTAGGGTACCACTCTAAAAAGGTTTGCTTCTTTAGTTGTATATCATAAAAATTTACAAGTGTGAAAAATTCTAGGACTTGGAATATTATGGTATCTTCCTCTCAATGTGGTTCACCAAAGAGCCATGTGATACTACACCGAGAATGCCTGTGTGAAACACTTATCCACATGTTCAGTGGACAATTTTCTTTTAATATATTTTTATTCAGAGAAATTCTTGTTTCCACATCATTCCACACAAATGTTATGGGGTAATGATCACAAAATACACTGGCTTGTTTTACCCCATTCATTCAATTTTGCTGGTTTACCATGCACTCAAGCAAAACAAACAGGAAAACCTCTGCAGGCTTATAATTAAAGCATGATATAACATGCAGGTGATAACATATTGGTTGTAAACTTGAATTCTGGGAATTGAAAATAGACCAGGTTCATAAAGCTTTTGGCAATGTATATATTCATTCTAAACCTAACATATATATTGGAAATTCTACAAGCAAATGGGTTTGCTGTTGAAACACATGATACCTACCACCATTTGTTTAGAACTATTTTCTCCATTGGATATGGAATCGTACCAGTTTATCCTGTGAAAATTATTCTGGGTAATCTTGGGTCAAATGTTTTTTCCAAAACATCCCACACAAATGTTAAGGAGTGTTGATCACATGATACAGCAACAAACCCCATTCATTATACATGTACAAAGTTGCTGGACAACAGGGAATGCCTTAAGTTTTTCCTACTCTTAAATGAAAACCAGACACATTTATGGTCTACACATCAACCCACAGGCCACATGGAGACATCAAACCCAAGTCAACCTACCAGATAAATTTTAGGACAGAAAATTTTTTGTATTAACAGGTCACATTTGCTAAAACTGAGTTTTTAAGAATTATTTGTTTCAGAATTTCCTTAAAATAACTAACCTTACATCTTTAATCAAATATGGACTGTAATATGAGCCAGTATGTGTGTATTATGTTATATTTGTCTTTTGTTGCTATGGATACAAATTTAGGTTCAAAATTGAGAAAATTCTTGACTTTTAGTGTAGGAAAAATGTTTTTGATCAAGAATGAACACTAAAATGTAATGACAATGAAAGCTGTGCTCGAAGTGTAACTCTGTTACCTGTCTAGAAGGGTCAAGGAAATTCAATCGAAAAAGGTCATAGGTCACAGGTCACTTTTACAGCATTTCCTTTATGACTGATGTGCAAAGGAAGAGAGAAGAAGCAAATTCAGTGAATTAAGATCCCTCACCAACAGGTTCTTTTTTGTGATTTGCACTTATGTTCAATGGGCAATAACTCCAAAGAAAATGAGTTAACAACATGTGCATCTCTTGTTGATGATTTGCACCAAGTTTAGTGAAATAGTGCTTCATAGTTTTGGAAAATTTGCACCGACAAGAATTGTGGACAGATGGACAGAAGGAAGGAAGGACAGATGAACAGAAAACCTGAATTTAATGTACCCTCTTTCTTTGAAAGGTGGGGAATAAAAATACATCATTTGGACCATTGGACTGAGTATCTCCCAAACTATGATGGTTGTGCTGATGCATGGCTTTGACAGTAAAATGTTACACACATAATTAAGCATAAAAAACATTATGGGGAAATAAATGAAAAACTTAAGGCATTCAATTTGACTGTTTTTGACCAACATAAAGATTTGTTGTACAATAATACCTTCACCCGTGGAGCCTTGTCTATGGTAATATTTGGACCCTTCTTTTTTCAATATACCAGGAGTGAATGTTTTAACAGGTCTGGGAACAGGCTCTTCATAATCTGAAAATGTGAAACTTGTGTGCATCATTTCTCAACCCATCATGCAAATGAGAGCTGTAAGTCGTGCCATATGTGATTAGCATAAATTTTCTGGTGAAGAAGTGTATGAAAATTTTTATGATTAAATCAAAATGATTTTTTTTCTACTGTTTTAAATTGGGATTTTCTGGGCAAAATATTTGCATCTTTGAGTTATTAAAAGTTTCAACAAATGGTGTCACGGAAAAATTTATAATCCGACTCAAGAGTTGTCATTCTCATTATATCAACAAAGACATTACATTGCTTGGAACACTTTCAACCACAGGTAAAAAAGTTATAACCCCAGGTACAAAAAAAAATTAAGATTTTCTTGCCTATAATGCCAAAAACCTGTCATAGCTTCCTTGGTAATGGAAATACAAAATGTATAATTAAAGATTTGATTGCATTTCACAGTAATAATTGATAAATATAAAAAGGAAACTAACTTAAGCTAAAGCAGCCTATGGAACTCATACTCTGAGGCTAGTGTTCACTTGCTTGGTGTGATTTATGTCCAGCCAATTTTTAAATCCGAAACACATTTTTATAAACCGTATATATATATGCCAAAGAAATGAGTGTATAATGACTTCATGGAATGAAAACAAGTGGACCAAATTTTCTGGCAGTTTTAAAAATTAAAAACAAATCTACAGGCAAGACTTACAGCATAATAAATAAAAAATTAAAAGCTTTAAAATTCACACTATAACATGCTATATTAAAATTAAAATTTCTTGTAGTGCAATAACTAAATTTTAAACTACCTTGAGAACAAAGCTTCCCAATGATGGTATATATCATAGTTGATATACCTTCAACAGTGCAATAACTAAAGTATATTACTTATTACCAGTAAAATCAAGTCCTCACTTCTAACAAAGCTTCCATGCAAATTAAACCACAATAAAAGCAGTTAACACCAAAAGGTCAAACAGTCGCACTTACATTAAAAATTTTAAAATGTAACAGGAAAATAGCCAGTTCAAATCAAATAAAAAATTAACTCTCTCTCAGACTCTGTGTGTGTGTGTGTGTGTGTGTGTGTGTGTGTGTGTGTGTGTGTGTGCATGTGTGTGCATGCATGTGTGTGTGCATGTGTATGTGCCTGCCAATTATTGTTTCATCTCCTTTGCTGTGCAAACCTCTCTCTCTCTCTCTCTCTGTAATTTTCTGTAAATATTCATTACTACAATATTAAATAATTACATGGGCATCATCACTTACCTGGTAATGGTTCCTCTGCTTCACTAGATACCATATTAAAGATTACAGATTCCCTTGGAGTGTCTGGTTGTGCTATACATGAAATAAATAATATTAATGAAAAGTTAAGCAAATAAAGCTAAAATAAAATAGAAGAAAAATTAAAATAGCGTGCAAAACATTACTGGTAAAAAAATTGAAGATAACTGTTATTAATAAATCTAAGAAGCTTTTATTATGTTGGTGTTAACTACCATTCTAAGAATGTCCCATGGCAATACATAGTCTCCTACTAGCAGAAAGAATCTTTTGATGGGAACATAATGCCAATTTCATTCATAAGAAATGAAAAATCCAAACGATATAACAAATATCAATGGAACAAATTTTGAACTTGATTTTTTAATCGTCATGATGATGCAATGGAAAATATATGAAATGAATTTCTAAAAGTATAACAAAGAATTGTGGAACACTAATTTGCTGGACTGACAGACATAGCTATGTCAGTAGGGGACTTAAAGTACAGAAGCCAAATTAAAACTGTGATATTACATATGGTTAATCGGTTGATTGGTTGGTTGGTTGTAATGTTGTTTGACATTTCATCAGCAATCTTTCAGCTATTTTGCGACAAGAGCAAGTTTATTAATCTTTAAGGATAAATATAAGAACAAGTTCATGTATGTGTGAGATGTGCGAGTGTGTTTTATTTTCTGCCTTGAAATAGCATACACTCAGGCAGACTTTTAGGTGCTAGCTCACAGAGTCAGCAGACAAGCATACCACTCCCCAGTCACATTATCCTGACACCATGTGAACTAGTTGATACTCTGTCTTTTTAATACCGGGCACCAGGTAAGTTAGTAGTTTCAGCAGAGAAGTTTACACACCAAAGTTTTAAGAAATTACATAATACTTCAAAATTAAAGAAAAACTATAAAAACTAACTGTTATAAAATTTTGTAGCATAATCTGGCTCCTCTTTCAATCCATAATCTGATAATCTGTTAGATTTCATTGGAAAAGTGTCGTGTTTACCAGCCGTCTTTACAAAGAAAATCATCACTTCTGTTAGATTACTCATCGCATGGTGCTAAAAAAGTGAAGCATTAATCATAACAAGAAAATTCAGTGAATTAGGATAACCCTGCATGTAGGTAGTTTTCGTGATTTGCACTTATGTTCAAAGGGCCATAACTTCCATGAAAATAAGCAGATCAACTCAGGTTAGGATATGCAATGTTGATGCTTTGCACTAAGTTTTACAACATAATTATTGCTTCATAGTTTTGAAGGGTTACTTCAGAGAAGAAGTGTCATGATGAAGGGATGGATGAAAGATCAAATGTAATATGTCCTTCTTTTTTTCGAAAGGATGGGGATAATTACACAGATAACAGACAGGTCCTGTTAGTAAAGTCAAGGTACCGGTAGTTCAACTGTACATCTAACCTATAAAAAAATAAAGGTCGATGTTATTACCACATATTTTTCATACCTGTATAACCGTATGTACCCTAACATACATTGATTGAACAGGATTAAATAATATAAATTAGAATTAAATCAAAATGTTATTGATATTCTGCCCAAAAAAGTGATGTCTAAATGATGGATGATCGATCTTAAATCGTGTTCAACTGCAAAAACGTTCCGACCATATGGCAAAAGAAAACGGCGGATCTAAAAACATATTTACGTTTTTGATCAAATAATCTATTATTTGACCCAAATATGACAAATCTTTTATTTGTATTTTAATTATCACTATAATTATAAAGCCTGTGTACATGTATATTATAAAATACGGGCATAAAAATATGTGGTAAAACACATTTGTCAGGGCAATAACCACTTCAAAAAATAAATTGGTTGGCAATGCTGACACCGAGGATATGAAAGACTTCTGCACTTATGCAGGCAACCTTAATACACAACACTATGCCCCTAGTACCCATATATGGTACGTACCTTAGATTCAAATTCAAAGTCACCAGATAAAGCTCAAGGTCACCAGATAAAGTTCAAGGTCACCAGATAAATTTTAAGGTCATAAGAATAAAAAGGTCTTGCCAAAAATAATATATGAGCTAAATGGCTAAATGCAGAAGTTCCAGCATGAAATTGAAATACTGTAAAGGGGATTATTTTCACAGGGTAAAAATTTAGTGATTTCTGAAATCTGGCATTTTTGCATTGGGTAATTTCATGTAACCAATAATAGTGGATGTATTTTCTATTAACCTGTATGGTAGACATTTACGGTGGGTAAAATGTTCGTGTTAATTTCTTTAGCGCAAAATAGGCAAAAATTTTACCAACAAGAAAATTTCCCCCTTTTACAGTAATGAACAGAAATACTCTTAAAAAGCTACAACTAGCTATATATATAGTACAGAAAACATTTTATACCTGATTTTCAACGTTAATCTTGTAACCATTAGCAACTCGTAACACCTCAAAGTGTTCAAATCTGTAAAAAGTCAATGAAAACAACAATAACAATTTTTAAAAGATGAATAATTTAAATAGAATTCAATTAATTAAATATGGATATCTAGATGGAATTATCACACTGTTCCCAATAAATTTTCAATATTGTGACCTTCTTCAGATGTGCACTTTTTCTTCTATCAAGACTTCAGATTATTCTGATTACCATAAATGTCAGGCAATGGAAGTATAAATACTTTAAACTTTACTTGACTTCATCTAAAATTATTTATAAGCTGACACACATGCAAATACAGTCAAACTAATCTAGCCACCTCTATATAAGAACATTTACTTTTAAAAGTCAGTAAATATTCAAATTGCTATTTATTCATGTTATTTGAACTTGCTTCTAAAGGTCACTTTACTGGTTCCCTTAGGTAGCCTTTTTAGACAGGATTGACGGTATGGATCTCATTATGAATTTTAAAAAACTTCTACATTTCACAGAAAGAAGATTACACTTAATTATATGTATATGGCAATATTTTGTTTCACATAGAAATTAAACCATAAATCCTGAGGTTTTAGTGTTCAATATGAATTGATATTTGCACGCTAACTTTGTTTCCAGTCTGAGGTTTCTCAAATTAATTTTTTCATATTGCATATGTGTTGTCACATGACACTGTCCTTTGTTGTAACATGACTAAAGACACCATTGCTGTGTTGTAATTCTTATATCAATATTTATGTATTGTGAGACAAAATCATATTTTAGATGAAATAGTAGCGGTAAATAAATGAAATTCATGTTGCTATATAATTAAACAAGCTCATGCAAATGTCCAGTCAACTCAGGACAATAATTCCCATTATTACATTATGATATGATTTTACTCTGTGACCTTTGTTTGGATTGGTTAAACTACTTGCACGCGCAAAGCCGTTTTACATCATATTGCACTCTGGAACATGATAAAACACCATATTGCACTAAGCCAATCAATTTCATCGTTTGAAACTTTAATTGAACGCAAAAAGAATGAATTGCACCATTAATGACGTCACAGACACTAGTACGTCATTAGTTGCCGTGGCGCTGCTCTGGTACCGTGATGGCGGCCAGTGTAGGAACATAAAAGGCAAAATATATTTATTAGTAAAATATAACACCTGTCTTCTCATTTTAACATAGTTTACATGTAATAAAACAATTATAGCATTTCAGTGAATGCAACATGATGTTTTATCGGCAAAGAAAAGTAATATTGACCTCGGCCTACGGCCTCGGCCAATATTGCTTTGCTTTGCCGATAAAACATCATATCGCACTCACTGAAATGCTATAATTGTATAATATCAGTTTAATAACCCTATAGTATTAATACAAGTCTAAAGACCGGTTAAGATGAGGTATTACATACTGCGTACCTGTTTTCTTTTTCAAACATTTTAGATATGACATAACTCCCATGATCTTTGTGTGTAGAACTCATTCTCATCAAAGTATTACCAAATTCTTTACCAATGGTTAAAATTGTCTCTGCTTGTTGTCGAGAACAATTCTCAAAAAACCAGCTGCAAATATGTAAAACACTTAAAATTAATATCTGTTTTATTGAAATCACCTTCAGTGTTCATTCTATGTCACATAATTGTGCTATATGTTTGATGTTCATAAAACAAATTTTGAAAAACCAGATTGTCTGATAGGAGAGCTTTGGCCCAACTTGATTCATTTCTTGAATGAATACTGCATCTTATCAAGGTAACACAAATTAGGAGATATAATTTGTTTGTAACAGGGAATATTTATATGTAGAGTAAAAAGTTGCTTATTGCTAAATTATTTTGAAGTTTAAAAATCTAATCATTTCACGTATTTCTTTATAAGGTCCTCTTGATTTATTGACAAACCCCTTTGTAACACCTTGGGGCCCGGTTATACAATCGTTCCTTAACTAAGATTTTCCTTAACTTAAGTTTAGCAAAATATGACAATGTTTTCTAAAAATATGAAGAAATATTTTTGACAAAACTAAACACAAATATTTTAAGCTCGAAGAGATCTTTAAAATGAGACCTTAAATTCCTGAATATCCTAATAATTAACAAAATTATTAAGGTATGAGATTTGTCAGATCTAAGTTAGGGAAAATCTCAGCTAAGGAATGATTGTGAAACTGGGGCCAGGTGCTCTTATATACCAGTTTATTCCATCGCAGTGTCTCAATGTCTATGTTTAAATCCCAGTTTGGCAAATCCTTATGTGAGAACGTTTGTCAGTTTTTTTTCTAGGCACTCCAGTTTCCTCCGACATCCCAAAACTGGCCATACTGATACAAGATTAGGAATTCTGAATGGAGCATAAAATGTCATTATGCCACTCCGCTCCTTTACAAGGTCAAAGTCTTAAAGAACAAATGGTGGTAAATAAATGATGTTAAATGTAAATAGAAAATAGTTAATACCTTGGAGTTTGATCACTAACATAGTTATGGTCATTGGTAAACTTGTGCCTCTGTAACATAAAACAGGAACATAAGTCATAAAATTGTAATATTCATGAGCTATCAAAATATCATAAATATTCATGAGCTATCAAAATATCATACATATTCATGAGGTACCAAATATCATAAATATTCATGAGGTATCAAATATTCATGAGGTACCAAATATTATAAATATTCATAAGGTATCAAATATCACAACTATTCATGAGGTACAAATATCATAAATATTCATGAGGTACCAAATTTTATAAATATGCATAAGGTATCAAATATCATAACTATTCATGAGGTACAAATATCACAAATATTCATGAGCTATCAAATATGACAAATATTCAAGAGGTATTAAATATAAATGTTCACGAGGTATCAAATATCATAATACTCATGAGCTATCAAATATCATAATATTCATGAAGAACTTAATCAATTTTTAATTTTGATTTAGTTTTAAGAAAGTTTTTATTATCGGCAACATCACAATATTGTTGATAAGTTTGATGTATATATAAGTATTCTGGATATATTTGATGCCCCATAGTTCAATGTTCTTTTCATTCTCAATTTTGATTTCACACATGGGTGGAACTAGCTAAACAGGAGGTGCTTGTGGTGCTTGTCCTTCTGGGGCACCTGACCTCACTTCCCTAGTGAAAGTTAAAGTTTTGTCAGTTTTCAAAGTTCATACTTTGGTTTTAGGATTGTGATTTTAACATGTACCAGTATGTTTGTGTTTGAATATAAATATCTATGTATGTATATATTATTTTGAACTTATTCCGAAGTAAATTCCAGTTAATGTCACTTTCTTCAAACTATTTATTTTAAATCATATTTGTGTCAGCGCATGAGAAAAAGGGGCTTATCGCAATCGTCACGATTGTGGCGTAATCAACATAGAAAGTGACGTACTGCTCCCGCCGTAAATTTGTTTACATGTTGTTGCCGGCTGCAAGATTTTAAAGATATACTGAACTTGTGTGTAGATAGACTACGAGATTTTGTTGTTGTTGCTGTTTATTCATACAATGGACGAGTTAGAGGTAAGTTTTTCATTATTTATTATTATTATCATTATTATTATTTAATCATTTATTTAACAAGTACAAATTCACCGAGCTGCAGACAGTGCAGTGTGCATGATCGGTTCATCACAGACATGGTATCGTTTGACAATGTGTCAGTCTAATATGATTGACTCGTTTTGTTGTTTTAAAAAGTTGAAACGCTTAAAGAAAAAGTTTAAAAGCTTAAATGTACAGTAACAAAGGGTTTACAGATTCAGACTGTACAGTGTGCCCCTGTCAGTTCTAACGAACAAGACAGGAGTCACCATAAGGACAACAGTGCTACTAATTAATGTAAACCTGTTTAAAAAAAACATATATTGCAACGAATCTCTTTTCCATGCTTCATTTAAAAAATAATGAATCTTAGACTCAATACTCAACCACCCGGGCCATAAATAATACCCCTTGTCAGACGAGAAAAGTCTACAACATTGTGGGAGTTACGTCCCATGTTTTTTTATAATTTAAAAATAGGTATATTATTAAACCATAACAAAGTAACAAACAAGTTGGCGCCGTGGTATGTTGTTAGTCTCCAAATCGTGCTGACAAGAGTTCGAATCTCAGAATCCTAACTTTATTTTTTTTTATTTCTATTATTATTATTATATATTATTATTTTATTTATTTTTTTTTTTTTATTTATTTATTTTCTTCTAATAATTACCTTTTTTATTTATTATAACAACCATTAATGATAAAAAAGTAACGATGCTTGTACATCACCTCGACCATGTATTTGGCATGTTACATGATCATCCCGAGAGTGCCCACACGAAGTACAGTTTTTTTTTAAAGCAATGTTCGCATTATCTTGATTCATCGTTGGTTTGATTCTTTGGATTTTGTCAAAGACAGTTTTTCATTTTTAAAAAGTTTTTTTTTTAATATACATTCTGTTTGACTCTGTTGTAGGAAATTAATAGACTGTATGAAGATTATTTCCCGCAGTTTGAAAGACAACAGGACACATCAGATAGTAATCAGGAAGATCAAGATATAGAGTTAGACAGTACCGAAGTTCATAGAAGGATAGAGAGTTACCTTAGTGAATCTAATGAAAGTGAAAACACAGTGGAGCAAACAGAGCAAACAGATGATGCTAGAAACACGCTGGATAGCGATGTTTTACAGAACTGTAGGGATGGCTGTGGCTGTAAACTAGATTGTCTGTCCAGATTCCAACAAGAAGAAATCGTACAACATGTTTACACACTACGGGAAATGGATAAAGATGAAAAAGAATTATATGTTATGGGAGCTTTCAACCAAATTTGCAAAGACTCTAAACGCTCTAGATATGGTGACCGTAAACGTGTTAGACTGTCATACTCATTTAAAGGAATTACTATTTGCCGCACATCATTTTTAACAATTTTTGACATTGGAAAGCGGACATTTGAAGCGCTGGTTAAAAATTATCATCAGAATGGTCCTGTTTCACGCGTTCATGGAAACAAAGGTAAAAAACCAAGTCATGCACTATTGTTCCCAGATGTTGAGCGAGTTGTTCGATTTATTGTCAGCACTGCAGATGATGAGGGTCTTCCACAGCCTGCAGCCCCGAGGGGCAAAGATGGCATGCCGCTCGTATTCTTGCCAGCATCAACATTACAAAGAGAAATACATGCTCGTTATGAAAGTGTTTGCTCCGATTTGAATGTACGCTTTGTAAAAATACGATCTTTTGAGAGTATTTGGAAGCAGTGTTGTCCACATATCCAGATAGCCAAACCAGAAGCAGATGTGTGTGCAAGGTCAGAAGAAGACAAATTACAGGCAAGTCTAGAGATGACAGATCATATCACTACTGTACGCATGGAACGCGAGGTGTACAAAAACTGTATTGAACAAGCAAAGGCAAATATGCAAGGACTAGCTGATAACATTGGACCAGAAGAACCATTATCCAGAGACATAGACGTTCACTATACGTTTGATTTTGCTCAGAATGTTTGTCTACCACACTATGTCAAGCAAATGGGACCTTTGTACTTTTTAATTTTACGTAAAGTTCAGATTTTTGGCATCAGAACAGATGGTATACCTATACAAAGAAATTTTTTAATTGACGAACATCAGACTATTGGACAGGATGGACGCGAGACGCATGGTCCTAATGCTGTCATCAGTATGCTGGATTTCAATCTAAACAAATTTGCCTATGGTGAAAATGTTGCCAGTTTTCACGCCGACAATTGTTCAGGTAAGCGTGACTGCGTTATTTTTTAAATCTCTCTCTCTCTCTCTCCATATCTATACCCGAACATTAGCGTGGTGGTGTATATGGGACACAAGAGGCTTGGCATCAAGTATAAGAATTGTTTTGAATGAATGTTTGCGATAAACCAGGTTAATCGACTTGGATTTGTAGAGATGTAGGCTTGGTTTATTTAATATCTGATGGATGACCAAATAGCACCACTAGAGTAGAGAGGAGAAATGTTTTATGTCGGGGAAAACAGCCAGGGGAAAACAATCGACCTTCGACAAGCAAACTAGCAAATTTTCCAGATCTGTTTTGAGTGGGATTTGAACCTAGGTGGTGAGAGACGTGGTGGTTCGTAAGTGTGTGCATTGAACCACTTGACCTCTTTTCCGTAAATACTAGTATACAATGAAATGCATGTCTCTACAAAAAGTATTATCCGTATAACAATATCAGTATTCGAACCTCAATAAAACACTGATAATAATAGTAATAACAAGAGGCCCATTGGCCTGATACGCTCACCTGATAACTAATGGCTAGCTGATAGATTTAAAGAACACATAAATACTAAACCCCAATGACTTTTTTCTTTACATCATAATAACCATTGTATCAATACCTACATTTTAATATACATGCCTATACAAAAAGTTTATAGTTTTCGAGATAATTAACCACTTTGGTATTGTTTCACATATGTGACCTTGACCTTTGAACCCATGACCTTTTTCTATACATCAAAATGATCGTTGTATCGATACCTACAACATTCTAATATACAAGCCTATACAAAAAGTTTATAGTTTTCGAGATAATTAACCATTTCGGTATTGTTTTGCATCTGTGACCTTGACCCTTGAACCCATGACCTTTTTCTATACATCAAAATGATCGTTGTATCAATACCTACAACATTCTAATATATATGCCTATACAAAAAGTTTATAGTTTTTGAGATAATCAACCATTTTGGTATTGTTTCGCATCTGTGACCTTGACCTTTGAACCCATGACCTTTTCCTATACATCAAAATGATCGTTGTATCGATACCTACAACATTCTAATATACAAGCCTATACAAAATGTTTAGTTTTCGAGATAATTAACCATTTTGGTTTTGTTTCGCATCTGTGACCTTGACCTTTGAACCCATGACCTTTTTCTATACATCAAAATGATCGTTGCATCGATACCTACAACATTCTAATATATATGCCTATACAAAATGTTTATAGTTTTTGAGATAATTAACCATTTCGGTATTGTTTCACATCTGTGACCTTGACCTTTGAACCCATGACCTTTTTCTAGACATCAAAATGATTGTTGTATCAATACCTACAACATTCTAATATACATGCCTATACAAAAAGTTTATAGTTTTCGAGATAATTAACCATTTCAGTATTGTTTCACATATGTGACCTTGACCTTTGAACCCATGACCTTTTTCTATACATCAAAATGATCGGTGTATCAATACCTACAACATTCTAATATACATGCCTATACAAAAAGTTTATAGTTTTCGAGATAATTAACCATTTCAGTATTGTTTCACATCTGTGACCTTGACCTTTGAACCCATGACCTTTTTCTATACATCAAAATGATTGTTGTATCAATACCTACAACATTCTAATATACATGCCTATACAAAATGTTTATAGTTTTTTAGATAATTAACCATTTCGGTATTGTTTCGCATCTGTGACCTTGACCTTTGAACCCATGACCTTTTTCTATACATCAAAATGATCATTGTATTAATACCAACAACATTCT
This sequence comes from Anadara kagoshimensis, assembly GCA_021292105.1. NCBI lineage: Eukaryota > Metazoa > Mollusca > Bivalvia > Arcoida > Arcidae > Anadara > Anadara kagoshimensis. The sequence continues at coordinate 56,757,160 of CM037871.1, read as the reverse complement.
AATATACATGCCTATACAAAAAGTTTATAGTTTTCGAGATAATTAACCATTTCAGTATTGTTTCACATCTGTGACCTTGACCTATACAAAAAGTTTATAGTTTATAGTTTTCGAGATAATAATTATAATCAGAGGTTAAAAAATTAGGTCACGACCTTCACAATCGACCTTGACCTCATTTTGAAGATACTAACAAGAAGATGTCAAAACTGAAAACCCCATGTCATTATCTGGTCAAATAGTCAAGTTATAACAGTTTGAAGCTATTTTACGATTTTTTCAAAATTAAACGCAAAAACGCGTAACCTATTTTTTATCCGAATTTCACAAAATGAACAAACTATAGGCTTAAGACCCTAGAGAAGCCAAATATCACATCAGATTTTTTCTCCAATCATTGGTTTCGGAGAAGAAGATTTTTTAAGATTTTTGCACCCCTAGGTCACCTTGACCTAGTTATGGTAGCCATAGCAACGCCACGAACAAATCTGAATTGCACCGGCCCATATATACTTCTGACAAAGTTTCATTAAAAACTGTCCAGTAGTTTCAGAGGAGAAGTCGAAAATAGGTGTTAACGACGCACACACGCACACACACACGCTGCGCTATGCCATAAGCTCACATGACCTTCGGTCAGGTGAGCTAATAATGATAATAATATCAGTACAGGCCTGTCAATAATTTAACACTGAGCTGACGATAGTTAGCCGAGGGGCGGAGCTGTGGACATCTAGTGGCCGAAAAGTTGTCCATCTCCCGGCAACTGGAGCTACTTACAGCTGAGCTGCTCGGCAGCTGAGTCTCAGCAACTCATTCGGTCCCTGGACTCTTTGAACTGTGTATAGCTCGGCAGCTCACTCGGCCTCTCGGTAGCCGAGCCTCGGCCACCAGGTAACGAGTGGTCAAGCAATTTATATCTGACAGGGATGAATTATAAAATAATAATAATAATAATATCATTTGGTATAAAAAGGACTTTAAATCCTAATTTAAAAAATGAATATATGGACGGTGCATGGAATAGATTTACGTGATGGTTTTCATAATTTCTAATTCTTATATTCCATTATGGAGCGGGATTTTAAAAACAAATAATTGGACTACTGTAATCCCAGTTATTTTGCTTGAGTCAACAAACGTCTCTTAATCTGTTTATATCCCCCGTCATCATCAGATACCCGTTGATATATGAATATTATCCTCTTTCTGCTAATTGTCACAGTAATATCACTTTGACTTCTCCAAAATTTGGCGATATATATTGACTGCAGGCATTTTACTGAACTTATGTTTTCTTGATAACGAGAGGTCAAGTGACTAAGAAAATAACGAGGGGCCGGGCGGTCGAAAAAGTACCGAGAAGCCGAACAGCTGAAAACTGCCGAGGAACCGACACGAGCTGTCGATTCGGTCCATAATAATCAGCACTAAAGTGTTAAACTTTCCACAGGCCTGTACTGTAATGAATAAGAACAAAAAAATAAAGATAATTGTGAAATTTTGCATCAATATGTTGAATAACTAACGTTACCTTTATTTATTTACACACAGGTCAGAACAAGAACAGATTCCTTGTTGGATATTTTGTATGGCGTGTTATGATGGGATTGAACAAGGAGATAAAGTTTATGATGCAGGTTCCATGGCATTGCAGATGCGTCATAGATGCCGGTTTCGCTCATATTAAGAGGAAATATAAGAGATCTGATTGTAATTGTATTGGCGACTTGGCAAATGTGGTTAACAACTCGGCAGTCTCTAATTCCGCTGTTCTGTTTCATGAAGAAGACGAATGGGTTTGGCGAAATTGAAAAGCGTTTCTTGAACTTAATTTCAAGCCTGTTCCAGGAATTCAAAAATACCAGCAATTTAGATTCCATCACGATTTTCCGGGCGTTGTGTTTGTGAAAAAGAACAACGAGTCTGACGAAGTTTCTTTGTCGATACTGAAAGGAAATACAGTGGTCTCTCGCGAACGTCCAGATATTATGTTACCCGCGGGACAGAGTTTAGAAAGGCGCCGTTATCTCTTTGATAATGTTCAAAAGTATGTTAGTGCCGAACACCAGGATACAACATGTCCTCGATACGACACAGAGGAATAGAGAATAAAACTTTTTATAGAACAGTTATCAATCAGCATACTGTGTTAAAGTAATGTAGATATAAAAACAGTCATTACATATAATACAAAGATAATACATCCGTGTTTCAATCACGCGGTCCAATGTCCGAAGTTTACTGACTGTACCGTTTACTGTGTAAACAGAAGTTCGAAGTTATTTTTACAAAGCTTTTTGAAACGTAAACGTCATTCATATTATTGATAACGTCATTACACGACTGAAAACGTCATTACAAATTTAACAGAAGTGGTTTCAAATCGGCCCAAATTTGCAAATTTTGATCATTTTAACCACTTATTTTCAGTGTTTCATATTTTTTAGCACCCGTTCTTTCAATTTTTGACAAAAAACGAAATTCGATAAAAAATGTGATAAGCCCCATTTTCCCGTGCGCTGACACATTTATCAGCTATACAGTGAAAAATTATTGTAATTGTAATTATTGTAATTATATGTGTATCTATAACGACAGTTTGTTTTATTTCATGGTCTTTGATCAGGATACAATGATAAAAAACTAACATAAAAAGCTTATATAAATACATGTATATATCATATAAATTTATTACCGTAGTTGGTCCGCCATCACTACCACCTCCTAAAGTTTTACCACTTGACCTAGTTGTCATGCTGGCACCGTCGACATTAATTCCGCTGTCAGCGGCTGACATCCTGTTTCTGGCATTTCCAGATCTGACAGATGGATTTGATTTAGGACGATTACGAAAATAGTCAATATCGGACTGGATCTGTGATACCTGATCTGGTAGAAGGTCAAGGTCATTTGGAACCGTGCCCTGAAATATAATTTAGATTTATTAGATGAATAACATGATCATTTGGTATTGTCATTTGGTAATGTTCATGTTCATCAAATGAAGGTCAAGGTCATTTGGTAAAGTGTCCTGAAGAAAGGTTATGAAAGGCAATGCCATTTAGAAATGTGCCCTGATGTAAAGTTTTGAAAGTCAAGGACATGTTATAAAATACCCTGAAATAAAGTTTTGAAAGTCAAGGTCATTTGATTAAGTGCCCTGAAGTAAAGTTATGAAAGTCAATGTCATTTGGAAAAGTGCCCTGAAGTAAAGACATGAAAGTCAAGGTCATTTGGCAAAGTGCCCTGAAGTAAAGGTATGAAAGCAAAGGTCATTTAATAACATGCCCTGAAGTAAAGTTATGAAGGTCAAGGTCATTTTGTAAAGTGTCCTGAAATAAAGTTATGGAAGTCAAGGTCATTTGGTAAAGTGTTCTCAAAGTTTATATCCATCACACAAAGGTCAATGTCCTGTAATAAAACTGTATTCATCAGATGAAGGTCAAGGTCATTTGATACTCTGTCCTAAATCTTATTTATCAGATGATGATAAAGTTGGGTCATCTGTTACTATGTCCCTTCAAAATATGTTTGGTTTTTTTTTATCAGAAAATGGTCAAAATCATTTGGTATTGCCATGCTCAGACACTTAAAAAATGTTTTGCTTATTTAAAAAGTTGGCTATAGCGAAGTTGAACTAAAAATTACTGTGGGTTTAAATATTGAAATAGGTAGGTTCTGGTTCTGAAAAAAAATTGGAAAGGAAAAAAAAATACTACCTGTTAATAAAGTGAATGAAAAATTCTTACCATTTCTGGTTTTATATGGTGAAGGTATTGCATCCACCATCAGTATCAACTAAGAGACTCAGAACAACTAAAGTTGAGGAGCCACAACAATGTTAATGTTGTCTTTGACCAAGGTGTAAAGCAGTGACATGAAATAAATACCTACCATGGTGTATATACATTGTAGAACTTCACACTCTAATAATTCTCTATAAAACTCAAAACTCAACCAGGAAGAGATGGGGTGGATTTAACCTATAAACTGTAACCCAACATAAATCACTGTCTTATCAAAAATCAAAAACAAACAAAACAATCCATGTCCAAACCACGATCAACTTCAATATTATATACATTTAAGTATAGTTTTGGTTCTGTCCAGGGGGCTTCATTTCAGTAAAACATCTGCAGTATTAAATCAGGGTTTTACACAACTTTTTAAAATAGATAAGAGTCCAGACCCATAAATGATGGTAAAATTAAAAGTTATAATTATGAAAAATGGTGAAAACCATCAAAAGAGACTGCAAACATATTATTTTGGTTTGAACAGATGCAAGAAACACACTACATCAGGCTTTTTTGCTCTATGTACATTTTCCAACATTTATACCAGCATCAACCATGTCTTTATAAAACAATTTTCTAATGTTTTCTAAAATCATTCAAATTGTTTGACAGGATATTTGTCCATTGGGACCCATCTTATAAAATGTTTGCATCCATCATAACTCATTTTGCATACAAAAACACAGCATTGTTTGCTCCATATAACCCTTGTAAATGTTAATAAGTCATATCACTTACTACTGCCAGTCCTGCTAGGTATCCTCTCCACATCTCCATATAAACCTTCTTAGAACTCTAATTAAAAGTAAAAAATAAAACAAAAATGTTAAATTTTTCAAACCTCAAGCAATAATTTCACATCCTTGATCTGATGAAAATTGATAAGGTTTATAAATGTCATTACAGTATTGCATTAACATAATAATGCCATTTTTAGAAGAAAAAGAACTATTTTATCACTATTACGATGCTAACTGTAGTTGCAGTACAGTTTTAAGACTTTAGATTTCTGCACAAATATATATACCTTGAATTTATTCTTCTTTCTGGTTTGTCCATATCCAGTAAAAAGTTCAAACTTGTATCCATATTTATCATCTCCGCCTCGTTTGTATACCTCTGTGTATCTGTCAATCGTTAACTTACCAATATGCTAAAAATAAATAACATGAAATCAATGAAACAACTGCATATTTAATATATACAGAGATATGCAAAAAGTATTGGACACTTTGTAAAATCCTTCTTAGCCCATTTGAGACAAGCTTAAGGTACATTTACTAAACGATGTCAGATCACAAAACAATTTTTGATTGGCTACAAATACTCTACTGATGTCTAACATAGTTTTTAATTGTGATGTCATTTTGCCACTTATGTAGATACAGACGTTCATCTTTTGCTAAATGAGACAAGTTATTTTTTTAAATAAAAATATAACTAATCCTTTAAATTTTCCCATTTAGGCTGTGAGGAAAAGTACCATGCAATTATCACTTGTTCTGTCAAAAAAAGCAATCTAAACCATCTGTCTAGTATTTTTGAGTCCAGAACTCAGAAAAAATATTAGGCACAACAGATTCTATAAGTCATATACAACAATGTTTACATTTTTGATGCTTTATAATATGAAACTCTGTTTGAGACCAAATACATTTATAGGACTATATTTACATCTGCTAAAATGACGTCAACGCTTTCTTGGTTTTGCCTATATGCATGACATCATAGATTGGCTGTTCCAACTGTTGGAAACTCAATGTGGTACACAACAGTGTTTTAAATTAATTTTAGTATTTAAAAATCAAAATTTCAAAAAATGAGAAACATAAATATAACCATTGAACTGTCTTAAGAAATTGTTTTTATAGTGTTATAACAGAGCAAAGCAAAGCAAACTAATCATAATGCACGCTAAATTTTACATAAAAGTTGCTGATGTGATGTTACGTAACATACAACCAACTATCAATGCCATGCCTAGTATTTGACAGGACTTTAGTTGTATCACATACAGCTCAACTACCCCAATATGATTTCTAAAAACGTCATATTCATTGCACATTGCTGTCAAATCTTGCAGCACATGCCATGCAAGAGTCACATGATACTTGTAAACAATACATAAAGCGCATGATCCACAATAACTAAGATGACAGATTTCAATGTTTATTATGAGCATTTTATTTTATTGTAAAAAAAGATGAAATTGATATTCCCCTGCTAAGTCTTTGTATCAAAAACTTGAAAAGTTAACTTTGTTTAAATTATATAATTATTAATATTTATGTAAGGTAATTTCTGTTACTTCCTAGTTCTCAAGTACACATGATCTTAACAATACACAATAGTAAAATCTCTGGCCTTTAAATTTGATAGTGTCTTCAGTTAAATACATATTTAGTTACACTCAGACAGAAAAAATCCACATTCTTACCCAGAGTCCCATCATTTGATACCCTGAGTTAGCAAAATTAAATATTTGCTTGTCAGTAAATTTGGTTACGGGGTTTGAAATCTTTGGGTCATTTCATCATTTCACACAAATTCATCAAAAGTCTGGTTTAGATATTGGATTTCATCTTTAAATCTCTAAATCTTTATCATATTAACACCTGCTAAACTGCTAAAATAAGCTTCCGGGGGGGTGGGGGGGGGGGGGGGGGGTGAAAAAGTTTTTGTTTTCTGTATGTAAATTTAATATTACATAATACCAGTACTTGAGACATATTTAGTGAACAATGACAATGTAGGAACATGTTTTCATTATTTTGAAATAAAAGTACATGTGTAACAGTTCAGAACCAGGAAGTCACAAGATTCCCCACTGAGATGTATATCACCATTACATGAGTTTATTCTAAAAATCAAAGGCCATAACTCCTAGAAAATCACTGATCTCTAAATTCAAAGGACTATAACTCCTATTGAAAGCAAGATTGATTTCATAGTAACATGAATTTATTAAAAAAAATCAAAGGACCATAAATCCTTGAAAAATCATTGCTTCCCAAATTCAAAGGGCTATAACTCCTATTGAAAGCAAGAGTCCCCACCAAGAATGATTTCACAGTAATATGAATTTATAAAAAAAAAATGAAAGGGTCATAACTCCTAGCAAAATAATTGAAAATGATATGAGTGACTACACCTCCCACTGATCATTCCTCTGTAAAGTTTCATCAATATCCGAAACATTTTAGATCATTTTTCTACTGAGGACTTACTGCTTCCTATAATTACTTATTTGCTGTCTATATTAGCCTTATTGGACAAAAGTGGAGTGGAGCAATGGCATTTTATGCCCCAATCAAGATTGATGGAGGAAATCAGAGTGTCCAAAGAGAAATTCAGCTACCTTCAGCGAGACAACTGACTAACTTTCTCATGCTATGATCTGCCCAAGCGAAATTTGAACCTAGGTGGTGAAAGGTGTGGTGATATGTAAAAAGTACTTTAGACCACTTGACCACTGGGGCTCTATATTGTACAAGTTATAAACAGTTACAGGTATATACAAATGTATACTGGCAAACCAACTGAGGTTTAATCTTATTTTTTCCAAACAAAAATGTTTATGATTTTATTCATAATTTTATAATTTTTTGCTTCAAGAAAAATACCACCTTGCAGTCATAGGATAACTTCAAACTTAAACATTTAATTAACATATGTATTTTTATTTTCACTTTGGTATAGATTTTATCTTCACTGTTAAATAAAAAATTGTCCATTAATATAAAGATGTGTGTAATATTCACTTAATGATAAAAGACATCTCCTTTTGTTGATTTATATATAGATGCAATAAATATTGATTAAATTCAGTAGTTTATTAAGTCAAGTATTTTGTGTGAATGAATAATAATTTTTTGGTATTCAGTTTACTCCATGGTTCATTGATTACAAAATTGGCTCATACTTATTTGCCCCAGTTTAACTAAAAGTTTATCAAAAACTTGAAAAGTTAACTTTGTTTAAATTATATAATTATTAATATTTATGTAAGGTAATTTCTGTTACTTCCTAGTTCTCAAGTACACATGATCTTAACAATACACAATAGTAAAATCTCTGGCCTTTAAATTTGATAGTGTCTTCAGTTAAATACATATTTAGTTACACTCAGACAGAAAAAATCCACATTCTTACCCAGAGTCCCATCATTTGATACCCTGAGTTAGCAAAATTAAATATTTGCTTGTCAGTAAATTTGGTTACGGGGTTTGAAATCTTTGGGTCATTTCATCATTTCACACAAATTCATCAAAAGTCTGGTTTAGATATTGGATTTCATCTTTAAATCTCTAAATCTTTATCATATTAACACCTGCTAAACTGCTAAAATAAGCTTCCGGGGTGGGGGGGGGGGGGGGGGGGGGGGGGGGTGAAAAAGTTTTTGTTTTCTGTATGTAAATTTAATATTACATAATACCAGTACTTGAGACATATTTAGTGAACAATGACAATGTAGGAACATGTTTTCATTATTTTGAAATAAAAGTACATGTGTAACAGTTCAGAACCAGGAAGTCACAAGATTCCCCACTGAGATGTATATCACCATTACATGAGTTTATTCTAAAAATCAAAGGCCATAACTCCTAGAAAATCACTGATCTCTAAATTCAAAGGACTATAACTCCTATTGAAAGCAAGATTGATTTCATAGTAACATGAATTTATTAAAAAAAATCAAAGGACCATAAATCCTTGAAAAATCATTGCTTCCCAAATTCAAAGGGCTATAACTCCTATTGAAAGCAAGAGTCCCCACCAAGAATGATTTCACAGTAATATGAATTTATAAAAAAAAAATGAAAGGGTCATAACTCCTAGCAAAATAATTGAAAATGATATGAGTGACTACACCTCCCACTGATCATTCCTCTGTAAAGTTTCATCAATATCCGAAACATTTTAGATCATTTTTCTACTGAGGACTTACTGCTTCCTATAATTACTTATTTGCTGTCTATATTAGCCTTATTGGACAAAAGTGGAGTGGAGCAATGGCATTTTATGCCCCAATCAAGATTGATGGAGGAAATCAGAGTGTCCAAAGAGAAATTCAGCTACCTTCAGCGAGACAACTGACTAACTTTCTCATGCTATGATCTGCCCAAGCGAAATTTGAACCTAGGTGGTGAAAGGTGTGGTGATATGTAAAAAGTACTTTAGACCACTTGACCACTGGGGCTCTATATTGTACAAGTTATAAACAGTTACAGGTATATACAAATGTATACTGGCAAACCAACTGAGGTTTAATCTTATTTTTTCCAAACAAAAATGTTTATGATTTTATTCATAATTTTATAATTTTTTGCTTCAAGAAAAATACCACCTTGCAGTCATAGGATAACTTCAAACTTAAACATTTAATTAACATATGTATTTTTATTTTCACTTTGGTATAGATTTTATCTTCACTGTTAAATAAAAAATTGTCCATTAATATAAAGATGTGTGTAATATTCACTTAATGATAAAAGACATCTCCTTTTGTTGATTTATATATAGATGCAATAAATATTGATTAAATTCAGTAGTTTATTAAGTCAAGTATTTTGTGTGAATGAATAATAATTTTTTGGTATTCAGTTTACTCCATGGTTCATTGATTACAAAATTGGCTCATACTTATTTGCCCCAGTTTAACGGTCAGTAAATGAAACAGAAGATACTGGTACTTTTAAAAAATGTATATGACCGTAAAATTATTTTATATTTGGCTAGTAAAATAAGTTCATAAACTACATCAATGCATGTAAGACTGCAATCTTTATCATTAATATCTACATACAGAGTGCGACTAAATATTGTACTGTATCAGGTCTGTATAGTCCCAGTCATATCCTAATATATTATATTAAATTTAATAACTTCTTTTCATAAATCTGAAAATCATTAACTGCAGATATATTTCTTATCTTGCTTGGGCACTTCCTAGGAAGTTTGTTAAGGATGAAAGGTGGGTGGTTCTCTCCAGATACTCTAGTCCCCTCCACCACCCCAGAAATCACAGCCCCAATAAAAGTGAAATACTTTTGACTGGGACACAAGAAACCTTAATTATTCCACTCTATTCTATCTCCCCTTCAAGCCATTTCTAATGGAACTGACTGTCAATATTCTACTGGTTGTGACTGTTCTAGGTTTGACTATGTTAATACTGTCTTACCGTGTCTTTGCCAACTGTAGAATCTGTAAATATGTATATAACACTGTCTTTTAACACCAACCATAAATCTGTATAATTCTGATACTGAAAATATCAAAATAAAAAATATGTCTTAAAATGTTATTACATCTCTTTTGTATCCATTGAACTATATTTACAATTGTCATTGTTACTCTTTCTATATTAACACATTTTGAGCGATTGTATGTTATAGTGTTATAGATAATAATTGACGTCATCATGTAAATACGTCATTAACTTGTTACGTCAAATCACCGCATTTGGATACACTACAATCACAAAATACCTTTTGACGTTAACTTTTACGGTTAAATACAATACGGAATGTTATCTTGTGCAACAGTTGATCAATGTACATGTGCTTTTTATATGAAATTTTGATTTTCTTGGAGCAATATAAATAAAACTTATGGCGAGTGAAAGAACTATTTTTTGTTATCGGTTTGTGTTTCTGGATAGTGATTCGGAAATGGTTGTGGGAGCTTCCATTTTTCCGATGATGGGTGTCGAGGCAAAATAAAAATTGGTATTTTTTTTAATACATACAAGGTATTACCTATTTAGTTTTTGTTTTGAAATTGAAGATTCTAAATATAAGAAATGACATTCTTTTTTTTCGTTATCGATGCAAGTATGAATAACAAGGGCCTTTCCAAATTATACATGAACGGCTTTGCCGTCATGCAATTTGGACTGGCCATTGTTATTCATACTTGCATCGATAGCGAAAAAAAGAATGTCATTTCTTAAATAGGGATATAACTAATACCAAGCATAAGTAATCAATTAAAGATGTTACAAAAATAATTAATCAAATTCAGTGAATAAGGATCCCTAGCCAGGAGGTACTGTTTGTAAAATTTTATAATTTTCAATCAGAACTCCCAGGAAAATGAGCAAACCAACTCTGGTTAATGACATGTGCATTTCCTATCAATGTTGATGATTGCTTTAAGTTTCATTTACCAGTACTTTTGTAGAGTTCCTCTAGACAAGAGGTATCATGATGACCGAAGGATAAACAGGAGGACAGTAATTTGAAAGGTGAGGGATAAAAAGACAAGATTTTATGTTCTTTGTTTAACTAAGTGACTACAGTTAAACTTTGTTGTAATGAATAACCCTTGATAACTTGTCCACCTTCCATGTCAACACAGTACATATTTTGAATTCATCAAATCAATCTATCCTATATTTTTCTCCAGTAGTCTCCCTTGATTTATCACCAAACCCATTTATAACTTCAAAAGGCTGAACAAATGATGGCAATGGATCATGGTTTAACTGTAGTTAGTTCTGATAGCATTTCCAAATAGCAAAGGTCAAATATATATATATATATATACATTTCAGTTAATGTATACTCTCCAAATATTTCGGATGTCTGATAAATTTATGCGGAGTTAAGCATTATTAATTAGATAAATTAGTCTCTTATTGGGTATGTAAAGCTTGTCAAGATAAAGTTGCTTTCTTTAAACTTGGACCTTGCACATAACAATAATTTACCATAAAACCATTAATTCAGTAATCTGTATTTTAATCTGCAGGTAACTTTTAGTAGCAGATTAAGAAAACTTTGTAAAACAAGCAAATTCAGTGAATTAGTACCGGTATCCCTTGCCAGAAGATTCTTTTTTTGTGATTTGCACTCATGTTCAAAGGACAATAACTCCCAGGAAAATAAGCAAGCTAACTCTGGTTAACAACATGCCTATCTCTTATCAAAGTTGATGCTTTGCAACAAGTTTCCTAAAATAGTGCTTCATAATTTTGGAGAATTTGCACAGACAAGAAATTCAGATGGATGGAAGGAAAGACAAAATGGAATGACAGACAGAAGGGCAGCTAGGTATAAAAAATACATGTAGATGTATCTCAATTTTCATATCCATCACCAAAAGGTAGTTTTTACTGGAAAATTAAAATTAAAACTGTCATCAGAATTCTTAAGTTGCATGGCTTGCACATCAAACCTACGATAAATACTTCAACCAAACAATTTAACTTTGGAGCTGGCAACTTGTATTTCATTCAGGGGAGATAACTTCATTATATCCTGAAGCAGATAAGGTCACCCAGTTTTCAGATTTCAAAAAATATATATTCTTTATTCTGTATTCTGTATTCTGTTCATGTACATGATGTACCTGGCAAGAAACCCAATGCAAGAATAAAACTAGTAGGTCCTTTGTCATGTCATACTTCGTGATTTAATGAAAAATTTAATAACTTTTCCTGACAAACATTTATTTTTTGGTGTTATTTTATGTCAATTATGCAACTCATTTTTGCATATGCACCTGGAAAAAACAACTGTCTTGTCACAAAATAATAAAAAAAAATCTTATGTTGGTACTTCACTGAAAATGAAACTTTTCAAAATGTCATCCCTTTTCAACTGACCTTTTTACTAACGCAGATTATTAAGATGTCGTGTGACACATGGTTCCTGTGGTTTACAAATTTTCACTGCATATATCTCAAACTTGTCAAAATAACAAAAAAACTTATGTTTATGTAATATTTGTAAATTTTTGCAACTTTTTGAGGAAATTAAAAAAAGATGAAAATTATAAAAATTATGAAATTTCAGGTGTTTAACATCTCAGATTTCAGAGACATGAATTTGATTGTTACTTTGTCAAAATATGATATTGCATTATTTTACCAATGTTGTGTGACACAATCAAGTTTGCCGTGATTTACAAATTTTCACACCATATATCTCAAACTTGTCAAAATAAAAAATAACAAAAAAAACTAAATTTTATGTAATATTTGCAACTTTTGTATTATTTGAACAAATAAAAAAGATAAAAATTATAAGAATTATGAAATTTCAGGTGTTTAATATCTATGATTTCAAAAAAATGAATTTTATTGTTTTGTTGTCAAAATATGATATTGCATTATCTAATCAACCTTGTAGCGAATAAATTATACATTTTCCAGCAGTGAAGTGTTTCCTCAGATTAAGTTACAGACAAGGCTATATACAGTCAAGTAATCTGTCTACAGTACAGTGGAACCTGTGAAAACCACACCCTGAACATACCAAAAACCTATCTGATCTGGAACCTGTGAAAACCACACCCTGAACATACCAAAAACCTATCCGAACTGGAACTGTGGAAAGCAAACCCTAAACGTACCAAGAACCTATCTGAACTGGAACCGTGGAAACCAAACCCTGAACATACCAAAAACCTATCTGAACTGGAACCGTGGAAACCAAACCCTAAACGTACCACGAACCTATCTGATCTGAATTACATTAGAAAACTGAAATAAAAGGAATTAACACCAACCCCTGTGTATGGTAGCTCTGTTTGAAGAGTGCTTGCTTCTTATGTGGAAGGTCTTGGGTTGGAACTTAGGTCTAACCAAGACTTCAAAATACGTAGTGACTGTTCTTTGCCAAGCACTCAGTATTTTATCTTTAAGACCTTAAAAACTTATGTCGAATCTAGTTTTAAAAAAGCAAAATCAAATCTAATCTCTATATAAAGACAAACATATAAAAATCGCCTTTGTGAACAACTATATCTCTATGTAATATATAAAAAAATTTCAAGATAAAATAAAAATATTTGCTTATTTGCATGTTGACAAGCAAACATTTGTGATAGCCTGTAATTGTTATAAAAATTATCACAAAGAATACTGTGTTCCACTTAAACAAGTATAAAATGTGCATGTTGGTTCACGTTGTAAAACTTCAACTTAATTCACTATCTATATCTTATACTGGTATCTTTAATGGTTTATTTAAAAATCAATAAACAAGACATCTTTGGGCAATCATACCTTGTCTGCTAACAATTGTACAATAAACACAGGTACACATGTACACAGGTACACATGTACACGAGCACTTCATTACTGCAAGTCAGTACATGTACATGCTGATTTATATTTATTCATTCATTCATTTATTTTTGTTGTTGTTGTTGATGATGTTGATTTATGCAATGCAAAAAATAAAAGCTAACACTGTGGCATTCTATTTTTTTATGAAGGAACTGAATGCTAAATATCACATCAGATTTTTTTCCAAGCTTTGTTTTCAGGCAATAATTCCTACATAAGTAGATCAAATTTTTATCCACCAAATCATAAATTAAATCACATGCTTAAGACAGCAAAGATGTGGAATATGAAGTCAATTTACCCCAAAGAAAAAGTTGGGTTTTTTATCTTTGCATCAAAGGCCAAAAACTCCTGTATAAAGAAAGAGAATATGAATAAATCAAAACTGGCATTTGAATTCATGCAACAAAGTTACATACCAAATGTAATTAATTAAGAAATGACATTCTGATCAAAGTATTTCATGGGGTAATGAAAGATAGTGTGGTGCGTGCCAAATTGGATGAAGGGCAAAGCCCTTCATTTTTGAATTTGGCATGTGCCACACTATTTCATTACCCCTTGAAATGCAATGAGCAGAAATGTCATTTCTTATATTTACAATTCTTATTTTTATAAATATTTTGTACCTTGGCGCTATTTTTTCCATATCTGCCCATGTGATATAGGGTTTTTAGCCATGCGAGATTGGCGTATTTCACATGATCACGTGACCCCCTGTGCGGGACATGATGTAATATTATGGGAAAATTGATACACATCAAGGGTCATGACCCCTATTGTCTTTCAATGAGAATTGCAATACAATAGCTTCTGTATGTTTCATCGAAGAGAGATACAGTCATATTGTAAATATATTTTTAAAAGATTCTTCAGTTATTGTTCAGAAAACAATCTTTCTACAGACTTAAAACCTGATTCCTGTAATCCCCACAACAAAACACTTACCCATTTTTTAAATGCACTCGAGTACAAAATATATTTTAAAAAACCAGGAAGTTCTGAAAACTTAATTTCAAATCAAACAAAAATTTGCGATTAAATCTACGGTAATTAAAATACAAAATGTAACACTGCATGACTACTTGTATATAACCTATATCATCAAAATGATCTGACAATTCAGATATTTACTGGTACAGCAGAAAAAACATGTTTGTAATGTGACTGTATGAAATTTCAATTTCAAATGCATTAAAATAGCATTAAATTCAATATTAAAATTTACAAAATATTTAAACAAATTTTAAATTCAAGAATAAAAATTTGAAAAAAATATTTACACATCATTTCACATGTCCTTGCAAACTTTATGACACATTGAAATCCAGGAAGTTTAAAACTGTATTTAAATTCAAATTTCAATATAAATCAGTAAAAAAAAATGCACAACCAGTAACTTTAAATTAGCATGATCACCTACTAAATAGATCATATAAATATATTAAGTAAGGGGTATGTAAACATACTAAAATTCAAGCAATAAAAACTTTTTTTTTTTAAATATTTGAAGCAACTACAAAAAAATGTAAATTGATTTTCAAAGAAACTCTAATGGTGCTATCTAATTGTTTGACTTGTGATATATGGTAATCTTGACTGGAAAATTCTGTATTCTTTGCAATAATCATAATTTTAAGATATGCACATACTTTTATTACAAAAGAAAGTGGTTTACATCAAAATAAACAAAAGTGAAATAAGAACTACCCATCCATCACCACCCCTCTCCCACACCAAATGTAGGTGCACTTATATTCAAAGGGCCATAACTCCCAGGAAAATGAGCAGACTAAGATTCATCATATGTGCATCTCCTATTAATGTTTTATAGTTCATGGTTTTTGAGAATTACTCTGGACAAGAAGTGTCTGGACAGTCTGAAGGTCATCATGTACAGAAGTTCAAATTGATAAATATCCATGAAGGTTTTATCTTCGCTTCTTTTTACTCTCATGAATATACATGAAAAAAAAAATGTTAAAATTTACCAATTGATAGAAATGAGCAAGAAATTAAGTTCATCAAAATATGATTTTTTTCTGTGCCTGAATTATTAGGATGTTTACAGCAGGTACAGAAAATTATGCAACATAATTGCCTGATATTTCAAATATACTTCAGGTATTGTAATTGCAGTTAACATTACTTATTCATACGATAAAATGATGCAAAGCGATTAAAAATCTTGCTGTTTAACATTATCTTGATTTCATGGGAATATTAATAGAATCTTACACCGATAACAGGGTAAGACAGAAATATCTCGAACGAGGATGAATATTTTCCTGTCCAGAACAAGCGTTTAGCAAGTTCTGGACTTTGAAAATATTCATCCGAGTTTGAGATATCTCCGTCTTACCCTGTCACTGGTGTAGGATTCTTTTTCTCATACATTTGCAACATAAAACATGAATAGTAAACAAAAAATGCATCAAATGTTCAGTTTTCATGTCACCATCCATGCCTGCTGAAAATGACGTAATCAATTCTTGTTGATGTTCTCACGTAAAATTATCATGACGTCATCAATTAAGCGTGTGTAAGTAATTGTGACGTTGAAAATATTGTTGGTTGACTTCGGAACTTTTCTCATGTTATTAAGTCCTCCAAACGCTAAATCCAGAGCAGGTATAACTACGCGGGAAATTCAGCATGTAGCCTGTCTCAACACTAGGGTGAGACAAGGAAATCCCACATGGGTAAAAACGCGGGATTTCCATGTCACAGGTGTGAGAAAAAAGAATACTTTTTATTGGGTAAATCTACAGGTGACAAAGTAATCAACTTGCACAATAAACAAGTAGTGGCCTGAATAGCTCAATTATTTGGTAGAGGGGAATAAGTAATAGTGTTTTACTCCAGAATCAATATAATATTCTTTTACACTTATTATGAGGTGGTCATTTCAGGAGTAGTGGGTATAACCTCTTGGTTATGCAAAACATTGGTATCAAAATTTAAAAAAAAACAAAAAACAAAATAACCCTCAAATAACTCCCTTGTTCTAGCTTAAGTCCCTCCCCAAAACCAACATTCAGAATTTTTTCATAAGGATTTAATTTTTTTATGGAGACCATTAGTAGAATATATAATTTTAGGACAAGGAATAAGTTATTGGTGACCAATGGTAAATAAAGAAAAGTTGCCAGAGGAACATCTTACACTTAACATCTAGTTAATCCAAATAAACTTTTGGCAAGCTACGGTAACTCACAAACTTTTTCCCATTAGAATCTGCTGGAGCAAGATTTGGGCCAAAGTGGTAAGAGTGGCTGTGACATCTAACCCAATGCTTTAGATCCCTGGATAACTGTGATCCCTAGGTGATGTAGCGAATACAGATGTGACCTAAGCTAAACAAACATTAGACATAAAGACAAAAGTACATACCAACAGAACAAGGAAAAAATGGCATTAGGAATTTTCCCCGAAGAACAAATGACATCATTATAATAAACTTTATAAATGTCATTTCAACCTACTAGTTTACAATAATTAAATGCATATGACCAGAGTTCAAATCTCTTCTCTTATATCAATCAATTAGGTATAATACTGGTGATTTTTTGGAACAATATATGTCTATTAGTTGTGGTTAAGTAATGAGGAGTTCAAAGCAGTTAATGTCATAAATATGATTATATCTGACAGAAGAATTTCAGTTGACATGTAACACCGGTGACATCACAACAAACTTTTGACAGGTCTCAGGTACTTTAATTTAATTTGAGTTAACCCGACCCAAAGGTGTCAATAAGAGTAAGATGGTTAACCAATATACCGGTATCAAATGGTTATGGGGTTGCGAGATAGTTTAACCACACCACCAATAAAATTATTCAATATGCATGTAACCTCAAAAGCTGGAACTTTGGAAATATTCATTTCAATAGATCAGTAGTGACTTAGAGATAATTTAACCACACCACCAGTAAGATATCCATAATATCCTAGAGGCTTCAATTATAAAGGGAGAGAGAGTGAGACAGAAGGACAAAGACAATAGTGGTTTTAAGATTATTTAACCACACCACCAGTAAAGTATCCATAATATCTCTAAAGCTTAAAATGTAAAGGGATGTGTGTGTGTGAGTGTGTGTGTAAAAGAGAGAGAGAGAGAGAGAGAGAGATGGACTAACAGATGGACAATGAAGCAATATGGTTCTAAGACAATTTGACCACAGCACTATCATGATACAGTGAAACTTTTGATAAATCAAATATCCTTGAAATTGAATTTACAATTAAGAATATTAATAACTCTTGACAAATCTGAACATCCTATTTAAATGCACTGAGTACCCTATATCAATATCATATAAATCGAAATTCGTCTATAAAAAAGATAACTGTGAAAGACAACACAACCCTCATCTAAAAGAATTAAAAGCTACAGTAATTTCTTCTTGGCATGCAATTTTTTTCAATTGTTACAGTTCCTAAAGTGCAAACGAGGGTAAAGGAAAGACAATATATCTAGAATATAAATACAATATAATATTTATGATGGTGTTTTTGTGTGTGTTAAACAATCATCACGCTGTATAATTCATTAAGTTAACGTCTATTCAAATGAACTTCCTATAAAATTGTCCGCCCTTTACTTTTCACATATTGGATTTCTGGCATATTATTACAACATGACTGACAGTACACTTATTCTTATGTTCGGTAAATATATCAACTGGTTTCCTGATACGTATCATACACCTATCATCGTTATTCAATTCTGTATTGTATAAAATGAAGAATTAATACTTATATGGGTGCAGTTTGACCAGCTGCATAAAATAATTATTAGCAAAATATCAAAGTGCTAAGTTTATCTGTCATAAATGATCATAAAAAATTGAATTCACCATTTTTAAGGCTAATATAAAAGCCTAATTATTAAAAGTCATAAAAACGTTGCCTCATGCCTATTAGAACAAAGTTTTAGAGAAACAAGAGATTTTTAAATCACAAGTCTCAACTGAAACATTCTGTTTTCCATTGACACCAAAATCAAAGCAAAGTTTTAAAATTAACACCAATGTAGACAATGACATGTGCAGTGTAAAAGAAGATGTAGACAACTACTGTATGAATATGCTATATCTCAATGTATTGGGCAAGACGGTAGGATATGTAAATTTCATCATGTGACTTGAATGAAGATACAAGAACAATACCAATAATTGCTGGGAAACTGTGTCAAATGATGTCACCAAACAATTAATCATTTGACATACGGTAATTGATGGCCATGACTGCCCTTTTACATCAAAAACTTTCACTTGGCAGTTCAAAATCAAAGATTTCAATGAGACTTGCAGTCCTTGTTAACTAACCGCAATACCTACAATTTTATAACATTTTAAGATGGAAGTAAAATTACTCAAGACAGACATTTTTACTTTGTTTTAAAAACATACAAGTACCAATACAAAAATACATATACTTAAAATCAAATTACCGTACATTTACCATATCTCAAAATCAAAAATACTTGGCCTTAAGTTGTAATTAATTTTAAAACAATACTTAATATTAATATACTGATAAAAGATTACCTTCTTTATTTGGTAAGTTTTAAAACAAAAGAATACAAAATACAATGTAAAAAAATAATTCAATAAAAAAAAGTTAATATACTACATGCAGAATAAAATAAAATTAAAACCAACTGTGTCGAACCCACTTTATTTTGTGGGACATAATATCCCCCACTTCATTTCAAAGACATAATTATAATAATCAAGTAAAGAGTTAAATATTGATTACACATAAGCAACATCGTCCTGTCTGCTTGACCTTTAATTTAAATAATTATTATGAACAAGTATATTCACATATAGGGAATGCACATGTTGATTTTTATCTACATAATGATAACATACAAAGCACACACACTGTTCATGTATGAACTCCAAATCCTAATACAACGATGTAATGGGTGGATTCTCTTATATGAATATTCCTAATGAAAGGTCAAGCGGACAGGTCAATGTTGTTTGCCTATAGACGACATATTTATTTCTATTACACAAAAGACAGGGTTGTAATAATCATATGTTTGGTAAAGAGAAACACTAACATAAAATTCCCTATATTACACTTTACTTCCTTGTTCAAATGGAACAGAGCCAAAATGTATTACAAACATCTACATTAATACAAGTATATTTGATTTTTGATAACCCACTGATAAATATGACAGATCAAAATGCCGTTCAATACAAAGGGATTTTAGGCTAATTTCAAAACTTAAAATTACCTCTCCTCCAAGACATTTTTTATCAGATTGGGGAAGTCCAGGGGGTATTTTTTTTTCTTCAATTTTTTCCCTTAATTTTATGCAACATTTTAATTTTATGACTCCAGTTTACAATGTCAAGCAATAAAAATATACTGCATGTAAAATGATGTTGTTGTTGAATGTTGCTTAATGTCGCATCAGCAATTTTTCAGCTATTTGTGACAAGAACTTATTTATTAATCTCTATGGATTAATCTATGAACAAGTTTGTGTATACAGTGCGAGTGTGTTTTATGGTCTGCCTTGGACCAGCATGCACTCAGGGCAAGTTTAAGGTGCTAGCTCACTGAGTCAATACACTGTAGACAAATGTACCACTCCCCCAGTCACATTATACTGACACTAGGTGAACCAGTACAAGCCAACGGCAAGAAAAATTCACTTTCCCACATATGGTCTGAGCGAAATTTCCCACATTTGGTATGAGCAGAATTTGAACTCAGTGGTGGGAGACCCTGTATTTGTAGACTGACATATCATCGATTAGGCCACTGCGGCCTAGCATGTAAAATGAGTGAGAGCAATGAGTGAATTAGTGTAGTTTAACACTTAATGTGTTGATGATTACTGGGTATATTTTATTGCAACTTTTTTATTTAATCAATCTTTGCTTCTATTTAGATCTAACCCCGAAACTCAACTGTGGGACATAACTTATTAGCAAACTTTATTAATATTGCCAAAACTGGACTGAAGAAATGTTGACTGCAAGTTAAAAGTTACACTATTGGTAGCTTATACATTTAATGACCATAAGGCTGTTTATAATAATAAAGTAAAATCTTTAATATAACTCTATCTTAGCAGCAAGTTTCAAGTAACTGTACAGGTATTTCTCTGTGCTTTGGATTTGTAGTTTTGGAGGAGTACTGGTCTGAGAACCAAAAACATAATTCAAATTTTAAAGAGGCACAGCTCTGAGAATTTGCACAGAGTTACCCCTTTTTTGCACATACAATGTCATATCATGATATTAATGTATACCAAGTTTAGTAAAAATATCTTCATCAATGTTAAAGGAGTAGGCTGGAAAACTATAATGAATGGACAGATGGACAGGCACCTTACCAAAGAAATAAAGCAAAATTTGTCAAATCTTTGAACTTTGTGTGGTACAGTAGTCATACTGGTTGGTTGGTTGGTTGGATTTGCTTTTCAGTTATTCGCGACGAGAACTATTTAATTAATCTCTATGGATTAATCTATGAACAATTTTTGTATGCATGTGAAGTGAGAGTGTGTTGTATGGTCTGCCTTGTACTAGCGCGCATTCAGGGCGACTTTAACATGCTAGCATACAGAGTCAGTACGCCGCAGACAAGCATGCCACTCCCCCAGTCACATTATACTGATACCAGATGAACCAGTAAAGACAAGCATGCCACTCCCCCAGTCACATTATACTGATACCAGATGAACCAGTAAAGGCCAACAACAAGGAAAATTCACTTTCCCACATGTGGTCTGAGCGGGACTCGCACTCACAGTGGTGAGAGACCCTGGATTTGTAGACTGACGTCTTATCCATTAGGCCACCGCGGCCTTTCAGTAGTCCTACTGTTATGTGGTCACACTTCACCGACTGTTATGTGGTCACACTTCACCTACTGTTATGTGGTCACACTTCACCTACTGTTATGTGGTCACATTTCACCTACTGTTATGTGGTCACACTTGAAAATATATGTACCAAAAAATACCCTGTCTACTTAACTACAATTACCATTTATCAACAAAGTGTTTTAAATTTCCGCAACCTTTATATGACCTTATTTCCCTCTCAACCTGCATCATATTAGGGTAAAATAGGTACATAACCAACAATTTTAACAATTACGATAATAACAATAACAGTATCAGGTTTATGAAGACAGTCTTCAGCTGAATATTACTCTGTATCAAATTATCATCAACACAATCAAACGATAATGCACTTTATATCTAGATTTTGCTAAAAGCCAGTTACACTTACCAGGTAAAGCACTGAATTATGTTACAATATAGTTTTAATGTCGGTAATTGTGTATGAAAAAAGACATACAATGGAGCATTTTAATAAAATTATAACAGGTAGATTTTATCTTTTTTCTTTGATATCCTCAGCCCAATTATCTTAAACCATCTAAAAAATTATATACAAAACAAAATTTAATTAAAGGAAAACCAACAGTATCTTACATACATGTATAACAATTTCCGGTAAAATTCAATGTATCATTTCATTTCCTTTTATTTCAAAGACCTTATACAGAAATTGATTTCAGCAAAATACAGGCTCCCGTTCAAATCATCCCAGCGGGCAGGATGTTCATGAAAAAGATTTTTAAATGGTGTTTTACACCCCAGTCAAGTTTCTTCACTATGAGGGCAATCAGTTCAAGAATAGTGAAAAAACCGGAGTGCCCAGAGAACACCACTGACCTTTGGCATGAAAACTGACAAATTTTCTCACAAAAGGATCTGTCCAAAGTGGGATTCGAACCTAGGCGGTGAGAGATGCTGTTTTCGGTAAGCAAACTTTAGATCACTTGGCTACCTCATACAAACAGGGGAAAAACATAGGTCTCAATACTAAATCAGTCTGAATTTTATAGACAAATATGGAAAATTTACATCACCCTTTGCTTAATAATGGTAGGAATTTTTGTAACCTTCCTCCAATTTAATTCTATGTAAAACTTTTAAAAAATGATTTTTCACAGAAATGTTAAAAATGGCTTAATTCCATCATTTGTTGGTCTTTTCCATCAAAATTAAAATTTTAAGTTAATGGTACAAATGGAAGTCCTCCCACACTTAACAATTACCGGTAGATCATGTAATTCTTTATATCAATCATGAAGTTTTGCCTACACAAATCTCTGAGAAAATAAAAGTAAATGATATGCATCCAGTAGACACACCCATACCAAATTAGAATACAAATATCACTACTTGTACTTTTGGAACTCAGGACACGTGCTAGATGTACAGTACAGACCTGTTGAAAGTTTAACACTAAGTTACACAATCAGCAGCTCATCTCGGCCCATTGTTAGCTTTATCTCTACAGTTTTTCGGCAGCTGCTATCTATCTCTCAGCAGCTTTTGTGGTCACTAGCTATCCATATTTCGGCCACTCAGCAGTATATCTTCGACTGCTTTTCATTAGCCTAGTGTTAAATTTTTGACAGGCCTGTACTGTAAAACATTGTGCATATTATATATACAAACATAAATAGAAACAGGTTATGACCATTTAAATTGCTAATTAACACATTATTTTAATGATTATGGTAAATTTATCATAAATATTTACACAAACTCATATACCAATAATGCCAGAAATTTTATTTTGTTGCAAAGACCTTAAAAAATGATGCTGAAGCAACATAAAACAGCGTGCAACCAATCAATTCTCTCCAAAATAAATAAACACTACTCTAGCTGCTTACAGAAATTCTGATACAGTCCAATTTGCCTTAAAGCCACCTCTATAAAAGGGCCACCTGCTTATAAAAGCCAGTAGAACTGTATCCAAATTGATCTTTATTCATGTTATTTAAACCCATAATATAATGGCCACCTGCCCACAAAAGCCACTTTTACTGGTTCCCTTGGGTGGCCTTTATAGACAGGTTTGACTGTATAGTGATATGTATTATTACCATGTTTAGTAATCTAAGAGAATACCCAAAGCAGAAAGATTCCAAACAAATTGCTATACTTGAGGTGTAGCCTTCAATGCCCAAGTTTTGGGGGAGACTCTCTAAAACACCAGCTTATGTGTCAAATGAAAATGCTTTCACCACCTAGCGTTGAACCCCACCTTGGAAAGACCCTACTAGGAAAACCCAGAATGTCTATTTCTACAAATTTATCTTATCCTTAATTAGTAAATGCCATCATGGAAAAACAATGGCAAGCCATATTTTATTAAGGCTAAGAAGAGAATTTTACTTTGTGAAATATTCCATGGGTTTGAATTTATCAGACAAATGATTACATGATCTAAGTACACTGCAGACTTTAAATTGATGATGTACATTCTTAAATTTCTGTGGTTTATTCTGTAAAGTTATAGAAGTGTAAGAGTGTTCTGAGGTTAAATATTTTACAAGTTTAGTAAGTGTAAACTACAAAGACAGTGTTAATGTTATATATCACATTTCTGATGGATCGGGTGATCAATGACAATAAACAAAAGTCAGCAGATGAAGTAAGAACAATCTGTAATTATAAGTCTTGATCCGCTTAATTAGTTTTAATGAGAACTTGAAATAATTGAAATAATCACAAATGTGTATTGATTTTAAGTATCAGGAACTTTCAGACTTTCAATAGGTATCGGGTCCATTCGCCCCATTGTAAATTCGTCATCAAATTCGCCCCCATTCAAAATCACCCCCACTTCTTGCAAATTCGCCCCCATTGTAATTTTGACATGGGGCAAATTTGTTGAAAGTGGGGGCGAATTTGACAGGGATAAATTTAACCCGAGACGAATTGACTTAAATTCTTTCAATATATAAACTTGTACATTTAAACAATCTTAATTTTCTTCAGTAGCTTTTATATTGGTTTACTGTATGAATATTTAACTGACATCTTCATCTTGGTGAGAAAAAGTTTAGGTAGCTAGTTTTCTCTAGGCACTCTAGTTTCCTCCATTATCCCAAAACTGGCAACCTTTATACAGGTGAAATACTCTTCACTGGGCATTAGGCACAGTTACTCCACCCCACTCCATTCAAATGGGTGTCTCTTGGACTCTTAGTTGCCATGGAAACTGAGAAAAATGCTGAATTTGTAATAGATTGGGTCAAATTTCCACTAATTTTTAAAAATTTTACAGTCAAACCTGTCTATAAAGGCCATCCAAGGGAACCAGTAAAAGTGTTCTTTATGGGCAGGTGTTTTTTATATACAGGTTCAAATAATATGAATATAGAACAATCGGGAAATAATTCTACTGGCTTTTATAAGCAGGTGGCCCTTATATAGAGGTGGCCTTTAAGGCAGTCTGGACTATAGTTAATTTACTGATCCATATTTCTTTTTCAAACTTCATACATTTACCGTAATAATAATTTTTTGAAAATATATTACATGCAAAATTATATAAATTTGACATCATTATAAGCAAGATGAATTATGTGTTTTATAAACAAGATGTCCGACTACATATACATCTGAAGGTCATATTATACAACACAAATTAACATAATTTACCATATTTATTGTAACTTGTTAATATTGTCACAATGTGTGTGATTACAATTTTGACAGATTTGATTGCGATAACGATATGTCACAACAAAATACTAGACGCGATGATTTATTGAAATTTTAACTTTTTATTTGTCAATTTTTGTGCTTGTTTAGTCATAAATTTATATAAACGTAATAGTAAAGACTCAATGCAAAAACATCAGCATGTATTGTGTCTACTGCGTAACAAACTACTATAGACATTTTATGATATTCAAATTAGATTAAGTTACTCATTTTAACCAAAAATCTGCATATGTATGTCAAATTTTCCATCATTCCCCCAAAACAAGTCCGTCACTACATAACAACATTAACGTCGTCAAATTTGCATTCTAAACAAAAAATTCTGATGTAAAACAATTACAGTCAAATGTCAAAACTTCTTTTCCTGTACACCTTAAATACCGAAAACTTTCTGTCTACATAATACAAAGGTCAGAAGTTGTCCTCAATGCCAAATTTCTTTTACATTTTCCATCAGTTCTGAAATTTATGTTTTCTAAAACTACTGGTATATCTTATCAATAAAATCATTAATTAACATCTTTTAAAAGAAAAATATTTCCTTCTTGAAGTTGAAAAAAAAACACCAAACAACAACTGAAAGAGTTGAGTTGAGTAATGGTGTTTAACGCCCCAGTCAAGAATATTTCACTTATATTGAGACATCACCAGCTACAGGCAAAGGTGCAGAAATTTTGCCAGTACATTGCACTGATGGCATTATACAGCAGGGTTCTTTGTTGTGCCACTCTTACTGTGACATAGGGCCTCGTTCATTTTAAGTTCCCATACGAAAGAACCATTACTTTCATTTTGTGATGCTGAGTGCTTGGCGAAAGAACAGTCACTACCCACTTTCAAGTCTTGGGTCAGACTGGGTTCGAACCCACAACCTCCCACTTACAGACACTCTACCAACTGAGTTTCCCCTGTGGTAAGAGCTGAAAAAGGAACATATAGTGTGGTGCAACTCTAACACTAAATGCAAATGCTTATACTGGTACAGGGGCCTCCTTGGTGAGTGGTCTAGAATGCTAACCAATACCTTGGTTCAAATCCCAGAGATCCTAGTTTGAAAAAGTTCAGATTGGTAAGTTTTTTTAGGCACTCTGGTTTCCTCCATTGTCCCAGAAATGACCACTTCAACATTAGGGAAAGAATCTTGACTAAGATATACAGCGTGACTACACTACTGACTCTATGGATTGCCATTCAAAACTATGTTTACCTAATTAATTAAAACTTAATTTTGTATTTTTATTTCAGTACAGAGTTGAAGAATATACCACTATCACTTTCCTGGAATATCTGCATACACAGCATAAACTCTGGCTAAGAGTCGTTTTTATTATGGAAATGTTTATAACTCTAGGTGATAAATTGGTCATACATTTGCTAGCACATTAAAAATGAAAATAATATATTTTTTTTAAAAATGTGTTAGTTTTAATGACAAAAAAAACAAATCTGTAAAATTCCAACACTGTGTTAGAAGAAAATATCCCAATAAAAAGAGAATAATTCTAACACTGTTTTGTAGGAAAATATCCCCATAAAAAGAAAAATTCCAACACTGTTTTAAGAAAAATACCCCCATAAAAGGTCTAAATCAGAACCAATTAGTAATAACAGAAAGATAAATAAAGAATAAGGAATTTTATGAGTATCTCAAAGTCGCAGATAATTATCCCAAATTAATAGTAAAAATATTACTTCTTGAGGTAAATAGGTCAATAAATAATAAACGTTGAAATAAAAAATGTTTAATAGACCAAAACCACCCAAACTATTTATGTACAGTAGTCCATGATGTTATCAACAGGCATTCACCTATAATTAATGATAAACATATGTTTGTTTTAAAATAACCTAGGCCAATATTTAATTAATATTGAAATAAAAAGGTTCTGAAAAAATCCTGATTGGCCTGATTCTTCCACATGATTATGTAGGATAATCTATAATTTTATCAACCAAGCATCAATCAACATCCCACCGCTGCCACCAAAATTGACACTTAGGTGTCACCACATGCTCATCTAATCAATATGTCAATTAAAATAAACGGAAATCTATTGGTGGTGTAATGAATTAAACTGATGAAACTTAACTAAAAAACTTGTTAATCGTGAGTATGTTATGACAACGGTAATAAGAGCAACATGTCAACACTGGACATTAATGGTGATAGATCATGATAGATAATAGATATATGTACATTTTTACTTATTTACTTATAAATAAATGCGTATTTTATATCAACATTTCCCTGAAACATCTGTACTGTGTAGGAGGCCATTACTAATAGTTGTTATAAAGTTTATTTATTTTGAAAAGGAAAAACTTAAAGTTTAATCCAGAAGGGGCCATGAGAACATTTTCCTTTTGTTTTTTCAAATGACCATAGTTAAGGCCTAGTGGGTGATGTTTGATATTATATGAAAGCAAAAGTATTAATGTTACAGTGTTGTAGAGGAAATATTTTGAAAATGGTCCCTTCTGAAAAATCATAGACTGAACACTGACAACGTTCTGGTGCCAGTTTCACAATATTACTCTTTAGCAAAGATTTATCTTAACTTAAATCTGACAAATTTAAAATCTAAATAATTTTGTTAGTTTTTGATATATATAGGAATTTAAGATGTAATTTTGAAGCTGACTTTATGCTTATGCATTTGCGTTCTTGTTTTTTCAAAATATTTCATTTTAGTATCATTAAAGGTTGCCAAAATTTGCTAAAATTAAATTGAGGACAATTTAGTCAGAAGATGATTGTGTAACCCAGACATGGGGATTTAAAAATGTAAATAAAATCTATCATCTATAAGATAGAATTTAATGGTCAATCTTTGATAAAAAAAGAAAGATAAATAGAGAGTATAATTATTAAAAAATTATCTTCAGAGAAAAAACCTCAATAATGGAATGTTATTACTAATAAGCCACCAACGTGGTTAGAGAAAGAGAAATGAAGGGGGAAAGTAGATTTCACTAAAATTGGAATTTACACCTGTATGACCACTACTGATAACTTGAGTTATCAAGTTAAAACAAACAATGACAAGTGTGCAGATAAGGTTATATTAAATATAACAGTGTATAGATCAGCTTGTGTATTAGTAAATAACCTCTTCACATATTACACATCCGTATTGACCTATAATTGTCATATAAATATCCATAAAGAAATCACTACTGTAATCCAAATATTTTAAAGATAAATTCCATTTATGATAAATAATAAGAACAATTTCATAAATTGTCTAAATATGAAACAATAATTACTCATTTGCACAGCTGTACAATGTACCCATAAATGCCATGTGTAACAGGAAGAAGAAAAATGCAAGTTCAGACTAGGGATCAAACCCTGGACCTTTCACTACAGGCAAATGCTCTTCAAACTCAGCTACCCAGACCATAACCCAGGTACAGAAAGGAGTATTATCCAATAAAATTGCTAGATTTTTACACAAGGTGTAATAAAAC
Source organism: Anadara kagoshimensis (assembly GCA_021292105.1). Lineage (NCBI taxonomy): Eukaryota > Metazoa > Mollusca > Bivalvia > Arcoida > Arcidae > Anadara > Anadara kagoshimensis. The sequence goes on along the minus strand of CM037871.1, from coordinate 56,728,233 downwards.
ATGATAATAACAATGTACTTGGCAATAAATAGCTAAAGCAATCAAGAATAGGCCACAAGCAAGCAAAGGAAACAAACTCAAAATCCCCCCCCCCCCCCCCACACTAGACGGGCATTTGAAAAAATGAAATAATGGTATCTTATGGTGTGTTAATTTACTGTTCCATGGCATGGCAGGCATGGCACATTAAAGAACCCTCTCTGCACATTGTCCTAAGGTAAAGGTAAAAATTTATGCCACTTCATGTATAGCTGGTGACAGCTTAATATAAGTGAAATATACTTGACTGGGGCATAAAACCACTTTAATCAATCAATTAATTTACAGTCAACATTCTTGAAATTTAAATTTTAATGTCAGACTATGTTATATAAATTTAAATAAATTTTACAATCTAAATTTAAAATTTACAAAAGGTGATAAATCATCAGTTATATTTTTGGCACACAACTTTATCAGATATGTTATTTAAGCTACTGTACATCAGTTTAAATTTGTAACACCTTTTTTAGGTGAATTTGTACCACAACTTTTGGCGACATAAAATTTTTGTGATGTTTTGTTTTTATGCAGTAACCTGCTATTTATCTCTAAGGAATTTCATTTCCTTTCTAGAGATATTGTCTTAGCAATTCATATTTAGTATACCACAAACTTGGTGTAAAATAAAGAATTTGTTGTTTGAATGGGGTTTACATCCCAGTCAAGTATTTCACTTATATTGGGATATCACCAGGTGAAGTAGCCGTTTTACCTTTGTGGTATGCTAAGCACAATGTGTAGTGAGGATTTCAAGCATGCTACATAGGACATCATTTTAAAGTTTCATCCAAAAGACCTAATGACTTTCATTTCTAAATGTTGAGTGATTGAGAAAGAACAGTCAACAGTCTATACCTATTTTCAAGCCCACAACCTTCCACATACAAAGCGAGTACTGAAAATAAAGACTATGAATAAAAAGGAAAAAAGCCATTTCACAAAATTTTAAATTGCTGGAAGATCTAACCATTTAATACATTTGTTATTATTTGGGTCTCTTAATGCTTTAAATAAGGAAATTAAACAGCCCCTTCCCCTTCATAACTACACCCCCCCCCCCCTCCAGCACCAAATCCACCCTTTACATTTAGCTGAGTTAATTCCTAAATACAATGTCAATCTTAAATTATTTTTATACAAAACACAATGAAAAACTATAGTTTCATCTGTTTACTGTTGTTGTTTTACACATGACAGATTTTTAAGATTTTTTTATCAAAAGAAAACATATAATCAACAGGGATTAAACTTTAAAACTACTAAGAGGACATTTCTTATCCCTAGTATATAATTTACACACACACGAATAATAAAAATAGTGGTACCAGTAATTTATGGGAGCCATGTTTGGTTTTTTTAACAGATCCTGAAAAGATGTCTCTCTTTTCTTTTCTTAGTACCCAAATTTGAAAACAGTGAACAATACTGAATATATTTGTATATAAAATACATATTTGGGGATTGAGGGTTTGGTCATAGGTCATACTAGATCCAAAAAGGACATTCCACTCTTATCTTCAGTACCGGTATATAATTTCGAAAGTAAATAATACTCAATATGTAAAATACATATTTTGGGATTTAGGTTAGGTCAAGATAGATTCAGGGAGGGTGGAACCCCCCCCCCCACCAGTATAAAATTTTGAAACAGTGAATAATACGATATATAATGATATAATAAATACATATATGTGGGGATTTTGGTTAGGTCAGGGTAAACCTACCCTAATTCTTATCTTAAGTATACAAGTATGTAATTTAAAAATACAAAATAAAAGTATATACCGGTATGTATATGAGGTGTTATAGGGATTTCAGGGTTACATCAGATTGTAAACCCTTCATAAGTCCTAAGTTGGAAATTTCAGAATTATTGTCCGAATATATCTATGTACATATATTGTATATAAAAATACATGTAAATGAGGTGTTTGAGGGATTAGGTAAAACCTGTTCTACAAGTGTTATTCTGTCACATTACATGTTACTCTACAATGGTCATAAATGTACTAATATTCCTGGCCACAATAACCCCCCTACTGGTCAGCCTATAGGTAATACCATACTATAGACAAACAACACTGACCTGTCCGCTTGACCTTTAATTTAAATATTTATTATGAACGAGTGCATTTAAGTATAGGGAATGCACATGTTTATTTCGTCTGCATAATTAGAAACTCTAAACACGGACTGTGTTTAAATATTAACAGCAAATCCAAACACTACCCATGTAATGGGTGGGTTCTCCTATATGAATATTCTAATGAAAGGTCAAGTGGACAGGTCAATGTTGTTTACCTATACCTTATAAAGGGGCAGGTAAATAATAATCAACAGCTAACCACATGTCTGTTTTATGTCGTCTATTTCATGTCACTCATCACTTCATCATAATTATTATTTATGATCTTTTTATTTAGATTATCAGAGAGAATTAGTATTTCATAAATAGTTATCATTGTCTTTTTATGCAGACCTAACAAAACATGTTTTTTGTTGTCTATTGTGGAGTATAGGCTCATAAATATATAAATATCCTGAGAAAATCACACATATCGCTGAAATATGACAAGTTTCCTGTTATGTGCATGTACAGATGTATTATTTTATTGGGGGTGGGACAGAGTTTAACCAAGTACATGGGGTAGGAAAAATTGGTTAGACTTCCTATTGCATCGCCATTTATTAAATTCTATGAAAATTTTTTGAATCATTTCTATTAAACTCTTAAGTGAACATTTTGAAATGTTACTATTACCTTCTATATGCAAACATTTTTTTAAACTTTACTTTTTACAAAATTGATCAAAAGCCACAGGTACTTTGTTCAGATATTTTTACGCTTTTCCTGTCAAAATTAAAATTTTAGTGAAGGTATAAATCAAAGACTTTCAAGTTTTCATTTAACTCTTATATTGTGCATTTAATTATTTTTTAAGAAATCTTATCTTTGGAGAACAGCTCTGTGTAAGGGCACCTGCATATCAAAACTCTTAAACTGTCTTAAACTGATCAATAATGACAGGTACCAGTTTCACTTCTAAAGTGTAATTTCTAAAACAAGTATGACAATTATAAATTGAAATTTAAGGGAAAAAACGGATAATATAAGATTTTAAAAAATCAATATATCTCAAAAAAAATAAATAAATAAATAAAAAATTGGCAGATTGAGAATTAATAAAATCTTGGTGAGACTATAAGTCTATCACTTAGTATTTGTAGTACTGTAGCATAGAGTACCAGGTTTATATATAATGTCACTACTGTCTATAAAGACCACTCTTGCAAACTTTTAAAGGCAAAAACTTAAATATACACTGTATTAAAACCATTTATTTAGGTTTATTCAAATAATATAAGTTTCCCCTGTAAAAATGAATGGAAATAACTGATGAAAGTAAATTTAAATACATTTCTAAGTAATAAGAAAAATGAAAAAAATTCTAGGAAGGGGGTACCAAAAGAAAAGGTTACCCCATTTTAGTCTTATCAAGACATGCATCATCTGTAGTGCTATTGAGGATAGACAGAAAAAATGAAAGGATTGAAAGGAACAATTTTATTGATGCTTGGAAGAAATATGAACCTGCTGAAATAATTACAAAGATTTAATTGAAAAAAGCAGGAAAATGCATACACTTACTCAGGATAGACTGAAAATAAACAAGTTTGACAGCAGCAATAATGGCAGATGGACATATGATAAGAAATAGTGATTATATAATGACAAGTGAGATAAAATTATTAAAAACTGATTATGTGGTTAATAATGATCTTTGTACCGCATACACATTTAAAGAGATAATAAAAATACAGTTTAAAATTCAGCAACCTTTATATTTACATAGAAAACTATTGCAACAGCTTAAAAAACCGGTGACATTTTTTCACGGGTACTTGACCAACCTGAATAAACCCGACAATAGATTATTATATATAGGTGCGGATATATAGAGTAAGTTATACTAAATATAAATACACATCACTTACGTCTTTTCCCTTGTGTTGTAAAAATCCTTCAAAAAATTTGAAAGGTGTGCTTCCCGAATCGCTCATATTTTTCCTTTTTAAAAGTTTATCCAAAAATTATTCTAACACTGGGTCACAGTAATACCGAACCGTCATAACTGCACGTTGTTTTGTTATGGTAGTACTAGTGTATTACCTGTTAACTTTAAACGAAAATCTCAACGAGGAAGTGTTTTAAAATTACCTGTTACCTGTGATCAAAAACCCGAATACACAATTTATGCCTTCTCGATACACTCGGATTTTTACGTAAACTACCTGTTTTTAGTTGTAATCTGATTGGATGAAAGTTTTTGGTGGGAAAATCGGAACACGTCGGGAGAGACCATTTTACTTTTGGTTATTTGTGGGGAAATTCCCAGTTAACTCAATGTGACGTCTGAAAGTTTAGTTGCTAATTTACCAAAAAACGTTAGTGAATTCCAATAATAAACACCATGAACACAATGGTTACACAGTGTGTAACTTAGCAAGCCTGATTACACCATCAGAATTCAGTATTATAAATATTTTTTCAGACTGCCAGGAAATAAGATTTCTCCCAAAAATTCGCCTATACCCCGTAAGTTTTTCTTACACATTTTAGCTATTTATCACTATTACAACATCGAACTAAAGCGAGCCAGGCTGACCCCATGATGTTTTACACCAAGTATTTTTATACGCCCGTCATATGACGGGACGTAGTATGTTACGGTGCTGTCCGTCCGGGCGTCCGGGCGGGCGTCTGTTAACAATTTGTATTCCGTTCAATAGAGACCACAAACATTTATGGATTCAAATGAAATTTGGTATACAGCTTTACCATGGTAATACCTTGTGCAAGTTCGAATTACAACTTTTTCGGATTATTTTTGGAGGAGTTATGCCCCTTTTTTAACTTAGAAATTTTTGTATGTATGACCATGTGGTTTCCGATCATTAGAGCCTACAACTATTTATGGATTCAAATGAAATTTGGTATACACATTTACGATGTTAATATCTGGTGCAAGTTCGAATTACAACTTTTTCGGATTATTTTTGGAGGAGTTATGCCCCTTTTTTAACTTAGAAATTTTTGTATGTATGACCATGTGGTTTGTATTCCATTCAGTAGACAATACAAACATGGATTTAAATGAAATTTGTTATACATTTGGTATACACATTTACAACGTTAATATCTGGTGCAAGTTCGAATTACAACTTTTTCAGATTATTTTTGGAGGAGTTATGCCCCTTTTTTAACTTAGAAATTTTTGTATGTATGACCATGTGGTTTGTATTCCATTCAGTAGACAATACACACATGGATTTAAATGAAATTTGTTATACATTTGGTATACACATTTACAACGTTAATATCTGGTGCAAGTTCGAATTACAACTTTTTCGAATTATTTTTGGAGGAGTTATGCCCCTTTTTTAACTTAGAAATTTTTGTATGTATGACCATGTGGTTTCCGATCATTAGAGCCTACAACTATTTATGGATTCAAATGAAATTTGGTATACACATTTACGATGTTAATATCTGGTGCAGGTTCGAATTACAACTTTTTCGGATTATTTTTGGAGGAGTTATGCCCCTTTTTTAACTTAGAAAGTTTTGTATGTATGACCATGTGGTTTGTATTCCATTCAGTAGACAATACAAACATGGATTTAAATGAAATTTGTTATACATTTGGTATACACATTAACAACGTTAATATCTGGTGCAAGTTCGAATTACAACTTTTTCAGATTATTTTTGGAGGAGTTATGCCCCTTTTTTAACTTAGAAAGTTTTGTATGTATGACCATGTGGTTTGTATTCCATTCAGTAGACAATACAAACATGGATTTAAATGAAATTTGTTATACAGTTACACCTTAATCATGGTAATATCTCGTGCAAATTTGAATTACAACTTTTTTGGGTTACGAGTTATGGCCCGAACACGGAGTTGGTAATATATTTTTACATACATATATCCTAGTTGTACTTATACATCTCAGTAAATAGTACTACTCGATCAATATAACACGGGCGTATAATGCTCCGCTCGGCGGTGCTCTTGTTTTCTCTTATACTGAGACTGTCAGTTTTTGTATTGTGCATGGAGAAAACCACACTGATACCCGAAGAAAACCAACCGACCTACGACAAACTAACAACCTATTTCCTCACACCTGGATCTGCCTAATACAGTGGGATTCCGTGAGGACGCACTTAAAAAAGTAGACCGTCCAACTAAAGTCACCCAGGTCCCGATTTTACACGGAACATTCAAAATTACACATGTGTTTTTAATTTTTATAAACTAGTAATACAGTAACACGAGGCGTTAGAATTAACACAAGGCAAATATTTGTTTTGAATTTCTATTTTAAAAAAACCCGAGACTTATGAAAATTGACAGTTTCATTAACATTTGGACACAACTAATACATGTACTGCATGTGTTAGTTTAAGTTTTGATATATTTACATGCACTTGTCCCGATTCCAGATAAACAACTGTAAATATTTATATTTCTAGAAAATAAGATGCATCAAATTATACACATTTCCCTTTAAATCCGTCATTCATTAAGTTTTTAGCGGTAAGCCATTTATCATTGTCGGACACATAGACATTTTGGAAATCCCCACGTCTACTATTACAACATACGTTACTCTGTTAAATTTTATTTGAAAATAAATGTGTATCCCTTTTGCTGATGTTACAAAGAAAGATGATGTTTCGTGTATATGCTTCATTTTATTATTTTATTTCAGCATGCCAAACTAAAGTTATTTGAATTTAATGTAGAGTTTAGCTGTGTATGTATATGCGTTCGTATGTGAGTGCGTTGTTAAGACATTTTCGACATCTCCTTTAAAACTCAAGGACAGATTTCAATGAAACTTGGACAAATTTGTTCACTGTGTTGTCGTGACTATCAATACTAGGTCAAGGTAACTTTTCGGTGCAAAAAGTCGTCTCTATACATCCGATGATAGAAGGAAACTGAGATGATATTTGACATCTCTTGGGTCTTAAGCCTATTGTTTGTTATTACATGAAATTAGATTTCACTTTTTTTTTTGAAAATTTTGAAAATTTCGTAAGATTAAAATTGTTATAACTTGACTATTTCAACAGGTTTTCAGTCTTGACATTTTCTTGAAATGACCTTCAAATTGGGTAATGGTGATTGGTCAAGACCATGACCTATTGTTTTAACCTTTACATATTTTATTGCAATTACCGGTATGTTTTTTTATGTTTGCTAACTAAATACTTTTTTATACTTGAAGACAAAGACAGAAAAATGAAAATTGTGAAATAAGCTTAAAATTGATCCATCTTGACCACATGTAATGGTGTTGTCATTTTTTCATGTAGTGACCTTCAACTTGGGGTAAAGGTCGTGACCAAGTTTTTTAACCTTTGAACATTTGCCACTGTATTATTTAGCTTTTTCTGGAAATATTTTAATGCAGACATTCATTTTTTATGTTTGAAGCATGACACCAAGGTCAAAGGTCAGAGACATAACAATATTGATGAAATTAGCTTTAAATTTCTATAACTTGACAGTATGTAAATTTTTGTATTCACAAAATGACCTTCAAAATTGGGTCAGGCTCAAAGTTCAAGGTCATGTATTTTTGACTTTCTATTTTAGCTATGTTAAAAAAACATTATTCAGTTTCCTGCATCATATAAGGTCAAAAGTCTAACTTCAGACTTAATTGTCATATTTTGACTTTAAAGATTTTGACATGGGGTTTCAATTTTGATAGTTCCTTGGATTCCTTATAGAATGGAGTCAGGGTCAAAGGTCAAGGTAATGACTTTAATATTCATCTTTGTGCTATTGTTACTATTTTTGGATTGTGTTTCGAGGCAGATTTTGATTTTTATGTTTTGCTATTTCATGATTTTCATTATTTAAATATTGATAATTTCGGTATTGAAGAACTACTTTTTGCCTTTTATACATTGCTTTTTTACTTAAAAATATTTATCTAAATAATTGCATTATTTTATGAATTTGATTTTATGCAATCTACAGAAAAAATAAACTTAACTAGCGAGTATTTATTAGGTGAGTGTATCATGCACATTGGACACTATATTGTTTTTTTCAATGTTTAGAAGAAAAAAATTTAAAAGGCATTTACCGGTATATATAGAATATATTTTGACAAAATGAATGCTTGAACTGTGTCATTATGAAATCATTAGTTACAAGAATCAATTATTATTTTGGGTTTTGTGTGCACATTGTTGTATTTGATAAGGTGGATAATAAGGAACAAATGTAATTTCATGATTTGAAAGATTTTTCTTATCTTCTTTCTGCACCACTGATGACAATTCTAGAGTGAAGATCAACTGCTTCAACTTGATAGGAATTCATACACACATGTAAAATCTAGGCATTAAACTTACCTTCATGGTTTTGAACTATAAAGTCAATGAATTTCAAGGTCAATATCTTTGCAATATCTTTGCAAACTTGAAAGGGCTCAATAATACTTTAAATGTATATGGGGTTCCAAGCTTCTAGGGACAACATAATGAAGGTTTATCAATACAAGGTCGCTGTGACCTTGAAACGTGAAAGGGATGTGTCCATGTTTTACACTGGTTGAAGTTTGAAAATTACCACCCTCTTTAGTCTTGTCTTTATTGCATGTATATATAACAAGCAAATTCAGTGAATTAGGATACCCTACCAACACCAGCAGGTTTCTTTTTTTCCTTCTTTTTGTGTGATTTGCACTTATGTTCAAAGGGCAATAACTCCCAGGAAAGGAAAATGAGCAAACCAACTTGGTTAATGATACACGCATCTCCTATTAATGTTGATTCTTTTCACAAAGTTTTGTAAAATAGTGCTTCATAGTTTTGGAGAATGTGCATTGTCAAGAATTTTGGATGGACGGAAACTGGAATTTAATATCCCCTCTTTCTTCGAAAGATTAAATGTTTGGTCAAAATAATGACTTTAAATTATATTTATGAAATATTTATAAATATTGCTTTCAAGAGTTTTGACAGTTTTGCTTCAAAAACAAGTTTTTACATTTTACAAACAAGTAAAAACTCTGGTGCAGTTCAACTACTTGATAACATAGATATTTCAATACACACTGGTATAGACAAACACCATTGACCTGTCCGCTTGACCTTTTACTGCGAATATTCATATAGGAGGATCCATCCAATACACAAATAAGTGTTAAATTCACAGTTAATACAAAAAACAGAGCTTTTTTTCCCATGATGACAAGATAGGCATCTGTGCTCCCTATACATAGAGGTACTCGTCCATAATAAATCTTTTAGAGAAAGGTCAAGAAGACAGGTTAATGATGTTTGTCTATAGATAAAGGAACGATTGTAAAAGTAAATTGATTTTTATATCAATAAAATTTTAATGCATGTTATTAATTTTTTATATTACATGTAAAATGATAATAAATGCTTCACCTGTATGTTGTTATTCAATCTGATAGATTATAAAGTTTGTTTTTTAAAGCTCCTTCATGAAATATCATGTCAAGTTTTGTTATAAATACATTATGCTGAATAATCTCAGGTTTTATAAAAGATTTTACTGTCATTTTTTGTGCATGATAAATGCTAAAAACAAGTGTACCACCAACAGTATGATATATAAGATTATCACATAACTTAACCCACTTGCATGGTATAAAAATGTCAGACATCCCATGACATTAATCTTGGTATAAAAAGGTAAAAAATTCCATGACCTTGATCTTGGTATAAAAAGGTAAAAAATTCCATGACCTTGATCTTGGTATAAAAAGGTAAAAGATTCCATGACCTTGATCTTGGTATAAAAAGGTAAAAAATTCCGTGACCTTGATCTTGGTATAAAAAGGTAAAAGATGTCATGACCTTGGTCTTAGTATAAAAAGGTCAGAAATGCCATGACCTTGAACTTTGACCTTATTTGAAGACTGTTGCTTGTGAGATTTTATACAAAAAAGAAGATTCAAATATACCTTGAAATTAAATTTTATACAGGGAGAGTTATTCATTTGCAAAAACATGTATCTGCAAAATTGTTCTGTGACAAAACACCTGCAAAAACCTCAGAACAGAATCCTAGATTCATATGTAAAACCCCCACTGATATTTGATTGCAATAGAATACGATTAAAACCACTAAATGCAAAAAGTAATTGGCAGAAACTGAAAATAATCCTTTTTAGTTTTAAATGCACTATTCTCTGAATTTGTCTTTCTTTAACTTTTAAGGGTGTTTTGAATAAGATTCACCTATCTTAAATAATTTATTTTCAGTTGATTGAATGGGTTTTCGTCCAAGTCTATCTTGAATAAGTCTACAACTCTGTTAAATTCATTAATTTTTATCATAAAAAGATGTGCTCTGTGTAGAAACTAATAAAAACACTATTGTGCAATAATGTCACATGTATAAAATTAAACAGATCAATCACAATATGTTTTTCACTGACAGCGCACTTGCCGGCAATGAGGCTTACTAAGCGTTAAAATCACAAAAAATGACAAAAATCCCTGTATATGAATGACTTTCAACTTATTTTTTAAGTCTTATTTCAATGACTTTCAATTTCGTCTTTTTTTTAGTCTTGATTCTTAAGGAAAATGATGAAAATGTATTTAAATCATGTTAAAGGAAATATCATGTTGCTTGTGCATGTGTTTATCCAGATTTATTTTCAAAACAAGAAATAACTGTCATTATCAATCATAATTTAGTTCTTAGAAATGATGTTGATGTTGATAAAAACTACATTATAATACATGCATTACATCAATTTAAATTGTAAATACATGTATTGTGGAAAACCCTTTATTTTCATGGTTTTCCCAATTTTGTTGGGTTTCATGGATACCAAGGTTAAAAACAACATCAAAGCATATATAATTAGGTCGAGGTACATGAAGGAACAGCAAGAGCAGTGTTATACAGTAAAACATGCTAAGTGACAACCTCTATATAAAACCCACTATAATATATAAAGATAACTTGTATTTCTATTAAGCCCTTATTTTTACTACACAATATTTCTGTGTAACTTTCATTTGTTCAACTTTACAATCTTATCTTACCATTTCTTATTACATTCTGAGTGTAGAAAAAATGTCATTTCACATGGTGATGGATGGAGTTTTTCTCTCGACACTTCATCATTTCTTAACCATTCCAGAACTGACTGCCTCCATATGAAGTATCTTGACTTGGGTGGGCATAAAACACCATTCCAGGGCCGATTTTTTAGTATGCATCTTAAATCACCTGTAACATATGTAATTCAGCAAGTAGAATCAACAAGTTGTTGAGAGGTCAAAGAAACCACTATCTCTCTAAATCACAAAGTGGCCAAGTGGACTGCATGATTTAGAGATCATGGCCCCCTCCAACCCAGGTTCAAAATCACTTGTTCCTGATCCTTGGATAAGAAATTTATCAGTTCACTAGCCAAAGGTTATTGTTTTTTATTTGCAATCCTGTTTCCTCCACCATCCTGAAATGACTGACCAAATATATTGTAAGTGAATGAATCTTGATTGGGTTGTAAAACTCCATTATTCAAATCCAAAAGCTATGAAGAAAATGGAAAGTTTGATCGTGATATCATTTCAATCTTAACCAGTGGATTTTCAATGCAGAATTCTACTTATATTACTGTAGTTAGGCCTTTAATTGAACAAAAGCAGATTTTGAAATGCCTTGGTTGATTCAAACTTAACTATTTATCAATAAAACAGAAGACAAATAATCAAAAATTAAAAATATTTACTTTTTACTACTGATAATGAAGCGTTAAAAATATGTTAAAAATATAATCTAAATACTCAATATCTATATTCTGAAACAATTTTTTCCACAATATACTAGTACATGTATGAAATATAATACATTAAACAACCTGTCCTCAGCTTCACAGTTATTCCTTAACTTAGAATTTCCTTGGCTTAAATCTAGAAGATTTAACATTTACATAATTTTGTAATGTTTTAAGATATTCAGGAATTTAAGTGTCATTCTGAAGATTGCTTTAAGCTTGGGCCATCAGTATTCTAAATGTATAGAAGCAAGAGGGCCAATAAGGCCTTTATCGCTCATCTGACACTTTATTTGCATTTGAGTTATAGACAGCCATCCCAATTTGATCTACTGGTACCTGAATTTTTCACATCATATTTCATTCTATTCAACCAAGCAGTTAAAGATTTTAAAAGAATTGGATTAAAATAATAATGTTCTTCATTTGCATAATCTGTGAAATGTGGGTCAACAGAAAAATTTTCTGGGGTAAAACTGTTACATATGTTAAATGGCTATATATCCGTAAGACTTATAAAAGATTGCCAAAGTTGGGTATGTTAAAGGAAAATCTAAGTTTGCTAAGGAACGATTGTGAAACTGAGACCTGAACAAATATCAAATGTAATACTGATAAACCTGATAGCGGGAACTACATTTATTTTTATTTATTTGGTGTTTCAAATTTGATGAACTTTAATAAGTGGACACCAATGCCCAAAACTTTAATTACCAAAAAATACATGCACAATAAATACTCATTATCCCATTTCTCTGCCTACTGTGGTTTAGTTCAATGAACTCTTCATTGGATTTTGAACCTTCTTGTTAACTGATTAAATCAAAGTCCCATGAATACTTAAACTAGGACCATCTCATCTGTATACAATCCCTCTCATTGTCTCCTGTGGTCTGAATCAAGAATAGATTTTCGTCTTTGTTAATCTTCTAATTAAATCAAGTCTTCATGTACATTGAATATTAACATCAATACAAGCACCTCAATATCACCACCTCGTTCTGAGATATTACCTCCATTTTGCATGCTGTGGGCCTGGTCAGCGATTTCAGGTTTCACTTGTATTTAATCAATATTAAATAGCACCATCAAATATTGGTTCTGTTTATACTAAATCAAACTGTAGATTTTCTTCTTTGGGACTTTGAACCTAAAAGTTATCAAAAATATGGTATTAGTCTATTATTCATACAAAACTGATTATAATAAATCTTTTTAATCACTGTCACCATTTCACCTTTATCCAATATATATCCAGTCATTTTTTTGTTTACAAGGGTTATTTAAGGTGGGGGTGGTGTTTTTTTCATTTATAGTGTATTGGCCAGTTATGGCAGTGTAGAAACAACTAGAGTACCAGGAAAAAAAATTCCCCACTAGTATCTGCCTGATTCCAGTTCAAACCTAGGTCATAAGACTGACAGTCACTGCAATCCATAAACTGGCACTTTAGACCAATATTCTACAAAAAACTCCTTGGTCCATAAATAAGCTTGAAAACAAATCAAAGGAAAAAGTAGAAAGTATAAAGGAATTTTATAAACAAGGTGTTCAGAGAACACTATCCCCCCACAATGGTGAACATTAGTGAAAGTGAAATACAAAGTGAAATATGTTTTATGGAACACTGGCTATTTATAGGTATTTGCTATTTATAGTAACAGCTGCTATCTTTGATACACTGTATTTCAGAAACTTATTAACATTTTACAGAAAAACCTGTTTAATATGTTTAATAATATTTTCTATGTTTAACATTTTAACAAAATTGGTACATAAATAAGGCTCTAATGGCCATTTATAGGTTTTTGCTACTTATAATAACAGCCACTATCTTTGATGCACTGTATTTCGAAAAGTAAACATTTTACAGAAAAAACTGTTTAATATATTTATTGAACCTATTTGTATTTCCTATGTTTAAAATTTCAAAAAAATCAGTACATATCTAGGGCAGTAGGCCATTACAGATTTTTGCTATTTATAGTAATGGCGGCCATCATGGTATCAGGGCTCAAATTAGATTTTGAAACAGGGAGAAGTGACTTCTCCCTCAGCCAAGATTAGGGAGAAGTTTTTCAAAACAGGGAGAAGTTTTTCCGCCACGAAATATAATAGGCGGCGACGCATGTTCCAAGCTGTTTGTCTTTATAAATGGGAGTATCCCTATTTAGGACTTGCATATTACATAAATGTTATATAATTATTTAATTAAAATAAACTAAGATGTAAAATTCTTCTAATTAATTTTTTTTTTTTTTTTTTTTTTGGCAATGTGTAGAATTATATATGTACAATGCCAGTGCCGCCATACTGATAATAATTTAACAAAAAATATTGTTCTTATGTTTATTGTAATTTAAAGGATCTTTTATTAAATCCATATAAACTTGTCCTTATAATATTACATTGTCACATCACTAACACTGTCTAATTATTACATGTAAATGTGAAGTACATGTACAATTTCTTGTAATAATTAATTTTAAAAAATACAATGAATATAAACATTAAAAAAAAAAATAATAAATAAATCTAGGCCCCCTATGTGCACTTTTATTTTCTGATTGAGTTATCCCCCTTTTTTAAAAGCACATGTATGTCAATCAGCCTGACTCCAAATTTCTAGAGATGATTTAACTCATTTTCAATCATTCAATCGGAAAATGCTTTTATTTATGGATTCCTTTGTGAGGAGGCAACATTCTGAGAAGGTCTGGATTCCTTTGTGAGGAGGCAACATTCTGAGAAGGTCTGTTATTTTATTAAATTTTCATACAAAAAACGATCCACTATTTTGTTCAATACATTCCCCCCCCCCGTTTCCATACTCCTACATACACATCGATAGAGACGTTTTTATAGCAAATATTTGAGGTTCTTCATCAAGATGGCATTCAATTACATCAGTCAACAGGTTGATGAATCCATGACATGCATGGCTGATCTCAAGTTAAGCTAATTATCGGATTAAAACACCTGTAGATATCGGGAGTTACCTGTGTTTACCTTTGTATGCATGTAATATACAGAGGCGCCTTGAGGGGTTAAATAAACTTGTCAAAACTTAGGGCGACTAGAACTTCGCTTTTGAGACAGTTTAGGGCGAAGTTTTTTGAGACAGGGCGAAGATATCGCCCAACTTCGCCCTTATTTTGAGCCCTGGGTATGCTATAAGGCTGTCAAGCAATCCCATACCAATCATTGCCACAATAAATCAGTTGACCAAGTTTCAGCTCAATCAGATGTATAGTTTTCTTCGAAATGCAAGGAAACCAATTTGTCCACAAACACACACACACACAGACTGGGGTATTACTATATCTCCCTCACCCATGAGGGCAGGGGGGATAATAACTTTCCCTTATATGAACTTGAGTTTAGCAAAATAACAGAGTAATCAAGGAACATTATAACAAGGTTTCCTGAATGTTGGTAACAACATTTTTTCGAAATTTAATGGGTTTTTTTTCTATTTCCATAATAATCTTCACAAGAGATAAATAAACACCACCTATAAGCTGTTGATATTGTAGCATTGGATAATGTGTGTTAATATGTTCATTTCAACCACTTTCAATATAGCAATACAGAATTTTAAAATTACGGTATAATAATTCACCAATGAACACATTCTTACCTTTCAACTGTTTTGTTTTAGCTGTTTTATCTCCTTTCCTGGGTTTCACATTAATTACTTCTCTTTCTGATTCATCATTACAGACTGGTTCTACTTTCACTTTGTCGTTTACAGTCACATCACCATTTAATCTATTACAGTTTCTTTTCCTTCTTTTAACAAGTTCTGAAGCATTTTCGTATACACCAGATTCAACCAATGTATCTAGCATTACATCATTAGCTACCTGACGCTTTCGTCCAGTCTTCAATTTCACATCACTATTGATTTTTTCAATTTTACAGTCATCAAGTACCTCTTTTTTAACACGGTTTGATTTTGTTGTGTTTTTCATTCCTTGCTGTTCAGTTTTGTTTCCTTGCTGTTCTTTTTTCTTTTCTGGCTGTTCATTTTTCTTTCTTGGCCGTTCAGTTTTGTTTCCTGGCTGCTCAGTTTTATTTTCCTCTTTAATGGCTTTCTTTTTCCTTCCTCTTGTAACTTTTTCTGTTGTTAATTCATCTTTCACAACTTCGTCTTTAACTTTTGTACGAGTTAATCTCTTAGCAGCTTTACCAGATTTATTACCTGTTTCTTCTAGTTTGTCCACCTACAAAAACAAAACATAATGTACATTAACAATTATTTGTTTCTAATTCAATTACATGTATTATTTTTTCATTAAAATAATACTTGCATAATATAGCTTACCAGTAATATTAAGGATGGCAATACGATCTAAATCATTAATCGTTTAATCTTCAAATGGTATGGATGATTAATTAATTAATTGATGGTTCGCCGGCCACACCCATAATGTTTTGACAACGGCCCGATATGCTTGAATTACACACAAAAAAGAAGAAAAACTTGGCCTGAATTGTGACATTTAAAGACGTAACTGACACCAGTACGTAATAAGTTGCTGTAACGCTGCTTTGGTACTGTGATGACGGCCAGTGTTGGAACATAAAAGGCATAGCCGATGATATGTCAATTACTACATAACTAAGAAGTTTGAAAAGTCTCTGGAGTAAACAGCCACACCCCATCCCTATGAAGTTGTACATGTAAGTTATAATAGGTCCTAACATTTAATTTCTAGATCCTTTCAAACTTGATAATCATAATTCCCCCAAAAGTTTAAAATGTAATGTGTTTGCTGTGCTATGCCATACAAAAATCTAATCCATATTCTTCTATTAATTGAAAATTCATGCATCTCCTTGTAGTTTTATTTTGGCATTAGTTTCTGAACTTTCAATCCAGTATCATTCCTAGATTGAAATTAAGCATTGGATAAAATTATCCAATATTTTCTTATCACAGTTAATCTTTATAGCAGTAACACCTTTATCAAAATTTAATCACCATACATCCAGGGAGGCTCAGTGGCAGAGTGGTCAAAAGCATATCCTCACAGGCCAGAACCCCTCTCAGTGCCTAGGTTTGAATTCCACTTGGGACAAATTCTAGTGTGAGAAAGTTTGTCAGTTCTCTTACTACAGGTGGTTAGTTTTCTCTTGGAACTCCAGTTTCCTCCACCATCCATGAACTGACCAACTTAATATAAGTGAAATAATCTTGACTAGAGTGTAAAACTACACGACCCTACTCCACTTCATTTCTCAAATATCCGTATTTAGAAGAAGGACATGCTGTCAGATCAGAAGAACAGATTAATTCACCAAACATCTTGTAAACATTGTTATACAGTCCAATCTGCCTTAAAGGTCACCTCTATATAAGGGTCGCCTTCTTATAAAGGCAAGTAGAATTGTATCTCAATTGTTCTTTATTCATATTATTTGAACCTGTATATAAAGGCCACCTGTCCATAAAGGCCACTTTTACTTGTTCCCTTGGGTGGCCTTAATAGACAGGTTTGACTATATTTATATGTCACTATGTGTAATCCAACCTGGTTCTCTTCATTCTTCTCTACTTTGTTTTTGTAAACTTTAGATGTTGTCTTCATTCTTTTGGTTTTTTGTTCTGAAAATAAAATGTGAATTAGTAAAAATTAATTTTATTTGTTCATCAAAAACTTTTCCTTTCTTTAATGATAACATATCGGGTGTAAAAAAAGGGCTGCTGAGTTAGAAAGTATTTGTCAAGCTGGAAACAATGATAACTGCAATTAATTCAGTTCTTATGTGTCTTGTCTTGCAGCCTAAGAAAAGAAATTCAAGGAAGAGAATCCACTATAATACAGACAAGTCAATACAATATTATAGGATTATTGAACTGATATTGTGAAATACTGTCCTGAGTTGACTCGACATTTGCACAAGCTTGCGAATTTCCAGAAATTGATTCTGGAAACCTCAGACTGGGACAAAGTTAGCGTGCAAATATCGATATTTATTGCAAGCTTACACCTCGAGATTTATCGTATAATTTCTATGCGAATCATATATTGCTACATAATAAATATATATAGTGGTCTTTTGACAGAATGAGATTCTAACCCAATGAAATTCCAGGAAAAATTATAATTATTATACAAAAGTTATAAAACATGTTTTTCTTTAATATGCTTGTCTTAAATTCAAAACAAACTGAAAAACTGAACTTTTTTTCTCTTTTGACCTACCACTGTGAATTACTGTTAGTAATCTCAAAATGCCATGCTTCGATTACAAGTAAACCTATAGCAGATTTATAGTAAGACATTAAAAATCAAAATCATAACTTTAATTTTATTTTTCTGTGCTAAAAACACATCTTCTACAAAAGTATTTACTTACTTTGTATAACTATATCAAATGACAAGTCCATGTGTCCCACGAACTTTAATTTGACAAGATTTACAGTAAAGAAAACATACCTTTGGGTACCATTGGTCCTGCATTTCCAGCAAACCATATAGTTCTTTTATTGTGATCAGCCATGTTTTTCATGTTTGGATTGTAGTAACATTGTAACCATTCTGAAAACTTTGAGTAATCCGGATCTCTGCCTTCAGGGTCATAACCAGTTCCACCTTTAATAAAAAGATTTTTTTTACATGTTTAAATAAGGGAGAGAACTCATCATATATTTCTGAAAGTGCAGTGCAATCAGCACAACCTGCAGGGAGGGTTCTTAAAAGTGCCATTCCTGCCATGACAAAGGGCGCATCAAAAGGACTCTATGGCTTTTATTTCTAAATGCCAAGTGCTTGGCAAAAAGAACAGTCACTACCTATTTTTTAAACTTGGTCAGATATGGCCAAGAGTAGAACCCACAACCTCTTACATACAAACCAAGCACCCTGCCTATGTTTCCATTCCTGGTAGCCAAAATCGCCATTGGCTACTAATTTCTGAGGAATTCTTTCAAAAAGTAACCTATTTTAGCAAATTTGTGGAAAGATACTTTAAATTGGACTATATTTTCACAAATTTGGCTACTAATTATTTTAAATTTATTGAAACCTAGCCCTACCAATTGAGCTACCGTATTGTTAAGTTTCACCGGTGATGTGATGGATAGGAAATTAGATGTAAGTGAGACTTACTATAAGAATTTTGAAAATTCTAAAGTAACCTGGATCTAAAAGGCTACAAGTCCGAGAAAATCACATGTATGGGAGACAACTCACTGTAATCATTCTGAAAACTAAACAGTCCCTATATCTGTCACCTTTGTGATGGAAAGAAAATCAATATTGTTAGTTGTAAGTGAACAACTTCCTATGATCATTCTGCCTTTGAGACCATAAATGGTCCATCCTGTAATTAATGCAATTCCTATATGTATGTCTTTTATCTAACATTAGACTAGTTTTTCTGTCCGATTTGACAAAATACAAGTTTTAGCGAACATGTATGATACAGAATCTTGTATCACCACAGTTTGGTGATACAACATTGGCGGTAAAGTACACATGCACTTTTCATTGTGACCTCATTGGGAAATCTCTGATTTGTAAAATGTAAACAATGACGTCATTGCTACAGAACATGTCATAACATAGTTCAGTGGTTTTCTGTGGTAAAATTCATTTTTTCACATAAAGTGTTGTTTTTTTTTATTATTTTAAATAACCTAGTTGGAAATGTTAGATAAAAATATTATAAACATGGTGTGTATGTACAACCCTTCGTATCAGGAAGTGGGAGGTCGTGGGTTTGATCCCCGGCCGGGTCTGACCCAAGACTTGAAAGTGGGTAGTGACTGTTCTTTCGCCAAGCACTCTGCATTACGATATGAAAGTCACGGTTCTTTCGGATGGGAACTTAAAATAAACGAGGTCCCATGTCATGGTGGGCTTGGCACGCTAAAGAACCATGTTGTATAATGCCATCAGCGCCACGCACAGGCAAAATTTCTGCACCTTCGCCTATAGCTGGCGACGCCTTGATATAAGTGAAATATTCTTGACTGGGACGTTAAACACCATTACTCACTCAACTTACTCCTTCGTATCAGGTCTCATTCTTTTTTCGTAGCTGTATCACTACTCAGTCGCAGTGATACGACTACGAAAAAAGGACTCGACCTGATACTGAGGGTTGTACATACACACTGTGTATATAATATGTATGTATCGATAAAACAAACAGTAAACAGTCACAGGACCATAATCAGTGACATTTTATATTTATAGCTTCCAATGACTATGTGTTACCAGCAATTCCATTTTTCATTCCAGCAATTATAAAATTTTGAAGTTATCTAATCTTTGACCACATTTGTGTCAACTTATTTAAGTTTGTCATTTTCAAGCACCTACTTTAAGTGATTTAAATTAGCATTACTATTCCAGTGAAAAGTTGTTCCAACAAATATTACTAAATTTTTTAGATATGAGCTCACAATTTTGTTACTATTCCATCTACAATGTGGATAGCTAACCACGACTACAAAAAGAGAAACTCTTAAGCATCTTTATTGAATTTAGATTTACTGAAGTCATCTATTTACATGACCATAAAATGCTGCAAACAATTTCTGTGTTATATGTTATGGGGAATTTGCAATTTATTTTTTCATACCTTCATATAACAAAAATTTCATTTTGGACATTTATGAAATACAATATACCGGTAAATCAAGAACATACAAAGGGGGATAACTCATCAAAACTCAATAAATATGAACTATCCAGTTTATTGTTGGTATTGTTATCACTCCCTCTAGTCCCATTACCCAAAAAGTACTGATACATGAAAAACTAAAGAGAGATAACTCATAATAGTGATTCAGAACCTATTGGAATATAGAGATTTACAGCCGAAACCTATCTACATGCCTGTAGGCATCAAAGCAACAGAGAATATGTAATGACATTAGACAATAGCAGGGTTAGCTCCCGACTCTCAAAAAGTTGGAGCAAAAACTTTAGCAAAATTTAAAATTTAGGAGCCAGTTTATTAAGTAGCCAGTAAAACTAAAGTGACAAAATTGTCTAAAATGTGGTCCCTCTAATTTGTTGTACAGATTTACTTAATTATCAACAGACTGTAAAACTTGTTTTACTTTTTCATAATAATGTAAAAAACACAATCATTGATTTTCATTTGTCTCATAATGAAGTTGATAAAGATTTTGAAACAAAAATGTAAGCCAAAAGATATTTTTTGGAGCCAGAAATTATAAAAATTAGCAATTAGCTGAATTGGCAATGACATAGCTAACCCTGCAATAGTAAGGAAATGAGGCACAAAGCAAACCCATAAAGACAAATCTGGTTATAACTTTGAACAGGCACTGGATGCAATAACAAAAGAGTATAAAGAAGTAAAGTATGGTTCAAGAACTTTTGTAGAGGCCAGTACTTAATATATAAACCATTGGGCCCTAAACATATTTGAAATTTAAAAATGACCCTAATTTTACCAAAAAATGGAGTCTAACAATGTACATACATAATCAATAACATTTTACAAATTTAAAACTGTTTCTAAATCAGGTAAGTTATACTTATTCTGTTCACAGGATTGTGATTTTAATTTTACTGAATATCCTTAAAATTTTTAATTTGTAAGACTTGCCGAAATAAATAAGGCAAAACAGCATTTACCCAAATTAACCACTTCTAATGGTAGAATGTTACAGAGTTGTAGAACATCTGGTCCCTCCTGTTTCACTTTAACTTGTGATTTATCGTCCTGTTTACTATCGGCTAATGTTTCCAAAACTGATCTTGCACTGACAAATGGTGGAATACCAGCTCTGTAGAAAAACATAATAATGAAACTCAAATAGAATATATGAGAAGCAAAAAGCTAACAGTACTTACATTCTGATAAAATGGTATTTTACAACTGCGTGTCCTTAATAGCACTAAGCCACATGTTTCTTTTTACAACCATTTGTATACCATCAATGATGTTTGCATTATTTGACCGAGTTATCTCCCCTTTGACCATAATTGACAACTTAACAATTTTTTTTATTATTCTTTTTCAGAACAAAATAACATGTGGTATGGTGAGTTAATGTGTGTATGGACGCATAACATGTCTTATAATATTGGAAAATATCAGAAATACAGTAACAAAAACTTACAAGTGTATACATGTGTGTAGTTTTTGTATGGTTAACATTGGTATTAGAGTTTTCACTATGCAAGTGTGTGTGTGTGTGTGCATGTGTGTGTGTGTGCATACTTTCAATTTTCCTAGTATGACCCATTTTCATTACAAGAGCTAATAGAAGAATGGAACAGACATCTTATCACCAAATCTTGTCTTTTAAGAAATTTTGGATGCCAAAGTTTGTAGCAATGATATCGATTCTGACATTAAAGGCAATTTGCCCTTAGTACAGGTGACCTTATATTTAAAATGTGTGTGTCAATGGGTGTCTGACTGTGAAACTATGTGTGTCACTATGTGTGAATTACCTGTATAAGATTTCAGCTCTCAAATAGTTTCCGATACCATTAAAGTATTTCTGGTTTAGTAATGTTTCACATATAGGTTTGTTGAATACTGAATCATTGATGTTATTTACAACGTTCTCTCTACAAATAAAATACAACATTATTAAGATTATAATGAGTAATGATATTTTTGGGGGGGGGGGGGGGGGGGGGGGGGGGGGGGGGGGGGGGGGGGGGGGGGGGGGACTTAAAGCAACAAATGCTGGATTATATCACATACATGTATTCAAATATCAAATTTTTTTGAAAATTTAACTAATTTCAACAACCAGCAACAGAGATCCAAGGTTTATGGCAGGAATGCCTGGTATAGGTAAAACATTGGTAAATGCTCAATCCCCACTTTTTCTTTGTAATGAATTTATCTTCATTGAAGATTCAAGATTTACCTTATAGATGACCATCTTAATCAAGACGTTATATCAATAAAATATGTATGACTGGTATATGCATCAACCTTTTTTACACACAACGGCTGACCAATTATAATTCAGCAGTTACCTAAATCTATCGTATTCAAATATCACACAAGGTCCACGTTCTTTAGACCAGTCACCACCTGGCTTCCAGCTTCCAAATCTACGATAATCAACATAACTAAGAACCATTTTGGGATCATCATTTGTGAAAAAGTTCAAATGTGCATGTTTTTTCAATTCACTGGCTTCATAAAAATCAAATTTCCCTGACATCCCAAACTGGAACACAATATCAAGAGAATCCCCATCAACATTGTATTTAGAGTTTGGTTTCTGGTCTTTAGTTTTCACACACTGTAAGGACAGCTTCATTTCCTTCCCTCTGGATGATGCTTTGATTGTGTAAGCTGGTCTGTTCCATTCTACTTCCACCTGTCTAGTGCTAACTGCTGACTTTACAACTTTTCCTGTGAATATTCTACCTTTGCAGACTAAATTTACAAATTTACTAGCAAGATGCAATTCTGGTCCTTCCGGCATCTTGATTTGTTTAACAGCAATGCCAGAACAAATGGTCGAATCCGCTGGCAGCCAATTGAAAAGTTTATGTAAGCATTGGTCAACACACGTGCTGGTGTTTACAAAAATTGCATGCTGGGTAAATGATCGGAACCGAACCAAAATAAACACAGTCACAGTGTGGCTGTTGTAAATTTTCACCCTGAGTTTACCTAAGGATTCTACTTCGCAATGCCTTACTTGTTTAAAAGCAAAAGATTATATCTAGTAGTTTAAAACAATCATGTTTTGGTTGAACATGGTCGTAAGTGAAGTTGTACGAATAAAGAAACAGACTATAATTTTTGCCTGATCGTACCATAAAGATTACTTACCCCAATTTTGTAGACTACACTCTAGGTGTCGTCGCTTACCTGTTCAACAACCTATAACAGCCTAAGGGGGTGTTTACGAGAAAAATAAGACAAATTAATGGGTTTTCATTCTTTTAGCATAATAACAATTGTAAAATGTGTATCACCATTCAATTATTCTAAACTCCCTGTAAATTCATGCATGTTTTGTTATATACCGTGCACTACACAAGAGTAACCAAGGAGAAAATATTCTATCACAGCGCTGAATTTATGCTTTAGCACATGGTCAGGTGGTAGAACGTCTATCATCCCATTGGTTATTTCCAAGAATGTGACAGTTAGTATTGCGATTTCTAGCTAGCTGTAATCAGAGACATATAAAACGGGGGTTTTATATGGCTCTGCTGTAATAGACTTAACTTGTGATTGTAACCGATAGTTATCAAGAAATATGGATGAAGATGAAACGGTGGCCATTTGTGCATTCGTTTGATGGCATATATAAAAAAAACGTCGCGGAAATTTCAGCAAAAAATGCGAACGTCTGATGAAAAGACGGAAGAATAAGGCTTGACGTAGAACTTACTGATGCCGATGAAAATAAAGACGATGGAGTTACAATGTTTTCGCGGTACCAATGAACAAGGACAATTTTGATATATTAGGTGTCGGGGATAAAGTTTTAATTGACGAAGTGCACAAATGAAAGAGACTATACCATGGTACCCGGCCAGACTGGATATTGACTTTGTGGTTTCAGAAAACTTAAAATTCTTGGAATTCCTGGCAAATTTTCTGTTTCATTCTATAAATACCAACATGGATTCCGGGCAAAAAGATCATGTGAAACCCAACTAATAATCACCACCCAAGAACAGGCAGAAAGCTTGGCAGTTGGAGAGCAGGTTGACATCATATTGCTGGATTTTTCAAAGGCATTTGACAAGGTTCCACACTCACGCCTTATGCACAAGCTTCAACACTATGGAGTAAGAGGGAAGACACATAAATGGATAGCAGACTTTTTAACATCTAGAACCCAGAAAGTTGTATTGGAGGGAACATCTTCTAGTATAGCTAATGTCATCTCTGGTGTACCTCAAGGAACTGTCTTAGGACCACTGCTATTCCTAACATTCATCAACGACATGCCCGAAGTAACAGGATCTGATGTCCGACTGTTTGCTGACGACTCACTACTGTACAGGAAAATTAGATCTACCTTTGACACTGATGTGCTCCAAAAAGACTTAACATCTCTAGAACACTGGGAGAATCAATGGTAGATGAAATTCAATCCAGAAAAGTATACAGTTATCCATATTACTAACAAAAGAAGACCATCTATTACCAAGTACCAGCTCCATAATCATGTCTTGGGTGTAGAACACTGCAGCAAATACAGTGGGAGTCACCATTAGTGAAGATCTACGATGGGACAACCATATCAACAAAAAAAAAAAAAATCGGGCCCTTGGTTTCATCAAGAGGAATCTAAGAGGTTGTAAACCAGCCATTAAATCCTCTGCCTACTAAGCCGTAGTTAGACCAACGCTTGAGTATGCTGCTTCCGTGTGGGACCCACATACACAAAAGAACATCCAGGCCATAGAACAAGTTCAACGACGAGCCGCTAGATTAATTTTGTTTCCAACAACTATTCAGACTACACCCGAGGTAGTGTCTCTAAGATGATAAAACAACTGAAATGGGCTTGCGATGCTATATAAGATTAAGCATGGTCTAGTGGACATTCCAGGAAACAAATATCTAATAGCAAGCGACAGTCGAACTAGAGGAGGACACAGATACAGACAGCATCGTACCAACAAGGACTGCTACAGATACTCCTTCTTTCCCAGGACAATACAACAATGGAACAGACTCCCATCAGAGGTTGCAGCAGCTCCATCAGCAGCAGTCTTTATGGTCTTACTGGATAGGCTACCAGTAGACCATCCTACATTCCTCTAAATCTACAGCCGTTTCCTAATTTTAATTGTAAATAGTGCCTTAAGAGGTTTTTAACCATCCATCTCATGCTTGAGTAAGTGATACACTCCAGGAGGAGGCTTACTCGGTAAACGGAAGAAGAAGAAGAATACCCCATCATCGCTCTTAGAGCATTTAATGCAGTAGAAATCATCATCGGAATATTTAAAGTCAAGTAATATTTATTACTATTTCGCCTGCTTATATATTCACAAAAAATATTGTACATGGTTTAAAAATCACGAGTGCCTCTCAACAGTAGAATTGGTTTATAAAGTCAAAAGAACAATTACAGTAATTTTCTATAATATACGCGAACAAAAATATAATCGAAAAAAAAGTTCAAGCCTAGACCCCGTGTCACAATTATTTCGCGGCGAGTTTAATTAGATTTTCCTCACGTTAAATTTAGCATTAAGATTTCAAACTAAGTCACGAGTTGTCAGATTTAAGTTTAGGAATTACTAGTATCTTATAATTACATTAGGGAATTATTGTGAAACTGGGAGTGGGGCAATTTTTTAATGGCTAACTCACAAATGAATTAAATTTGGTTCATTTCTACAGCGACATTTAATGCAGTATTAAATGTCGCTGATTTCTACTATTTCTCAAATTATTTGTAGCATCCCGAAATTCAATTTCAGATCAAGGACGGTACATTATATGCCCCATGCAAGTGTATGATATAGGTGTAAGGTTAGTGGCGGTCTTATGTCATGTTTCAATTGAACGTTTGATAACATTTAAATCAGTCGGAAAAAAGTATCATTTCAAATTAATTATAAGTTGTTAAATCGAGACTTGTAAATTGTTGATCTGACAAGATAATTGGGTTTGTCACAAAACTTTACCGATAGCTAATTATCAATTTTCTCTAATGTACCAGCAAATTTAGTCCTCCGGGTCTAGTTTCACAGTAATCAAAACATGGAAAAAACTAGACCCTCGGGACTAAACTTGCTGGTACATTATCATTATCTTATCAGATAGACAAATACAGTTTCATTGAAAAAATATCGCTTAATCTATAACTTCATTGTAAAGTAAAATGGAAAAGTTGCAACTCCGACATTTATCATAGTTGTAAACCTGTATTAACTGCCCAAATAAAGCACGTTATGCAGATTATCATTAATTATTCCTATATAAGCTTTTGAATCCTTACACGTTTATTGAGAATGACTGAAGGATCGTCCTTTTTTATGGAATGCATTTTGTAAAATCTAATTAGAACTTTGTAAATAGCATATGCTACTTTTGAATTTGTATACTGTTGAATGCATTTATTTTATAAAAAATCAAAACTAGCATATGACATAACCATAACTAAATGGTATTTTAAGGTTGTATCATCGGTATCATTAAAACGACTCAGTCCAAGTTTTATCAAAATACAAAATTTTATTCAATACCCTTTTTGCCACATAGAGAAAAATCTATGGGCTTTCAATATAATTTTGCAAATAAGGTATAAGCAACTAATAGTGCCCAATATTCAACTTGACTATAATTATTATTGTATGTCAAAATGGAAAATCAACAGAGTACTTGTAGAATATGTCTTTGTAATTGTAGTTATACCTTTGTCATCGGCCATTAAGGTACAAAAAGTACATTTCAATGTTGTTGAAATTAAATTTGAAACAAAATGTTTTTTCTTCAAACCGCGACAATCACCGCTTACTTCATTGATGATGGCACAAACATTGTACATTTTGTATGGTCTTTATGGGTATGGTACGACTACTTCTTTTGCTATGTTCTAATTTTCGCCGTAAAAAATGCAACATGTACTTCTACAATGTAACATGGAAAGTAAAAATGAATGCATTAGTGTCAAAATGATTTTTATTTGTCATCGATCAATAAAACTATCAAAAGATCAAATCCCTAAAGTCATCTAGAAAAAGACTATAATCAATGAAGTGAGGTGATTGGATAATTAAGAGGTAGGCGGGGCCCGAAAAAATTGCGGGAAATACATATCAACATAGCTAGCTGTCAACACCTCAGCAACATCAGGCGGCATGTCGGACTAAGAAAAAAATCAGTTTAATTATTTTGTTTCTGATTGTCTTACCTAGTTTTAAAATGGAAGAATTGACTGATAAAGATGGGTTACATTTTGACATGCTGGAAAATGAAATGGAACAAAATTTATCAAGAGCACTTGAATCATCAGTAGCTACAGTTGTAAACATGCCACAACCAATTTTGAGCATGATGTATGGTGACTTGAATGGCAATGTTTTATGGAAATTGATGGTATCATTTTTAATTTGGTTTTTATATTGACTCAATTAATTATATTAAATAACACTGTTGTTTTTAAATTTTCAGCATTCATTTTATATCATTTACTTAATAATTTTATCTTGCTGCATGGCTGGAATGCTGTAGTTGCAAGTTTAAACTCATTATTGTGTTGGACATTAGAATTAATGTCATGTATAAGAACACACTGTCTGTCTGTCAATCCACCCTTCCATCCTTCCGGCTTCCATCATCACTTAATTTGGCTAGGCGAAGGTATATTTAAGAAAAATCTTTATTATTTACTTTTCATGCATTTATGTAGTGATTTTCTTTGCCTAAAATTACTACCAAATGTAGACCACCTAGCTGTACCTATAGTAGATTCCCTTTGGAAAAACGACTAACATGTCAAAAATATGACTGCAATAATGCCAAAGATGATATAGATACAAGAACAAAATGTTCACAACTTAAATACAGTTGCCCAGTATTAGTACCTAGTTGCCTGACCCTGGGCAAAAAATCGGGTATCGCTATTTTACATACAGGTATAACAGCTTTGCTGTAAGGACCCTCGCTTAATATTACAAGCATGTAATATAAATGAATAAAGTTTACTATTTTTTAATGACTATAATTTTCCCCTATTTAAAAAAAGGTTCACTTCCCAGACAGACAAGGTAGTAATATTACCAACAATGTAGTCATACTTTATTATTTAAATTTCAGGGTTTAGTTGACAAATCACACAAGACAGAGGACAGTGTGACACTCCTGTGTTTATTGACTGACTATATTTCCAGTGAGTGTTCTGCGATTGGTATGTGTGATATGGCTACAGAAATGTCATCAAGGCGAGGAAATGATCCTACTAACTTCATCAAACAGCTGGCAATCCTCTGGAACAATGTTCTTATTAAGGCTAAGAAAGGTATCATGTTTATTTTCTAGAATTTGCAAGGGTCCTACTATTCCTATATTTTTCTATATTTCCTATAATTTTGATCATTTCCTATATTTTCCTATATTATTTGAAAAACTTCCTATATTTTCCTATATTTTTGTTACTGGTAGCTTCAGGAATTCAGAATGGGGACATTTTACTTGCATTTAGTGCATACCTGAATATTTATGTACATATTTATCTTGTATTTCTAAACCAGTAAGTGTACATTGCAGTTGCCAATGTTTTATGTTTGTTAGTAAAAGGAAGAAAGGGAATGGCTGAAAGGAGAGGAAAGGATCTCATGGATATATACTTTATGTGTAAACTATTTAAAAATATTCCTATAATTTTAGTAAAAACTCCTATAATTTCCTATAAAACTCCTCTCATTTTGACCCCATATTCCTATTTTTGTCCCCGCTGCAACGCGGAGCGGGGACATAGAAATGCTGGGCGTCCGTCCGTGCATCCGTCCGTCACTTTTTTTGTAAGCGCTCTCATGCCTACAAATTTTGACGGATTTACATGAAATTTATACCAAATGTTTATACCACTAATACTTTGGTCAAGTTCGTAAATCAGCCTTGGTCGATACTTTTGGTTGGAGTTATGGGACTTTGACCACAATAATGACTCCGTTTTATCCAAACCAAAACTTGACCTTGTAAGCGCTCTCATGCCTACAAATTTTGACGGATTTTCATGAAATTTATACCAAATGTTTATACTACTAATACCTTGGTCAAGTTTGTAAATCAGCCTTGGTCGATACTTTTTGTTGGAGTTATAGGACTTTGACCACAATAATGACTCTGTTTATCCAAAAATTGACCTTGTAAGCGCTCTCATGCCTACAAATTTTGACGGATTTACATGAAATTTATACCAAATGTTCATACCATTAATACCTTGGTCAAGTTCGAAAATCATCCTTGGTCGATACTTTTTGTTGGAGTTATGGGACTTTGACCACAATAATGACTCTGTTTTATCCAAAAATTGACCTTGTAAGCGCTCTCATGCCTACAAATTTTGACAGATTTTCATGAAATTTATACCAAATGTTTATACCACTAATATCTTGGTCAAGTTCGAAAATCAGCCTTGGTCGATACTTTTTGTTGGAGTTATGGGACTTTGACCACAATAATGACTCCGTTTTACAGTATACTAGTATACTGCTTGACCGGCGGGGGACCCAGGAATTCTATTCTTGTTCCTATAATTTTAGACCCCAAAATTGGCAGGACCCCTGAATTTGTGTAACCACATGCTTTCTTAGCATTGGTGGTTCTTCTGGATGTTTATAGGATTTTGTAACCACAATTTACTTCTGGTTTATTTTCTGAAATCATGGATTTGTTGTGTGTACAACATCTTCGTACTTCTCCTTATCATGCCGCTACGAATGGACTAGTAGAGCGATTTAATGGCACACTCAAAAAGATGCTATCTAAGCTAGTCATTGAACAACCTCAGAACTGGGATCGTTTCATCAATCCTGTATTGTTTGCTTATCGTTAGGTTCCTCAAGATTCTTCTGGGTTTTCTCCCTTTGAACTATTATATGGTAGAACTCCTAGAGGCCCTCTGTCATTACTTTATTCAGTGTGGAAGGGAAAATCTACAGATCCCAAAGTTATTACATCATATCAGTATGTGCTAGACCTCAAGGAAAAGATTAGCAACAGTTGTGATTTAGTTTATTCTAAATTGCAGGCGTCACAAAAGCGCACTAAGTTACTTTATGACTGTCGTTCACGTTTATGTAATCTCAAGGTCGGATCCCAAGTTTTAGTGTTACTTCCTACTTCTCAAAATAAGCTTCTAATGCAATGGAAAGGACCTTATTCAGTTGTGTCTAAGCAAGGTGCATGTGATTACATCATTCAATTGGATTCAAAAACTAAAGTTTTTCATATCAATATGCTTAAGGAATATCACTCACGTGATCCTATCCTACAAAATAGTGATAGTGCTATTTCTTCAGTTTATGCTATTTCTCCAATCCCGGAGGAAGATCCAGTTTACACTTCAGTTCCACTCATGTTACCATCTATTGTCAGCACTGAGACTTATAAGGATGTAGTTATTAATCCTAACTTAAATCCTGAACAAAAGCAGTCAATTTCATCTTTGCTGTCAGAATTTCATGATGTTTTTACTGATGTGCCAGGTCGTACTAAGTTAGTCACTCATTCTATCAAGTTGTCTACTAGTAAACCAATCAATGTCAAGCCTTATCCATTACCTTATTCTACTCAGGAAGTCATCAAAAATGAAGTAGAGGCCATGCTCAAGTTAGGTGTCATTGAACCATCAACATCTCCGTACTGTTCACCTGTTTTGCTTCTTAAAAAGGACGGTTCTAATCGCTTTATTCTAGATTTGAGAGCTATCATTCGATTCTAAACCTATTCCTAATCCAGAGGATCTCTTTAACAAATTAGGTAAATTTGTATATTTTGTATATTTTACCAAGGTTGATTTATCCAAAGGTTACTGGCAAATACCTCATCGCGTCCTTACACAGCTTTTCAAGTTCCACAGGGCTTATTTCAATTTACTTTTCTAGCCTTTGGTTTAAAAACAGCTTGTGCTAGTTTTGCACGCATGATGAGACTGTTACTTTAAGGATTGGATTTTACAGTCAATTTTTTTGATGATGCATTGATATTTTCTCTGAATTGGGAACAACGTCTTGTTCATTTACGATCATTTTTGGATCGATTGCGTAGTGAAAATATCACAGCTCAACCTTCAAAGGTTTCTATTGGGTTTACTACTATTGAATTTCTGGGTCATGTTGTTGGTGAAGGTTGTATATGCCCTGCTGATTCAAAAATTGACAAAGTCTTAAATATGTCTGTTCCAGTTACAAAGAAGGAAGTCCGCAGTCTTATTGGGTTTTGTTCATATTACAGACACTTTGTATCAAAGTTTGCTACTTTACTTGCTCCACTCACAGATTTAACTAAAAAGGGGAAATCTTCAATTGTCAAATGGACTCCTGATTGTCAGTTAGCTTTTGAAGCCATTCAAAGAATCCTATCTTCCAAGCCTATATTAATTCTTCCTTATTTTGATTTGGAATTTGTATTAAGGACAGATGCTTCAAATAAAGGTGTAGGGGGTGTTTTACTACAAGATTTTAATGCTTTGACAATTTGTATCACCCAGTTCGTTACATTAGTCGAAAGTTGTTGGATAGGGAACAGAATTATTCCATCATTGAAAAGGAATGTCTGAGTATTGTCTGGGCAGTTGACAAGTTGTCAAAGTATTTGTATGGCCGTACTTTTATCCTCGAGACGGACCACAAACCTCTTGTTTTCTTGAACACCGCACGGTTAAAAAATCCGCGTATCACTAGGTGGGATTTATTTCTACAGCAATTTTCGTTTCGCACGAGTTCGATTACAGGCATCAATAATTTAGGCGCTGATATACTTTCTAGGTGTCCGACTTTGTAGAACTGATGGGTCAGTTCATAAGGAGGGGGATGTGTTACAGTAATTATTTTATTTTATTTTGTTTAAGCCAAAACTACCTGTTTAATTTAATTGGGCCAAAATTATCCCTAAAGGTACCTCTTAAAATCAATAAGTGTCAATCTTTATATGTCCAGTTCATCTATTGTCCAGTAATCATTTTGTTAGGTCATTTGTACTTTTATCTAATAGTTTAACTTGTCCATGTGAAGTTCAGTTTTCATGTTGTCAATAAAATAGTTTAAGTGTGTGAGTGCATGAATTTTTGATGGATGAATGATTTTGAAGGTATAAAAGAAGATGTGAAAGTTTAACTTGGAGGGAGTATGACATGATCAGAAAGAATGACAGAGGTGATATATTTTAAAGGAATTTTTGAAGATATGGGTAGTGTGAGTACATATTTTACTTATTTTAAATAAAAAAAAACCAGATTAGCACTTGCTATACTTAAATTCATTAAAGAAAGTAATTACATTGTAATTTAAAATTTAAATCTGCAAATTCTGCACTGGGTGCTATATTGAGTAATTGTAAAATAATGAGATGTGAAATAATGAGATGTATTTGTGAAATACTGAGATATATATTGGTGAGATTTTTGTGATTTAGTAATGACGTCATATTACATAATTAATGGGGAACTATTATAATTATTGTGTTAATTGAGCACCATATTAGGCACTTTTTGTTTTATTTGGAAATTTAAATAATAATTTAGTCATTTAAAATCTCAAGATTTCTTACAAATTGTTTGTTTCTGATAATTTTAGTTTGGCTTGATACCTTGAGCAGAAGAAAAGTAAAAAAAAAAATTATTGTGGAATAGTTTGCACATAGAAAATTTGTGATGAATTGGTGAACTGAAAAATTGAAGAATTGAATTATGTAAAAAGAACAGAATAATTCTGTGTAAATGCTGAAAATTTAATTGATATAGATGTTGTTTATGTTGATTTGATTATGATGAACTGAAATGTGAAATGATACAGTGAAATTATTGAACTGTTGAGTGGAAAACGAACTGAAATGAATTGTTGTAATATTGTGATTCAGTGAAATTATTGAACTGTTGAGTGAAAAACGAACTGAAATGAATTGTTGAAATATTGTGAATCGGACTTTGTGAAGAATTAATTTGTTGAGAAGATGAACTATGTAGGATTTGACAATCTATATTTGTAGTATTTGAGTATTTTTGTTGAATGTAGTTTAAAATTGAAATTCCTGAATAATTATGAACATTTTGTATTTGTGTGTTGGTTTTTTTTCTTTTAAAAAAATTAAGTTGTTGCCAATCTTCCGAGCCGTTGGTAACAGCCACATGCTTTCTTAGCAGAGTTGTTGGTTCTTCTGGATGATTCAAGGATTTGTTCAACCACAAAACCATGGCTTTGTCAGCTCAATTTGCTTGCAGAGTACTGGTAAGTGGTTTTGTCTGGATTTACTCGCATCAGTGTTAACAGGGCATAAAACACTACTGAGAGAGCAATATTTTTGTGTCCCTTGTAAGCATAACATTTTAACTTTGCACTATATCTCCTGCTTAAGAACTTGTACCACATTATGTACCTCCTATGCCAGAATCACATTTTGGATGTAAACATAGATATGGTTTTAACATGAGTTACATACTATCCAAATTTTGGGGGAAAATGTATCAACAGGTACCTGATTTTTTCTAAAATCTTTGCACATCAATATCAGGCTTTCAACCGTACCTAAAATACCTAAAAAAAACCTTAATTTTGGACAGTGTCCTAAAAATCCTAAAAAGGTTCCAAATTTGAGGCAAATACCTAAAAAAGTCCTACATTTTTTGTAAAATTCCTAATTTTTTCAAAACTCTGCCGACAGTTAACTAAACATGCTTTTAGTTTCTTATTCTCAGATTAGCAAGCCAGTTTTCTTGGAGGATCAGATCTTCATTTGGTGCATGTGCAGACACTGACAGTGTTCATGAACAGTTTCTAGTTGAAATGAAATTATAAAGACATATACAGTGTTGGAATGTAATGTATGAGTGAAGATCTGAACTCAAGAAAACAGGCAGACATAAAAGATTAAAATGTCCTATGTTGTGAGTGTTTTATACTTTTAAATTCAACAACAAAAAGGTAAGCCAATTTATTATATCCTTTACAAAATATGTCCTAAATTTTCTTTAATTGTCCTAAAAATCCTAAAAAACCTCCTACTTTTTGCTAAAATTTGTCCTAAATTTTGTCCTAATTTTTTGTTAGATTACAGTTGAAAGCCTGCAATATAAATGCTAAATCAGATGTGTAATGTATGTGTACATGTAGGATTTTACTGCCAAAATTGTGTGTGTGTGTGTGTGTCTACTTGGATGCATGTAATTCCTTTATCAGTCATTTTTAGCTCACCTGACCGAAAGGTCATGTGAGCTTATGGCATAGCGCAGCGTGTGTATGTGTGTGCGTCGTTAACACACATTTTCGACTTCTCCTCTGAAACTACTGGACAGATTTCAATGAAACTTGGTAAGAAGTATATATGGGCCAGTGCAATTCATATTGTTCGTGGCGTTACCATGGCTACCATATCTAGGTCAAGGTGACCTAGGGTTGCAAAAATCTTAAAAAATCTTCTCCAAAACCAATGATTGGAGAAAAAATCTGATGTGATATTTGGCTTCTCTAGGGACTTAAGCCTGTAGTTTGTTCATTTTTTGAAATTCGGACAAAAAATAGGTTACGCGTTTTGCGTTTAATTTTGAAAAAATCATAAAATAGCTTCAAATTGTTAAAACTTGACTATTTGACCAGATAATGACATGGGGTTTTTAGTTTTGACATATTCTTGTAATTACCTTCAAAATGGTGTCAAGGTCAATTATGAAGGTCATGGCCTAATTTTTTACCTTTCTAATATTATTTATTATCTGGAAAACTATAAACTTTTTATATAGGCATGTAAATTAAAATATTGTTGGTATTGAGGTAACGATCATTTTGATATATAGATAAAGGTCATTGGTTCAAAGGTCAAGGTCACAGTAGCAAAACAATACCAAAATGTTTTTTATCTTGAAAACTATAAACTTTTTATATAGGCATGTATATTAGAATGTTGTAGGTATTGATACAACGATCATTTTGATGTATAGAAAAAGGTCATGGGTCCAAAGGTCAAGTCACAGTAGCAAAACAATACCAAAATGGTTAATTATCTCGAAAACTATAAACTTTTTGTATAGCCATGTATATTGGAATGTTGTTGGTATTGATGTAACAATCATTTTGATATATGGATTTAGGTCATTGGTTTAAAGATCAAGGTCACAGATGCGAAAGAAAACTGAAATGGTTCATTATCTTGAAAACTATGAACTTTTTGTATAAGCATGTATATTAGAATGTTGTAGGTATTGATACAGCGATAATTTTGACATAAAGAAAAAGGTCATGGGTCCAAAGGTCAAGGTCACAGTAGCAAATCAATACCAAAATGGTTAATTATCTCGAAAACTATAAACTTTTTGTATAAACATGTATATAAGAATATTGTTGGTATTGATGTAATGATCATTTTGTTGTATAGAAAAAGGTCATGGGTCCAAAGGTCACGGTCACAGTAGCAAAACAATACCAAAATTGTGAATTATCTCGAAAACTATAAACCTTTTATATAGACATGTATATTAGAATATTGTAGGTATTGATACAACGATCATTTTGATGTATAGGAAAAGGTCATGGGTCCAAAGGTCACGATTGCAAAACAATACCAAAAAGGTTCATTATCTCGAAAACTATGAACTTTTTGTATAGGCATGTACATTAGAATATTGTTGGTATTGATGCAATGATCATTTTAATATATAGATTATGGTCATTGGTTCGAAGGTCAAGGTCACAGATGCGAGTAGCAAGTTTCATAAATATCTAAATATCCACATCAGAGTTATTGCTCCTTAAATGTAGTATTTATTGTGTTTTTGTGCTGTTATGGCCCAGGTGAGCGGTAAAGGCCCTATTGGGCCTCTTGTTTTTTTGTTATTATAGGGTTCTAATAAATTTTAACACTGCACCTACTTATCACCAAGAGTCTTAATCCTATCCCAAACACATTCAAACATTCAGTTTATGTTTAAACTTCTCCTCTGCATGTAAAACTGCAGTTGGTGTGAAGAAAAAAGTGCAACCCTTAATTATAGAAAACTACAATGTATAAAGTATTCAAGTATTTTTAGCTCACCTGAGCCAAAGGCTCAAGTGAGCTTTTCTGATCACAATTTGTCCGTTGTCTGTCGTCGTCGTCGTTGTCGTCGTCGTAAACTTTTCACATTTTCATCTTCTTCTCACGAACCACTGGGCAGATTTCAACCAAATTTGGCACAAAGCACCACTAGGTGAAGGGGATTCAAGTTTGTTCAAATGAAGGGCCACACCCTCTTTAAAGGGGAGATAATTGAGAATTATTGAAACTTTGTTGGTATTTTTCAAAAATCTTCTTCTCAAAAACTATTCGGCCTGTAAAGCTTAAACTTTTGTGGAGGCATCCTTAGGAAGTGTAGATTCAAGTTTGTTCAAATCATGGTCCCCGGGGTACGGAGGGGCCACAAGAGGGGGATCAAGTTTTACATAGGAGTATATAGAGAAAATCTTTAAAAATCTTCTTCTCAAAAACTATTAGGCCTGAAAAGCTCAAATTAAAATGGAAGCATCCTGAGGTAGTGTAGATTCAAGTTTGTTCAAATCATGGTCCCCGGGGGTAGGGAGGGGTCACAAGAGGGGGATCAAGTTTTACATAGGAATATATAAAGAAAATTTTTAAAAATCTTTTTCTCAAAAACTATTAGGCCAGAAAAGCTCAAATTAAAATGGAAGCATCCTCAGGTAGTGTAGATTCAAGTTTATTCAAATCATAGTCCCTGGGGGTAGGGTGGGGCCACAAGAGGGGGGTCAAGTTTTACACAGGAATATATATAGAGAATCTTTAAAAATCTTCTCCTCAAAAACTATTAGGCCAGGAAAGCTCAAATTAAAATGGAAGCATCCTCAGGTAGTGTAGATTCAAGTTTGTTCAAATCATGGTCCCCGGGGGTAGGGAGGGGCCACAAGAGGGGGATCAAGTTTTACATAGGAGTATATAGAGAAAATCTTTAAAAATCTTCTTCTCAAAAACTATTAGGCCTGAAAAGCTCAAATTAAAATGGAAGCATCCTCAGGTAGTGTAGATTCAAGTTTGTTCAAATCATGGTCCCCGGGGGTAGGGAGGGGTCACAAGAGGGGGATCAAGTTTTACATAGGAATATATAAAGAAAATTTTTTAAAATCTTTTTCTCAAAAACTATTAGGCCAGAAAAGCTCAAATTAAAATGGAAGCATCCTCAGGTAGTGTAGATTCAAGTTTGTTCAAATCATAGTCCCTGGGGGTAGGGTGGGGCCACAAGAGGGGGGTCAAGTTTTACACAGGAATATATAGAGAGAATCTTTAAAAATCTTCTCCTCAAAAACTATTAGGCCAGGAAAGCTCAAATTAAAATGGAAGCATCCTCAGGTAGTGTAGATTCAAGTTTGTTCAAATCATGGTTAAATAATAGTGTATTTTCCATGCTGTATTCTTTTATATAAGTATTTTGATATAAAGTTAAATATATTGTTCATGAGAAATATATTAATTGTACTTGTATTTAAAAGCTAATTTTTAATGTAAATCCTGCTGTATTCTATAATTTCTATTTGCCATTTCCCGATTACAGTATTCGGCCTATGCATTTTCTCTCTTTTGAGATTGGTAGATTGCATGATGAAAATTTTTTTTTAAATTATTTCATTGGTTGAAATGCTGTAAGAAAAAGGTAACGGAATAAGCCGAGGCTTGTCGAAACATCAACCTTTTACGGTACATAGAAATACTTACAAATTGTTTAGTGAAAAGCATCGGTAGGAAGTATAGATTTGAGTTTGTACAAAACCTCCCTCCCCTGCACTCACTTCAATACTGAACTCATTTCGGCTTCTACCTAGCAAGTTGCTCAGGTGAGCGATGTGGCCCCTGGGCCTCTTGTTTTTATCATGGAAACCTGGACCCCTGAAATTTATGTTCGGACCTTCTTTTCTTTTTACCCTGCATCCCTGGGACCCCCACATTTAAAAATGGCTGTAAATCCCTGTATGCATAGAAATTTGAAGTAATCTTTGCATCTTAATTCTTTTTCAGATCTTACATCCAGTTCTTTTAACGGCCTTGTGAAAAATCTTGAAAGATACACCAAGACATTCAGCAGCCATGGTTTGGATAGACTCTTTTGTAACACATTGGAGATGGCACAGCGTTTAAATAAAATAAAATCAGGGGATAATGACCTTGACCCTAGAGACTTTAACTTACCGGTAGATATGAACATCAGTCTACCTCCATCTTCATGTATCCCCCATAGAACCATGGTCAAGATGATGTATGTTGATACAAGCAGGTATTGTCCTCTGTATGACAAAAAGTTTAGGGGAATGTCCGCAAAGCAAATAAATAAGGAAGTTAAAAAAATCCGTAAGTACGGCTTGGATAACAAGTCGTGGTTCCCTGCAGTTAACATAGAACAGAAAGGTAATGATATTGAACCTTGTATCTCTGTGGAACAAAATTCAAAGATTAATCCGGGGAGTTCTGATAGCACGATGAAGCAAGATAACTCTTCCAATAAAATGGCTAATTGTAACCCTGGATTGACTCAAGAAAAGATGGAAAGATCAGTAAATAAAGATGTGAAGGTCATTAAAAACAATACCAAGGAAACTTTGTACATGTACATGTATCCAGGTAGTTGTAAAACGGAAATTGACAGAAGAGATATTCAGGAAATGAAAACCATAGCTACAAATACTGACACAAAATATGGTAAAATGTTGTCTGCTGATTATCTGAAAACCAAGATCCTAGTTACAAATACTGGTGGAGAATATGGTAAAATGTCGTCTGCTAATACAGATGCTCGGAGAATAAAAGAAAATGCATTTAAAGTGGAATCTGCAAAAAGGAATGAACATGTACATGGTCTTCATAATGTGTTTTACTGTACAGAGCCAAGCATGATGAAGAAAAAACAAGATTCAAAGATGGCAGAACTACACAATAAAGACTTGACAGTACAAAGTTCAAAAGTGTTGAAAACAAAGAAAGAAAACAAGTATCTAGATAGATACTTAGTAGAAAGTAGCAAATCAAATGTGCAACAGCAAAATAGTAGTGCAAGGAGCGAAAGTGGTAAACAAAAAGATATGTGCATGAATAAAGGTCATAAACATATAAATGAACAAAATCAGACAAAAACACCTTCCTCATCTGTGTGTCTTCCAAAATTTAGTAAAAACATTGACAAAAAACTGCAAACATTATCTGAAGAGAAATGTAAGAAGAAAAACAAAGATGGTGGTCTGGTACCGTCGCCAAAAATGGATGCTTCTGCAGATAAGACAAATTTTGATCTAATGGTAAAAAAGCTAGATAAACTGGAATATGCCATCTTTAATTTGATGGAGACCATAGATGAAGACAGTGGGCTTGAAAGTGAGGCATATCGTAATTTACAGAAAAAGTATCGAGGCACTGGTAAACTTGTAGAAAAAGATGTCAATGTTTGTGACATTGAAAGTGGGAAGAATGGCAGTGGAAAATCGGTGTCCTCTGCATCAACAGCGACATCATTAAAAAATTTGTGCCATGAAAATTCTGTAATGAACGCTGGTGTTATGACAGGAAGAGGAGATGAAAATTCTGAGAGGGTAGGATTGAATGGAATGATAGACAAGAAAAAATCATTTAAAGAGAAAGACATCCGTTGTTATTTCTCCACACCCTCACCAAGTCCAAAGAAAAGAAAGATAACTGCTGGTAAAGATAATAGTTCACCAGCAAAGTTGTCTAGATACCAGTTACCTTTCAGTTCTAGATTTTAGTTGGAGCTGTATCCGTTTCTCAGATATTATTAAAACATTTGTGTCTATAAATGTTTTGTAGTTCTGTCTCCTTATAACTTTAATCAGTGGTATCACTGAGGCCAAAATAAGGGTCCAATTAGACTGAATAAGTTTTAGATTTTAGTAGGAGTGGTTTTATGGTCCCGATGGTATTATTTAGTAATTCTTGCATAGGAATGCTTGACAGTTATATATTCTGATGCTGATAATTTGGTCATTTTTGCAAAAAGTTGGACTGTATTTACCTAATACATGTATGCAAGTACAAGTTTTTAATTGGAGCTGTTTTCTGATAATTTTTACTTTTTTTTTCTTTAAAAACTTGAAAGAAATAAGCTTTACCTTCAGATAATTTTGAGTAAGGGTTTTGCTGGAGCAAAGATTTAGTCACATTGACTTACAGTATGTCTAGATTTTAGTCAAGAGCTGATCGACACATTCAATTGCTGTATAATTCTTTTGATAATTTTGTTTTAGAAAAATGAGATTGGTTTTCTGTATGCAAGATTTTTTTATGTGTGTGAATTGCAATTTAGTCTCAGGATAGTATGGTAATTGGGTTATGTGAAATTTTTTTATAAATGTACAGAGTAGAATTTATGCTAGTGTTTTGTCATTATGTAAATGATATACTTATGTGTTTCCAATTTAATTTGTTAGCGTAGCAATATAAAATTGGTAATACATTTACATGTAGTTTGTATTATAAGGTTTACGGGTACTAAAAGTATGCATAACTGTACTTGTAACTGAATGAGAATAGTTTGACTTTAAAAAAGTATGGCAACTGAATGAGAATAGTTGGACTTTAAAAAGGTTGGTTCATAACAGGCAACAATTTGTGGCCAAGTTTCGGCAATATTGCACAATTGGGACATGTATTTTGTTGTGCTATTATGTTAAGGTACGTTAGTTATTTAGCTGTTGTTTTATATGTCCAATCAATATTGGTTAGCGAGTTACTTAAGTAGTTGATTTATTAGTCGTAAGGAAAAGACAACTTTTTATATACAGCAATGGCCGCATTCGACTGGTAGTTTTCCCTCGAGAAAGAGGCTTCTCTATTTACTGATATTTTCCCACCTTTATTTTTGACCAATTAGATCACAGAGAATGCAACTTTTCATTTGTCATTCCACTGGTAAAGAGCTCAACAGACTTACATCCCTAAATAGACTGTTGTTTATAAAAGATGTTTTGAGCATCCCTAAATAGACTGTTGTTCATAAAAGATGTTTTGAGCATCCCTAAATAGACTGTTGTTCACAAAAGATGTTTTGAGCATCCCTAAATAGACCGTTGTTCATAAAAGATGTTTTGAGCATCCCTAAATAGACCGTTGTTCACAAAAGATGTTTTGAGCATCCCTAAATAGACTGTTGTTCACAAAAGATGTTTTGAGCATCCCTAAATAGACCATTGTTCATAAAAGATGTTTTGAGCATCCCTAAATAGACCGTTGTTCATAAAAGATGTTTTGAGCATCCCTAAATAGACTGTTGTTCATAAAAGATGTTTTGAGCATCCCTAAATAGACCGTTGTTCATAAAAGATGTTTTGAGCATCCCTAAATAGACCGTTGTTCATAAAAGATGTTTTGAGCATCCCTAAATAGACTGTTGTTTACAAAAGATGTTTTGAGCATCCCTAAATAGACTGTTGTTCATAAAAGATGTTTTGAGCATCCCTAAATAGACCGTTGTTCACAAAAGATGTTTTGAGCATCCCTAAATAGACTGTTGTTCATAAAAGATGTTTTGAGCATCCCTAAATAGACCGTTGTTCACAAAAGATGTTTTGAGCATCCCTAAATAGACTGTTGTTCACAAAAGATGTTTTGAGAACATGTTAGTATTGTGTTACCAGTCAAATAACAAATGTAAAGTTGATGTATGTGATCCTATCGATCAAAAATAAGGATGGGGAAATAGCAATTGATGGGCGAGTTTCTTGTTTAACAGAAAACTACAAGTCAAATATGGCAAATCTATGTGTAATTATACATGTACATGTATATTCATTATTTCATTAGATTAGTGCTCTTAGATTTTAGTTACAAATTGTTTTATAACATTTGTTGTTATTTTTTGTTTGCATTTTATCATGTTTATTTTTTAGTGTAAACTTTTAAGTCAAGTTCCTTTAAAGTATATTACCTAAAGGATTTTATTTTAGGCACAGCCACTGGTTTTAAGATTGCACATTTACTGTTGGATTACTGTTAGTATGGGTAAACCATTCATTGTAAATTCTGTTCTCTTTTCACAACGTGATGAGACATTTATTGATATACTTCAGGAATTTTTATTATCTATCCATATTCAGATTGCTTAAAAAGTAAAAAATCATTCCAATAATTTCATGGATATTTCAAGTCTGATATTATTATAATATTTTCCCTGTTTTGTTGTTAAATAAAGTTTCATAGTTTAATCTAGTATTTTCTCTGTTAATATTTTCTTGGAAGACGTTTGGGTAAAACATCAATATTTTTTTGTTTATTTTGTTCAATTTTGATCATTGTTATATTCTATATATTTTCCTTTTTTTGTGTAAAAACTAATTGAATCTATGTATCATATTGGAACTAGTCTAAGCTTTGAATTGTAATAAAAGTTACCAATTGATCTATTCAAAATTTCCAATTAAATCCGATACATTTCATTATTGTTCCTTAACCTAAATATGACTAAAGTTTTAAAATCGAAAGGATATTTTTAGTTTTCAAAGTATTCTGGAAATTACAGCCTCATTTTGAAGAGTTCTAAGCTATTTACATTTTTGTATTGGTATTATTAAATTATGGAAAATCTTCAAGTTATTGAATGATTGTAGAAATGGGGCCTGTTGGTGTGCTGGTAAAAATTTCAAACAATTTTTTTTTTTAAATTGGATCCATTTGTCAAAAACATGTAAACCAAAAGCATTGAGTAAGATAAATTAAAAGTAATTCATATTCAATTTTGTTTTATTATTTTATGTATGAGTTGAGTAATGATGTTTAGTGTCCCAGTCAAGAATATTTCACTTATATCCAGCTATAGGCAAAGGTGCAGAAATTTTGCCTGTGCTTTGCGCTGATGGCATTATACAGCGGGGTTCTTTATTGTGCCATGCCCACCGTAACCTCATTTATTTTAAGTTCCCCATCTGAAAGAACCCCAACTTTTATTTCCCAATGCCGAGTGCTTGGCAAAAGAACAGTCACCACCCACTTTCAAGTCTTGGGTCAGACCCAGCCGGGGATCAAACCCACGACCTCCTACTTATGGTTTGAGCACTCTACAAACTGAGCTACCACAGCGATTTATTTTAAGTTGGCTTGATTATGTTAAAGCTGTTTGAATTACACATTTAGCTCTACATATGTTTTTAGTCCCCTACCAGCGAAAGCCGAAGGGGAGTTTAGGTTTGCGCTCTGTCCGTCTGTCACGCCTCAGTTTTCCACACTTATTTTCTGAAATCTTTTAGATATTGA
This sequence comes from Anadara kagoshimensis, assembly GCA_021292105.1. NCBI lineage: Eukaryota > Metazoa > Mollusca > Bivalvia > Arcoida > Arcidae > Anadara > Anadara kagoshimensis. Next base: position 56,684,436 of record CM037871.1, on the reverse strand, counting down.
ACTGATTTTTGGTATGTGAGTCAACCATGATGAGTTGCAGATCAAGTTAGCGTTTCATTCTGGTCCGCAAATGTTTACACGAGTTATGGCTCTTTGAACTTTGAAAATTCACTGAAATTTCAGTTTTCTGCTCCTTTTTTCTAAATGCTTTTAGATAATAAACTGATTTTTGGTATATGAGTCTACCATGATGAGTTACAGATCAAGTTTACGTTTCGTTTCCATCTGCTAATTTTTACCGGAGTTATGGCCCCTTGAACTTTGAAAATTCACAGAAATTTTAGTTTTCCGCACTTTCTTTCTACACGCTTGCAGTTAATGAATTGTTTTTTGGTATGCAGGTCAACCATGATGAGTTACAGATCAAGTTTACGTTTTGTTTCATTCCACTAGTTTTTTGGGAGTTATGGCCCTTTGAACTTTGAAAATTCAATGAAATTTCAGTTTTTTGCACTTTTTTCTACATGCTTGCAGATAATGAATTTTTGAGAACTCCATTGCTGGTTTTTGATTTTACTATGACCAAGTTTTGCTTTACATCTTGAACAACACGTATAATTTATAACTATAAATCTTTGTACCATATAATAAGGTACATTTTACCTAAAACTTTGGGATTAGTGAAATGTGCGACCGATTGGGGACTATGTATTGTTTTCCAATACTCTCAGAATGCTTGTTGATTTCGACACCAAACAATGTTGGATGATTTCCAATATTCACTCCATATGCCCATATAGTCCTAAAAAATTGATGCCTTGTGTCAGGTTTGGTGTGGCACACTAAAGGATCCTCCTTGAACACTATGCCCTTGGTGCACTGCAAAGGTAAAAATTTCTATAACTTCACCTATAGATATTAAAGTCTCAATATAAGTGAACTATTCTTGACTATGACATAAACCCCATTTGATAGTTGTTCTACACAGACTGGTCCTACTAAGTATATACATGTACCGGTAATAAATCTGTACAAGTGCAAGCAGACTGCCTATGGGAAGTTTTCCCTTGTATAAGTTGTTACTTAAAAGCGTCATAAGAACTAACCATTCTGGAGCACCTTGCCTCACTTCCCTGGTGGAAGTTCACTGGTTTTACTTCATTTGTCAGTTTTCAAAGTTTCTTCTTTGGTTTAAGAATTGTGATTTGAACATGGATCAGTATGTTCGTGGTGGATTTATCACATCTTTAATTGCTTTTAATTAACAAGACTAGAAGATATCTGGTTGCTTTTAATATTTATATAGCACTTATGTTAGTGTTGCTCCTTAAACAGATATTACCGGTATCAAAGGATGTCTACGTTTTTTGCGAGCGATTGACCCACAGGCATATTCCTGGTAAAGCTTTAAGATTTTACCTAAATGAGGCCACTGTTATAGCAAATAGCGTTTTCTGTCACTTAATCGGTGATATTATTTCAGTTTAAATGCATAATAAAAAGTGGCTGTACAATAAATTACCCGTAATACTCCGTCATAAATACTTAAAATTCAAAGTGAATTGTTTCTGGCGATTTACTGATGCCCCAGCAGCAATTTCTATTCGTTGTTTCAGATTACAAACACACCTACAACCATGACAATCTTTTGTTACATATATATACCAATATAACACAAGCGAGTTGTGGAGATGTCATGTTTTATATGAGACTTTCACTTTGCTTTGTCTTGTTATATATATTAATATCGATGCTTATACAACTTGCTTACACTTTTGATGATAAAAAAGTATTACATGTATTGCAATGTACTTATTTACTTACAATTGATTTAAATATAATTTAGATAATGTTTTTTGAAGATACAAAAATTAGGAAAAATCTAAAAACAAATTCCTGTGCCATGTTTGGGATTCGAACCCACAAAAAAAGAATAGCATTTCATGATATCTTAGCAGTCCACATACTTTACCTACTGAAGCTTATGAACATTTTGTATGTACGCTATAATATATGAGTGATGGATAGGGGTAACAATTTAGTTTTTAAACATTTTTCAATTTTTTAACAATGATGGCAGGCATGCCCTTGGGTAATCTTAAGGTCAGTGAAAACTAAATTAAATGCCTTCATTTTAATGTCTGTTCTTGTTCACAGGCAGGCCTGTCATAATTTTTAAATTGCAATATATGTGCAATCAAATGTATGTAAATAAGATTTTTCCATTACCAGTGATATCTTTATGGAAACGACGCTTTAAAACATACTTTATTTTATAGATAGAAAGTAATTTTAACCAATACTTTATTAATGTAAATTTTAACATGCATGAAATTTTCCTAAGGGTCATTTCCTTATAATTTCTATAGACATCCTTAGAAAGTGTGCAGTAAAGTTGGTAACCACATGTATGGATAGCAAACAAACACATCAAGCCTCTGACTACCCAAGTTCGAAGCCAACTCCAGACAGATCCTAGTTTGTGAAGGTTGTCAGTTCGCTTGCCGAAGGTCAGTGGGTTTTCTCTGGACACTGCAGTTTCCTTTACCATGTCTTAACAAATTGAAAAAGTTTTAACTGGCATAAAGCTGTATTAAAAAAAAACCAGATTGACTCAAGCTTTTCTAAAATCCAATCAACGTTATGGGGATTATTATCCAGAAACCAATGGGATGCCAACACAAGTGATCAGGTCGAAGTTAATGGCGATTAATAGGTAAAAACTTTCATGGTAATGAATGTGTCAAGTCATCAGGTCAAAGTATTCATGGCAATGAACTCCTGGTTATGAATGGGTAAAAAGTCATCAGATCAAAGTTTTCATGAAGATGAATGGGTAAAAAATCATCAGATCAAAGTTTTCATGGTGATGAATGGGTCAAACGCCATCAGGTCAAAGTTTTCATGGTGATGAATGAGTCAAACACCATCAGGTCAAAGTTTTCATGGTGATGAATGGGTCAAATGCCATCTGGTCAAAGTTTTCATGGTGATGCATGGGCAAAAAGTCATCAGGTCAAAGTTTTCATGGTGATGAATGGGCAAAAAGTCATCTGGTTAAAGTTTTCATGGTGATAAATGGGCAAAAAGTCATCAGGTCAAAGTTTTCATGGTGATGAATGGGCAAATTGTCATCTGGTTAAAGTTTTCATGGTGATGAATGGGCAAAAAGTCATTGGGTTAAAGTTTTCATGGTGATGAATGGGTCAAACGCCATCAGGTCAAAGTTGTCATGGTGATGAATGGGCAAAAAGTCATCTAGTTAAAGTTTTCATGGTGATGAATGGGCAAATTGTCATCTGGTTAAAATTTTCATGGTGATGAATGGGCAAAAAGTCATGAGGTCAAAGTTTTCATGGTGATGAATGGGCAAAAAGTCATCAGGTCAAAGTTTCCATGGTGATGAATGGATAAAAAATCATCAGATCAAAGTTTTCATGGTGATAAATGGGTCAAACGCTATCAGGTCAAAGTTTTCATGGTGATGAATGAGTCAAACACCATCAGGTCAAAGTTTTCATGGTGATGAATGGGTCAAATGCCATCTGGTCAAAGTTTTCATGGTGATGCATGGGCAAAAAGTCATCAGGTCAAAGTTGTCATGGGGATGAATGGGCAAAAAGTCATCTAGTTAAAGTTTTCATGGTGATGAATGGGCAAATTGTCATCTGGTTAAAATTTTCATGGTGATGAATGGGCAAAAGTCATGAGGTCAAAGTTTTCATGGTGATGAATGGACAAAAAGTCATCTGGTTAAAGTTTTCATGGTGATAAATGGGCAAAAAGTCATCAGGTCAAAGTTTTCATGGTGATGAATGGGCAAATTGTCATCTGGTTAAAGTTTTCATGGTGATAAATGGGCAAAAAGTCATTGGGTTAAAGTTTTCATGGTGATGAATGGGTCAAACGCCATCAGGTCAAAGTTGTCATGGTGATGAATGGGCAAAAAGTCATCTAGTTAAAGTTTTCATGGTGATGAATGGGCAAATTGTCATCTGGTTAAAATTTTCATGGTGATGAATGGGCAAAAAGTCATGAGGTCAAAGTTTTCATGGTGATGAATGGGCAAAAAGTCATCAGGTCAAAGTTTCCATGGTGATGAATGGATAAAAAATCATCAGATCAAAGTTTTCATGGTGATGAATGGGTCAAACGCTATCAGGTCAAAGTTTTCATGGTGATGAATGAGTCAAACACCATCAGGTCAAAGTTTTCATGGTGATGAATGGGTCAAATGCCATCTGGTCAAAGTTTTCATGGTGATGCATGGGCAAAAAGTCATCAGGTCAAAGTTGTCATGGGGATGAATGGGTCAAACGCCATCAGGTCAAAGTTGTCATGGTGATGAATGGGCAAAAAGTCATCTAGTTAAAGTTTTCATGGTGATGAATGGACAAAAAGTCATGAGGTCAAAGTTTTCATGGTGATGAATGGACAAAAAGTCATCTGGCTAAAGTTTTCATGGTGATACATGGGCAAAAAGTCATCAGCTCAAAGTTTTCATGGTGATGAATGGGTCAAAAGTAGTCAGGTCAAAGTTTTCATGGTTATGAATGGGCAAAAAGTCATCTGGTTAAAGTTTGCATGGTGATGAATGGGTCAAAAGCTATCAGGACAAAGTTTTCATGGTGATGAATGGGCAAAAAATAATAAGGTCAAAATTTTAATTGCAAGGATTGGTTAAAAGGTCCCAGGTTATAGTTTTCATGGTTATGAATGGTCTAAAACTTATCAGGTTAAAGTTTTCATGGTGATGAATGGGTTAAAAGCCATCAGGTTAAATTTTTCATGGTGATGAATGGGTCACAAGCCATTAGATAAAAAATTTCATGGTGATAAATTGGCAAAAAGTCATCTGGTTATAGTTTTCATGGCAATGAATAGGTCAAAACTCAAAAGCCATCAGGTCAAAGTTCATGGTGATGAATAGGTCAGAAGTCATTATGTAAAACTTTTCATGGTTATGAAAAGGTTAAAAAGACATCAGGTCAAAGTTTTCATGCTTCTGAATGGGTCAAGTAATCAGGTCAAAGTTTTCATGGCAATGAATAGGTCAAAACTCAAAAGCCATCAGGTCAAAGTTCATGGTGATGAATAGGTCAGAAGTCATTATGTAAAACTTTTCATGGTTATGAAAAGGTTAAAAAGTCATCAGGTAAAAGTTTTCATGCTTCTGAATGGGTCAAGTAATCAGGTCATAGTTTTGATGAATAATTCTTGCCATTATGAATAAATGTGTCAAATATAAAACTTCTAGCTTAAAAGAGGACAGATAATATGGCCTAGGTTAAAGATATAAATTTGCCTAAAATGGTCACATTTCCACAACAGAATATAATCCTTTAACTCTACCACTATTTAAACATAGTTTTTTATTAAAAATCACAATTCATATAAATAAGAAAGCTTTTAAATATCATTATGATTATATACATTTGTATTTCATTATGATTTTTTCTTGATTTTTTTACTGATTCCTACTCTAGAATTAGATTCACGTGGAATAGACTTTGGGTGCTCAAAATTAAATCCCTTCACTTTTAATTTTAGATTTAACGGCTCTGTTATTAAACCAGTAATAGTTGTAATCTGATTCTCACGTACTGTAAAATTCGTCCCTTCAGTAAATACCATAGGTTTTTGAAGTAATACTTGAACTGTAGCTGTGTCTCCTGGCATGATCATGTCCACATCTTCTGGAACAATCAGATGACATCCAACGTTCCATGTCTTGCAGTACATAACCTGTTGATACCCTTGTTTGATAGGATTTGATCTTCCTCCCTCGTCTTTTTTTAACACATAAATCTGAGCTTTAAAAGAACTGTACTGATTTGCTGATTTGGGTTGACATAAAAACATTCCTCTTGACACAAAATCTCTTTTCACCCCTCTCAATAATATTCCTACATTTTCTCCAGCTTGACAGGAGGGTACTGAACTTTTAAAAACATGAATATCTGAAGCCACTGTTTTTATTGTGTTCCCAAATCCAATAAGTTCAAGAGCATCCCCTTTTTTAATTTCTCCTCGTGCTACTGTGCCAATAGCTACAGTCCCCCGACCTGGAACAGCCACTGCATTTTCTACTGGTAAATAAAAGGGACCAGAAAAATCTCTCTCAGGAATAGTAACATATTTATCTATTGCATCTAACAATTTCAAAATAGAATTTTTACCAATTTCTTCATTTTCATCATTCAAAGCATTAAGTGCAGATCCAGGTATAACAGGTGCATTTTCACCGTCTAAGCCAAATTCTGTTAACAATTCTCGTATTTCAATTTCCACAAGTTCCAACAATTCATTATCTACAACATCAGCTTTGTTTATATAAATAACAATTTTTTTAACACCTATTTGTTTGGCTAGCAGCAGGTGCTCTCTAGTTTGTGGCATAGTCCCGTCAGTCGCTGCAACAACAAGAATAGCGCCATCCATCTGTGACGTTCCGGTAATCATATTTTTGATATAGTCAATATGCCCTGGGCAGTCTGTGTGTGCATAATGGCGTGTCTCAGTTTCATACTGGACATGACACTGATTAATTGTAATACCCCTCTTTTTTTCCTCTGGTGCCCGGTCAATATCATCATATTTCATGAAATTTGCTTTGCCTTCTCTAGCCAAAACCTTTGTGATGGCTGCTGTTAGTGTTGTTTTACCATGGTCTACATGACCAATCGTACCGACGTTGCAGTGTTGTTTCTCAAGCAAACATTTTGAGGTACTTATTAAACGCCTTATTTTTGCCCAGTTATCTATTTTACAATGGAGTAATAGTTTTCCGTCAACCAAAGGCAACCTGAAACAAGAAAATAATAAATATTATCCTTGGTACTGAAACATTTATAACATAGTAATGAATCATGACATAGTCATTTTTTCATTTTTTTAATTTGAAGGGACCCTCTACAATTTCCCTTTTTGAGATTTTACAGCTTTTTTTCATTCTAAGGATGCTAGATCTTAAATTATGATCTTAAATAATTTACAATATATAATGTTTTGGGTTCCTACAAGATTTGTGGAAATAAAAAAGTACATGCCATAATAATGCCAGATACAAAAAAATCTTGGGTTTATCACTTAGTTTTTAAAAAATCTGAAATTACCCCATTGTGAGGTCCCAAGGGGACATAACCCCTTTATTTGTGCATGCATATACCAAATCAGTGTTTAATTATATAATTTGCATTGATCAGTTCTTGTATTAAGTTGTGTATACAATTCCTAAAAAATTATATGTTGAAATTATGTCATTTAATTTTTTTTATCTTTAGGGATGATTCAGTAATTAGCGTGTACGGTATACCCATTTAGTAGGATACTATATGCATTTATTGCCTTTGAATGAGGGTGATATGGACGTTTGTTCACCCACATTGAGTCATATTTTTCCTGGGTAATGTGATTTGTTAAAGGTACACAAATGTTCATATCTTTCTAGCAAAAAGGCAATTAGTGTAAATCATTTCTTATACCGAAATCAATAATCATGGTGTAATTAAAAGAATGAAAGAAAGAAACTTACAACAGGCTAACAAAAAATGTTAAAATAAAACAGTCTGAAAGGTTAAAAACATTTTAACGGTTTTAAAAATTATATACATTTATTGCCTTTGAGTGAGGGAGATATCAACATTTGTTCACCCGCAGCAAGTCACATTTCTCTAGAACTTTTCCAATTCATTGATTTTTCTCCTATCGGAACTCATCGAAGGCAAACGCTAGAATGTTGTTACAGATTCTTCATCCATGACATCATATCATTGTGATGTTATGGTGTGTTCTGAATAAAAGTTATTAAAGAGAAAATCAATTGCATGATGGAAACATATTTCTATCCTGGCCATGTGACTGTGCTCATCCAATCAATCTTCAGCATTTATGAAATGAGGTATAACAATATTTTTATTCAAAGAGAACAGCTAGGATCAGGCAATTCAAATGCCCAGTTTTCTTTAGACACTTGTCATCATTCAGGTTAATTATATCAATCATTCTCCTATAGCAACTCATCGTAGCAAATGCTAGAATGCTGAGATGGATTCTCTATCAATCATGATTGGTAGAGTACTAGCTCCATAAGTTGGAGGTTGTGGGTTCAAACCCCAATCAGGTCTGACCCAAGATGTGAAAGTGGGTAGTGACTGTTCTTTCGTCAAGCACTCAGTATTACGAAATGTAAGTCACAGGTCTTTTGGATGGGAACTTAAAATAAACGAAGTTCCGTGTCATGGTAGGCTTGGCACAACCTTGCTGTTTAATGCCATTAGCACAGTCAAAATTTCTGCACCTTGGCCTATATAGCTGGTGATATCTCGATATAAGTAAAATATCCATTGACTGGGACATTAAACACCATTACTCTCAATCTTCTCTGGTAAATATGTCATAGTATGATAGACTGATATAGTTTTGTTGACCTTAATAAGGTGATTGGAAAGACATCACACAAACTTTTAAAATATTTGCTGTACAGCTTTGTCTATGTAACAGGAAAGGGAAAAAATTCAGTGGCCAAACCAAGACTGAAATCCAGGACCTTCCCAATACTAGTAGGATGCTCTACTGATTGAGCACAAATGCATCTGGCCCTGTCAAGGCTGGTCTGTCACATTCCTCCATTGGAAATTGGTGTAATTAATTCATATTAGGGATGATTTCACGGAAGACTTTGAAAGGGGAGGGGATATCAATATAATTCTTAAAATCTGGAGATTTTACCTCCCATGCGGGAGATTCCAAAATGTTTTTCTTCATAGCAGGAGACCCCCGCTCAAATCGGAAGGGTTGACAGGTACGCTATTAAACTTCCTTGAATCAAAACCACCATGTTTTAACCTGTTGATTGGACACTTCCCAAGGTCGGACGAGCCCCCAAATTTAATAGGAAAAATGCAGCGGCCAATTCGATAATCGAATCCAGGACCTTCCCAATACGAGCGGTACGCTCTACACACCGAGCTATCAGGCCACCTATTGAGTCCAGTCCACCACATCCACAAATGATAGTATCAAAATTATATGTGTGATATGTATGAATGGAAATAAATAGTTTTCTGCTTTTAAAGAAAAGTAACAAAGAATTCAAAATGGAATTACGAATTGGTAAAGTTTGACAATTTTGGGAAAAAGGGAAATGAATAAAAGAAATATTTACTACGAAGTTCAACCAAAAGAGGGTGCTAAGCTCGGACATTTATAGTTCACTGGTGCGGAATGGCAGAGGCTAATTAAAAAGACACCAGTTAAATCAAAAGCAGCGTGAAAAGTGACTTGGCTAAGGTCACGTCCTGGTCGGAATTCGAACCTCTGAACAGTTTGACTGGTGACAGTTTGTATAAAATCAGTTGGGGACAACAGAAAAAAGTGGTTAACATTCTAGATAATTCACATCCCACTAAACATGTGCAATAAACAAGAAATCGCACCTGCACACTTTTCTTAGTATGGAGGCTGCCATTTTGAAAATAGTTTTGACCCTGGACCCTGCGTAGGAATTTTTAAACTAGACAGCTCTAAATCTAAACAGTTTCTGTTTTCAACATTTCTATTTTTGTTAACACGTACGTCTAAAATTTATTAAAAACTGGACATTAATAGTAAATTTGCTTAACGAACTAAGTAAAAAGGAATATTTTACTCCCATCAATTTCCGGTTTCTCCAGTGTGTAAATTGGCCAGCTTCCGTTATCAATTTCGCAATCAGCTTGCGACTGCTTGTGCAATAACTACAGACCTCTGTCAGGTCATTTCACAGAAGTCCAAGACTTCTTGGGGTCTTGTGGTGCATCTAGAAACTGTAAAGTTTCTTTCTTATTTCTTTTATTTCCATCAAAAACACTTTTTGGAACTGAAACTAAATTTTATTTTTGTCTACAAACTTTCCAAAAAATTATTGAAGAAAAAGTTCTTAAACAGAAAGTAATTAATCAATTTATCAAGAAAAGTGTTGCTGAAAACTTTTTTAAACAATCTTTAGAACTGTCAACACTGTATCGGAAAGAAAATTCTGATTTTAATAACAAAAGCTACCGGGTAATGTCAAAGAGTTCCAATTGTCATTATTTTAATAGTCCCAGAGGTTGTCACTTTGGGGAAAATTGTAAGTTTCTACATACAATTTCATCTACGCATTCATTGGAACAAGAATTTAGCAATTTTCAAAAAAATGGAGCGACAGTAAACAAGTCAAACCCGAACTCGTCTTATTTGAAGAAAAGTACCAAATTTCACAAAGAACCAGAATCAAGTCACCAATATGATGATGGAGAATTAACAAATCTCTGTTTCAATTTTAAGAAATTTGGAAATTGCAGATTTGGTGATAAGTGTAGATATCTGCATGAAAAGGAAACTACTGTTAAACCTGTAGCAACAAAACCGGTATACCAATCATCTTCACATTCAAGAATCAGAAATCAGAGCCATTATAAAAATCAAAAGTCACAAGGAAAAGAAACAGTTTGTGAATTCTTTAAAGCTGGAAATTGCAGATGGGGTAATAATTGTCGATATTTGCATCCATGTGAAGAGGATTTGATTGATGAATACGTGGATTCAAGGCCACAGAGATTTCAGAAATATAATGTGCCATTTAAAAGAAGCACAGCACCTGAGAATAAATCATGGCGTCAACAACCAACTACAGCACCATACAAACCAAGTGCCGTACAGAAAGACCTGAAGAGAAATGAAGCTTCAGATGAAGATATTGAGAAATTGAAATCTCTGGAAATCCAACAGTTGAAAAAAAGGTTTACAAAAAATCAGCTGAAAGTAGTGGATGAGGATGGAGAAGAAAAGATATACAGATTGTCTTTCTCTTCAAGTGATCCTGATTGGGTATGTTATTATGTATAATATACATATATTTATGCATGAATCCTTCTGATTTTATGGCTAAACCACTTGGTCATGTTTATCTCACCTGTGCACAGGTGTGAGCTATTGTGATGATGTGATCAGTGTGTTTGTTTTACATCAGCATTTCATCTGGAGAATCCAATTTTTGTACAAATGTGATGAAACTTGCCATAAGTGTTTCTCTTGACAAAAAACTAGGTCAAGTTTGTACATAGCCAATAGCCATGTTTGGTAAATAAATGAGTCACTAGGTCAAATCATAGAAAAGCTCTAGATGCCACAATTTTAGTCCAATCTTCTTCAAATTTGGTATGAATGATCCTCTAGTTCAGGTTTTATTATTGTCCATACTCCTTCAGTATGTAAGTCATTAGGTTAAATGATGTAAAAATAGTGTAATGTTCAGTCGTAATGAAAGTCACGGTTCTTTCGGATGGGAACTTAAAAAAAAGATGTCCTGTGTCAATGTGGGCTTGGGGGCTTGGCATGATAAAGAACCCTGCTGTATAATGCCAGCGCAATGCTCAGGCAAAATTTCTGCACCTATAGCTGGCGACGTTTTGGTATAAGTGAAATATTCTTGACTTGGACGTTAAACACCATTGCTGAACTCAACTTAACTCCAGTCGTCTTCAAACTTGCTTTGAAATGATCCTCTTGTTTTCTCTAAACCATCAGATGTCAAAAGCTATTCTGTTTAGTGGTCTTCTTCATTTTCTGAGTTACAAAGTACAAAGCACACACTTATGACTGTGTTTTCACAGAATCTCTTGTACCACTTCAAACCTAGTTCCTTACATGAGAAATTTTGTCATTTGGTCTGCCAAAAACTCGGTGGTTTTGTCTTGGTACTCAGTTCCCTTTACTATCCCTGAACTGACTGTCTTGGTTTAAGTGAAAGAATCATGTCTTGGGCATAAAACATCAATCTGACAAAAAAATTTCCACTAAAAGTTGCAGTAAAAAAATCACTTAATGCAAAGAAAAATTGGTACCCTGGGAGAAATTTGCTGGCTTCATCATGTTAATTACTGGAAATCCTGTTTGAAACCAGCATCTGAGAAGATTCCTAATTTTAGCATGAAGTTCATCTGAGTTCATGTTTTTAAATTTCTATTTTTAAAATAAGTTTATGACATGTACCGTAATTCATTTGATAATTTGTTATTCATTTCAGCCTTATGATGCAAAGATATTTGATCTGTTGGTGAAGTTTCCAGTACAATACCCATTACAGGTAACTGTTTTACTTTCCTATACTAACAGTCTTACAGGGTTGTCTCTGATGAAGGACAAGTGCTCCAGGATATTTGTTTGTGGGAATCAAAATTTTACTCACCAAGAGATTCCAAAGGTTCTAGTTAATGGTGTAATACATTCTTGAAAATAAAACTACATGCTGAGCTGTGAATCCTTTGCTTAGATTGCAGAAAATTGTAGGAATTTATGTTATATTTCCATCCAAAATGAAACCCCTTTTTAAAAATTCCTGGCTTTTTCACTGAACTCATTCAGTTACACAAAAACATCAAAACATATTTTCATTCTGTATAAATTTATTACATTGTAGATATTTGAAGTCACTTTACCTTTGGATCAGAATTTGCCGGAAACAGTTCGTAGGTAAGCCACTTGTTTAGTGTTTTTAATGAAGCCTGTGCTCTGAAGTACAACAAAGCTAAGTTATACCATAACCCTACCTCACCACATCTGATCTTTAGCATTGAGTCCAATGTAAAAGTTCTGGATAGATTAGATGTGTATGTGTGTTTTGGAGCTCATTTCAATTTTGACAACTCTTGCTTTTATATCCTTTTAGCTGAATAAAATATACAACTTGATTTGTTAAAAAATTATAACTTGGTATAAGTATGAAATGTCTCTTTCATAAAGTTTGATTTACGGTATGTGTTTAAAAAGTCAGTCAAGTAACATCATAATAAATTCAGGCCTTAAAAAGCATTTTATTTTGAAATAATATCTTGCGTAAAAAGCACATACACCTGGACATGATAATTTCATAAACTATATTCCTGTAACCTCTATCAATAAGCTACCTGTAACCTCTTCTGGTTCGCTTACGGTAATTAAACTTTAAAAAATACATGTAGTCTCATTTGTTTATTTTAGGTTTATAGAGATAAGTATTGGTGAATGGACAGATAAAAAACAAAAAGACAATGAAGCTACAAATAAGTTGGAGATGGATTTTAGACCTTTTATCAAATGGCTAGATAAAAACCTAGAAACCATAGTTACAGAAGGACTGAAACAGGTAACTTACTTACTTACTTACTTAGTCCTCTTCGTGCCTGGGGCACATAAGGCCTTGAAACAGGTAACTTAATATGTGTAAAATACTTACCAAAATATTGATAGTATAGTAGACCTTGTGCCTAAATTATAATAACTCCTGCAGACAAGTTTTAAGGGGGTATATTAGAATCACCATGTCTAGCTGTCCGTCTGTCTGCATTAAATTGTGCTATATCTCATAATTACTTTGAATGCCTGTCATAAAACTTCACATGAATTATCTTCATGGTCCAAAGGTGTGTCATGACTTCGAACCAAGGTCAAATCAGAAAGTTAAAGGTCGTGGGAAAACATTAAAGGGGGGGGGGGGGGGGGGAGGTATTTGGCTTTCAAGAGAAGTTCTTGTTAGAATTGTGATACATATTGTATGAGATAGGCATATTGTTTTACCTCTATTACAAAATGTATTTGGTATTCCAACTAATTCAAGTTCAAGATCAATGGCAAGTTACTTTTTGGACAATGCACAGTCATCAGACATAACATTATCATATTTGCATGAGTATTGAACTGATTATTGTAAAATTTAAATATTTATGTTATTTGTTATGCATATTTTTGAATTTCAATAATTTTTTTTTCATTTTAGTTGAAGCGTGAATTGGTAGCTCAGGCATCAGGACTTCAATTTATTCCTGCTAGTCAGCTTCAACAGAAATCATCTGATACTAAACATAGTTCAGATGAAGATTCTGAAGTTGACGATAGCGACAGTCAATCAGATGATGAACCATTGAAGGTTTACAGAAAAAATGATAGTGAAGAAGACGAGGTATACACCGGACCCGAAAGAAATACTGAGTCCTGTGTGGAGGAGAGTGAAAATGTACCACCTTCAGAATCGACGGAAAACCTGTTAAATGATGATAAAAAAGGAACAGAAATACGTCTGAGGGAATTACAGTTGAAAGAGCAAGCATCAACTCTAACCATCAATGAAATAAAGATCACTCTTCAGTGTAGCCGTTGTAAACACAAATTTGATTTGCTGACACCAGCAGGAAGAGTCAATCAAATTATTTGTTCTAAATGTAGCAATATGGTGTATTTGATATACAGACCAGTGTTGGCTCATCAGTTCTCCTCTGTGATTGGCTATCTGGATGTTGAGGGATGTTTGCCCTTTGACCTATTGCTACCAGAATGTCCAGGGCGTGTTGGCTGTTTAAATTGTTCAAAAGAAACTAAAATACAGGTACGTTGACTCATAACAAATTAATCATCTTCTGATTAATAATAGGAAATCTTAATTTGGGGAATATTGTGAATATAATTAATCTTGGGTTTCTACAACAAAACACTTACCGGTGTAAAAATTATTGAACTGATCAATTCATTAATAATGAAATCTGCACCTCAAAATTTAAAAGTCAACTGGACTTTCAAGTTTACAGATGTCATGCCGCCAGATCACTGTAATTTCACTAAATGTTTGTACATGGAAAACTTAAAATTTGTAATGCATTTCCAAATGAAAATGAGAATTATGATTCAAAAAGGACATTGTAGAGTAACACATTTTCCATGTAGTTGTCATGAAACCATTTATCCCTAAATTACCAATGGTTTGATCCATTGTTTAACTAAAGATGTGTTTATTTTTTATTTTCAGGGTATGGCACCTGGTCAGTTACTTAATATTTGGTGTCATGGTTGTCATTCTAAGTTGAGAATTGCTGCAGAGTCTGTCAAGTTTACATCACTTCAGCCATCAGGTGTTGACACAGGTAAATTACATAAAATAATCCATAAAAATGTTTATCGAGGTAAAGAAGTAATTTGATGTTTTTCTTTACAGGCTTCCTTAATTTATGGTAAACAGGTTTTTTATATATGTAATGCCAGAATTTGACTGAACAAATGGTGGCAATAAATTTAGGTTTTACTGAACTAAAAAAACGATGTCTCGCATTTTATTGGCTCATGAAAGTCTTGCCACATTATTGTTGTCATCATGCCATGGTGGATCATCATGTCAATCTTTCTGATACACACAGTGATAAAATTATTGATGCACGTTTACTTAAAAGCTTTTAATTGTCAAACAGGGAGTCTGGTAAGCTGCATCATCTTCTTACAACTTTTTGGGGCCACTATTCTGTCCCATTCAGAATTCAAAATCCTATGGTTTTCTCACAGTTAATTTGCAAATTTCAGCTTTATAAACAGTATTTTGGAGTTTTCTATTACTTTATTAGTATTTTTTTCACAATTGCAAGGGTTCCAGCACAAATTGCAAAAGGAAGAGGGAGATCCATGCATCTTTCTTCACTTTATTTTACACTTTACAGACTGATTTTAACTCACATGTACAGAAGAGCTGTCATTGTCTATGGGGTTATTTGATTAGCAAAATGTTAAGCATGATTGACTGAATGTGTATATCTCTTTTTCTTTTTAGATAGTGGCAATGTGCATGTTGTTAGTGTTAAGAAAAAGAAAACTCCAAAGGATCCCATGATAAAAGAAGGATTTCCCCTTCCTGATAATGGGACATGTAAACATTACAAGAAAAGTTACCGATGGTTTAGGTAAGATGTCGATATTTCTTGTTTATTCAGTAAATGAATGCAATAATAAGCAATTTGCATTTGGATGGATTTTTTTTTCATCTGTGTTGGAGTACTTTGCCTGAGATCTTTGTGGCTGAGTGGTCTAAAGGGTGCATTGACAGACTGCATCACCTCTCATTGCCTAGGTTCAAATCCCATCCGGGGGCAGGTCCTAGTGTGAGGAAGTTTGTCAGTTTGCTGTCAAAGATAGTTTTTCTTTTTTTAGGCACTCAGGTTTCTTCCACAATTCTTGAACTGACTGCTTCAATATAAGTGAAAAATTCTTGATTGGGACATCAAATAGATTTTACTAGTATTTAAAAGAATTGGTTGATAAATTTTTCAATCTAATCAAAAATGGACAGAAATATCTGTGCACACTGTATATGCCTGTGAAGCATGTTTTTAGTTTAGTTTATGCTCTATGATAATTATTTTGGACAGTTTCTACATCTATATTAAAATTATTTATACAGGATCCACTATTGAAAAATA
Source organism: Anadara kagoshimensis (assembly GCA_021292105.1). Lineage (NCBI taxonomy): Eukaryota > Metazoa > Mollusca > Bivalvia > Arcoida > Arcidae > Anadara > Anadara kagoshimensis. The sequence goes on along the minus strand of CM037871.1, from coordinate 56,668,261 downwards.
GAAATATTATTAGATTTTCGCAAATTTAAAAATTACTAGCAGCCAAATTTCCAAAATTTGTGAAAATGTAGTCCTTTTTAAAGAAATGGTATTTTTTCACAGATTGGCTAAAATATGTTACTTTTCGAAAGAATTTCACAGATCTTGATTTTGTCTTGAAGAAATGGAAAGCTACATGTAGTATTTACTATTTAATTACAAGATTTTTAAAACATGATATAGAGTGACTACAAATATATTTATTTTAACAGGTTTCCGTGTTGTGGTAAGTGTTACCCATGTGATGTCTGCCATGAGGAAAATGAAATGGACCATGAGATCGTTTTTGCCACAAGGATGATTTGTGGATATTGTTGTAAAGAACAGGTAAATTAAATCACATCATAATAGTGGATGCTAGAGTCTATCCTTCAGTGTTGTAAATCATTTTAATTTCTTAACATTTTGTCACAAATTTGTTCCAAGCACTTGTTGGTAGCATTAAATTACTATAAATATCAAAAACCTTTAAATGGCTATTACAGTCTTATTTATGTTCCGATTTTGTTGAATTTTAAACATAGAAAATACAGCTCAGGACATAAAACATATTTAACAGATTTTTCTGTAAAATTTTTAGTTTATGAAATATAGTGTCTAAAATGGCTGTTGTTACTATAAATAGCAAAAACCTACAAATAGCCATTGAAGCCTTATTTATGTACCGATATTGTTAAAATTTTCAACATAGAAAATAGACCTCAGGGTATTAAACTTATTTAACGCACAAAATATGCCATTGTTGCTATAAATAGCAAAAACCCACTTATTTTACAAGCAATGTTCCATAAAACATATTTCACCTTGTATGGAATGTTCACCTTTGCAGGGAGGGGGGGGGGGGGATAGTGCTCTCTGAATACCTTGTTGAAAGTGTAAGAATGTGTTTTAATGACACTTTATAGATGATATTAAATGACTTTTTTTAGCTTTCCAATACAAAGTGAAAAAGATATAATTTAATCTTGTGACTTGATCAAAAATTTAGTTTCAATGTTGCCATTTAGCAAATAAAAGATAAGTTTTTTGGTATGACTTGCTGTGTGCAGGTGAGGTATAAATGCACAAATTCCTACCTTCTTGTGACGATATTAGGTATGTCATATAGATAACCAATTAAAACTGCTGCTGTTTTCTGGTACAATACTTGTTTTATAATTGTGTGAATGTTCATATAATCTCCTCTTTAATTTTCATTTTAGCCATATGCACCTGAAAAGCCATGCATTTTATGTCAGAATGCGATGACCAGAGGGAAGACCGCTCACTGGGAAGGAGGAAAAGGTTGCAGGGATAAAATTAAAATGAGCAAGTAAGTATATACTAGTCATGGCCGAAGGCTTTATACAAAAGTTTGAGCCAGCCATTGTCCTGTATACCTGTACAAATATTTCTTTTATTTATCAACGTTTACAGTTACTCAGTTGGTAGAGTGCTCTCTTTATGTGAGAGGTCTGGGTTTAAACTCTTGGCCAAGTCTTACCAAACACTTGGTTACAGGGTCATTCAGAAGAGACCTTATAAATTACTTCCTGTGTCACGGTAGGTGTGACAGGCTGACGAAATTTTATGTTAAAAAATATGAGATGCTGAGTTTAACTGTTCCCAAATTTATCACAAAGACTATACATGTCACAGCATCATGTGACTGACTGTATCTATACAGTTATGAAGGAAACAGGTTCTCAATGACTTTATAAAGAAAAACTTTGACTGATGGAATTTTTCAAAAATAAATACATGTACATGTATCGTGAAATATAATTTGAAAAGTGTCATATTTAAGTAACTTTTATATTTTCAGGAATGATAAGAATAAATATGCCAACCAAAGTAAAACAGTCTCAAGAAAGGCTCAAGAAAAAGCCAAGCCTATTGGAAAGAAAAACGATAAACTACGCCATTCCAGTGCTTGATCATGTACAGTGCTATTCATCAAGAAATGGAGAAAATTTGAGAGATTTTTTTTATAATGATTCTTAATGGATAAAATAAAGAAATGGAGAAAATTTGAGAGATTTTTTTTTAATAATTCTTAAATAGATTTCAAATAAATGTTGTATTTTAAAGTAAATTTTATGTATGAAGTCAAGATTTATGAATAACAAGATAATTTTTAACCAATCAGGGATCTTTAAATACATACAGTCTAAGGGAGATAACTATTTCCCATTTGAATAAATGGCTTGCATTCGTTATGTAATTCAAACAGTAAATAAAAATGTTATTCTTAAGAAATTGTTAATTTTGAAATTTAAGTGTTTTATTGCCTGATAATTGATGAAAGTCTACAACATATAACCAGACAGTTCTATATACAGTATGTTAATATTTATAATCAGTTTGAAGAAAACTAAAAGTAGATAGTGTTGTAAAAAATATTTGGTTCCAATGTGAAGGTTTCAGTACATGGAGCATGAAATCCTATGTGGAAAGTTTCTAAATAACACAAATCTTAAGTAGAAAGTTTCCATATTATAGGGAATCGTAATTAAAATGTTTCCAGATTGAATGGCAATCTAAGCAGAAAGTTTCCATATTATAGGGAATCTTAATTAAAATGTTTCCAGATTGAATGGTGATCTAAGCAGAAAGTTTCCAAATGGAATGAAATTCTGATGGGTAAAGAGATAAATATGTCCAATGACCAGAAATATTATTCTGTTTGGAACAAGTTTGTGATTGAAAACTTTCTTTAAAACATTTATCCTGAGGGGAAAAAATCACTATTACAGCATATATACTGTCTTTCCAGAAATTGTAGTCGCAAAGAAAGTCTTTGATTAAAAAAAAACCAAGCTTTAAAAATATTAATTCCAAATTATGAAAAAAATGTTTCAATATCTTCTGACCTAATTGGGAAAGATAATGAGATTTTGCTAAAAATTTAAACCTATTCTGTTCATGAGGCAAATTTTTAAATGATTTTACTAAACAGTAATCTGGCTATGTTTAAATAATCCCTTTTGTGCCTCGAATATTGACATCAAATGTGATGTAATGAGTTCAAGTTTTGAGATACTTACACCTGAAAAAACCTGGCAATCGTCAGGACATTAACTTGCATATCAATACAATTTATCCTAAATGCCTCTAAATACCCAGTGCATGAGGTTCAATAGGTAAGTGAATTTCTTTCAATTTTGTGAAATGTTCAAAATTTCAATAATGTACAGTATTTAAAAGACTAAAGATTAATGATAAAAAAATATAAATGATTTAGGTCAATGCTTTTTGAATTATTATTACATCTTGTATTTTTATTAACAAATTTAACATTTAAAAAAAATATTTAGAATTTTCTTTGTGACAACAACTTCTGGAAAGCTAGTAATTGTATATATTATGTTGATGTATTGCCAGTTAGTAGAAGAATTACTGAAACTAATGAAATATACATAATGTATTAGTGTGTGTGTAGTGTGATGTTAACTGAAAAAGACAGTGTTTGTAAAAAATGACCTCAATGTGTCTCAAAAACCTTTATTATCTCTGGTTTAATGGAAAATGTTCATCTAGTGAATTTATATGAAGTATTCAACATGACACATCACCACTAGTGACTGTCTTATAAGTGTTTAGAAGTTCTGTTATTAAAACAAATTAGAATTCTAAATCCAAAAAACTTTCTGTTATACAGAAATATCTGGTTTTAAGAATTTTGGTTAGAAATGGAATATTTTAATAATAATATGGCATCATTTTGGGGTTTTATTTGTTTTTGTCATATTTTGGTGTTTGATATGATTGTCAATGACTATTGTGTTTCTTTTGTTGCAAAACTTAAATAACTGCATTATATAGTATCATTGAAGTTTAATTTATTTTAAACTTTACCAAAATGATAAAAACAGTAATTTTCCCAATTCTATGGGAACTGGACTGAGTCCCCAAAAAGATGTGTGTCAACCCCGGCCATATCATTTTGGTATGAGATATGATTTTGCAAAAAATTTTTAATAATTTGATATGATTGTGCCATATCATTTTCAAATGTTTTTATGTTCATTTCTATGCTTTATGCTGAATTATATAGTTCTGGATAATGATGTGCATATAAACAGCATTGATAAGCATATCCAGTAATAATTTCACTTTGTTGATATTAGTCATCATCATGATATCATTCTACAATAATGTTCAGATAATCATATACATATACAATTAATTATGTCCCATCAAGTTTTAAAATGATGATATTGATTTGATTATGAAAATAAAAGGGTAAAATAAATAAAGTTCTGATTTTTGTTTTTATTTTGTTCTATTTTGTTGATTTTTTTGGGGGGTGGGGGGTGGGAGGGGTTTGTTTCGGATAGAAATGTCGATTTAATCTTATAGAAATCAGTACCACTTCAATATCTTAGTTGATGAATACTTGCTCTAACTGAAATGGAAGTCAGAATGGGGTTTGTAAGCATATCATGTGACGCCCTATACATCTGTGGAGAACTATTTCTTTTGTAAATGAAAAACCTACGTTGATGTTTACTTATAAAAACTACATAATTCTGGTTATTTGTTTATTAAACATGTTCTATATTGTTCTACACAATTCTTAGTACATGTATGGATCATGTGGTACATTGTGAATCTCATTTCTAACTGGGTTAGAGCTATAGCCAATTACAGTCTAACCTTTCTTAAAGGCCACCTCTATATAAGGGCCACCTGATTATAAAGGCCAGTAGAATTGTATCCCAATTGTTCTTTATTCATATTGAACCCGTGTATAAAGGCCACTTTTACTGCTTCCCTTGGGTGGCCTTTTTAGACAGGTTTGACTGTAAACTTAAACCTAGGACTGTACTAAAGGGACTTATAAGTTTGCAAGGAAAGCCCAGTCTGAACAGAGATTTTGGTCATTTTGTGAAGCACCACATGGAAACAAAAATATACTGAAGATAACATTAATAAATGTTATAAGAGTTTTTGATAGACAACATATTTGTTGTGTTTGGTAATGTAATTTTCTGACAAACAGTCTGTATACAAATGGGGACGAACTGCACCATTGCTTGCTAGTTTGTTTCTTTATTTATATAAAGCAGAAATTTGGACCAAATCTCCACCTGGAGAGATGGAATGAATTTATGCAGTACCTTGTTCAATCTGGAGAGAAGACCGTCACCAAATCATTCAACTCTAAATACAGATATATAGATGACATTCTATCTCTTAATAATCCTAAATTTGCAGATTATGTGGATGTCATCTATCATAGTGAGCTTGAAATAAAAGACAACTGATTCTTCAAGTTTTTCTTCATATTTGCTACATTTGAAGCTGTATGGCAAATGCCATGACTAATTTTCTATTGTAAACTTTCTTTATTATGCAGCAATATACCTGCTACATTTTGTACATTATGACGGAGCTTGTTCCCACTACAGAAACTTTATACAAGAAAAGGAAGCTGCTTACAAATAAATGGTTGAGTCAATTATATTTCAAGCCTAGACTTAATCAGAGCACTCAAAGTTTTATGGTAATCATCACAATATTGTTGATAATTATGGTGTCTCTGTATCCCAAATTATCCTTGATATATTTGATTTCTCTTAATCCTTTTATTTTAAGTTTTGATTACACATGTGATGTTGAGGGTGTTGCTAGCTAAATAACACTTGACATTACTTCCATGGTGAATGTTGGTGTCTTTAACTAAAATGCAAGTTTTTCAAAGTTTTTACTAACTGTTTACAATGCAGGTGCATAAGCTACCATGACACTTGTTCTGGTATGCTTAGTTGTGACAAGGTCCCCATAATTAAGAAAAGTACAGTTCAACCTGCCTTAAATGCCACCTCTATATAAGGGTCACATGCTTATAAAGGCCAGTAGAATTCTATCCCAATTGTTCTCTATTCATATTATTTGAACCTGTATATAAAGACCACCTGCCCATAAAGGCCACCTTTACTGGTTCCCTTGAGTGGCCTTTATAGACAGGTTTGACTGTAAATTTTTAAACAAATTATATCTATACAGACATAGTTTTTCAAGTATATGTCCTTACATTGTAGTGGGATGGTGGGGTACAATAGCATACTTGCTCTTTGTTTCCATTAGCAACTTACAAAGGTATAGATTTTTGTAACTTTACTTATACTTAGTGATGTTTAAAATAGATAAAAGAATCTTGAATAAGAGTGGAGTGGCATAATGAAAATTTGTGCCTAGTCAAGATTTTTCAACTTATATTGAGGTGGTCAGTTCAGAGACGGCGCAGGAAACCATAGTGCCCAGAGAAAACCACGGACCTCCTGCAAGGAAAATGACAAACTTCTCGCATTAGAATCTGTCCTTGGATTTGATTGAACCTTGGTGGTCAGAGATGCTGTGGTCATTAATTGCAGTCTTTAGAGTTCTTGGCTACCAAGACCGTTCTCGACCGAGACTTAAAAAGCTCAGAAATATAAGTTTTAAATAAGTGTTATTTACATATTTATTATACTGTAACAGTTTTCAGGCTCCCATCATCATAACATCTATACACAGTATATGAATACAAATTACAAACAAATTTTACAAATTCCATTCATTATAAATACTCTTACATTTTATTTTACAAATTTTTGCAAACATAATTTTTAAATCTTGCCACGATGATTCAAGAATTTTACCCATAATTAGAGCTGTACTGTATACAATACAAGGAAAGTTTCAATGTATACAGAACATAATATGGAAAGCTTAATGTTTTTGTATTTTTGTTAACTGTAGTTACCATGCTTACCTGAACAATGTACTTTTATAAATCAACAATTTCTTTGACTCCAAGGAGAAGATTCCTGTATGACTGATAAAAGTAAATTGTTTTTTTTTTTGTTTTTTTTTTTTTTGTTGTTAGAGAGAATCTACACATATTTTTTTTGCGAAATAACATACAAGTGCTTATCAAAATAAATGACTACCATCACCTTGTACTGTGAATTCAAGACCAAGTATTTATCTGTGTTTATAAACACAATATCACTGACAGACTATATATCAGTCACTTTGGGCTATTACCGTAACCAACAAGATCACAACATGAAGAACAAAGGGGAGATAATCAAAACAACAAATTTGAGCACCTTCTTCCAAGATTGCTTTACAAAGAAGCAAAATAATGGATTTTTTATGATTTTTAGATAAAGAAAATGAACATGTCTTCTACCTACAACTGATGAAGAATAAACTTAAAGCTTAACCATATTTGATGCAATAATCAATAAATTTACAATGATATTGTACATTTTTCACATGGTTGGCTGCACATTTTTTTTTTGATGCAAACTATACATAGGTAACCAAAGTCACATGGGTGATCAATGCCACATAGCATTGTACAAAGTCCAGACAATCAAATCTGTCAGCAAGTTTGCAACACTAATGTCTCATACTCTAATCTAAAGTTAAAAAAAAGAACTTAACCATGTGTTTTCACATTCTTATTGACAAAAACTATTTTGAGTTACCAGGTATTTTGGTTGCTAAAATTAATTTTTTTTTTGTTCTAGTAAAAATGATCAAGCTTAAAGTTGAATAAGAGGTAGGCTTATTTATTTTTTAAAAATAAAATAAGGTAATAATTCAGTTTCGTAGTCAAACATTTCAGTTATGAACTATCAATGGTAATTTTTCTTCAGTTATATGAAGCATTACCAGGAGGAATGTTTAAAGGGAATGAATAAATGACAGAAAAATAACAATACTTTCAAATACAATATGAAGTGTGATAAAAGACAAAATGAACAAAAAAGGAAATGATATGCACGAAGAACAACAACCTTCCAAGGGGAATAAATAAAATAGATAAAGTAAAACAAGTTGACTAGAGTGAGTTGAAGTTAAAACGCTGAGCTTATTACAAATAGTACATCAAATTCATCAACAATGAAGCTCCTTTGGGTTGATTTAAGAACATAGAATGTGTAACACCATTGGCAGTCTTTAGCTTAATTATGTAAGAACCTTTAACTACTACTGGCAACAGTTGGTTACAAATGGTGGGTGATCTATGGAAAATGTTGGTTAGCATCGGTAACCTTCCATATAAACTAATCAATAAGATAGCAAAAGCTGTCACAATAAGCAGTGAAGCTTGATGTCTGCATATTAAGTCCATATAAAATATAAAACCAAAACATCAACATTCCTGTGTAGACGTTGATAAGGATTTTACTTTGAGAAAAACAGAAACTAAAGATTGAATTGGAATAAATACTGTTATAAACATTCTGATTATGATAATATGGTATATATCTAGTTAATGACTATGTTTACTGTACATTACTATACAACATATATTAGCATCCTGGATTCTCTGTGCTGCAAAATTATGGAGTACCGGTATGTCATAAGAGCATGAATTTTAACAGCTAAGGGTATGTGAAGTCAAAAATTGAAATATTTTAGAAATTAATGAATTATTTTCAACATATATTTTCCAAAGTAATGAACAGTTTATAAAATGTGTACATGTACTGTATTTTAAATCTTTGATAAATTATATTAGCAGGCAAACAACATTGAGTTTTCTGCTTGACCTTTCGTTAGGAATATTCATATATACCCAAACACAATACATGCATAGTGTATATCAATATATGATCTATCAATGACAGCCCTACTCTGCATTATGAATACAAATTGGGGTTTCTGCTTTCAACTGTCTGGCTTTCTGCTTTAAGCTGTTCTGGCTTTCATTTTCAGCTGTTTCAGGCTTTCATTTTTAGCTGTTTCAGGCTTTCATTTTCAGCTGTTTCAGGCTTTCATTTTCAGCTGTTTCAGGCTTTCATTTTCAGCTGTTCTGGCTTTCATTTTCAGCTGTTTCAGGCTTTCATTTTTAGCTGTTTTTGGGCTTTTATTTTCAGCTGTTTCAGGCTTTCATTTTTAGCTGTTTTCGGCTTTGTTTTGAAAACTTATAACATATGATTATATTGCACATTATTTTTATGGATTTACTTGTGAGAAAACAAAAACATCATCTTAATCATGTAATAACTAACAAACATCACATTGCATCTACAATACTATATCTACTAAACAACAAAAATTATCACCTAACATGTACATACTACTGCTATGATATAGCAAGATAAGGCTGGCATGAACATGTCAAATTGCTCAATTAAAATAATTAACATTACCAAAATGGGTACAACTACCAGGACATAGAAAAATACATTGTACATGTGTGTATGTATTTTGTGCTGTTCATTTGGCTGTTTATAAAGTTTAAGAAACAGTACCAGCAGCATTCAAACAACTGTTTTTCAAAATGGTTAAGATGTTAAGATTAAAATCAATGGTTAATATATTGAAACAAGTTTTCCAACTTTCTGTTCAAGAATTCACAGATTTTTTTCAATACCAAATATAAAATTTAAGACTGTAGACACACACACACACACACACTGAACATTTCATAAAAATCATTCTAATTAAGTAAAATTAAGTAAAAGTACAGTTTGTAAAAAATAAATTTGGGTACAACAATAACATGTTATATAAACCGTTCAACCATTTTTTTTTTTGTGGAATATTCAACATCTTACCTCTAGATTAAAGTATTGTAGACAAACATCGACACATTTAACTTCAACATTTACAATCTGGAACATGGAATAAAGAGCCCTAGAAAAGGTGTTTACTTATATATCATATGACATACATTTATAACGTTCTAGAAAAGGTTGTCACATGTGTATCATATGACATACATTTACATACATTTATAACATTCTAGAAAAGGTTGTCACATTTGTATCATATGACATACATTTATAACGTTCTAGAAAAGGTTGTCACATGTGTATCATATGACATACATTTATAACGTTCTAGAAAAGGTTGTCACATGTGTATCATATGACATACATTTATAACGTTCTAGAAAAGGTTGTCACATGTGTATCATATGACATACATTTATAACATTCTAGAAAAGGTGTTTACATGTGTATCATATGACATACATTTATAATGTTCTAGAAAAGGTTGTCACATGTATATAATATGTACATTTAGAATCTGGAACGCCCTAGAATAGGTGTTCACATGGGAATCACAGGATGTCTATAAATGTTTGTAAACTGCAAATTCACAGAAAATGTTGTGATTCCATTTATAATGGAAATAATGGTTCCCAATAAGTGTTAAGTCATGACATAATGACCAAGTTATAACAGTTCAAAAAGTATCTGCCAAACGGACCCCAACCATGTGCATGAGCAAAACAGAAATAGCCAACAGCACATATTACACCCAAAGATAGTTCCTGTGAAATTTTATAAAGATTTGCTGGATAGTTTTCGAGAAAAGTGACGGGACAAAATGTAGAGGGAAGAAATGGAGTCAACAATATATCCCCCCTCCTCCCCCATCAAGTTGTTAATACTGTAAATGTGGTTATTTTCACATGGTGGAAATTTTCACGAATTGAAAAAAATCATGAAAATCCCCCCCTCGCAAATTGATTTAAGACTTGGTTATAGACATAAGAATGGGTAAAATTGCAAACATAATCCCTCCTCGCAAAGTACCAAAAATACGATTTCCTGAAAATTTCCACACGCCTAAAACCATGTTCACAGTAAGTGAACTCAAAAATACATACATTAAATACATAACTGTACATGTAAGTTTATAACTGATGGTAAGTGTTCATCTACAGATACACACAATAACTAATACTGTAATATAGTTATATAAATCAAACTTAACAAAGGGAAGAAAACAAAGGCACTTAAATTAATATAAATAATAATCATCACAACAGCAGATCAAAACAAACAAACAAAGAAAACAACAAACAACAACTATTAAGTGGGCTACTGAAAATGGAGCAAAATGACAATATTGTAAGTCATGGATGGTTGCTGTACCTTGTTAGAGAGAAGAATGAAAAGGGAGTGAGGCTATTCATTTCATCTGATTTAAAAGGGTATACAAAGTTATTGAACTAATTACTCAAGTTGTAGATGTTATTTACAAAGTATTTATTATTTATAAACATAAGTATACCACAGTTCAAGTTTAGATGAATAAAACACAAGTAAACAATATCAACATTAAAAGAATATCAAGAGTCTGGGATTTGTTCAATACTGTAGTTACTAGTTTATCAGGTTGCCATGACAACATATTGTTGTCAGCAAATAATATCAGTTCTACAAGATAATTTCTTAAAAACTGACATAATTTTCATGATTATATCAATACATCTTTTGTGAAAAGTCTACATGTTACTTGTAAAATATCATCAGTTTGCAACCTTTGGATAAGTCAAATGTTGACCTTATACTGTGGTTTAAAAATGTATAAAGGACACAAACTAACCAACATCTTTAAAACAAATATAGCAAAATAAGATTTGGGAGTTTTTAAGGAAGTCAAATTGGCATATAAACAAGAAGGGCGCAGCATCTTTAAAACAAATATAGCAATATAAGATTTGGGAGTTTTTAAGGGAGTCAAATTGGCATATAAACAAGACGGGCAATGATAAGTTTAAGACATACAGCAAAAAAAATTTGGGGTTCTTCTTTGAACTGGGAAAGTAAAAGAGCTTGGCTAGTAACTACAGTATTGTAAATTGCCCTGAACTATAAAAAGTCCACTAAAATGAGCTAGCTTCTGTTAGTTGCATTGATACACATTACATTAATCTACATAAAACATGACATATAATAAGCAATATGGACAGCTTATAAAATTTAATTGTTATCACAGAAATTGAAATACAGAACCATGAGGATGATCATCATTTGTTCAGTTTTCTCAAAATGTTAAAATCACAGAACACTACAACAATTAGGTGATTGTGAGTTCTGATAACTCTGAAATAACATATAGTTCCACCACTCAGATCCTTATCCTTTGTACAGGATGTTTTGGAAAATATTTATGTGGAAAATTCCTGGAATAAAGTTGTTTTCATGGGAAATTGCAAACTGATATGATTCCATATCCAATGGAAATAATTTTTCTGCACAAACATTCAGGGGTATAACATGGTACACTTGCAAAATCTATTTGCTCAAGGTAAAACTCTCATCATCAATACCTTTTTGGAACTTGCAACTGACAGGTGGTCACATGATCTCTGTGTCAAAGTTTAGAAAGGCGTATTAGCAGAAGTCACTACGAAGTTGATAACAATCTGTACCTGAGCAAGCCCAATAAATTAAGTCTACTTTACACTGCTCCTTTGGTTTAAATAAGACCTGCAAATCTCATCAATTGACAGCATGAATTTGTGATCTCTGGATACAAGTACAAAAGTGACTAGAAAACTGCTTCAAATGATTTCATGAAACAAATCTGATGGCAAAATCATTTTTCTGAGGTCAAATTCCATGAAACATTTTCATATCCACAGTGCAAAATCAAAGATTTCAAACTTGCAGAACACATTGCTTGAAGTTGTGTTCAAAGCATCTGCAGGATTCAGACAGTGAGTAAATCTATATTTCATTTCAGATACCGGTACTTTTATGACCGACCCCAGGATAACATTTCTAGAATACTCTGACAATAATGGCTGTGTTTATTTGTAGTAGGTATAGTCACGTGGTTAGGTAATCCAGCGCTTTGTCTCTGTCCATATCATTGGATATCAATGCCTCCTTAATCCTATCACGACTAAATCCGAGTTCTTGAAATTGTTTACTTAAATCTAAGTATGTTTGTGCCTAAAAACAAAAACATGTAAACAAAATTAATGAATGTTCAAATCTGAATGGGGTTTTAGGTACAGTTACAGACAAAATACTGGAAAATTAAATCTACATACATCATGTGCTTATAAGATTTTTCTTTGTGCCATGCCATGCCTCATGAAAGATGAGCTATTTCAGGGTTTGCCTCCAAAGGTTATGATAATTGTCAGTGTTGAATGCTGCTTGGTTACAGAACAGGCACTGCGAGAATTTTTAAATATCAGAACATTACAGAAAAGATACATTCATATATATATACAGTATACATGTATATACATGTATATGTTGTTCCAGTAGCGGGTATATTATACCTGTATATAATATGCAGTATGGGACAATCCATTTCATTATGATTTTGAAGCAAAATTTCAAAGAGAAAATCAGTGGATTGCAGGTCTCACTGGAAAAGTGAAATTGTTTAAATAAAAATAGGTTTGAACCAAATGGTGTGCACGAATGTGGATGACAACACTGATCATTCTAAATCCTGGTGTACCCAGGGCAAGTGATTATCTCAGATTTCTTTCACCAATCCAGAACTGACAGCCTCCATAAAACAGAAACAAACTTAATCAGGGCAGTAAACAGCATTTCAATCAATCAACCCTTAACCAAACTAACCTATTAAACAGTATTTCAGTCATCAAATAAACAACCAAAACAATGTATTTACCTTTTGTGAATCATTTTCAAACAACAATAAAGCTAATTCAGACTGATATGGATCATAACCTTCTTCTGATAGTTTGTTAACCAAACACAAGTGTTCTATCACCTAAAATAAAGAAACTTTATCATATGTTTGTTTCAAAATATATAGTAAATGATATCAGTTATATGATGCACAGTTAAACCTGTCTATAAAGGCCAAGGGAACCAGTAAAAGTGGTCCTTATGTGCAGGTGGTCCTTATATACAGGGTCCATTAACAAAAATAAATACCAATTGGTTTAAAATTGTATTGGCCTTTAAAAGCAGGTGGCCCTTATATAGAGGTGGTCTTTAAGGTATGTTCAACTGTACCTACACCCTCTCTGATATTAATGCAGATACAATCAAAATACCAGATATTAACATCTAAGTGTTGTCTATGTTCCTTTATACTGGATATTTATAGGTAAATATTATGGTAACTAAGAATCTTCATTTAACCTTAACACACACCACTGCTGTAGCTCAGTTGGTAGAGTGTTTATTCCGTAAGTGGGAGGTTGTGGGTTCAAACCCCAACTGGGTCTGACCCAACACAGTAGGCATTGCACAATAAAGAACTCTGCTCTATAATGCCATCAGCACAATGCAGGGGCAAAATATCTGCAATAAGTGAAAATATTCTTGACAGGGACATAAAACTCAATTCATGTCATGTCTTTAACTTCAACAGATTGGCTACTTTGTTTAACTCTACAGCAGTGTCGTTCAAGAATCCAAACTGAGCCATTCAAACTCCAATTAATAACAGAAAAATGAAGTTATAGGGTTAGATTGGTAATCACAGTACAAAAAAGAACTTTCATATGAGCTAACCAGATGTCTGACTTACCTCTTTGTCTTGTCCTAATTTCTGCATTGCCCTTGCAGCTCTTGGTCTAGAAAATCCCATGTCTACCAGGCCATCAACAGACTTCTGTGCTTCTTTAGACAGTCGTATATATGGGTCTATCTCTGATGGGCTAGTCAGGTCACTTCTACTACTACTGCTGCCATGTGATAATGGACTAAATGCTGATGGTGTTGGTGGGAGGGGGCTGTAACGGTTCCATGACTACAAAAACAAATAATGAAGAATTTAAGTATAAGTCTCTCTTTCTCAATGCCTTGAGATCAAAAGACAAATAAAATTAAAACATGAAATATTATAGTTATATATGTACTTATGTACAGGGCGCTACAAGATTTACAATCTGTCCTCTAGGCAGGGTATGGACCATCATTTTGATATGACCAGAGCCATGGGTGCCCTGTAAATAATTTTCTATAGCTTTTATTTTATTGAACCAAACCCAACTTCTATTCAAGTGCTAGGAGAGTTTTGTTAAGGGACATAACTATTTGTGTACTGCTTGCTTTGTCTATACATAACAGTAGTTTGTTACTGTACCATGTGATCTCCAATGGAGTCAATTGTTACAAAACTGATAAGAAAAAAATTTTTGTATAATGGCTGAAATACAATTGTATAATGGCTAAAATACATTTGTATAATGGCTGAAATACAATTGTATAATGGCTGAAATACATTTGTATAATGGCTAAAATACATTTGTATAATGGCTGAAATACAATTGTATAATGGCTGAAATACATTTGTATAATGGCTGAAATAATTTTGTATAATGGCTGAAATATGAAATACAAATGTACATTTGAATACCGGTAATGGCTGAAATACTTTTGTATAATGGCTGAAATACTTTTGTATAATGGCTGAAATACATTTTTATAATGACTGAAATACATTTATATAATGGCTGAAATACATTTGTATAATGGCTGAAATACATTTGTATAATGACTGAAATACATTTTTATAATGACTGAAATATATTTGTATAATGGCTTGGTAACTTTATAGACTAGACAATAATAAAACAAGACAATAAGAAATTAAAGGTAACAATACCCAACAAGTACATGTACAGTCAACCCTGGTCAACCACATAGGCTTTATGATTGAAAACCCTACAGTCAACCCTGGTCAACCACATAGGCTTTATGATTCAAAACCCTATGTGATTAACCTTTACATGTTGATATGCAATTAAATGGCTTTGACTCTATACACAACTATGGTAAAAGTATTAACTATACTTGGGTACACATCATGTAATAGAGTTATTTGACACCATTTCATATCAGGACAGATTCTTCTGCAAAACATTACTGATTGCCTAGAAAATATCTTTCATGTAACTATATTTTGATACATGTAATATGAAAAAAATTGTATGGAAATATGTGGAAGCCAACAGTTGTGCAGAAGAAGTGGTTGTGATACTAAATGGCTCCTAATCTTACCCATTCACTATTTAACAAAGTTTCTGTATGGAATATATACATACATATATATACAAAAGTATAATATTGCAACTATATTCCTAAATATGATGAACATGCAGTAAAACCTTGAATAATAGTCAGTAGAGCTGTAATCGTGAGACAAAAAAGCATTGCAATATTGCTGAAATTTTGACGATATCGTGATAATATTTTGATATTTCAAAATGAATATGCTCAAAATATATGCTGGTTTATACTGAACATGGTATGCATTGATACATTGTAGATTTGTTTATGGTTCATGGCAAAACCATGTTTAAACTGCTTAATCACAATCAATACAGATTTTAAAGAATTTTTTGTAAGTAAATAGGGTTTCATGATATTGTGATGTAAGCTGTGTTCCACGATATCGCCATCAGCAAATCTTCAGTGACGATATATAAGAACAGCACCAATTCCCACTATTTATTAAGTCAATTTTTGGCAATATAGAGTAATTTGGAAATAAATCAAGGGAGTTTTATGAGGAAAAACAGATTTTTTGGACTTCAAATTAGTGTGGCAATAAGTGAGGTGGCAAAGTTATTGACAGACATTATAATGAGGTTATACTGTGCAATAAAACATTGGTTAATGCCCCTTGGTAACATTAATTCTCACCTCAATTATTAAAACTTTATTTTCAAGTCATAAGCAAGCATATTCAGTAAATTAGGATCCCCACCAGCAGATTTTTTTGTGTGATTTCCACATATGTTCAAAGGGCAAGAACTCCCAGGAAAACGCCAACCAACTTGGGTTAACGATATGCACATCTCCTATTAATGTTGATGCTTTGCACAAAGTTTGGTGAAATAGGGCTTCATAATTTCAGAAAATTTGCACAGACAAGAATTACAAGGAAGGACAGAAGGACCGAAAATCTAATTTAATATCCCCACCCTCTTTGAGAGGTGTTGGGTGTTGGATAAATATTCTTTTTCTCCTTTTTTTCTTTTATCAAGACTCACTTGATTTAATGACAAGCCCTTTTAAATTGCCAAATTTTGACTGAGCAAATGATGACAACGGATTGGAGGTTTAACTGTGTGTAAATGTACATAAATAAGATACATGGTCTGTTTTAACTGTATCAGTATACTATATTATAGTCTATTACATATTATATATCACAGCATGTTAATTAGGACTACAGTATATCAGTAAGAAAAGTTTAAACAATATCTATTAAAAGCTCCTCATATAAAAGCTTTTGATATATGAGGTTCTGTAATATGTCATTCAAAATTTTGCCCCTTAGCTCCAATTAAAGCATGTTCAGCTTCCAATAGCATATACATGTATATTATTATTTTTGCTTCACAAAAGCATAATTTTCTTCACTTTAGAATATGTCAAGTATTTCTTGCACTACATATATTCTTATTTGCAATTTTTATTCATTAATGTAATCCTCACTTACATTAATGTAAAATGCTACCAGTTTTCAAAGATTTTATTTTGTGTTTGGTACAAAACTGTATTGTGATTTGGAAATGGGGTTGTATGTTTGTTTTTGATAAATAAAATCTTGCTGTTGAACCTATTTAGACCAAGGTTTGTACAAAACTGATTACTCCTTGCCCTAATGGCACTACATGTTACATATCTAAGGTTCAGCTATTGAATGCTAACCAGAAAATATTTTTGAAGGGACCAAACTATAGTCTACATTGGGCAACCAAGAGTAAAAATATGTGCAAATTAGAAACTATGAATATGCAATAAGGATGATATGTAATATCAAAGGTGTTGGACTTATACTTTTTAAAGTGAAGACTTTTAAAGACTTCCTTTATCCCCCAACCTCTTTATAGAGTACCAAAGGAACATATCCCCTTTCATTTTGCAAATCCCAGAGTCCTTCGTCTGGTCCACTATCATCTAATCTGACTTATTAGTTTTAAAAGGAAAATTAAAATGTAGAAAGATGGTTATGATGCAAGACAGAGGACAAAGAATGAACCATCTCAGGTGAGGTAAAAATCCAAAATAAACAGAATTGTGCATGCTGTGGCTTAAATTAAGGAACAAATACATGTTAACATGACATGGATCAATACAACAGTTCTCAACCATTACTTGATAGGAAAATAATTTTATTGGTCGTGTATACATATACTTTAGTTCAACTGCTCAAAAATCTAATAAAGAGAAAATTGTTCATAAAGCTCCTAAAATAAACAATGACAGTCAGCAACCTGATTTCAAGATAACAAAGATTAATTTAGAAGAAAATATTTTTTGCAAAAAGAAGAAATATTTCATACATTAAAATTTAAACTTGTGGTCTATTAAGTAATGGTATATTCAGAACAGCTCTACATGTGATTTAGACATGGGGAGAAGGAAAGTCACTACTTGTCAAACATTGTGATTTATCCAAGAATGAAAAGTTAATAGGACTACATCCTATAAACAAATTACATTACATGGTTAAAAGTTTGCAACTAAACATTTACAGCGCTTTTAATGATTTTATCCAGGAGTTACAGATTTGACAATCTGATTGACCTAAAACAATTATTGACTTTTGATGAGGTAGACATAAGGATTTATCAACCTCAAAAACATTATATTTACCGAGGCCGTAGGCCGAGGTGAATATTATGTTTTTGAGGTTGATAAATCCTTGTGTCTACCTCATCAAAAGTCAATAATTGTTTTATTATATGAGCAATGATTTTTATCACCATATTTTTATGTTTTATAGTACAAAACCTAAAAAAATGCCCTTTTCTTTTTTCAATGTTACATCATATAACGCCGCAGGCGTTTTTGCGTGGTGAACATTACCCATTGTTACATCACACAACGTCGCGTGCATTTTCGCATGGTGAACATTATTGTTATGTCATGAAAACCTCGCATGCGTTATTGTGTGGTGAATATAATGATTTATCAGGCTAGCCAAACGCCTTCTCAACCAATCAGAAAAGGGCAAAATCATTGGCCATATCATAAACAATGTTAATGTTTATGTACTGTCAAACCTGTCCATAGAAACTATGTAAAACTTTGATAACTTGATTGTCATTTTCATGAAAGCCATGGATAAATAAAAAGTTTCTAAAATGTTTTAGATTTAAACAGATTCTCTTTGTCCTCTTTGACTCAAAAGTCAATAATAAAACTGCAATGCTATTTTTTCATTCCATGTAATTAAATTGCCATTCTGAGATATTCTTTCTAAAAGTATCTATTTTAGCAGCTTGTGAAAAAATACTTTTTAAAAGGATTATAATTTCGCACATTTTGGAATTTTGGCTAGTAATGTGTGTTATGGGCCCAAACAATGTACTCCAAGTTATCAAAGTTCTGCTGTATAAGAGGACCAATATAAGACTACTTGATATACCATTACTGGTACATGTGTACTTACACTAACAATATCTTTTGGGATTTCCTGTATAGGATATATAGAACAAGAAACTAATATAAAGACTTCAAAAAAGAAATAAAGCATCTTCTACAAAATGTGTAACTAAGGTGGTGGCTATATACTCTTGATGACAGTAAAGAAAATCAATAAAAAATCCTCTATAAAATGTGTAACCATGGTGATGGCTGTAACTATGGTGATGGCAAACTGCTGACAAATTTATGCATGAAGTTAAGGTCTTGGAGGTTAACAATACTAAGTTTCTTTATTAGAACATTTATATTTCTAAACCCTTATTATAATGATTCATTATTAATGTTATGTTCCCACTCTTCAGCTGCTGTTTCAAAATGAATTCCCACTTACCAATGGAAACATTTTGCATATTTATAAAAAGAACAAATGAATGCCTCAAACTTCTGTTTCTATTGTTTTGTGAACATTTCAACAATAGGATTCATTTGATAAATAGGCTTTGATATTTTTAAACAATTGATTACATGTTTGTCTGCTCTGTGTACTTTCATTATAAAGTAAAACCTCAATTCATCTCCATTTATTACCATTTGTTCTGTCAAATTTTGGCAATGTAAATTGTAAAGGGTTTTGGTGATAAACCCAGGGAGGCTTATAAAGAAATGCATAGACAAATGGATTTTGTGCACTGTAGAAAGAAATGTGGCAATAAATGATGTTGCAGTCATTGCTGGGCATTTTAATGATGTCTTACTGTATTTAAATGCAACAGAGCAAAATATTATGCACATTTTAGATGTCACTGGTTTAAATTTGAAGCAAATGGTTAAGAACAGTTTAAACACTTTGCAAGATTAGGACTAAATAAAAAATTTTGTCAAATGTAAAACCAACAAAAATAAATACATGACAATTACAAAATGATACCAATTATAATTATCACACATATAACTTTGTGAAACATAAACATTGAAGTTTTTTCCAAAGTACCGGTATACCAATACATGTATATGGAACACAAGTAGCATAAAAAACAAGGCATGATTTCCAAGCAATGAAACATTGTAAAATGTAATAAGTGATAAAAAAAGATAAACATATATCTAAACTTAAAAACAGAATATAAGCAGTGTAAGAATTGAAATTAGGATAATTTATACAAATACAGCCAGACCTTCTATGAAGACAAGGGAACAGTAAAAGTGGCCTTTATGGGCAGGTGGCTCTTATATACAGGTTTAGAAATATAATTAAAGAGCAATTGGGATAAAATTTTACTGGCCTTTATAAGGAAGTGTTCCTTATATAGAGGTGGCCTTCAACACAGGTTTGACTGTATGTCCATATAAAAACAACTTTCTCCCTTTCTCCTATATGTTTTTCTAGTTGAAGAAATGATGGTCAAAAGCTTGTTCTGGACAGGAAAATATTCATCCTTGTCCAAGGTATCTCTAACTCACACTGTTACCGGTGTACTGTTACCATTGCATAATCATCAAATTTTGATGGAGCAATGTACCGTAATATGTAGATGAAGTTTCTATTATTCTACCATCGATACATTTTAAAGATTCTATTACTGTAGACTTGTTAGATTTTGTGTAAACCAAGCAATGAAAACTTTGCCATGGGTCTTTAGCAATAAACATGTGAGAAAGAGGTTAAAATCCTAGTGTTGATCATTACATTTTCTTTAAATTGTGTACACTTTCAATAGAAAAAGAACAATTATAATACAAGATAGAAAGGAATACAGGTAGAGCCGTCATTGATAGGAATTTGAATATCGATATATCAACTGAAAAATCTATCAATAAATCAATATTTCTGAAACATCATTAAAATACTAGTAGTTTATTTTTTGATGAATCCTTTAAAGACAAATTGTTTATCACCAATATTTGACATGCCTGGTGTCATCTTGAATGTTTCTAATATTATATGCACACTGTTTTGTATGTTAGTTGGTTTTGAGATACCTTAAAAGAATGGGTTGTAATTGTAATACATTTGAACTAGTTTAATCTATGTGTCATTGACTACTCCAACCTTGGCCATGAATCGGGGACCATTTTTGTTGATATCGATACTCAAAAATGTATCGATATATTGTATCAATGGATTTTATCGATGATATATCGATTTATTGATCTATCAATGACAGCCCTAAATATAGGGTAGTTTTAAGAAGGTTGGTGTTCAGGTGTTTAAAAATCTATGGCTTGTACTTATTCATCAACAGTTGAACTATGAGTGAATAGTAATTTCAGAGTAGCAATGTAATTGGAGAATAAAATAATTTAAAACAATGAATACAGTCTACAAGTACCCAAAAAATAGTCCTAGTTTTTCATTTAATATATACTCCTGCCAAATTCGTTGACATGACATATCCAATGCCAGCTCTGGTCCCTACTAAAAATCACTAGCACTGGCCCCTACTGAAGAGACTAGAACTGGCCATTACAGTACAAACAAGCACCGGCCCCTACTGAAGTGACTAGAACTGGCCATTACAGTACAAACAAGCACCGGCCCCCTACTGAAGAGACTAGAACTGGCCATTACAGTACAAACAAGCACCGGCCCCTACTGAAGTGACTAGAACTGGCCATTACAGTACAAACAAGCACCGGCCCCCTACTGAACAGACCACCCATTCATAGACCAAATTTCCACATTATGCATAAAGGTATGTTTCACAGAATTTTTCTTTACAAGTAAAAATAATTTCAGTAAAGCATTATAGTATAGCATTATATTACCAACCTGTTGTGATGAAGGTCGCTCTGGAGGAGTTTTAGACAACACAAATGGTGGTGTATATCTGGCATTATCATAGTCCATTAGATTGTTCGCTGTACTAGTTGACACATCTGGTGAACTTTTATAACTTTTTATGGCTGCATTCCCCACATCAACAGGGGGTGTAGGAGCTACATTAACATAATTACTCTGAGTAGGTTTATTCTTTGGTTTTATATGTACAAACTCTGGTCTTGGAGGAACTTTTGGTTTTTGTTTAACACTTGATGGTGGACAGTCTGATTTAGCAAAGCTCACTACACCATTTTGCTGAAAATTTACATTCTCATAGTCTGGTTTAGGTTCACTGTTTGTATTTGAATTAAATGGATCAAAAACATCCTCTGCAAAAGGGTTATTGGATGATGAAGAACTAGCGAAGGGATTACTCGATGAACTAGAACCTATAGGAGGTAAAGGAGGATTTGTACCAACCAAAAACTTTCGGTCTGGTACAGGGGGTAGTTTACTTAAGTCTATTTGCACTGGTTGATCAACCTGTTGTGTTTGTTTTAATGGTTTATGAACAAGTTCTACATTTTCATAATCATGATTGTCATCTGTCTTTGGAACAATACCATTTGGTATATGTTCATTTTCATCTTTCACTTTTACAGAAGGGTTTGTATTTTCATATGTCACCTCATCATTACTACCCCCCTCAACAGAGGGCGGAGATTCAGTTGTAGCAAAAACACTTTTAAGTTCTTCTAAATCATTCAATGTTGCTCTTTCAAATTTATCGAAAGGATCCTCTTCTTTTTCAAACAAGGAAACATCAACAGAGTTATCTGTCCTTTGTTGCGGGTTGTTATTCTGTGCTGGATTTATCTGAGTCGGAGTTAATAGTGTATTTGAAAAGCCAGCTATAAGTGGCCCTGGAACAGAGTTTGTTGTAGTTGTTT
Organism: Anadara kagoshimensis; assembly: GCA_021292105.1. Lineage (NCBI taxonomy): Eukaryota > Metazoa > Mollusca > Bivalvia > Arcoida > Arcidae > Anadara > Anadara kagoshimensis. Next base: position 56,645,402 of record CM037871.1, on the reverse strand, counting down.
GTGTCTTTATAACAGGTTTAATCGCCACAGTGTTATTTTGTCCCGATTCTAACCATGGGTCCTCATCAGAATCATCCGATGATGAACTTTGAGTTTGTCTGTTTGCTATTCTTTCTTCCTCTGCTCTGCGCTGAACTTGAATCTGTCTTTCACGCTCTTCAGCCCATTGTAAAACACCCTTTTCTACCTCAAAATCATACTAAAATGCAAAATATATATATATATCATAATAATATCAAGTCAAATTTCAATGGCAAATATTACTAATATGTTGTATTTTTAACACCAATTAAATAAATACAAATTTTCCTAATGACAAACTCCGTACAAGTTTCTAATGACAAGCTCTGTACAAAAAGTTCCTAATGACAAGCTCCGTACAACAAGTTCCATACAACAAATTGATCCAATTTACAGCTCTAAATATTTTCAAATGAGATAAAACCTTTTATATTGATAATTCAACAATATAGGAATCAAATATGAATCAAGTAATTATCTCCCTTGGTAGAGTACTTATGTTTAGAGGAAGTAAGTATTGAAAATACAGTCAAAACTGTCTATAGATGCCACCCAAGGGAACCAGTAAAAGTGGCCTTAATAGGCAGGTGACCCTTATATAAAGGTTAAAAAAATATGAACAAACACCAATTGGGAAAAATTTTGCCTGGCCTTTATAAGCAGGTGGTCCTTATATAGAGGTGGCCTTTAACACAGGTTTGACAAATGATAATGGGTACAAAGTTAACCTTATTGAGAAAAGATAAACATGTAAAATTCAATAAAATTATGTTGATTGGTTGGTTGGTTGAATGTTGCTTAACGTCGCATCAGCAATTTTTCAGCTATTCGCGACGAGAACTATTTAATTAATCTCTATGGATTAATCTATGAACAATTTTTGTGTATGCATGTGAAGTGCAAGTGTGTTGTATGGTCTGCCTTGTACTAGCGCGCACTCAGGGCGACTTTACCGTGCTAGCTCACAAAGTCAGTACGCCGCAGACAAACGTACCACTCCCCCAGTCCATTATACTGATACCAGGTGAATCAGTAAAGGCCAACGGCAAGGAAAATTCACTTTCCCACATGTAGTCCGAGCGGGACTCGAACTCACAGCGGTGAGAGACCCTGGATTTGAAGACTGACGTCTTATCCATTAGGCCACCGCGCCCTCACACTAAAATTATGTTGACTTTCAATGTTTGCAATTGTTTATTTTCATGTGTTGTTAACATAAAATGTGTATGAGAAATTTCTGATTAAGAGTATAAGTGTACAGTAAAACTTTGATTTATCACCACAATTTTTCTTCTCCGATTTTGGCATTTTAAAGTCATCTGGTGATAAACTGGGGGAGGATTAAGAAGAAAACCATAAAAGATATAATGTTGTCTGGTGATAAACTGAGGGAGGGTTATGAAGAAAACCATAAAAGATATAGATTTTGGGACTTAAAATTCCTGTGGTGATAAGTGAGGTGGTATAGTTATATATGGGCATTATAATGATATTTTACTGTATAAAAAAATCTTACATTTAAATTTGTAGCTCTGGACACACTTGGTAGGTTCAAATCAGAAGAAAGCAAGATCTGAAAACAATAAAAGAAGTTATTTATAATATAACAAACCTAAGATGTTCAAATGTTAATTTTGTGGCAAAGTAAACATGAAATTACCTGACAAGAATACTGGTTAAACTTTCAAACACTTCCCAATTTCAAACATGCAAAATTGTATATACAGGTGAAGAAGTCAACTTCTTCATTGAATTTGTCATACAGATCTATAACCACTGTCAGTGTTGTTTATCATTTTTAACATGCCAGCAAATATCATTTCAAGTACACTAATTAAATTGCACCAGCTACGAATAATTTTGCAAAGTTTCATATTTGTGCAATGTGCTTAAAGCAATAAGCAATGAGATACCTGGGTACTTTTTTTCAAGCAAGGTTTGAGCAAAAGAAATGTCTTAGATCTGATCAAGGCAGGAATCTAAACCCAACCATTCCATTCACTTATAGAACAAGTTTTAACTAAAATGGGATGCCATTTCAAAAGTGTGCCCGAAATGAGCATAAGCTGGGAAGTATATGTTTTCCCCAAGCGTGTGTATCATCAAAATACAAATAGCCAATGAAACATCTTCTTCACCAAAAGATTGTTTCTATGAAGTTTCATAACGATCTGTAAAATTGACGTATCGTCGGTCATGCCTATTATGTTCTAACACTGGCAGCAATCATGGTACCAAAGCAGCAGCACAGCAACTTATGACGTGCAAGTGTCAGTGACATCACAATTCAGGTCCAGTTTTCATTCTTTTCGTATGTAAATCAAGCATGCCGGCCCTTTGTTGGAACATTCTGGGCGTGGTTGGCGATCTGTCAATTGTTTTTGAGAAAAGTGACAATAGAAACTGAGTAAAAACTATATGTCTCCTCACTTTATTTTGGGGACAAAACAAGCACTTTACTAACTATTGTATCAAAGTGCTAGAGAGAGAGAGAGAGCACATACATACCTCATTTGGTGGTTTAAACTGTTGTCCAATTTTAAAAGGAATACCATCAAGCACAGAAATACTGGAAGAGTAGACTACAAATACACAAGACAACATACTCATTTAATATATATTACAGTGGAACCTAACTTAATAAAACAAATTACTTAGAAAATCATGGTACATTACCCAAATTCAAACTTGAGCAAGATATTTTGCTGTATGAAGTTGTTTATCAATACTACTAAAAGATCCATTCAGGATCACCATGATCATGGTAAGTAGTGCTAAGAATACAACAGTTACTGTCCTCATACAGACAGAAGTACATAACTGTAACCATAGTAACATAAAATTTTTTAAACAGGTGTATGAAACTTAAAGTGCATTTCAGATCAGTTAGAAAAAAACAAGAGAATCTATAAAACTGATTACACAAAAAAGAGTTATGGTTCTTGTGCACAACACTTCTCCTCATTTACCATATTTATATTTACCTATGAAGTTTCATGTTAATACATCTTAAAGTTAAAGGTTTCGAGTTATGCATAATGCTCCAAAAAAATTATGACGGTCGTACAAGGCGAATGGACAATGCGGTAACTATGGTTTATGCTCTACACTAAAATATATATGGATACCTTCAGCATGCTCTAGTACAAAGCTACTAAGAAACATTTGCAAAGACTCATATGACACACAATCCTGTGCTAATATCAAAAGGGCGTACAATCAATCCTCGATGTTGAAGCAAAACAACCATTGCAGTTTATTACAGTATCATTACTTACCAACTGCAGAATTTTGTCTTTGTAAGTTTCTATAATCCATATTTATCTGCAATTTTATATAAAACTTGAGGTTACCGGTATATACAATTATAATCATATAACTTAATCCTGTAAAGGAACTATAATTTTATTACATGGATGCTACTGCATGGCTTCCAAGTGTACATGTGTACACATATACATTTTGTGTTTGGCTAGTAGAGGTTTGCAAAATCTGTAAAAGTGTAAACAGTCACATGGTTTTATTATAATTATGAAAATGTTACTATATTAAATCAAATTTAACATGTCATTTGGCTGAAAAATGAAAAAAAAATTATGTGGAAGTATTTTGATATAAAATCAACTCACATCTTCATGTGATACTTTAGAATGCCGCATTTTATAAAAATTCATACAATAAAATATATTTTTCAAAGTTTAGGAATGAAATGTGCGTATAAAAACTCTGAACATCTTACTCTATTAACTTAAGAATCAAGTAGTAGTTGTATACCAAATTAAAATGGAGAACTTGTGACAAATGCATAAACATATAAAGCAAGATATCCTCCAACAATTAAAACTGTACTCAGAGTATTCAACATCCCAGTCAAAATATTTCACTTATATTGAGACATCGCCATCTATAGGCGAAGGTGCAGAAATTTTTCCTGTGTGATGCACTTATGGCATTATACAGCAGTGTTCTTTATCATGCCAAGCCTATCGTGACATAGGACCTATTTTTTTTAAAGTTCCCATCTGAAAGAACCGTGACTTTCATTTCCTAATGCCAAGTGCTCAGCGAAAGAACAGTCACTACCCACTTTCAAGTTTTGGGTCAGACCAGTCAGGGTTCGAACCCATGGCCTCCCACTTAAGGAGTGAGCACTCTACCAACTGAGCTACCACAGTGGTTAAAAATTGTACTCAAGATAAAATCCTTACAATTGAAAGTTAAATCTTGATACATAAATGGACAGTTGGGACAGCAATGATTGCTTCTGTGAACTGAATCACTTACACATAATGACCCAAAAAAATTATAGATATATGTACTGGTGGGAAACTAATTGGGTTCGCTGCCATACCATGTGATACATACCCCCTAACGTTTGTGCGAAACTCTTAGTCTTACTCCAAACGGATATATGGAATTGCATAGAATGGCGTTTTCCTGTAAAAAAAACATTATTCCTGGCATTGGTGACATTTATGTTTTCCAGCATATTTCACACAAAGGTTAAGAGGAGATCCCATTGGCACTGATATCAAAGATAAGTGAATGAAGTAAAGATATGGTATTTTACACCATAGTAATGATTTTTACACTATTTCAATTGGTCAGTTCTCAGAGAATGGAGGAAACTGGAGTGCCTGATCTTCAGCAAGTAAAGTGATGGACAAATTTTCTGACAGTGGGATTTGCCAAAGCTGAATACGAACCTAGTGAATGAGTGTTGTGAACCGTAAGCAGGTGCTTTAGGCCACTCTTGTCACCAAGGCCCCACCAGAGTTTGACAATACACTCAGACTCAGGCCTACTACTGTGAAGTGTGTACACAAGGAAGAAAGACATTTATGTGAATAATAATCAAACCCAAACAAAACTTACCTCTGATTAGCCTGAATTCTCGAGACATTTTTCTGTACAAAGGTGTGTGTAAATTTGACAGAAGGACGTGAATGACAACGGGAATGAAATCAGGTTAGTTTCCGTATCAAGCATCATTTGGAAAACTAGATCTATTTTCTATTTCACCTGATGAGTCAACAGAGCCAGAGTCAACTGGGTTTAATTCTCAAGTCTAAATGGTGTTTATATGATCGTCAGGCTTTTTATGCGCCTTACCTTGTAACTATTAAAATTATACTTTTTCAGGTGTCTCCTGCTACCATTGCTTGTGATATTATTTCAATGCTAGCTCGTCCTACGACTTATTATTCATTCTCAGCTGAGTACCTTGTCTATCCGTCATCCATGTTTGTTTATGATGTCATAATAAGGGAGACAACTCTTGTCCACACATGTGTTTATTGCAAAATTTACTGTATTTAGAGACCTTATGCAAGTCATTAAAAATTATGGGACAGTCATTTGGCTTAATGCAATAAGGATTTTTTTTTAATTTGAATAAGCTGAAGATAGCATTTTTTTATTTTTATTTTTTATTTTATTTTTTTTACAAAAATCCTCTGGTAAGAAGCTCTAAACATGCTAAAAATAAATAAAGCAGTAATTTTATTAAAATGAATCAATTTCGTTTAAAAGTTAATTTAACACATTTTATTTTTAGGATAATTTTTTAAACTTTATAGAAATAGTCCAGTCAGTTCTGACTGCATGTGCTATAACTTAAAACAAGTTTTTAAGATCAGGAATGAAGCTTAACTATTTCGTGTTAGGGATCAAGCTCACTATAGAATAGAAGTTGCAATAGCAATACATAACAAAATTTTTGAAAACTTCTGGGATCCAGACAAATTTCTCGGGGCCAGAATGGTTTGCTTAGCAACTGGAGTGTTCGGTTTGATCAATGGACAGCAACTTTTATTTCACAAATAAGTAAGATCAGTGACTGAGGATATCCAATGGTGCTTTGGGCAAGTTAAGATTTTGTTGTGTGTACAAAATTTATGTGAAAAAAAGAAGAAAAAGAAAAGAAAAACTGTTTAGATATAAATTTTGCAACTTCAAATGCAAATGAAAAAAAAACCTGACTGGGACTGAAAAATTCCATTCAAATCTTGTTTCCTTTAAAGTGTGCAAATTTTTTATGGGTATACTGTAAATGTATTTAATTTTGCGGTAATAGAAAATTTAGACATATTCGAGAAATTAATTTTTTTACGTTTTTAAATATGCATATAACATAATAAGTATAATATAATTTTCGCCTCGTATTAATTTTCACACAAAACAAAACAAACGACCGTGAATTAAGCCTAAATTAGTACAACACGAAAATATATATATTTACAGTAATCAATTCTGCAGAACTTAAAGTGCTGATGTTTTTTTATTGTCTAGAAGTACAAAATGTACCTTATTCTGGTTAATATATATATATATATATATATATAGGGGGCAAAAAAATAATGAACAAATATTGTGGTGATATATCAAGCAAGACATATAAATTGGACAGTGTCAGGATAGGTCCTCTCTCCAAGTGAGCATATGAGTGTAAATATTGTATTACAGTAAAACCTTGTTATAATGATCCTCATCATAGTGGTCACCATCAGTAAGCCTCAGGCTTGTATGAATTAGTGCATTTTCATCTTTGTTGCTATGTTCTTGTAGTTTGGTTGCTCCAGATGATCACACATCATCTAAATGAAAGCATCCAGGGTTGGCCTTGACAGGACTTTGTTTTAAATTCAATTTGAAGCTGTTTACAGATTATGCATGTATTCATAGATTCAGATGATACACTGTTCCAATTGTCCACGACTTTGATGATCATAGAACACTTGGCATCTCAGATTTGATCATAGAACAATTGGCCACCTCAGATTTGATCATAGAACACTTGGCCACCTAAGATTTTTACATCCCATATTCTATTGCTTCATTTCTTTTTCCAAGTCTCCCTCAATTAAATGCCAAACATCTGCATCAACAAGCTATGACAGTTTATTGTATGTGTATCAAATTATGTGGCTCTGTTATAGCCAGACTTATGGTCCAAGGGAGTTGAGTAGTGATGGTGTACATCAGTCAAGATTCCTTCACTTTTATCGAGACACTCAGTTCTGGGATGGTGGAGGAAACTGGAACATCCAGAGAAAACTACCAACCTTTGGCAAACTAACTGACAAACTTTCTCACAATATAATCTGTTAAACTTAAAATGTGATTAAAATCTTGGCGGAGAGAAGCACTGTGATTAGTAAGCCTGTATTTTAGACCACTCAGCCCCTTATAATTCAAGTTCAAATCATAGCAGAGACATGTTGTGAAACATACTCAATTTCACACTATTTGTCAATTACATCTCTGTTGTAGGGAAATCTGTTGAGACACACAACTCAGGTTCAAGTCCTAGCCAGGCTGTATGGTATATGTCCCAAGACCTTGTACAAGGGGTTTATTGGATTTCACATTGCTGCATTAAAACTTGCTACTAGATGAACGAGTACTAGCAGAGTTGTTTAGACCTTAGGATAGATTGGCATGCTGATGACAACATTCGCTCCTGTACACAGGCTTACATTGTTCCTACAGAAATTGCTACTAAATGAATGAGCACCAACAGAAATGTTAAACTGACTGGCATGGTAATGACAACATTGGTCCTAATACATAGGTTAAAATTGTCCCAGATTATCAATTTAAATTAGTTTCTCACATGACGCTGACAAACAGCCAATCTGAAGCAATTGATGCTTTATGTAAAGACTCGAGTGGGAAAAAAAAAGTTTTGTGGCCCTGTTAAGATTTCCCCGACATACTCAGGTTGTCTATTCTGGGATGGTGGAGAAAACCAGAGTGTCCATAGAAACCCAACAACCTTCAGCTAGTGAACAGACAAACGTTCTGACACTACGATCTGCCCATAGTGGGATTCAATGATAAACACTGTGATCTGTAAGACAGCTTTAGACCACTAACCCTCCCCTTACTGCAAGGATATGATCCTTTCTCACACACGTGATGTGACTTCTTGGTTTTGAAAGCTACTGATGGGGTGAGTTACTCAGAATCAAACTTACAATAGTGAAAGGTCTTAGGGTTGAAGCCTAAAGTCTAAATCTTTTTGGAAAAGGTGACGTCTAGATATTAGTGAAATATTCTTGACTGGGGCGTTAAACACCATTACTCAACTCAACTCCTTCATAAGGGTGTTAATGGTTGATTGGTTTCATATGGTTAATTTCAACTCATCACAATATGACACAATGTAATTAATCTTGCAATAATTAAAACACTACTGAATACACAAGTTCATGTGCAATGTACTAGTAACTAATCTGCTTGGCAAAAGTGCCATCAACCTCTGAACAGCAACCAATGTGACAAACCAAGGTAAAAGGTAGGCTATATTGTGCTTTTGTCATGTTTAAATTTAAGATGACTTTAGTGTGCTATTGCACTGTCCCGCAATATTGCAGATTAACACCAGCAACCACTTGATTGAATAAAGGCACAAAACCAACCATAAAAAGACCCAAAACAAGGAAAATGCTGTTTCTTATGTACAACTTAGTGGGTCTAACCCATGGCAGCAAGATGCCTTGGGAATGAAGGATAATGCCTAAACCTCTCTGCTACCATGGCCTCCAAGGTGTTATTAGTTACTGTATGGAATGGAAATTAATTAAATAGTCAAATAAAACAAAAATCCATTTTTTTGTTGTTTTTTTTTTAAATTTATCTGAATTTTTGACTAGATTTATCTTTTATAATGTCTTTATTTGATGATATGGATGAATGTCGGATATGAAAATTAACCACATATTCTGCATTTGTCCTCTGCACACTAATGGCGAATGGTTCACTAGGGTGAAACGTAAATGCTACAAGACGTCTAGCTGTGGGTGGAGGATTTCTACCAAGAACTCCAGCATAAATCTTGAACTTTAGCAGAGCAGAGTCACGTGCATAAAATCTGTAAATGTATAAAATGCAAATTTCATTATTATATCAAAGTAACATGGTCTTACTTTATACTGTGGAAGCAAGCTTATCAGCTGTTTTACTGTGGTGTTTGTGAAACACTATGTCCCAAACCTACCAGTATATGCACTTCACTTCTGTACATTAAAATCCTAACACTCCATGTGACAGTAAATGTTGTGCAATAAGAACTAATTTCTTTGACCAATGATACCGTGATATCGTAGAAATTATCCCGAATAAAACATAAAATCCCATCCATTTTTCAACAAGGTATACTATGGTGCTATACATAATAGAATTCTAGCTTTTTTAGAGGGAGGCATTTTCAAAACCTCTTATGACAAATATGACTCACAAAGGCCATTACAATGGGGGTCATTTGGCAAAATAAGGCCTCAATGGCCCCTTCTAGAATGAACATTGGTCATCAAAATAACTACCTCTGGATATCAGTGTCTGAAAGTTCTGAAAAAGACTATCAAAAGAACATTGCAGCTTGACTGCAGATCTACCATTATCCATTAAAATACTTTAACCCTGATCTTTAACACTGATACAGATATTGGTGCTCACATTGTCTTAAGCTAAAAACTGGTTGTCATGGAGTCTTATCTCATAGACCGGTCCCAAAAAAAACCTACTTAGACATTTCATTTACAAGCTCCATAGAAGTATACTAGATACACACCTAATGGGATGGTCTCCACAGGCCTTAGGCCGTTCCATCATAGATACCCATTTATCATCGTAGCTAAATAAAGCCAGGTCTAAGTACGGACTACTACTGTATGACTGAGAATGAATCGGTAACTGAGCCAATAGTCTCTTTACTGCTTCTGTATGACCTCCAAATTTAGCATTAATAATAGTGTGTTTAAATCGCTGTTGTATTTGTCTGGCATGGATGTTACTTGATGCTGAACACGTAAATTGGGCCTCACTGTGTAGAGTGGCATTTCTAAACAAGTCACAGAAATTTTCAAATAATTCTAGCAATTCTTCCGAAGTATTTTCATACACAGCTAAAACTTCTGTAGACACCATATTGTAGACCACGAAAAAAGATGGCTGTGAATTAGGATCGGATATCTGTAGTGTCACTACCCCTTCACTGGCATATTTAATTAACAAATGGTTATCATCCAGTAACTGCATCTTCCACATTCTTAGTGCCTTAAACTGGTCAAAATATTGATAAAATTTACGCAACGCATATGGCGTTCCTTCATTTACTGCCCGTTTATAAAGGAAAACCATCAGTCTGTGTTTTAAGGAATTAATAGTATATTCAATGTACGGTCGATGGACTTGTCCCTGCGTTGTTTCTAGGCCTAAATGAAAATATAATAAGTCATCTTCATAACAAAATCTTCCAATACTCCTAACATCAACAAAGTTACCACTGGGTGTGACGTGGAATATATGTATAGTCTGTTGTTGTACAGAGAGTACTGCCAGGGTGTCCTTATAGAGGTATAAACCTTGGTTATGAGACAGAACAATCTTATCACATTTAAACTGTCTTGTATCACATAATCTTCCCGTTTCTAAGTCTACTAAATGTAAAGAATAATCTTCCAGCGGTGAACGAGGATTTGGCGTCACTGATTCATTATTACGATACATATCCCAAAACAACGGATGTGGATCTTCGGGCATATACATTGCTGAGCCAACAATAACAAAATTACCATCATCTGTGAAAAGACTACATTCCCGATTTAAATGTTCTCCGTGGTTAGCAACATGAGTCACATGACGAAGTTTGAAGAATCTGTCAAACAATCTACTACGAATGTTTATTGATTCTTGGTCATTTCCAACAGGAGCAAAATCACCTGTGATATTTTGTAACAAATCTTCTGCAGCTGCTGATCCCTGAAATGTGTAGATTTCCAAAGATGTCTGATCTGAAGAAAATGCAATAAAGCATTTTCCATCTGGTGAGAATTTTCGGAGAAAACATGGAGGTTTTTCTACATTTACTACTGTAAAATTAGGAAATACATTTGTATAAAACTTTCTTGCTACATGAAAATGTGTTCCTGGATATGATTGGTGGGTTTCTCTTTGAAATAGTCTATAAACAACATTTTGATTGGGTATTTTTCTCTGTTTAATTTCCAGACCTTCGTAATCCATCTCTTGTTCAGCAAATCCTGGCATCTTTTGAATGCCTTTACTCTATCAACATTTCACCTTCTGGAAATATAAAAGATACTTACAATGAAATTTCATCTAGCAGATACTGTACCTTAAGTTCAGAAATACAATTATTCAATAGAAAGAAACGACTGGCTCAGGCAAGTAAAAAATACCACTTTACCCTACATCAGAGAAAGCATAAATGCAACTATTTTACAGATTTTCAATGGTTTGGGTACAAATCTATAATGCATTTACTAACTTACATGATCAGAGTTGTGGCTTATAATACTATCTTTAGCTCCATTCTTACAAATATATTTACTTTTATGTGACAAAATATAATTTGGGTGGACATTTCAGTCCTTAATTTTGTCTACTAAAATGGTGGCTAAATCGACCTAGAATTGTGTCTGGCAACCTAAAATTTGTAAACGGTGGCCAGCTTGTCTACTTTAAATTTGAACTTTTGTAACCAGAGAACAGATATTATTTCTGTGTCACAAAATTTCATGATACTGTTACCAATTCAGGCAATATAATGGACACTTTACATCATCATTATTGTTATAAATAACACTGATCTATGTAATGGGTAAATGATTGCAAGTCAATTTTTAAAATGTGCATTTGTTTTTCATACCTAAAAGATGTCTTATTTTCCTTTATTTGAAAGAACAGTTGCCTGGCCACTTTGAATTTCCACTGGCCACCTAAAAATTTAAATTGGTGGCCAGCTGGCCTCTGGTTTTGAAACCTACTTTGAGGGCTGCATTTACAATGGTAAAAACTTTGACAAAATGTGAAGTACTGTAGTGATGACAGAAGAGTTGATTATTTACATAGGTTAGTGCATTCCAAGGACAGCTTGATTTTGAAGTAACTGGGGTGCCCTAAATGGGGTTCGCCGCTGTACCACGTGCAATACCTCTTAACGTTTGTGCGCAACATTTTGGAAAACGTCAATGTGATGAATTCACGGAATAACGTCTTTTTACGGAAAATGTCATATTGAGGGATTCCATGTCCATCGGAAACAAGCGTTTCGCAGACACGCAAGAAGGTATCACGTGGTACAGCGGCGAACCCCATTGATATGATAAACTTATAAAGTGAAGAATATTTCACCAGCTACAGGTGAAGCGACAGGAATTTTTACCTTTGCAATGCACTCAGGGCAGTGTGCAGGGAAGGTTCTTTAATGTGCAACACTTGCCATGACACAAGGAATTGGTTAAGAAGGTCTCTTCTGAATCACCTTGTGATTTTCAATGTAGTGGTCCTAAAAGTGAAGAGCCTCTTGACATTATAGCAAAACCCTGAGAAAATGATATACCGGTACATTAATTAGCGCCACTAAACATAGACCAAATTATATTTCTGTCATCAATGGCCCTTTTTGTTGATGATATGGGGTAGTGCCATTGACAACAGACAAACAGACCTTCGAGATACTTTTCGTTGTACCCTTACAAACATGCATAAATAGTCAATTTTTCTGTCATCACTGTGCTACACTAAAGGCACCATTTTGTCAAAACTTTTACTTAACACCCATTCAAAATATATTTTAGTACGCCCATGGGAAGTGGCTGACCAATAGGTTGGTCCCAGGGTGGAACCTGTTTCGATTCAAGGGAGGAATGTAGCGGTCTGGGTAGCTCAGTGGTAGAGCACTCGCCTATAGTGCGGGGGGTCCCGGGTTCGATCCTGAAGTAAATAGTCCAATGTGAAATCATAAGAATGTTTACATTTTTCATTCTTTCAGACGAGGTAAGACACAGTGGTGTTGTACTGTGGGTTGATAAGAGTGGAACGCAAGAGAGTAATGGCGTTTAACGCTGCAGTGCAGATTGTTTCTTTTATTGCAAACTCGTGTTTGCGTTACATTAGTTAGCAAGGAGTGTAAACAGGTAAACCTGGAGTTGCAGTGTTGCAGAGGAGTTGAATTTTTTCCTTGCTATCCTAAAATTAAATAATGACTGAATATTGAATATTAACGAGTAAATAGGTTCCAAAATGTAGGCTATCATTTGTCAACCATTTGTTACCTTAGGAAAGGGATTTGAAAATATCGATTGTGTTTAGAACAAGCTCCTGTCGAAGCCATTTTCATTCATTTTGCCCACATGACTAATAGAAACTAATCACGTGACACTTCTCTCATTTGCAAGCTCCCGTAGATTGGCGTTATAAACATGGGGAAATCTAGAAACATTCCGAATGATATAGAACCCACGCGGTCGCCATTTTTGAGAGAGCAGCAGGTTGGAATCACGAATTCCTCCATCAAACAGGTAAAATCCCAGCCAAATTACGTAAGAGCACGCACCATATATATACAGTATATTTTACACATATTTTATTTACACATTTTTACATGTTTTAAATTTTATAACGGACACATTCGCACATTTTAGACATGTAATGTGCCCAATCACGTTTGATTTTCCAGCACGATCATGCTTGTCTGCAACTGACAACTATAACTTGTAGACATAATTTTATGCAAAAGAGGTTGATGTTATTTTGAAATAAAAAAGTAAAACCTATAACTGTGTTTTGTGTATAATTGTAATATTAGACAAAGAAGAAACTGAAAATGTACCACTTTTCTGAACTTGACAAAGCAGGAAATGAAGGAGAGAAACAAAGAAATGATAATTGAAGGAAGCCCATTACCTTCTCATTGGTATCTTTTTGCTTCATCCCATTCTATTTGTGGTTTTAGCATAGAAGCACTTCAAACATTACTGATTTAACCTTGCGGTAAGACTTCCTTTTGTACTCCCACTTAATTCAAATTCTATGTAAAATAATTTTTCACAGAGATGTTAAAATTGATTGATTCCCTCATTTTTGGACTATTTTAAGTCAAAATTAAACTTTTAGTGGAGGGTACAAATTGAAGTCGTTCCAACCTTGCACCAAGTGGTCTACAATTTACATGTAATGATGGTGTGAACATGCAAATTTTCAAAAACTTGGTGACAAAAGTTCATTGTGTGCAATTAATTATCTATCTGATGAATTTAACTGGTCACCATGACAATAACATCACAACTTGTCCAAGTTCACATTCTACTCACTAGGACAAGTGGCTGGGTGAATAATCGTACCCAGATTAGCACTTGGTTGGAAAATTCTGTCAAAATCACCAGTTGTAAAATTTTTGTTGCCTATTTCATTACTGTGTTGCCAACAATGGTTTTATTATTTTTGTACAGCGTGAACAAAGTGAACCTGTACTTTGTCATCGCTTTCTTCCAAGATATCGAGCTTCTTTGCTATGAAATTATAAGATATGAGTACACCTGGAAATAGTGCGCCTGATAAATGAGCGTGAAAGAAGTATATCTGTTTTATCGTGAGATATGTATTCTGAGACGGGTAATGCATTTGGTTACATATGCACATTTGGAATAAATTTTCGGAATACATTTCAGAATCTAGTAAAATATTGCGACGGGATGCATCTAATAATTTCTGCAATATTTGGCGAACTGATCTCATGTTTACAATAAAAAGTAGTTCGAGAAGTTTGCGTCCTACGATGTAAAATCATAACTTTTTAAGAAATGAACATCAACGGCAGGTTGTTTAATTAATTCTTCGTGAAATCTACGGAAATTTAAATTTATTTTGAAGGTTATGATAACGTATTTTAATGTTGAGGCAATTGTGTCATATTTTTAAAATGTTTATCGATTAGATTTTACTTTCGTGAAAGGGAGATAATTCGTACAGTGTTGTATGCAAATTTTATATACAGTCGTTTTACCAGTTGAGGAAATAAAATTTATGTGGTGTAATAATACAAATGTTTACTGATTCCAAAATATCGACACCTGTCCTCAAAAACACGTGGTAGTATGTTTTCTTGAAAAAGCATTTCCGTGATCACGATTTGTTTACATCGTTAAACTAGGTCACCAACAATCTGTCGTACATTTAGGAAGCGGTTGAAGAAACAGCAAATTGAGAAAGTTATTTTGCGATTCCTTTAATTGAACGGGATTGAAATTTTAGATTATTCGGTAGTAAAAATTCGGAACTGGTAAAACAACTAAATGATCCAGTTACATACAACCGCTAGAATGTACCCCTCATAGCGACGGTAGGATCTGCAAAACTCTACTTTCTCTCTATCCGAAATGACAAAACGATCGGGTACAACTTTTTTAAATTTAATTACCGATTGTCTTTTCATATATTTATGAAATTAATTTTTTCTACCATTTAATTCAGCAATACATGGTTTGGTACATAAAAATTTGTTTCTTTTTCCAAAAAAAAACATCCGTCGGATTATATGCATAGATCAACGACACCCCCCCCCCCCCCCCCCCCCCCCCCGAATTTTCGGTTATATTCTGTCTTGCCACAACACAATTTTCCCAACTACGCTGTACAGCAGCACGACAGTGCTATGTTTTTATTTTTTGGCACATACAGTAGTTTGACATAATACACCAGTCTAGGTGGGTAACTGCATGTGCATGTAGCCTACATATACTGAAATCCTTCAAAGTTTCAGCCCTTCAAACTTATTGCAAGATTGAATAATAACATAAATGAATAAGAGATGGCATTGTTTTGTATTAATTAACAGTAAACAGGTAAATTGTGTTATTTTCATGTCACAGTTGTGTATTGCCATGGTGACGGTTACATGGTAACTTGGACAAGGCAGAGGTCTAAGATGTATTTACAATTTTATTTACCACAATGACCCGGTAAACTGAATAAAATCATACCTTTATTGTATAAATTTTCTTTAAAAGTGAAAGTAGATAAACATTTTAAGTACTTGACTGAGAAAAATCATACATTGCATGTCCTGTAGGCATATGAAGTGATGTTATCGATGAATTTTCATTGGATGAGAGAAACTTGTGGAACCCCTCTGATTCTGTGTGTTACAATTTAATTTGTGCAATGGGAATTCCTGAAAAGTTACCATTTGGTTAGGCTCTGTCTAAAGATTGGAAAATTAATGCTGTAGTGATGCATTTATTGTTTTCCAAGATGAGTTATATTAAAATGTATTTGAAATGACACTTAAAACAAAAAATATTGAACTATTTTGCCTTAGTCATGATAATGATCTATTTTTCCTGTAAAACGTTCTCATGACAAAGGAATATTCTTGACAAAAACTAAATATTTTGTCAAGGATTACAAAAGTTTATATAATTTTTACTACCGGTAAGTAAATACAGCGTTATGATTGTGAACCTTAAACATATTATATTTTATTTGGAATTTTGAATTAATTCTGTGTCCAACTGTCTTATGAAATCGGGAGGGCACCAGAGTGTATCCTCTGGTAGTGTCGACATACAGATTTACCTGCCGATAATTAGAGGGTCTTACATTCACACCTCAAACAATGACAGGGTTCACGCTGCCGTTCGCTTTTTTCGCAAAATGAGAAAAATAAAACAAATTTGGCGATAAAAAACTAAACATCGGCGAAAGTGTTGGCGAAAAAATGTTTACATTAACAGGTTCACTGCACATCGCGGACATGAGCAGAGAGTTGTTAAAGCAGCAGGTTTCCGTCTCTGTCTATGTGTATATCAAACGATCAATCTAGTGAGTTCCGAATGAGTATTTATTTGGGTCATCAAAGCCATGCTCATGATGTTGAATTAACAAAAGTCCACGTGTGAAGGTGTTAATTACAGGTGGATTAATCCTTTAACAAGATTAATTAACGGTGTCAGCGAGTGATTACCAAGCCGCGACCGGCGTCTGTGTAGTGTCCCAAGAGCATGTACGGATAAACACAGGTAATTTAGAACGTTTAAATATCGGCGAGAGATCTTTGGACGCTGAGTGCTTTTCGATAATTACGAAGCTTGTGCCTCATCTTTGATCAACCGATGGATAGACTTATAAATCAACATGCAAAGTCAAAGAAATCAGATTATTGGCAATATCGCCACTGTGTCATTATGGTTAAACGTAAACCAACTGACGACTTGGAGAATTTGGCTAAAGCTCCAAAGTTGTCATCGAATAAAAGAAATAAAACAAGGAAACTTGTTTTTCATGTCATCAGACATGCATTGTATTAGTTAATTTCATTTCTCTTAAATTTTCGCTAGAAATTACAATTAGATCAGAAAATATCTTTGGCCCATAAAAATTATATTTGGCGGGAAAAAAAATAGTTCTGGCGAAAGTTTTGGAGAAAAAAAATATTGAAGTCAGCGTGAACTCTGAATGATCTTAATCAACTCATAATATTTAATACCAGTCCTTTATAGCTGTGTTTATTCAGTGACACTCGCCAATCTGAAACTGGCTTCAATGTGTTATTACCTGTTAATTACAGGTGATCAAGATACCGGTGGACTTTGAAACATTGGCGATGCCCAGTGCGAACACTGATAGCCTTGTTTATGCAATCTAGACAAACGTTACACTGTATAATAATTCAGTATACTGACTTGATGTTCAAGCTATAGAAATTGGACACAGGAGGTCATGCTGGCCCAGCCAACTTTTGATAGGGGGCCAATTCTTAAGGGGTCAGTGCCTACAGATAATGTACACTAAGTGATGTTAACCAGAAGACAACACTTTCATCTGTTTAATAGTAAATAAGATGACACAGTCTAAGTGATTGTAATGATAATCAGATGACGAAAAACACAAAGCAGTAGTCATGTGTTGTTGGGACAAAACGCTTAATGACTGTCACGCTTCCAATCACTTTGACGACCAAATTAATCATCATTACTTTGAGGACTTGTAAACGACTTTCTACAACTTCCTGATATAAAGCACACTACTGACAAAGACAGAAAACTATGTCGTCATATATTTTTGTGTGTCCGTACTTAACTTGGTCAACATTTCTGGTATTCAATACTGGGATGATCTCAGAAACTGGAAATTCAACACAACCGTTTCGGCCCAGGGGACCTTTCCCAGCGCATCAAACTGACAAAGAATGTGGGAATGCCTCAATGGATCTAGCAATCTAGATTGAACACTACTGGCTACTATACTGACTAATGTACCAGAATTGTATTAATCAAATGAAAAATTCATTTTCCCAATAACAGTAGTAAACTTGAAAAAACTTGAGGAGAAAGTAGATCAGAGTCCAGGGCTACAAGAAATCCATTGTTGAAAATTTTTTCGACTGCCTATCCCCACCCCTTATTTCTGATTATTCCGTATGTGTCATTATTGGAGATTTGCAGTACAGTTACAGAAGTATTGGTAATATCTTCCTATATTTCATTTCTGTGGTAGGTCAGTTGGTAGAGTGTTCGCTCTATTAGTGGGAGGTGGTGGGTTCAAATCTAGATCCAGTCTGACCCAAAACGTTTAGATGGTGACTGTTCTTTTGCCAAACACTTGGCATTGCAAAATGAATGCAGCTTTTCTTTCGGATGGGAACCTGGAATAAATGAGGTTCTGTGTCGCAGTTAGAATAAACAAGGTCTGTGTTACGGTAGGTTGAACCCTTCTGTGGAATGGCATTAAAAGTCCTTCAATTTCAACTTAATAGTTTTGTATGAACGGTAAATGCTGTCTGCACAATGCACAGGCAAATTTTGCACCTTAGTCTATAGCTGGTGACGTTTCCATATAAGCAAAATATTCTTGTCAGTTTATCAACTCAACTGATTTGTTATGTGAAATTTGTTAATAAGCATTGGTCTCTTTTATAAAAAATAAAGGGGGAAAAAACTAAAACTAAAAACCTTGTATCCTTCAAATTAACCATCTTGATCACATTTTGAGCGAAACAAATTGGCGTTTATTTAACCAATTGACCTTGGACACATTTTCTGAGTTTTGTGATTTAAATACCAATATATATATAAAATATTCTAGATTCAGTTTGGATGTTGTTTTATCTTTATTCTGCAATTTGCATTGAGTTTCATGTACAAACAATAGCAAAGACATTCAAAAAGGTTTGTTGACTTGTCTTGCAAGTAAATTGACCAGGCCAGTATGTGTCGTCAATATTGGTTATCAGATCTTTTCTATGTGTATCCTTGATTTCTTACCTGGTAATGGCTGGCATAATTGATCTTGTTCACGACCAGAAACAGGAAAAATATGTTTTGAGTGGGTGGTGTGAATTTAATCTGATATATTTTCAATAGACTCGAAATGTCATATTCTGTTTGAGCAACAATTACTTTTCTGGAATTTTCACAGGTTTTTTTAGCTCACCTGGCCAAAGGCCATGTGAGCTTATGGCATGGCGAGGCGTGCGTCCGTGCGTGCGTGCGTGCGTCCGTGCGTGCGTCAGTAAACTTTAATCTTCTCCTCCGAAACTACTGGGCCAACTGAAACCAAATTTGCCATGGAAGGTCCTTGACAGAGTCTAACTATAGTTTGTTCAAATCATGGCGATCGAATATCCAAGATGGCCGCTGTTACTAAAAATAGACAAAACATAAAAAAATCTTCTTCTGTTGAACCACTCATTGGAGGCAAAAACTGATGTGATATTTGGATTCTACATAGTCTTAACCTTTAAGTTTGTTCATTTCATGAAATTTGGTTAAAAAATAGGTTACGCGTTTTTGCGTTTAATTTTGCAAAAATCGTAAAATATTTTTAAATTGTTATAACTTGACTATATGACCAGATAATGACATGGGGTTTTCAGTTTTGACATATTCTTGTAATTACCTTCAAAATGGTGTCAAGGTCAATTATGAAGGTCATGACCTAATTTTTTACTTCTCTAATATTATTTATTATCTCGAAAACTATAAACTTTTTGTATAGGCATGTATATTGGAATATTGTTGGTATTGATGTAACGATCATTTTGATATATAGATTAAGGTCATTGGTTCAAAGGTCAAGGTCACAGATGCGAAAGAATACTGAAATGGTTCATTATCTTGAAAACTATGAACTTTTTGTATAGGCATGTATATTAGAATGTTGTAGGTATTGATACAACGGTCATTTTGATGTATAGAAAAAGGTCATGGGTCCAAAGGTCAAGGTCACAGTAGCAAAACAATACCAAAATCATTAATTATCTCGAAAACTTTAAACTTTTTGTATAGGCATGTATATTGGAATGTTGTTGGTTTTGATGTAACAATCATTTTGATATATAGATTAAGGTCATTAGTTTAAAGGTCAAGGTCACAGATGCGAAAGAATACTGAAATGGTTCATTATCTTGAAAACTATGAACTTTTTGTATAGGCATGTATATTGGAATATTGTTAGTATTGATGTAAAGATCATTTTGATATATAGATTAAGGTCATTGGTTCAAAGGTCACAGTCACAGATGCGAAAGAATACTGAAATGGTTTATTATCTTGAAAACTATGAACTTTTTGTATAGGCATGTATATTAGAATGTTGTAGGTATTGATACAACGATCATTTTAATGTATAGAAAAAGGTCATGGGTCAAAAGGTCAAGGTCACGGTTGCAAAACAATACCAAAATGGTTCATTATCTCGAAAACTATGAACTTTTTGTATAGGCATGTATATTAGAATATTGTTAGTATTGATGCAATTATCATTTTAATATATAGATTATGGTCATTGGTTCGAAGGTCAAGGTTACAGATGCGAGTAGCAAGTTTCATAAATATCTTAATATCCACATCAGAGTTATTGCTCCTTAAATGTAGTATTTATTGTGTTTTTGTGCTGTAAATGGCCCAGGTGAGCGGTACAGGCCCTATTGGGCCTCTTGTTCAAATTCTCCTTTAAATCTAATAACAAATCCACATATATAGCAATGATGAAATTTGATTAAATTATCCAGAGTCTTTTTGATGTTTTCCTCAACATTCAAGTGGATTGTAAAAACTACAATAATAGATCAGCATAATTTTTGTATTGTAGCAGGGACTTTTCTGGGTATCCACAGGGTCCGGTAAAAGGACCTATTCCCAATGCAAAAAACATACATTTTTCCCAATTCTGTAGTAAAAAATTCCCAATTAGCTATGTTTATCAACATTTTGAGAAGAAAAATTTCACAAGATCATCAACATCATATTCGGAGGATATCTCGTTCTGATAACGATTTCAATCTATATTAACCCACATTTTGCTGGACGATTTATATAGAGACAAAAAGAGACGGCGCTATTTTGCTGTGAACACCGATATAATTTGTCAATTACCAGTATTTTAGTGGTCTAGAATTTCTAATACGTTGTTGTGATTTTTCCCAAAATTACATTTTTGTTGAGCATTTTCCCAATTTCATCCCAAGGTCCTTTTCCCAAAAAGGTCAGAAAAATCCCTGTGTAGATAGGCGTACCAGTATTGTATGTACCTGTTTGATTCTATCTATAAGACCTGTATATAGCAACCATTCTTGCAGAGTGGTTAACATTACATATTTAATTATTCATGATTAAGGGTTGTGGTTAATTTTTTCATATTCCAGTCAGATATTTTGAAACGTCATTAAGAAGACATTTGATTCCACAGTTGTCAAATGGCTTGGGATAGGCAAGCAAGTTAGCAAAATTGTGATGTATGGATGAAGGTTTCAATTATGTTTTGTAATGGGGGGTCCATGACCTTTTGCCTTTATTTTTGGCAGGTCCCAGATCAAGTCCAATATCATTGTAGGGTTAATATGCAATTATGTTATTATGTAGCAGGGATTTATCAGGGTCTTTTGGGAAAAGGCCCTAAACTAAAAATTGGGAAAAAACTATCATCTTTTTGCTCATTTTGGGGGAAACTTCGACATTATCGCATTTTGCCGGTTTACTTTTGATCTCTATGTCAGAAGTCGGTTTACTTACGGTCTTGGAAGCCTTTGATGTAGAAGCGGTATTTTCATCTTGCTTTGCAGGTGTCATTTCTAGAATCTTTTTACTTGATTTTGCATCCTCCGTCTTGAGGCGCTTTGTGTAATACTTGATGTTATGTGATAGGTTTTTTTTTCAAAATTTGCTCTCGTTTTCAACACAATTTTCTAATTGGGAATTTTCTCAGATGATTTTGGGAAAAAATCTATGTTTTTTCCATTTGGAATAGGGCCGAATTTCGGCCCTAAATAGACCCTTGATAAATCCTTGTGTAGTAAAAATAGAATTATCCTGGTAAAAAATGGCAGTCAGAATTTTACAGTTTTAATATCAAGGTCCCAGTGTAAAAATCAAAAGGTCCTGGACCTCAGACCTGGGGAATTTCGAACCCCTGACCTGAGAGTCAGTGAAACCATTATAAGCCTACAGACTAGAGACACTAGCTTAATGCATAGACAGAATTGCAGGAAAAATGTATTGTTTGTTATGAGGTATACAGGTTAATCTTGCACTGGTCAACAATTGTACTACTGAAACAGAAAATAGCTAATTCATCATCAATTGTCTAAATTTGTTATCAAGCCTGGCATTTCCTGGTTAAAAAAAAAAATCAAATTATCATTACCAGTAAATATACATATATCATGAAATATTGACCGCACCTTTGGGTAGTTTAATTCCAATACACCTTTCATCACTTGGTGACTTGTGAAAACGGTCATGTGATTGGTAGACAACATTGTCATGGAGATATGGTAATTTCTGGATACCAGTATATTTCTGATCGCTGTAATAAACATTTGTCACACTGACCATTCCTTGGTTTTGATATTATTGTTTATGTATAGTGTTAGCAGTATATTTCAATATTGTAAAATGATATACTGGTACACATATATACATTGTACTTGTTTGAGGATAGGTTCTCTACCTGGTTACCATAGCAACTTCATTATAAAAAGAAGTAGACTGATTTATATCGGTTGCAATGAAAAGCAAGTGTCTGTATTTGTAGAGAAACATTGTGTAAAACAAATTACATTTCTCATTTTACAAACCAAAAATAAATCTAAAATTGTTTGTAGGTGTATTATTGTCATAAAACATGTACTCGTATTAACTTCTAAATAAATTTCGTTTTCAGAAGTTTTAGCCATTCATTTTAATGAAATTATAATTTTGGTCAAAGTTTTTACAAGAAATGCAAATGATACATTGTATAATAATTAATTCTTCTCCTGTGAAATCACTGGGTGGTTTTGAAACCAAATTTGTTATGATACCTAGGTGGGTTAGATTAATTAATTTTGTGAAAATAGAAAGTAGAAGAACAAAACAGGTTATGGCCTGACATGCATCCATGATGGGGGGGGGGGGGGGTTGTATCCTTTGAGTTTACTTGCAGTATTTCTAGTTTGAATATCATATGGCAGAATTGGGGCAAAACAATTGTGCACACCACAAGAAAATCATCAACTCCCATACCAAATCTGGGTACCGGAAATCATCGAGCAGTCTGGTGGAGACTTAAAAAGTTTCCCTGGTGTCTGAATTTCTGTGAATTTATTGATAAACATTAAAATGACAATGTTGGCCGATCATTAATATATTACAATGAGAAGATTGACATTTTAGATTTTGTTTTTCGTTTTCTTTTATATCTTAATTTATTATTATACATGGTTTATGATCCTTTATTACGGTGACATTAGCTTGTATATGTGTATATATGTGAGCAGTATTTTCTGCAGCCAGTAATTCCTCTATCCAACCAGAAGCCACAACAAAGGACATCTTGTCAAATCAATGTGTTATTGAATTGTATTGTGTTCCCTCTCAATGCTTTCTTTTGAAATTCAATAAAAATTCCTGATAAAATGCCTGTGGATCAATCCTCAGAAATTTACATTTCATGTTGGGACAAAAGCCCTTGGGAGTTTCACCAGCTTTAGGATCTTGTGTGTTCTTTTGCCTCAATGGGTATCTTTGCATAATTCATGAGTTTGTTTTAGGTGAACATAAAAGAAATATTCCTACACAGGTAAAGCTTGTTCTACTTCTACAAGACAGAATCTTTGCTGAACATTAAAAGGTGTTGTTGTTGCTGCAGCAGCTATTTTCTCTACCAGCTAGCTAGCTAGCTATATAATAAATATCATTGATTTTTATCAAGCTTTTACTTCATATATGACTATGATCAAACCTGAATAATTTACCATTTTCTTTACAATTTCAAAGACACACAGCTATGATTTTGATATATGTGTGTAATACAGTAATCATTTTCACTGATTATTATTATATAAGCTGTTATTAATGTTAAAAATCTCCCAGATACAATTTTTAGAATTAATACTTCTATCATTACATAGAAATTTAGACAAGTAAAAGATGAAAATGCATTGTCTTGTGTCTGCAAAATTTTTGCCAATTTTGTTATGGCCTTGTTTGTCTTAAATCTGAAGTGTAATTACAATAGGTTTGTTTAAACACAACTAAAATACTTTCAGATTGATTTCTCTCATTTCTGGTAAATTGGTGCAATACTTTGAAATGAATTGTCCTGATTTATGTGCCGTTGAGTTATGTTTTAGTCTGAGTTCCATTAGCATTTTGAATTTACAGTGAGAATGGCTTGGTTTCTACAAATTTAAAATCATTAGTAGGCAGATTTTCAAATTTGTGAAAATATAGCTTTTTAAAGTATTTTTTTGCACATTTGGCTACAATGAATGAAAACATAAGGTGTGGAATTATGAAAATTGAATATTTATAACATATCGAAGTCCACTGACCAAACATTTGACAGACAACAGTGTCTAACATAGAGGTACTTGTTAAATTGTTTACGAAATATTAAATGTCTGATATATCTTATTTTAAATGAAGTTTTTGATTTTTTTTATCCCACGGTTGAAGAGTACACATGAATTGTTTTAGATTATGAATTTATGATGAATAATAAAGATATTAAGATGAATCGTGTATCAGCATGTCATAGTGTTATTTATGGGTACATGTTGATTTTGTGTTGCAAGTGCTTGTTTTATTCTGTACTCTAAGTCTATAAACCATTGTCATCTTTGTTGTGTTAATTTTGACATAATGTATCTCACTCTCCTGTCATATTGATTATCATTGTATGTTCCGGTTTACTCTCTAAACTGTTCGATCAAAGATATATGTATCCCAGTATTGTTTAGAAGTGAAGCCAATAACGCTGACAAAAGATACCCCATTATGTTGTGTGGATCTACCAGTATTTGTACAACTATGAACAAAACATGTGTCAATAAAAGGAAAGTAGCTGTGTTATGGATTACCAATACCCTACAATTAAAATTGGAAACTTTTGAACAATAACTTCATTGTTCTGTATTTGGTTTTCTCCCATTCTCCTATTGATCTGCTTATTTTTCACACAATCTAGCCAATTTGGCCAGTTCCATGTTAGGAACCTGTAAATTTTAATAAAGGTCTATGGGTAATAACAACTTTTTTTCCCCAAAAGTTAATTTCCTGAAAAGGTATTTCCCTGTGCCAGATTTGGGATACTTTTGTAAAATTATGAATTTGTTAATAAAGACATTTTGAAGTTTTTATCCATATGTTTTAATAATATCCATGTTGTAGTTTTTCTACTTTGTTTGCTAAATGGTTAAAATTTAATTAAATGACAACAGAATCGGATCAATATGAATATTTATTGAGTAATGAAAACAGTTTCATCCGTCTGTAAATTCTTATTGGTTTTCTAATAATGAGCTAAATCAAGTACCGGTAATATGAATAATTAAGTCAACACAAATGGTCAGAGTTGACAAGAAGAACATATGGTGGGTGACCAGGGCTCGTAAATGTTAAGGTTATTTCTGGCTTAATTTTAAACAATATATCAAAATATTAAAAAGCCTCTGAAATGTGAGCAGTGTTGAGTAACTAAGTATTGAAAAACTTTCATTTTCTATAATTAAAAAATATTTGCTAGGATTTCAATTTTAAAATTGCTTACCAGTATGCCAAGTATTGTTATAACTCGTAAATAAGTTTACAAGGATGCTAAAATCTCTACCATTTAGGTTTAGAAAATCAAAATGTTTCCAGCAAAGAAAATTGTAATATTATCAAGAAATAGCAGTATAAATCTTGTTTTGATTTGCTATGTTATTTTTATTTTACTTCTTAAGTGTGTCTGAAATTTCAACATAGTGCATGACACTTGGTTATTATTATGGTATATATGAATATATGTATGTTATAGATTTTTCATTTATGTGTAGTTGGCATATCATCAATAATTAATATAGTTCTCATTACATATGCATATTGAATTTGCTCAAGGGTTACACATTTATGTTGTTTTCATTATGATGCATTACCATAGTTATTTCCCATTTATAGATTTTATCTACTATAATTGCTTCAGTCAGATGGTTTCCTTTGATGTTTCTCCTTCTTTGTCTGTCCAGTCATCTCTAAAAACTCTCCTCGGTCTAGTTTTGTAAATGGACCAGGTTATCAATCTGTTTTCTTCTCCCAAGTTTTGCCTATTCATTTATGCTGTATGGAAGTCCACTGTATCAGTTAAACTCTAAATTTTCCAACTTATGTAAGTCTGTCTTAACTTGAGTCTCTAGGTCCATCAGACCAATGCTTTTCCTGGTTTCATTGTCATGTTGCAACTTAAACCAAGATTGGAAACAAGCCTTTATTACAAATTCTGTGAGTCCATATTCTCATATCTTTTGAACTATGGATGCACCATTTTGTCTTGCAGGTGCTAAAAGTTCAACTCATGAATCTGACTTGAGTTTAAAGCAACAGAAATCTATTTGTAAATTTTTCATTTGCCACCATTATCATTGTTAAGATTGGAGGAGATTCAGAAACCAGAATTTCATTACCAGACAGTTGATGATGGTTTAAGTCTGATGTATAGAAACTTAATAAAGCAAAAGTAATGTGATGTTAAACTAGGACTTAAAAGAGAAAATTTAGACTTGTAAGAATGTGTTGTGCACTATAATTAGACCTTCAGGCAAATATATAAACAATACCGGTAAGTGGTTTTTGGGCAATCCAAAGTAGGTATCGGAATGCCAGGTGTGTTTGTATTTCACAACTATGATATCGTGATAAGTGACATGTTCGTTTAGTTTTAAAATCAAACCGGTGTAAAATCAAGTGTTAATATGGAAAAAGTGTGATTTCTGTTATTTATGTGATTTTGTTTTATTTATTTACAGTCTTAAAAAGACCAAGACACAGAAAACAATCTACTAAATTCCAATTTTACTACATTTTTGTTAGGACATAAAAGATAAAAGATAGCCATGGAGGATGATGGTAAGTGTTTGTTTACACATTTATCTTACGTATA
The DNA here is from genome assembly GCA_021292105.1 of Anadara kagoshimensis. Lineage (NCBI taxonomy): Eukaryota > Metazoa > Mollusca > Bivalvia > Arcoida > Arcidae > Anadara > Anadara kagoshimensis. Next base: position 56,618,177 of record CM037871.1, on the reverse strand, counting down.
TGTCATAGCAGTATCTGTCACTCCAAGTATAGTGAAACATGTGAAAACTGAAACTTTATATATAAACCTATATTCTACATATTTCTCTACACATTTCAGAGCTCACACTGTCAGTCACAAATGGTGCAATTTGGGACACTGTAAATTGTGACAAAAAACAAAAAAACAAAAAAACAAAAACAAGAAACATTTTAATTAGAAAAAATATCCTTGAAGACTCAAAATTTCTACTTTTGTTTTTAATTAGCGACAAAAATTTCGAGCCATGTACATGTTAACTACAGTAGTGTAAAACCAATGCATGTTTAATCTGCACAAAATCTTAGGAAGATGGTCAGTTTTAGCATGTTCCACTGTATATTGTATGGCTTTTGTAAGTGTAGTGTCTTACAGAGCATTGTACAGAAAATGTTGCCATTTTGGTCCGGGTCTATTACAATTACAGTATTACTGCTCCCTTGATAACTTTGGCGCCTTATTTATGGCTACAATATTTGCTGTAATGCTTGTTCAGTGTTTTTCTTTAGACTTGCTCTGTTTATGTGATTGTCTGATTTTCTCATGTGATTGTCTGATTTTCTCCCAAATTAACCAAATTACTGCTGTAGAAAGTGTAGAAATTGAATTGCAAACAATAAAAAAAAAATTAGAATGGTGCTGGACGATTTAAATGCAATCGTCACTGTTATAAAATTATGATGGCTAATGTTGCCTATTGTATACTACTAAAATATTGTATTATATGTGAATGTCCCATTTCAACATTGAAATTAAGATATTTGACATGCAATCATTAACCTTTTGTAATATGTTGACATCCAGCCATAAATGGCTTATGAGACACCTAAAAGATTAATTAAATGCATTTTTAAAACAGATTTACAGAAGTTTTGTTAAGACTTTTAACAACAATAAAAGATTACACATCATTCAGTGTAAAACACTACGGTCTACCTAAAATGTGTGAAGACATGGTCGTTCATTATAAAATTCATGGTTGTTACGATATAACCAATTATGTTGAGAAATAAAAGCTTACCTATATGTTGGATATAAAAACAAGCCTGATGATAAGGAATAATATTATTTGTGTTAAGTTAATTAAGTATAATGAGACCAGTCTGAATGTCTTTGTGTATAAATGACAAAAATTGTGCAATTATTGGGACTCTGGTAATCAATATATACCTGACCAGGTGTGTAGTGTTTGTAAGACAGGTAAAAATGAACATCTGCTATATATATTATATATATGTATAATGGTAGAGAATTAATCTTGTCATATAGAGATCTCTGATATAATCCTCCTCCTCCTCCTGTTTTGTTTTTATCACTATGTCTGCTGGTAATATGTTCAATACGGACCTGTCCAAGTTTAACACAATGCTTTTAGTGTCGAATCGGAACCTCAATCTAGTCCCCTGGGCTAATGATACTCTAATCTTGCTAGCTTTTACATATCTTTTGACAATATTTTGGCCACTAGCAGATAGCTATCCATATCTTGGCCACTCTACAGCAGAGATTCATCTCATTTCTGTTAACTTAGTGTTAAAACTTTCAACAGGTCTGTACTGTGTATAACATAAATATGCAATATGATCCACATATTGGTCAAGGATACAACTATGTTATGGAATTATTCTGATTTATTAAATGTCAAAGTTTTAGAAATACACAGTAGCATGTCATTACACAGAACACAAATCCCTTATACTTGTATTTGGTTTATTGAAGTGAATTAAGTTTTTAAATTTTTTGTAAATCATGGTTTATAAAAGAACTACGTTGTAAATGTTTGAAAGAATTTTATTTGTATCCCCACTAAAGTTATAATTTTGATTAAAAAGTCTAAAAATATCAGATATAAAAATTATTATTTTGCATAGAATTGCATTTAATCCTGGGGGTTTATAAAAAGGAAATCTTACCACATAATGATTCATATACTTTTTCTAGGTTTCCACAAATTTGTAATTATTAATAGCCAAATTTCCAAAATTTGTGAAAATATAGTCCTTTTTAAAGTAATTTTCCACAAATTTGCTAAAATAGGTTACTTTTTCAAAGAATTCCTCAGAAATTAGTAGCCAATGGCGATTTTGGCTACCAGGAATGGAAACATAGCTTTTTTAATTCTTCATAAATAATGCATTTTAATAATAATGAATAAATTGAAATAAAGATACAGAAATTACTTTCAATTTCTTGCAGAGACTTAGGAAATTGATTGTTATGTGACATTGTCTGTTAGGTTAATAGGTACAACACAAAGTTCCATCATCAGATACAGGGAATTGTTCTGTTTTTATGACAGATATGGGTATATAGAAACATTATTATTCATTACCTTGAAAGGTGTTAATGTGTCAATGATTTTAATTAAAATGACCATTGGGCATTTGTTATTTTTAATGTGAATTAGAAACTGTCGGTGTATTTCTACTCTGTATGATCAAAAATTGATTTGTATTAACTTGAATGTGTTAGAGATATTGATAATAATGTATAATGGCAGGGCTGAATCACTTAGGTGCTGCTGCTATGGCTGGATTAAATGCTACCTCAGCAGCAATATGGCCTACTTGTGTTGGCAGAATCTCATTGGCTGTTGCTAGGTAACATGTCAACAAAGCAGTTAAGAAACAGATTCACATTGATCAGGTTGTAATAGGTATAGGTATATACCTGAACGTTGTGTCATATGCTAGTTAGATGTCAGTGGAGTGTGGGCGTAGCAAGAACTGTAAGGCTCTAAGTATTTTTTATGGAGGTCTGATGTTTTATGATGTATTTTGAGATGACAAGTAATCTGAAATGTCATGTAGAATTTAGACAAGAAATATTGCTGCAAATTTGCTGCTTCGTTAAGTGTGAGGTTTCTTCTACCTGTACAGGTGAGTTTGATAATAGAAGCAAATCATTTTGATAGTTTTGATCTTTTTGATATGTCTTATGCAGAGGTTCATTATGTTTTGCAAAAAAAATAGAACTGTCAACAGTTAGATGCTTTGATGTATTATTTTAATATTTTCTTGATATTTTTTTTTCAAATGAATTTCAAAAAAAAAAAAATCTCAAAAAACATTGAATTATAATTTATATCTTCCAAACTCATTTCAGTGTTGCAAAATACAAAATTATGAAAGTCAATTTTCTATGCTTTTAAAACATTTATTATTTAAAACTCAATACATGCATTATGAATAAATTATTTTGTGACAAGTTAAACATTACAACAATTTGCTTCTTTCTTTCATCTGTCTTGTTTATTGATTTGAAAGTTTAAAATTGTCAATCCATAATATTTTCAAAGCATTTGTTTGACTATGAATAGGTTTTATTTGAAGAACAAACTAGTCCTGGCTTGTTTAATTTTGTTGAACATTGTTTCTGCCTGTTTCTGTCTGTCATAAAATATTGAAAATTATGATGATTTTGTTTGTGTTTGTACTGTGTTACTTTCTATACCTTTTATTACTCGAACCAATCAATCATGATATTGAATTAATAGTTTTTCTCTTGTCCCTATAAAGGTTGATTGAAGAGGGTTTTATGGTTCAGTCAAAAATATTTCATTTATATTTAGATGTCACCACCTGTAGGCGAAGTGGCAGTTCATAAAAAATATTCAAAATGTACAGGTAAATGTATAGCGCCTGCTCCAATGTGAAATGTTTCCTTTTGAGAATCTGTAAATTCATGAAGCAATTTAGCTTATGGTAAGCTCTTTCTCTCTGATAGTTTCATTAGTTGGAAATGGTTGCACTGATTTGGTTATGTAAGTTGGAAAAAAAACTTCCAAAACAGGTTTGAGTGGGGATAACCAATAAGTGGCCATTACAGCCTTGTTTATGTACAAATTTTGTTAGAATTTTAAACAGAAAATATAACTCTGGGCATTAAACATATGTTACAGGTTTTTCAGTTTATTTTTTAGTTTGCGTAATATTTATGCAATATGCAAATAAGGTGTAAAGGTGTATTTATAGTTTCATTATTAACTCTTTTGTGAGGTTTGATCTATTAAATGGCCCAACCACTCTACTTATTTTACAAATAGTAGCAATAAAATGTATTCACTTTGTATGGAATTGATTAATGTACACCATTGTGGGGTGATAGCTTTCTCTGAACACCTTGTTTGTTTGTTTGTTTGTACATTTATTTGACATTTACCCTTGCATTTTCATTACTGTGTACTTAGGCATGCAACCTTTCTTTAGAAAATGTGACAAAAATTTTCCAAAAACATGGGGGGGGGGGGGGGGGGGGGGGGGGGGGGGGGGGGGGGGGGGGTGGTCACAATACATCACTGTGTGATTTATTAATTATTGATATGTATTTATGATACAAGGTATTTGTTTTCCCCTCCTGAAAAATGCACGAAAATGTCATACAAAATTGATAACATTTGCAAGTACTCAAATATAAGGAAAATATAGTTAATAATTAAAATTTTAGTTTTATTGTTAATAAACAAATCTGTTTTTATGGCCTTGGTAGTTTCAAATTATTGATTGTTAATCAGAGCTTGTTAAAATATAAACTAGTCGAAGTGGTAATGCCTTTAAACTTTGAGAAGAAACATTGTAAATCTTAAAGTCTTAACTTCACTTTAGGATAGGGTTCTGTGTAAGAATGCTATGTTTCCATTCCTGGTAGCCAGAATCGCCATTGGCTACTAATTTCTGAGGAATTCTTTCAAAAAGTAACCTATTTTAGCAAATTTGTGGAAAAATACTTTAAAAAGGACTATATTTTCACAAATTTTGGAAATTTGGCTACTAATTATTTTAAATTAATGGAAACCTAGAGAATGGCATAAAAAATTAATGTGACCCAACATGAAATATTTATGCCTTGGTGTACATGTATATAGGTTTTTGTGGGTGTTTACTTATTCTAGGGATTTTACTGAAGAGAAAGACTTGGTAAGTTTGATTTCAGCACATATTTATCCAGTTTTAGATTTATGTATGTCATTTCTGTATAGATTTATGAAATGTTCATTTTGCACATAAATTTGGTGTTGGAAATAACAGTCTATCCAGCAGAGACTTGCAACTTTTTGGAAAGAACTAATATATAGCCAATTAAACAAACCAGAACCTCACTGTCTACAGTTAAAAGATAGTAGATTTTTACATTAAGAATTTTTTCTTTGCTATTTTAGGTAGCATGAAAAGACCTCTTGATGACCAATATGATGATGGAGATGACTACAGTCAGCCAAAGAGAAGACGAGGTGGAGATTATGGAGGAAAAATTGATTTAAGATTTCTCTTAGCTAGCAAGGTGATTTATATCTATAACAATACTGTACACAGTTTGATTTAATATTGAATTCTTTTGCGGAACTTGATTTTTCAAATTTCCTGATAGTCCTGTTTTCCCATCACTTTGGGTTTTCCTCTTGTTATGAGAGATACAATCTTGCAAGTTAAGAATAGACAATAAAAACTAATTGGTCATTAAGTCTTAATTATTTTTTTGAAAGAATAGTTTTTGTAATAAATGAGACAAAAGTTGTTAAGTTTAAGAAAAATATCTGTAAAAATGACTAGAACTAGTGTATCATTAACTGGGACATGTTCTAATTAAAACTGGTGTTGCAACATCGGATTAAAATCATAATGATCAATTGGAATCAATTTGTGATTTTACTTCTTATGGTCTTTTGAGAATTTTGCATGTTCTGTAAGTGAACCGGTAAATTTAACTTGTTTAACGGTGAAACATGGATTATGTAAAAGAAACTTAACCTTTCCTGATGCTTGATTTTGAGAAAACACAATTGATAATTGTGATTAAGAGGCTTTAACATCCCGCTAATTAATTCTTATTATCACTTCACCTCTAAAATGTGTAGGTATGTATATGGTTTATAACTTGTTAATATGTAAAGTAGAATTGTCAAAACCATGGGTTTTACATATTACATATTATCTATGTTTCCATTCCTGGTAGCCAAAATCGCCATTGGCTACTAATTTCTAAGGAATTCTTTCAAAAAGTAACCTATTTTAACAAATTTGTGGAAAAATACTTTTAAAAAGGACTATATTTTCACAAATTTTGGAAATTTGGCTACTAATTATTTTAAATTTATGGAAACCTAGATTATGATATCATAAAGTCATTATCGTCATCCGTTGTTGATGTAATCATTGCATCATATCACAGACACTAGAGAGTGGAATTTTGCATGAAGATTGAAGAATAAATGAATTTTCCATGATTTGAGATTTTGGCAGATTTCCAATTGATTTTGTGTTAAAGCAGCTCGTAAGACCTTGCTATAAATTATTATATTGTAGTTGTCAAGGTTTTTAAGTGCCACATATACGAGCTAATTCCAAAGTTTAAAAAAGGCCAAACTATTTTATTGCTTCAAATTATACCTTTATACGATTTATTAATATTTTCACTGCTTAATGCAGCTGAACAACCTGCTTATTTTGGTGATTTTTTTTAATTGTTTCAGAATGCCGGAGCTATTATTGGTAAAGGTGGAAGTAACATAAAAAGACTGAGACAAGATGTAAGTATAAAACTGAAGATGACAAACCTTTAGTAACTAAAAAATATATACCAAAATAAAAACAAAACAAAAAAGTTCATTCAAAAAAAAAAAAAAAAAAAAAAAAATTTCTTCCAAAATGCTCGGTTTATACAAGCTATTTCTTGAAATTCAAACATTTATGTTTTTGACTCCAAAATGATCTTTTTCCTTCCAATGCCTGAAAAGGACCACAAAAATTAGAACTGGAATATATCCTTTGCCATGGTCCTGGTCAATATTTGGGTTAAATCTACCCAATATCTTGATCATTTGATGATGATAACCTTTGAACCCGGTCTGGTCTGTACCAGGGGGACTATTGGCACATGTAAAACAAAGAAAGCAGAGAATTAGATTTGTCATTTTATATTGATGATCATTTCTGTATTTTATATTGCTATTCCATGTTTTGTACATATGATATAATATGTTGATCTTCTCTTCTATATGCCTTTAATGGATTTTGTTGAAGAGCAATTTGATCTTTAAAACAGGATTTATAGATATTGTATCGTTTAGCTGGTACAGTTGTAGGAATCCATTGACACAGTTCCTAAACATCATTAAAGTTTGAATGAGTACAGAGACTGACTTAAGTTTGAACAATTACAGGAATGAAAATGGACTTGTCAAGAAATTCTTTCAACTTAAACAGCTGATTTATACAATGTTGATAGTCACACTTGAGATCAAAATGCTCTAATTGATCTGATAAAGTCTCAGTTTTATATTCATGCATATAATTTAGATTAGATTTCAAGTTCATGTTTTAAAGATATCTTTATCCTATTGTCATGGTTACTTGATATTCAGTAAAGTTAAAATGTACCTGTACATTCATGTTAAATGAAGATTTTGATAACTGTTTTCAACGTTAAATGCTTAATGATTTTGTAATTATCAAATCCATTTTACATTTAATGAAGAGAAAAAGTAAAGTAAACTTAATTTATTTGTGGATTATGTGTTTTCTAATGTTGTATAATGTTTACATGCCCAGTTATGCATAATTCTAAAGAAGTTGTACCAATTTTTTTCCATTTCTCCATATCTGGCCTTGCCCTACTCCTCGCCCTACCCTGAATCTCTACGTACAATGGCCTTGCCCTGACCCATGGGATGTCTCGACCCGAATGATCCATAATCTACAACGTTGCAGTACAAAGCAAGTGTCACAGTTCCCGATAGCACCAGTCCTGAACGGTATGAACCAGAATTATATTTTATCTCATTTTCTTCATTTCACCCTAGCCATGGGGTGGGGTTTGCAAAACTACTACAGTCAGGACCCTTTGCTCCCTTTTGTATTTATACTGCATTGTGTGAGGTGTAACATATAAGATGGTCCAAAGACCCACAAAAGAAAGGTAACCCATCTTGATTTCTGGCTCCAGACTTTTCATGACCCAAAATTATGATGGTCTTTTTACCCATCACCTATGAGAAGAAATTCTCAAAAATTTGGCTTTTCAAAAACAAACAAAAAACACCAAAATTTAAAAAAAAATATTTTGACTGTCCTCCTCACACTAGAATGTAGTAAAGGGTCGGTGTGTTATAGCAAGCACTAATACATAATCTCATAATTTATCACTGCTTATACTTCTTCATCATTGTCAAAGTAGTCTTTATAATTGATATCTTTCATACATACATAATTTAAAAATAAAGAGATCTTTCTTATTTCTTGTAGTTTGTTTGATTTATAAATATATAAATGATGAGAATTTAGTAGTTTTACATCACATCATTGTTCAAAGTTTTATTAAGTATCTTTGTAAAAAACATTAATTTGAAGTATCAGTTTATTATTGTGATAATAGTAGTAAACTTCCACTGGTTTGGTAGATCTTCTTGTTTCTTCTATAGCTACTAATGACAAATTTAACTTGATAATAATGATTTTAAAGTTTTGCTTTGGATGGATTCTAATACTTTTAACTTTCTAAACAAAAAAATTTGTAATAAATTTGTAACATAGAAATATTGATTTATTTAAACTATAATATTGGTAATATCTATTTTGAACAGTGTTTTGACAATCGGAGCAGATTTGGGTACAGCATTAGACTGTTTATTGGACATTATTCCAAAACTTGAAGATGTGAGTACTACAGTCTTTCCAACATATTATCTTCACTTGACTTGCAAATGACCTAATTATGACTATTAAATCAATTTCCAATATATTAACACTCTTGTAATGTAAATGACTATAAATATTGAATCAATTTAGAAAACATTCTAATTTAGTTCTTACTGAAAATGTCCTTGTGTTTATGCTGATTGGTGAAGTGATATAAAGTTTTTGACATGTTTTCATTTACATTTAATACATAAAATAGCACATAATTACACATGTATACTTGGGGCATTAGATTTTGAAATCTGTAAGCCATTACTAGCAAGAAACATGCTGTAGGTTCAAGAATTAAGCATTCTTGGGATAACCAAAATCTTATGGTAATTAAGTAAAAGAATCGTCAATGGTAAAATAAGACCTAAAATATGTTGCTCAGGATAAAATTAGTAAATGTTCACCTTTTCACAAACCATATAACTGGAACATACTCTTTCTGATATGTTGTATAATTTGATTGTTGTTTACATTGCAGTATAAAAATTTCAAAGATGACGATTTTGACTGTGAAATGCGTTTGTTGGTTCACCAGAGTCAAGCTGGATGCATCATTGGACGTGCTGGTTTTAAAATCAAAGAATTGAGAGAGGTAATTGATAAAATGATTTTGTACTGAATTTGGTTCAAAGAACTGTTTGTTATTAGTCTGCAACTGATTCAGATTCTGCATGAATCAGGATGAGAGACTTATTCTGAAATGTAGGTTTTCAATAATTCTTTTATAAAATAGACGAGAAATATTACAAGAATGGATAAAAGAAATATTACAAAAATGGCTAAATAAAATATTATTTTGGAAGTATCTACATTATAAGCAAGTTTGTCTGATGCCCATTTATATTTGGGAGTATTGTATTTGGTTATCTCTAACATTGTGTATTGCTTCTTGTCTTTATAAACAACAATGTTTGGTTGTGGCATTTTCTTAACAGCATGGACTAGTGGCTGCTACCAAGATGATGATGTTATTTAGCATTAACTTTATATTTAATTGCAATATTAATTCAAATTGAAATTGAATTTTGTAGAAAACTGGAGCTCAGATCAAAGTTTATTCACAATGTTGTCCAGAATCCACAGAAAGAGTTGTAGCCATTGGTGGAAAACCAAGAACAGTTGTAGAATGTATAGAAACAATCCATGAACTCCTTAAAACAGTAAGTATATATATATATCATCTTACAGAAGTTATCTATATGCAATTCATATTATTTTATGCATTTATTACATAGCAGTTCATGTTCTGGATTTTTCCATATAAATATACAGTCAAACCTGTCTAAAGGCCACCAAAGGGAACCAGTAAAAGTACAGTCAAACCTGTCTCTAAAGGCCACCAAAGGGAACCAGTAAAAGTGGCCATCATGGGCAGGTGGTCTTTATATACAGGTTCAAATAATATGAATAAAGAACAATTGAGATACAATTCTACTGGCCTTTATAAGCAGGTGGTTCTTATAAAAAGGTGGACTTTATGACAGGTTAGACTGTAAATACGTGGGGAAATTTAAGTATTTGTTTTTCAAGGTAAAAACACTTTTAGTTGCAATAATCTCGGCTTTACCAGATATTTCCAAGAAATTTTGTGAAGAATTCAGTCTAATGATGTGAGGAATATATAGATGTTGGTGTATATACAAATTTGAAAAAGGTCACCATGTGAAAATAAAACTTGAAAATTGTTACATTTAACACTTGGCAAAAAACCTGCTTGAGATTAAAAGCTACTGACTGTTCTATTTGTGCTTGTGTTTATAATTTATATTGTTTTGTAGGCACCACCAAAAGGACCAAATCAACCTTATGATCCACTTTACTGGGATGAATATATGGTAGCTGATTATGGAGGTTATACTGTAGCTGAAGGTGGCAGAGGAAAGGGTGGACCAAGAGGAGCACCTCCACCGCCCAGAGGAATGGGAATGAGAGGAAGGTTTGTCAAATTAAAAAGTTACCTAGCAACTATATAACAATCATTGTCTTATAATACCTTTTGTGTTCTACATGTATAATACTATATAACACTACCAGTCCAGTTCAGTAATCCATTCAGTCCAATCCTATTTAATTGTCTATTCTGTACACTGGTTTTGCCATTCTAAGAACTTGCTAAATTTTGATTATTTTTCAACTTTTCATTACCTGCGAATAGCTGTTAAAATGCTGATGCAACTGTAAACAATAATTATTTGGTTGATTACCTTTGACTTGGTTTGGTAACTATATATATATATATATATATATATATATATATATATATATATATATATATATATATATATCTGCATTAGTTTTATTGTGCTTATCTATCAAATAAAAAAAATCAGAATATCTATATTGAAATTTACAGAATTTGACCAATATTTTGATGTTAATTGCAACATATAAATGAATCTTGTTGTTTTGTCATTGTTTTAACTTGACCTATTTATTATTTTTCAGAGGAGACATGATGGGTGGTGGTATGAGAGGTGGACGTGGTATGGGCGGTCGTGGAATGGGAGGCCGCGGGGGAGGAATGGGCGGACGTGGTGGATTTGGAGGACGCAGCGGCGGAGGAATGATGGGAGGTGGCGGTATGGGTGGTGGCATGGGAGGAGGAATGGGAAATAGAAGTGGTGGTAACAGAATGGGGTATGTATAACTGGTAACAATTGGTGATTTCAAAACGAGAATATGTACATTGGTAAATAATAATATCGGATCAATGGAAAACGATATTACAATGCCTTGCAGAAAAAACATGTTTATTGCCAGTTAAATATTTGCTTTGACCTTGTATAGTATCGAAATCCATGCTTGAAAGAAAAACATACAGAAAAAATTGTTACTTTATCTAGAAACAATACTTCAGTTTTTAAAAACTAAGAATTTTTTCAAATTTTTTAAAAACGGCATGTGCTGTTAAACTATGCTGTCATCATATGATATATTTTACGGAGGAACTTTTATAATTGATCTGAAGCAATACTGAGACAAACAAGATTTAAATACTCAGAATTATTTGCAGTATTTTATTGCAATCATATAATAGTTATAAGAACAGTTATATTACATTTTTCTTTGAGCATCCCATGAATTGATGTATTTGCATACACATTGTTAAAAACTTATTATTTGTTTCAGAAGAGGAGGAATGGGAGGCGGCATGGGCGGAGGAATGGGCGGCGGCATGGGAGGAGGAATGGGCGGCGGCATGGGAGGTGGAATGGGTGGCGGCATGGGCGGTGGCATGGGAGGTAACCAAGGAGTGCAAGACTATGAAGACCAATATAACTATGAACGCCAAGGCTATTATTGAATGCCCAAAACCATTTAAATACATTTCTATGTTTTGTAAAGTTTTTTTTTTTTTTACTTTGTGATACGTCTAAGTTTTTATGTGGATCTGAGATCAAATGTAGAGGAATATAAATTAGTGAAGGACCTGTCGTGATACGTGTTTTTCATTACTCATCATGTCGCTGGACATTTTTGTGTGCCAATTATTTATCTCATCGGGATTATAATTTTGGGCAGATTTTTGTGTTTTTAGAAGATTTTTATTATTATAAAATGTGGTTGCCATCGCCGTATGTTTTTATGGTCAAGATCTGAATTTATCAGAAAGTGACTTTTGCTTTTATTAGTAACTTTGATGTTGTTAGAGGCCGAATGTCTTTACAGTACAGAGACTATTAACTATTAACATAAATCATTGCATCCCATTATCAATTGGATGGCGACATCTTTTATCATACATAGAAATCATGTTTATGTCCATTTATTTATAACAATGTTTTACGTTATGTCCATTAGGTTATTTAATACTAAAATCCTTTATTAAGAAGGAAGTTTATTGAATAAATTAAACATCACACTCATTTGTTCCAGTGTTTGTTTCCTAAATGCATTGTTGTGGTACAACTGAAACAGTAAATTTAAAGCATTGAAATAAAGGCCAAATGTTTTGAGTGCTTTATGGGGCTGGTTTTCTGGTCTTTTAATAACAGTCTCACAATCCCTTTTCATTACAGCAAATATCCAGCACCTCAATCAATCAGCTCTAACCCAGTTTTGATTGTAGGTTAGTTGTCCGCACTTAACAATCTATGGTCTTTTCACAAAGTAATACTGGCATAGTAAATCCTTCAGTTCAGATAACTTAAGGATTTGTGCCTTTATACTTGACAAGCTAAGAGCATCATAGTCAAGTGAAATGTTCTTACTTAAATGATGTTTTATTACGTATATCATCCATCCAGTTATATAAACCACAGCACATTGTTGTTTATGATTGTGACTTTTACAGTTATCTGGAAATAGTGTAATTTAATGTAGGACATTTTATGTGATATGCAATTTCATATTATGGTGTTCAGAATTGGTTAAGTATAACTGCCCTTTTAAAAGAATATCCCCTTGGTATCTGTTGTTGCAACACAAATAAATTTGTTTTATTTAGAAAAAAATTACCTGTTTAATATATCCTGACCTTAAGACTTGGATATCCCCTTTACGACTGCCTTAAAAAAATCATGCCAGATATGTCCGTTGTAATACTTGGGATATCCCCTTTATATAACTGACTGCCTTAAAAAATCATGCCAGATATGTCTGTTGTAATACTTGGGATATCCCCTTTATATAACTGACTGCCTTAAAAATCATGCCAGATATGTAGTATTTCTTATTCCCACTATATACTCAATTCATCAATTAAATATAAATAAATCTTTTTGTAAATGTGATATTTGTTGAGGTAATTTTTAGCAAATAGTGGCTTATGTCACATTGGAAGATGGGGTATGGAGGCCTAAGAAGCAGTTTGCCAAGCATTTACAGCAACCATCTAGAATTAGAAATTGATGTCTGATGCCAATATTGCTTGAATTTCTTAGATAATGCAGTATGTTGAAATGTAATTGTCACATTGAGTTTTTTGGCTTTTGTCTAAAAATAGGAAGAGGAACTTCTAAATAACACTTATTTCATAATATGATTTTCTAATCTTTAAAATATCTCAACAAAGCAAAATTGATTTTGATTCTCAAAACTTTTGTAAATATTAAGATTTTTTGTCTAAAGAAGTTTTATCAATTTTGTAAAATTGTGTAAATGAAGATGTGAATTTGTGCATCGGCAAACATTTCTGGTTCGAAGATGATTTAAAATCAACATGAAATGACTTGTGGAAATACACCAAAGAATCTGAAAATTCTGTTGAGGAGGATTTGGATGTTGACAACGAATGGACTTCCAGGCGGCCAGTCTATAAAAGTTGTTGGTAGGCACACGCCCTGTCCCTCCCTGCCCACCCTCCCCACCGCCTGGATGTCGGGACCTGAAACTTTATTTTAGAAAAAAAGAAAGAAATTTGCATACCAAATTGCCAATTTATGAATGATTTGCCCTGTTTAGAAAATGTTTAATGAATTTTTGTTTTCAAGATAATTCCATCTGTAAGAAGTGTGCCCAAAATGAACACAACCCTTGACTGTCCTTTTATGATTTCACCTGTAATGTTTAAAGTCCCTAAAAGTCTCCAAATCATACTCTGGTCCTTATTTAGAATGGCCCATGCTACCCATTAATTGAAGTTGATTTTAAAAATTTTATGTCCCATGGTCTAAAACAATTCCAGAGTTTAATATTGTAACTGAACCTTTATAAATTCTCACCCACATGTGCAATTTAAATTCAGGATTGATACAGATATCTCAGCTTCTACCTTTGTTAATAATAATTTGTTCAATTTTCAAAGAAATTTAGCCTAGACATAGATGTACATGTAGCATAGAAATCAATTTTACAAGATTATTTATTCATGGCCCATTCTAAATTTAAAAAACACAAAACTCTTCTTTGTAATTAATTACTTGTATTTTATGAACTGATATATATAATAACATGTTTTTCATGATGATTTCTGCATACTTGTAGGTGGTGGATTTGGTGATAATTATGGTGGAGACCAGTATGGCGGTGGTAACGATGGTGGTGGATACGATGAAGGAGGTTATGACAACTACGGAGGAATGCAGAACTTTGCCCAAGACAACACGGTAAATATACATGAAGTAAGATATACAAAAACTGAAAAAATACGGAAATGAAAGGATCCTTAAATGTTTATTTTTTAGGAACTGCTCAACTATAAATTATGGCATCCATTAATCTCAATTTGGCTTTTTACTGATCACTTAATCCCATGAAAGGATTTGTAATAAAGAAGAAAGAAAAAAAAGAAAGAGCAAAATTGTAAGAGTTTATAATATTGACATTGTCATTAAAATGAAAGGCCACATTGCTGATGCTAATTGATAAGAAGTAGAGGATTTCATCTTTTTAATTTCAATATTTTTCTTGCCGTACATGTTCAAAGTTTAATGTTTTCTGGATTTTGATGACTCGATAAAATAATAAATAAATTAATATCTTTTCTTTTTCTTTTTTTTTGCACATGGAATAAATTCTTGATAATTAACAGATTTGCCTATAAATTAGCAAAATTAAAATGAATGTCAATTTACATACCTAAAAATAATTATACCCGCCACAAACAAAGTTTAGGAGGGTATATAGGAATCGCCCTGTCTGTTCATCCCAATATTGTGTCTGCTCCATATCCTCCATGTCTATGGATGGATTTTGATCAAACTTGGCACAAATGTAAACCAACAAAAAGTGATGTGTTGCATACAGAATTTATGTGCATAAGTCAAAGGTCATGGTCAGGAGGTCAATGTTTGGGGGCGGTATTTGGCTCTCAAGAGACAATACTAGTTAATATACATATATGTCTGATTTGATATTTTTCAGGGAGGAATGGGTCAGATGTTTGGAGATGCTGGAACCCAGTCAACTCAAGTCACCATACCAAAAGATGTAAGAGCAATTTGTATCCAGATAGTTATTAGAATTTCTTGAAAATTAAATACTTGCATCTAACAATTTACTATTAAAATAACTAAAGTATCAAAATTTATATTGAAAAAATCTGTTAAATGAAAAATTTTAAATGATGGAAAAATAATTTTAAAAAAATATATATATATATATATATAATATATCAATAATGATAAAAATAATAATAAAATGTTATAAAAAGAAACATACCTGCATCACAATTTATTCTTAAGAATTAGAAACCATAAATGCTCCACAATGACATAGTGGACCTAGGCTATTATTAGTACACAGATTGTTGAAGTGTCGTACTTGAATATTGTTTTGAAATTACGTAGGTGTTGTAAAATTGCATTTACCTTAAAAGTGATATTTACCTTATTTTCCCCATTATTTAGCTTGCTGGTGCCATAATTGGTAAAGGTGGTAACCGTATACAGCAAATCCGTGGTGAATCAAACGCACAAATTGTGATTGATGAACCGCTGCCAGGATCTAATGACAGAATAATAACCATCACTGGTTCTGAGGAACAAATACAGAATGCTCAGTATTTATTACAGATGAGGTAAACACATATTAACATTACTTCTGCTGCTGCTGTCCGCATGCTTTTAGTTGCTTATTTATTACTATATTTAGTTTAGAAATATGCTAACTTTACTTTTAACACTTTTGCATGCTATTTATTTCAACACTAGCTTTAAAATACAAATTTATATATTTTGATAATCAGCAACTTCTGAAATACAAATTTATATATTTTGATAATCAGCAACTTCTGAAATACAAATTTATATATTTTGATAATCAGCAACTTCTGAAATACAAATTTATATATTTTGATAATCAGCAACTTCTGAAATACCAATTTATATATTTTGATAATCAGCAACTTCTGAAATACCAATTTTAAGTGCTGCTCTATATTCTAAAAAAAAAAACTCTTTCCAACAAACAGATTTTCTTGTTTTCTTATTTAGACACATTTGGATAAACTTTAGAAAACTATATGTGTATGAATTTTGTATTTTGCTGTAATAGAATTATCTTTGTCTTTCGTTAAAATTCAATAAATGATTCAGTTTAAATCTTGTTTTACAACTTAAACTTGAAATAACAAAGTTGGAAAAAAATTAAAAACTTCTTATGAATGTGTTTCACTTAATAGTTTCATATTAAAATAAATCTAAAAAGACTGTTTCAATTATGTTTTTCGCTTTAGTTTCATATTTAAATAAAAAAAAAAAAGACTGTTCAATATGTGTTTTTCACTTACAAAGTTTCATATAAAAATAAAATCTAAAAAGACTGTTTCGTTTCATTTCTCAAGTGTTGTTTAGTATTTGCTTTTTATAGAATTTTGGGTTTTGTCTTATTATTTATTTTTGCAAATCAATCTAATTTTTTGCATCTTTTATTTATTTTATTTTTATTTTAAAATTTTGCTTAATGTATATAAGATATAATTTAAAATAAGAAAATATTGTTTGTATATATTTTTGAGTTAATTTTTCTTGGACAAAAATACTAATCGGATGCAGGGGTGAATACTTGACTATATCCTTGTCAATGTAGAAAGGGGAATATTCCTTTCTTGAATTTCAAATTTGTATTTCATAAATATACAGCTTATTTTTTTAAGGATAAATTGCTTGATAAAGACAATTTTAAAAATGATTTTTTTGTTCATTTTTTATATATTGCAAATTAATTTAACTAATGTTATGGCTGTCTTCTTTACAGTTCTCCAAAATGACAGTTTGTTCTTGATTAAATGCTAATATTTACTTTTGCATGCTTTACCTTGAAACTGTATATGGGAATTATTCATTTGTATGATTTGCTTGCATACTGCTAGTTAATTACACTGTTGTCATGGTAATATTTACTAGACTATCTAAATGGTGATGGTGGTATAATAATGATTATCTCCCTTTACTTACAAGGTGCTTGGATTTTACAAGCTAGTTAATTGATATACTACCATTGATGTACAGTGCTTGTTTCTGATTTATTATAACTTGTTATGATCTTGGACATGGCTTGTTTAATCCTTTTCTTCTATATTTATGATATATAATGGTGATGGAATGCTTTTATTAACCTTTGCAGTTATGATTTGGAAGACTAGTGATTTTGTTGTTTTGTTTATATTAGTATAACAATAAATCACTATCTTCTCTGATTATGATTGTATGTAGCAGCTTACTAACTTGTATACAACAACATAACATCTGTATATCCATGTTTAGTCAACACAATATATATAAACAATGGTGGTATCCAGTGGTATCATGTAGACCTTGCTAGATAGAGAGACTTACAGTCATCACCTTAATCATTGCATTTTGCTTGCTAGGTTTTACAACTGGTGTATTGAAATGTAACTGAATAATGATAAACTCTAGGTTAGTGGGGTATTGTGGCATGTTGATTGAATCAGATTTTATATGATGAATGAGAATGAGAAATTTGAAATTTACATGTATATGTATTGCATAAAGTCGTTAATCGTAAATATAGGAGTTAAGAAGATGTACTAGTTTTTTGCCAGCAGAATATTTCAGTGGAGTTGAGAAGAATTTGTATTTGTTGAAGAATGCTATATTAGTTTTGCGGAATATTTGTTGTTGGATTGTTCCTGGTTTTTGGTTACTTCTGCTGACTGGAGAGCAGTATTATATAGCAGGCCTAATTGGAAATCTTGATTCAAGCCTCAAACTGAGAAGTATTACATGTGTATTTGTGGTGCAATAGATTTAACGATGTGTAACTAATTAAAATGGTTTAGTAATTAGTTAATGTTGTTTCCTTGCTGCTGAATTTTGTATTTGATAGGTGTTATTATAATACAGTCGGAACGCCAACCCCGTCGGCATAGGGATTCATTAAAATTTGTTAACTTGCAAATTGTGACGTAAAATTTGTCAAGAAATGGCGAACCTTTGAAAGACACGAAATAGGGAACTGTTAGATGTATCACAGGTTGTCATACATAGGGATGCAAAATAAAATATTCAGAATATTTGAAAACCAACAAAAACCAATCTGATTACACTTTTATATAGTAATTCATAATGAAACATGAGCCACATGCTAAAACTAAAAAAAAATTATGACATAATTTTCCTTCCCATTTCTCACAAAGTGTGCGCAGAAACAATATTATACTAAATTAAAGACCTTTTAACAAGGTACAATTCCATCTATAATACCTGAAATAATTTTTTGTACTCAAAAAGTGTCCCAAGTTTTAAAGATGAAAAAAATGCCCATGTCAATCTGGAATCTTGGATAGGGGCCAGTCCATTTTCCGTCTAATTTGACCTAGAAATTTTGTTAGTACAGCTTCCTAACTCTGTTCTATATTTAGTTTAAAGACACAGAAGACGCAGTATGGTAGTTACGACTGAAATAAAGTAAGTTTAGGTAAAAATTAACATATTTTGCATCAGATTTCTTAAGATTTATGCCGAATTTTAGGATCTACTTCCAGTCTCCATATTAAATTTGGCCATATGTTGTTGTGATAGTTCATTTATTTAGGGTATGTCATTTGGGGCTAGGACTAATGGCTTGTCATTTTTCTGTAACTTCTGCTTTGGGGTTGGGATTTTCTAATCATTCCATGCTGCCCACACTGGTTAACAGACACACCCATACACACAAATGCACTAAAAAAAAAAAATTAATTTCATAAAAAACCAATGAAAGGCGTGTAAGCAAGCTAAACATTTAAATGTAAACTAAGTATTCCCAATAATCACAAAAAATACTTCTATTATTGCAATGAGTGTCTATTTTTTTCTTTTGAAAATCCATCTGATTCTTTAGTCAGATAGGCACATTTTTAAAAATAAATAAACAAATAAATAAATAGAAAAACCATCAAATCAAAAATGTGCCAATATTTATGCATATGAAATAAGTATCATTTTTTCAGTTAGACACTACAGTAAGACCTGGATTATATAAATTTGTGTCATATTTGTTCACAATGCATAAAATCAATCCCATGTGTGATAATGGGAATTTTCTGTTATCGGAGGGAGAGAGAGAAAGAGGGTATAGTGCTCCAGTTAGAGCCAGGCATAGCACTGGACGACAAATTTTTAACCAAATTGGTAGGGTTTCAGATAAGCAAGACATAGGGAGATCTATGCAATAAAAAAGACACAAATCTCTTTTTCGTAAATGGTTCTTTGTCACTGGGCAATGGAAGTTAACCGTTTAGTTTGTCAAATGATTTATTGACATTAAAACTTGATTATGTGTATTTTTAATGAAAGATTTTGAAATCGTTATCACCTGGGTATTATAAGAACTAACTAGTTGCAGTGCCATTTGAAACTTGACATTAACAAATTGATCATCATGGGGGCAGCCATATTTGTTTTCATTGACAACCAAATGTACCACCCAGTCTTATTTTTTAAAAATATTTACACACTATGCATAGAAAACATTTTTGATTAAATTTAATTCTAATTGTAATGTCACATTATTCAGAATATCAAGTGGTAGTTTTCTGTACACAAAAAATGTCCAAGTTTAAAAGATTGGCAATCGTATGGAGAAATTGATTGTCATTTAGAAATCAGAAAAATTGTTGATAACAGTATCATATCATTAAATTCCAAATGATTTATTGGGCACGTAATTCAAGTTTCATAGTTAAATTTTACTTCATGATGGTCTTCTATTGGTTTAAAGACAGATGTCTTTTTTACCCCTCAGACACTTGTCAAGAAGTAATCCCTAATTAAATTCCAAATGGCGGAAGGTTACAAAATTGTAAAGCCGAAACACAATTTGTGGAAATTGCCGACTTGGCGTTCCGAGTGATATTGTGGTAATACTGATGAGTTACTGAATAAGATTATAGGAGGTTGGTTTGTTGTTATAAATATTATACAAATACAAACTCTAATGTCATTGGTTACATTTGGAGATTTTCTGACATTTTGGTAAGACTTCTAATTTAACAGACATTAAGATTTAAGTCCGAGATGATGTAGGAATACTGTTATACATTTAAGTTGGTTCAGTTGATGAGGATAGTGAAATAAAGCATCTCTTGTTTCCAACATAATGAATCTATATGTAAATATATTCAAGAAAGAAATTTTTCTTATGTTTTCTGTTACTTTATATTTCAGCGTGAAGAGATATGGAAATTCCTATTAGAGGGGACAAACTCGGTTGGAAGTAACTACATATATATCATCATTGTGTATAGACATCAATTTTTGTTTTGTTAAGTTTTGTTATTTTATAAATGTGGAAGTCTGACAATTTTGAACTTTTAAAGTGCATACAGCTTCAAATCAACAAATATGGATAATCAAGGTCCAAGCAATTGCTTCTAATTCCAAGAGATTACATCTAATTTACATATAGACAATTAATAATATTCAGGTCCTTTTAAACAAGGGTTATTACTTCAAATCAACAGAGATGGATGATCAAGTCCAAGAGAGTACTTCTTAGTCCATTACTTCTCAGTTACATAGACAGATGACTAGTACTATTTAGATCCTTTTAAACAAGGAATATTTTGATAAAGATTTCTAGACTATGGTGAATAAAGTATATTATCAGTCCGTTTAAAAATCGATAACCAAGTTTGATCATGTAATTAATACACTCGTTTTCATTCATTCTTTTTCACATGAAGTAGATAACTTTTTATTTTGACATATTTGTAACAATCATTGTAGAACAAAAATCATCTGTTCATTTCCTATTACTTTTGAACAAGTTTATTATCATCATGAATAATAATCATATTGTGGGTTTTTTTTGATGTGAACATATTGTTTTTATTATTAGAATATTTGATGTAATAAATTGTTCCTAAAGTAAAATGTTTTGATTTCATTGTTGTTTATAACATGTCTGGTAGTCGCATGCCTAAGCATAGAATTTCCTTAACTAAGAAAAAATTGACAGGCATATTGCAGTAATTACTTTGGAAATGACATTTATACATAGTACTGAAACAGGGGTCCGGAAACGGTCATATTTGCCGGACATGTCCGACAAAAAATTATTTTGACCGACGTGAAAAATCACCAGTCGGACATTTTTTGTTTTCGGACATTTTCAATTTTACAACAGAAATATTAAACGGACAAATCAGTTTTCGGTCCGACAAAAGTAAACTACCGCTAGTCTGTCTGTCGGTCTTTTAAACTCTACCTGACTTCACTAAGTGTACTGTTCTTACCACATGTTTACGTGTCAACAACAGTAAGATCTAATAATCAGGTGATTGTTTATTAATCAGTAAATACCTGTGGACTTAAGTAGTCGCGCGCCGCGTGTCTTTTTCTTTTGTTTCCCAGTCCGAATCATTATAACTTTCTTTAAACGTGTGTTTGTTTAAAAATAAGTGCATGGTCGTAACTGTGTTGATTACGGAAGCCATAACGAGTGTCGGTCAAGGGTGACGGTTTGTCATCAAAGAGGTTCCACGCGGGGTGTTGAAAATTACCTACTACGCGGTTTGTGACTGTTTCTTTATTAATAAATAAAGAAACGCGATTAAATTTTATTTTAATAAAAGTTTCGGCATTAATATCTTTCATTCACATAAATATATTGGAACCTCGTCAAGCAGTTCCCGTTATATCGTGATTCGTGATACCTGAATTCCTAATTTAGAACCTTCTAATTACAATTCGTGTATCTTCGGAATACGAAAATTCCCGATTGTTAGTAAACAATATGGCGGACGTGCAATATCAAGCATCGTGGACAGTAACGAATACTGATAATAACAGCATATCGCGGAAGCTTAGAAAAGTAGTAAACGTCTTAGTCTTGTAACAACGCACATGGATTAAAATTGGCAATCGCGGTAGCTCAAAGAAATAGGTCGGTTTGTTTGTCAAAATAAAATAATCCACAACATGCATAGCCCTGTGGCGACGACTTTTTTTTTTTTTTTTTTTTTTTTTTTTTTTTTTGCTTGTACAAATTGTCCGACGGGCTGGACCGAAATATCCGAAGCCCTGTACTGAAAGTACAGAGTAATTTGAATTTGAGGGTCTTTGAATTATCAATGTTCAGTTTCATTGAAACACCTATGCCACAAAAGTTTCTTAAGGAAAATCGTTGTTTAGGAATGGACATAGATTGACCATTATAATGATTCTTCAAATGATACCAATGTAAACCACTATAATGGGAGTGATCACTTCATAATTACAGATCTTGGTTTGCCTGGTCAGGTCAGACCAAAACTTATAAAATGAATAGTGAGTTGAGTTGTGTTGAGTAATGGTGTTTAACATCCCAGTCAAGAATTTCACATATATAGATGTCGCCAGTTACAGGAAAAGGTGCAGAAATTTTGCATGTGTGTTGTGCCGATGACATTAAAAAGCAAGATTCTTTATCATGCCACACCTGGAACCTCGTTTATTTTAAAGTTCTCATCCAAAAGAACAATGACATTCATTTTGCAATGCTGAGTGCTAAGTGAAAGAATAGTCACTACCCACTTTCAAGTCTTGGGTCAGACCTGGTTGGGATCGAACCTACAACCTCCCACTTACGGAGCATCACTTCCAACTGAGCTACCACAGTGGTTAATTGAGATTAGTGGCTTGTTTCACCAAAATCACAGGTCCTTTGGATGAAGATGTCTGGTTTGAACTCCCAATTTGGGCTACAGTGTATGTCTGTTGCACCAGTCCAACCAGCTGCTAAACAAATGGTAGCTGCAAATATACTTCATTGTAATCTTTCTGTGAACACCCAGGGCTCTTGTGGACATGTTTTACTGTAAGGCAACTTCACTGAACTAAACAAGCCAAATAAGCCTTTAGGTTAGAAGTGATATTCGGAATAAATAACCTTGCTGTTCAGTGTCTGAAGCACATTGCACAATATAAATATCTTCACTGCTTATACTGGTCATAATGACTAGTTAAGTGTCTGAAGCACATTGCACAATATAAATATCTTTACTGCTTATACTGGTCATAATGACTAGTTAAAAGTGAAATGTATTTACTAGTAATCATGAATGGGATGTGAACCTTATTGGGGAGCAGCTGAACAAGATCTCATTTCATCATGCTGAGATCGGATGTACTTAACAATAGCTAGAATCAACAAAACAAGGCAGTAAAAACATTCTGCACAAATACATATTTTACAACCCAAAGGCCACCAACAACTCGATTCAGATTTATTTTAAAAATGTAACAATGCAATTGTTTCCCAAAAGTGAAGTGATTAGTGGAACTCTTGCTGGCATCTGGTTTGAAGCTTTACAGATACCAAATATGATTACCGGGTAATAGTAAACTGCAAGGGTGACTGTGTTGTGCCTTCAGGTCTTATTAGAGTAGGTATAACATGATGAAGGACCCTTTATGGTCTTTACTATACATACATGATACATGTACCATATACATGTATGAATTTCTGCTATTTCAACAATGGCGCTTCATTAAATCGGCTCCATTCCAATGCTCTCCATAACCTCATCATGGTAGGATGAAACGGTAGGGCGAAACTGAAACTAGCAAAAATTATGTTAAACAATGTGAACTTCACCAGGGAAGTGAGGCTGGGTTCTCCGGAAGGGTAAGCACCTCCTGTTTAGCTAGCTACACCAGTTGTGTACGAAATCAAAATTGAGAATAAAAGGAACATGGAACTATAGGATGTCAAATATATCTAGAGTAATGTTTGATATGGAGACATCATAGTACGTATAAATAACATTCGGTCAATGTGATGACAGCCATAAAACTTTTTGAATCTTTACATAAAATTTATTTGCTGGAAGCTTGCTTTGATGTATAAAGTTCCTGTATTGGGAACAAGCTGCGCCATAACATTGTTAAACAAATACATCATAAGCAGGGGAAGCATGTATATTGCTGCATAGGAAATGAAGGTGACAATCGAGAAATTGAAGTCATCACGTTTGTCATAGAAGTTAAAATGTAGCCTATTGTGGGTGTCATAATTCAGGTAGAACTTAAAGAATTGATTGTATATTTCAAGCTCACTAAGATAGATGACATTAACATAATCTCTAAATTAAGGATCATTAAGTAGTAGGATGTCATCTATATACAATGTATCTATGTGGAGTTGAATGATTTGACAAATCTTCTTTCCAGATTTAACATTTAAATTAGCTAAAAATAAAATAACACAAAAAATTCAAAAATAAAATACAATTTCTCTACTTTTATTTACTGATAATGATGATGGAAGAATGAGTGTAAATAATCACAGTCATTGTTACAGAATGTTGATGTAGTGCAAAAAAATAACGAGTGAATCTGAATAGAAACCATGGTAACGAAAACAGAAAACTAACAAAAAACCATCTACTCTCTAAACAGACCATAAATAACAAACACAAAATTATAGAATTTTACAGATATACAAAATATAACACATGTATATATATATAAAACCATCCAAAGATCAGACAAAATTCAGACATTTTATAGAACAAAAAATATATACCATGGAAATGGTACATTAAGGAGTTAATGAAAAAAACCCATGGAAATGTGTAGTAACTTATATGGAAAATGCATGGAAATTATATGGTAAGGATACTGTCATGCTATTTCAATATGACTGATAATTAATATTTTTGTATGGTTTACAGCAATGTGTTTTCCATACATTTTCCAAATGTTTCCCATATGATGCCAGAAACAATTTTTTCATATGACACCAGAAACAGGTTTTCCACATGATGCCAGATACATATTCTTTTCCATATGATTCAAGAAACATATTTTCCATATGATGCCAGAAACATAAACATGTTTTTCATATGATGCTAGAAACATAAACATGTTTTCATATGATGCCAGAAACATGTTTTTCATATGATTCCAGAATCATAAACATGTTTTCATATGATGCCAAAATATGTTTTCCATGATTGCAGAAACATGTTTTCCACAAATGCCAAAACAAGTTTTCCATGATTCTAAAAACACGTTTTCCATATGATGACAGACACATGTTTTCCATATGATGCCAAAACATTTTTCCATGATTCCAGAAACATGTTTTTCATATGATGCCAGAAACATGTTTTCCATATGATGACAGACACATATTTTCCATATGATTCCAGAAACACGTTTTTCATATGATGCCAGAAACATGTTTTCCATATGATGCCAAAAACCTGTTTTCCATATGATTTCAGAAACATGTTTTCCATATGATGTTAGGAACCTGTTTTTCATATGATTCCAAAAACATGTTTTTCATATAATTCTAGAAACATATTTTCCATATGATGCCAGAGAACATGTTTTTTATATGATTCCAGAAACATGTTTTCCATATAATTCCAGAAACCTGTTTTTAACATGTTTTTCATATAATTCCAGAAACATGTTTTTCATATGATTCCATTAACATGTTTTTCATATGATTCCATTAACATGTTTTTCATATGATTCCATTAACATGTTTTTCATATAATTCTAGAAATATATTTTCCATATGATGCCAGAGAACATGTTTTCCATATGATGACTGACACATGTTTTTCATATGATTCCAGAAACATGTTTTCCATATAATTCCAGAAACCTGTTTTTAACATGTTTTCATATAATTCCAGAAACATGTTTTTCATATGATGCCAGAAACATGTTTTCCATATGATTGCAGAAACATGTTTTCCATATGATGCTAGAAACATGTTTTTCATATGATTCCAGAAACATGTTTTCCATATAAAGCCAGAAACTTGTTTTCCATATGATGAAAATTTTTCCTGCCTATGACTTGTTCTTTCCATTATAAACTTTTTTTCTAGAAGATCTTGGTTACATACACATCTTTAAAATTCTACTCAGTATAACCAAAGACAGAGAGAAAATCAGTCAACTATTTACGATAAAAATGAAAACTGTACAAAAATACCCATATTCTAATATAAAAATAAATATTAAATGATCAAAAATCATTGAGCAGTGCATTTATGACTGATGAAGGTAATTTTCATATATAATTGACTATGATATTTTATGTTTTGCATAGTTAAACAACATTGACCTGTCTGCTTGAACTTTTATAAGAAATATTCATATACATGGATCCCTCCAATACATGGTTAGTGTTTGGATTCACAGTTGGGAAAGCACATGCCCCATGATGTAGATGAAATAATACATGTATTTATAGAAAAATATACTTGTCCATAATAAATATTTAAATTAAAGGTCAAGCGAACAGGTCAATGCAGTTTTCCTAAACATATAATCTGGTCGTGAATTATTTTACAATAGCTATGTTATGTAATATATAAATTCCCTTTTCCCTTGTGATTTGATTAGTACATGCATATCAAATATGCATGACATAATTATTTTGAATTTCAGTAAACATTCTTACAATTCATTAATACTTTAATTTGAAAATGACATTTATGTAAGTTTTAAGTGCCTAGCAATCACAGAAGCAAATGACAATGTCAAAACGATAGTTTATGTTGTTATTCCAGTAAATGTTTTAGTGCATGTACATTAATATATCTTGTTTTCATTCCACTGCTCAACAAATTGACTCCCAAAAAACTAATTCCATATAAAATTTCACATTTGCATATATAAACAAGAGGCCCATGGGCCTGATACGCTCACCTGATAACTAATGGCTAGCTGATAGATTTAAAGAAAACATAAATACTAAACCCCAATGACTTTTTTTTTACATCATGATAACCGTTGTATTAATACCTACAACATTCTAGTATACATGCCTATACAAAAAGTTAATAGTTTTCAAGATAATTAACCATTTCAGTATTGTTTCACATCTGTGACCTTGACCTTTGAACCCATGACCTTTTTCTATACATCAAAATGATCGTTGTATCGATACCTACAACATTCTAATATACATGCCTATACAAAATGTTTATAGTTTTCGAGATAATTAAACATTTCGGTATTGTTTCGCATATGTGACCTTAACCTTTAAACCCATAACCTTTTTCTATACATCAAGATGATTGTTGTATCAATACCTACAACATTCTAATATACATGACTATACAAAAAGTTTATAGTTTTCGAGATAATTAACCATTTCGGTATTGTTTCACATCTGTGACCTTGACCTTTAAACCCATGACCTTTTTCTATACATCAAAATGATCATTGTATCAATACCTACAACATTCTAATATACATGCCTATACAAAATGTTTATAGTTTTCGAGATAATTAACCATTTCGGTATTGTTTCGCATCTGTGACCTTGACCTTTGAACCCATGACCTTTTTCTATACATCAAAATGATCGTTGTATCAATACTTACAATATTCTAATATACATGCCTATACAAAAAGTTTATAGTTTTCGAGATAATTAACCATTTCAGTATTGTTTCACATCTGTGACCTTGACCTTTGAACCCATGACCTTTTTCTATACATCAAAATGATCGTTGTATCAATACCTACAACATTCTAATATACATGCCTATACAAAAAGTTTATAGTTTTCGAGATAATTAACCATTTCAGTATTGTTTCACATCTGTGACCTTGACCTTTGAACCCATGACCTTTTTCTATACATCAAAATGATCGTTGTATTGATACCTACAACATTCTAATATACATGCCTATACAAAAAGTTTATAGTTTTCGAGATAATTAACAATTTCGGTATTGTTTCGCATCTGTGACCTTGACCTTTGAACCCATGACCTTTTTTGTTTACATCAAAATGATCATTGTATCAATACCTACAACATTCTAATATACATGCCTATACAAAATGTTTATAGTTTTCGAGATAATTAACCATTTCGGTATTGTTTCGCATCTGTGACCTTGACCTTTGAACCCATGACCTTTTTCTATACATCAAAATGATCGTTGTATCAATACTTACAATATTCTAATATACATGCCTATACAAAAAGTTTATAGTTTTCGAGATAATTAACCATTTCAGTATTGTTTCACATCTGTGACCTTGACCTTTGAACCCATGACCTTTTTCTATACATCAAAATGATCGTTGTATCAATACCTACAACATTCTAATATACATGCCTATACAAAAAGTTTATAGTTTTCGAGATAATTAACCATTTCAGTATTGTTTCACATCTGTGACCTTGACCTTTGAACCCATGACCTTTTTCTATACATCAAAATGATCGTTGTATTGATACCTACAACATTCTAATATACATGCCTATACAAAAAGTTTATAGTTTTCGAGATAATTAACAATTTCGGTATTGTTTCGCATCTGTGACCTTGACCTTTGAACCCATGACCTTTTTTGTTTACATCAAAATGATCGTTGTATCAATACCTACAACATTCTAATATACATGCCTATACAAAAAGTTTATAGTTTTCGAGATAATAATTATAATCAGAGGTAAAAAAAATTAGGTCACGACCTTCACAATTGACCTTGACCTCATTTTGAAGATACTAACAAGAAGATGTCAAAACTGAAAACCCCATGTCATTATCTGGTCAAATAGTCAAGTTATAACAATTTGAAGCTATTTTACGATTTTTTCAAAATTAAACGCAAAAACGCGTAACCTATTTTTTATCCGATTTTTACAAAATGAACAAACTATAGGCTTAAGACCCTAGAGAAGCCAAATATCACATCAGATTTTTTCTCCAATCAGTACTTTCGGAGAAGAAGATTTTTTAAGATTTTTGCACCCCTAGGTCACCTTGACCTAGTTATGGTAGCCATGGCAACGCCACGAACAAATCTGAATTGCACCGGCCCATATATACTTCTGACAAAGTTTCATTAAAAACTATCCAGTAGTTTCAGAGGAGAAGTCGAAAATAGGTGTTAACGACGCACACACGCACACATGCACACACGCACACACGCACACACGCACATACACACGCTGCGCTATGCCATAAGCTCACATGACCTTCGGTCAGGTGAGCTAAAAACACCTTTTCAAATGAAAAAATTGCAATTAACAAAATATTTTTGATGGAATTTTAAAATAATGTTGAATATGCACTCAACTTGTTAAGCAGTGTAAATCTGCTATCCGAGTGCATGTATAAGAGCAATCATCCCGTAAAAATAACAACAAATGACATGAAGGAGACAATAGCCTGACATCGAATCCATATTGTCAGGAACAAGTCTTATACATGAAGGAGACAATAGCCTGACATCGAATCCATATTGTCAGGAACAAGTCTTATACATGAAGGAGACAATAGCGTGACATCCAATCAATACTGTTAAGAACAAGTCTTATACATGAAGAAGACAATAGTGTGACATCGAATCCATATTGTCAGGAACAAGTCTTATACATAAAAGAGACAATAGTGTGACATCCAATCAATACTGTCAAGAACAAGTCTTATACATGAAGAAGACAATAGCGTGACATCCAATCAATACTGTCAAGAACATGTCTTATACATAAAGGAGACAATAGTGTGACATCGAATCCATATTGTCAGGAACAAGTCTTATACATAAAGGAGACAATAGTGTGACATTGAATCCATATTGTCAGGAACAAGTCTTATACATAAAGGAGACAATAGTGTGACATTGAATCCTATTGTCAGGAACAAGTCTTATACATGAAGGAGACAATAATGTGACATCGAATCCATATTGTCAGGAACAAGTCTTATACATGAAGGAGACAATAGTGTGACATTGAATCCTATTGTCAGAAACAAGTCTTATACATGAAAGAGACAATAGTGTGACAATCGAATCCATATTGTCAAGAACAAGTCTTATACATGAAGGAGACAACAGTGTGACATCGAATCCATATTGTCAGGTACAAGTCTTATACATGAAGAAGACAATAGTGTGACATCGAATCCATATTGTCAGGAACAAGTCTTATACATGAAGGAGACAATAGTGTGACATTGAATCCTATTGTCAGGAACAAGTCTTATACATGAGGGAGACAATAATGTGACATTGAATCCTATTGTCAGGAACAAGTCTTAGACAATGATAACTGGGTACAAATTCAAAAATATCAGTTAAGACGTGTATGTCATAGTTGAAAATACAACTGCAAAATAAAAGTAATAACCTAGATCAGATAACTTATTCATGACAGATTTACCAAGTATAAATACAGCACTTCCACGTTATAATGTTGTTGGTACCGGTACCACAGAAAAATTGGCGGTACAGTGAGGGTGGCAATAAAGCGAGGGAAGAAAAACCGGAAGTGTTGACTTCATGATTATAGCTGATAATAAAATTTACTACATCAGATATCTTACTTATGACAGATATACAATGTATATGTATAAATAACATTCATGTAAACCAGCAGTGAATGTTAATGATGCTGTAAAAATTATATATACATAAATATAAAAATATAATTTTTCAAAAATGATACTGGATTTGGCTCAGACATTAAACACTGGTAGATACTAAGTCTTTATGTCACCTACTAACAATCATAGCTACTTATTTTATACACAACTCCCTTACAATAATAATATGCACCAATGACAATATTTTTTAACACAATTTTGTTTGTCTTTGCTATACATTAAAATTTTCAATTTCCCTCAAAAATAAAATACCATTTTGGCTGTCACATTAGTTATAATGACAATTAAATATATTGTATATTCCTAAATATTATTACAATTTTTGGCTGTCTTTTCATCAATTAGAAATATTTTTTCTTGTAAATAACATTGTATTCATTTAAATATACAACAGATATTCAAGTTCTGGGAACTTTCTTAGCCATGCAGTAATAAATCTACCAGTATAAAAAAAAATTAAAAAAAAAAGAATAAAATAAATAAATAAATAAATATAACAGTTTGTCTTCAAGGATCCTGATTTTGTACAAAGGCAATCTTTGATCTCAAGAATTCTGATAACTCTTTTCACAGTAAGTCATTTTCTGATTGGCTAAAATTGTCATATACATTGTATAAACATTCATTGATGAGACATATCTGTAAAGTAAGCCACCCTTTGATTGGTGATTTCCTCTGACAAATAAACAAACCATACTTATAGATTCTTCCTGTCAAAAAACACTCATTGATTGGTTGCATTCTCTTATAAAAACTGAGCTTAAATCACTATCATTTTCTTAGAGTAATTATTATAACATATTTAAGAATAATTTGTTCTTTGAACGTGTTTATCAAATTATGGACGGATATTACAGCATATATGTCAGTGTAAAGTTATGTCATTTATATCAAAAATGCATAAAAAATAACGAAACTAAAATGGACGGACTAATATCAGCTAGTGGGAAGACAAATACATGTATATGGCAAATGTTATAATGGAAGATAATGTAAGATACACACCTGTATTTATGGAAGATAATGTTAGATACACACCTGTATATCTAATCGTTTGTTCAACGACAATATTGTGTATTTAAACATTTTGAATGTTAAAACATTCATACTAAGACAAGTTCAAAAATCTACAAATGATGCAGGTTTTTTGACAAAATAAATACATTTTACAAGAATGCTGTTTTTTTTTCTAAAAACAATAATCACAAATACAGGTATTGTTTTCATATATGGTACATGGAGTAATGGTGTTTTATGCCCCAATTAAACTTCTTTCTTTGTAAGCAGTGAACCTAAGTGAGCTACTAAAGCTGAAGTCAGGAGACTACTGCAAAGTAATAATGTGAAATGTTTCAATTCACTGTACACTGCAGAACAATACTGTTTTTTTTATTGATTAAAAAATAAAATAAATATTTAAAAGCAAAGCAAGATAAATAAATATTTTTGATTTGAATGACTAGATGTTTTATGTTAATTACTAGGAAATATAATGAAAAAATAATACGAAAGACAATTAAGAGACTGGTTATAATGTAATTATACCGGTAATTCAGAAATGCTTAATTCATTTAGGAATAATATTGAGACAACAATGAATCATCTAAGTAATTAATATCATATTCTGTTTGTGTCGATATATATATGTATGTTTTCTTAAAGCAATACTTAGGGTCATTTTAAGTAAAAGAGATAAAAAAACATAAAAAAAATTGGAATGTCTGAAATGTTTAAAATTAAAAAAAAACCAAAGAAAACCTGTTTGGATCAAATATCCATTGTATTAAAGAAATGTGACATTCAAGGTATTATTATTAAGGTTCTGCTATATATCACAAATAATAATACCAATAAAACAGATTCAAGATATTATATAAAGTTTCCGCTTTCAAAATAAATAAATAAAGAAAAAAGTGAATTTAAAAAAAACAAATAAATAAAAATAAAGATCTGTCTGATACTAAACAGTTCTTAGCTTACCCTTAATTATTTTTGGTTGTCTTTTAATGCTAAGTAATTTGGCATGCACAAAACTTAAAACATTAAATCATGGAAGACACAAACATTATTGGGGACTTTACCATACAGTACAACAGATCACACTTTAACCCTCTGTACAAACATTATTGGGGACTTTGTCTTTCAGTACAACAGTTCACACACTTTAACCCACCCTGTACTGTTTTAGTTCTGTACTGTACTGTACTAGATCAGAATTTTGAAAAATATATTTATCAACTGATGGTATCGATGTTACAAAAATCTGAAAGCCTTGGAACATTGTCTTGCAGTACAATACCTGTAACATTTTAACACTGAACCATACTCTATCAGAATTTGGCCAAGCAACCTGATGATAAAAATATATTTATCAACTGTTGGTATTAAAGTATCCAAATTCTGAAAACCTTTAACAGACTTGTAAGTTTAAAATTTAAATAATGTTTCATAGCCTAAATGTTGCAACAGACAATATAAAGCAACATGTCATAAGTAATTATAGTTTTAAACATAAAAACCATTAATGAAAAGTATCTCAGTTTAATGATTTTCATATTTCAATTAATGGATTGCTGGCCATGCCCACGATGTTCCCACAAAGGCCGACATGCCTAAATGACACACAAAAAAGAATGAAAACTCTGCTTGAACTGTGCCATTTAATGACATCACTGACACTAGTACGTAATTAGTAGCTGTGACAATGCTTTGGTACCGTGATGGTGGCCAGTGTCTGAACAATAATAAAGGCATGGCCGGTGATACATGAGGAAACAATGTAGGATAGGTTTATAAGACTTGTGGTTTGGCCAATGGTGCTGTAAATTTACAGATTTATAGTGAAATGCCAATTTAATTCATCACATTTTACAAAAATGGATTTATCAATTATAGTGTTATTTAGGTTCTTCAAAGGAAGAAATTTTTTTTCAAACGACACCTGTGATGTTAGTTCATTTACACCACATTTGTCATGTGACCTTTAAATTGAATGACAATGGTGTCAAAATTCCATAGATGACTTTGACACTGACAAATTCAGAATCTAATACCTGGTATATAAATACAATGTATATCTAATACAGTATGTGATAACAAGGGAGGTAACTTTGTACAACAACGATTTCAGTTCATCATTTCATTCATCACACAAGAACGACCATCTTTCTGATTTGACTAATGTCTTTTCTGAGCTGATCCTCCAGTAATTTACGTTTTCCTTCCATTACTGTTTTCATATTACTGATGCTTTCGTGCACAGTTGAGAATCCTTCTCGACATTCCCGTTTTAATTTCGAAAACTCGTCGTGTTGTTGTCTTATATGTACATCTAATCTTGTCATTAGTTTGTTTTCAATTTGCTGAAAAATAAAATGATGATAACCAGAAATAATCATATTCACTTGTCTCTACCTTCTCTAACCACGGCAGTAGCTTAGTTGGTACAATGCTCACTCCATGAGAGGGAGGTCATGGGTTCAAACCCTGACCAGATCTGACCAAAGACTTGAAAGTGGGTAAGTGACTGTTTTTTCGCCAAGCACTCGAAATGAAAGTCACAGTTCTTTCTTGACTGGAACGTTAACACCATTACTCTACTCAACTCTCTACCTTCTCTATCTTTATGGTAATGAAGGTTTAAATTTTACACTAAAAGTGCTAAAATACCAACAGTAAAACAGATAAACCAAAAAATAAAAAAGTTCAATCTAGGATCTCTGATAATAGCTGAATAAAACATAAAATCTGTGAGCTTCTACTGACTTAGTAAACCCCCCGCTTTTAATTTTAACCATTGACTGTAAATGTCGAAAAATAGACAAAGTGGGTAAACAGAAAGTACCAGTACATGTGGTGTCTTCACATTTATCCGACATTTGATATTTTGATATGGGGAAAGGTAAATTTTATGTTGGATAAATGACATCAAAGGAAAATGGAAACAATAGGTTGGCTTGGTTATTGTGAACATGGAAATTCATACCTTTACCTTTTTGAAGGTTAAATATACCTGGTTCTAGTTTCACAATAATTCTTTTATTAAGATTTTCCTTAATTTAAATCTGGCAAAATTGATACATTTATGATTTTGGTAAATTTTAAAATACCCTGGAGTTTAATTTGTAAATTTTGAAGATCACATTTGAGAAGTTAAAAAAAATCCAACTTACTTATTTTGGAAAACATATAAAAATATAAAAGGAAAAAAATTCAAAATAACTTTTATTTGAAAATAATATCCAAATTATGCTCCATTTCAGAACAAAAAACAAGAGGCCCATGGGCCTTAACGCTCACCTGAGGAAGAGTACATATCTTATGCAGAGGTTCAATGGCCAATGACATTAATAAAAGAGAATATCAAAATTTTCAGCAGTAAGGGCCAATAATATGCAAGTATTTTTGCAAATTAATTATAATAATTATTATATAAGTATGCTATATATAACATATTTAAAGTCTAGCTACAATATATTATTTATAAACAGCTAAAACATCTGTATATTAAAATGTGCATTAGGCCAATACCTACAATATTCCAATATACATGCCTATACAAAGAGTTTATAGTTTTTGAGATAATTAACCATTTAAGTATTGTTTGCATCTATGACCTTGACCTTTGAACCTATGACCTTCATTCATATATCAAAATGATTGTTGTGCAAATGCCTACAATATTCCAATATACATGCCTATACAAAAAGTTTATAGCTTTTGAGATAATTAACCATTTAAGTATTCATTTGCATCTATGACCTTGACCTTTGAACCTATGACCTTCATTCATATATCAAAATGATCGATAGGCCAATACCTACAATATTCTAATATACATGCCTATACAAAAAGTTTATAGTTTCTGAGATAATTAACCATTTAAGTATTAGTTTGCATCTATGTTCTTGACCTTTGAACCTATGAACTTCATTCATATATCAAAATGATCGTTGTGCAAATGACTACAATATTCTAATATACATGCCTATACAAAAAGTTTATAGTTTTTGAGATAATTAACCATTTAAATATTCGTTCAATTTTATGACCTTGACCTTTGAACCTATGACCTTCATTCATATATCAAAATGATCATTAGGCCAATACCTACAATATTCCAATATACATGCCTATACAAAAAGTTTATAGTTTTTGAGATAATTAACCATTTAAGTATTCGTTCGCGTCTTTGACCTTGACCTTTGAACCTATGACCTTCATTCATATATCAAAATGATCGTTAGGCCAATACCTACAATATTCCAATATACATGCCTATACAAAAAGTTTATAGTTTTTGAGATAATTAACCATTTCAGTACTTGTTTACATCTGTGACCTTGACCTTTAAACCCATGACCTTTATTCATATATCAAAATGACCATTGTGCCATTACCTACAATATTCTGATATACATGCCTATACAAAAAATTCATAGTTTTGCAGATAATTAACTATTTTGGTATTCTTGGACATCTGTGACCTTGACCTTTGAACCCATGACCCTGATCTATGCATCAAAATGATCGTCATGTCAATACCTACAAATAACTCAAAATCCTACGCCATTATCACCAGAAATGTTAAAAAAATAGCATTTTTTATCAAAGGTCAAAAACTGGGACATGACCTTGACCTTCGACCTTTACATCAATTGGAAGAAAATTGCAAGACAAGATCAACAGTGAAAACTCCATACAATTATCTTCAGCCGTTATGAAGTTATAACAATAAATGTTTCATTTTAAAAATTACATAATTTTACGCAAAAACGTGTAACCTATTTTTCGTCTACTTTTCATGAAAAACACAATTTTAATGTTCCCAGGTAGGCTGAATCCAAATATCCAATCAAAATTTGCCTGCACCTTTTGGTTTCAGAGAAGAAGATTTTTTTGTCTTTTTGCTATTTTTAGTAACAGCGGCCATCTTGTTGGGCGTGGCCAAACCCCGAACACAATTTTGAAAGGCTGTTACCTAGGCATGATAATCACCAAGTTTCATCAAATATGGCCCAGTAGTTTTGGAGGAGAAGATTAAAATGTAAAGTTTACACACGACGCACGACGGACGACGCACGACGCACGGTGATAGATTGCAATAGCTCATCTGAGCCTTTGGCTCAGGTGAGCTAAAAATCCAATTGGAAAATATATAAAATATTCTCCATTTTTGAAAAAAATAACCATTGCAAGAATGGAACCTTATTGGAAAAAATCCCAAATATGCTCCATTTTGGAAAAAAAATTTCCAAGAACATAACCTTTATTAAGTATATATTTTATTTTTCCATTCGGTTAAAGCATTAAACAGGTGTCACATTTTTAACAGTAACATCATTTTTAAAACCACTATTACTTTGTAATATTGTTGTAATATATGCATGAAATTCAAATGATTAAGCAATATAATCAATTTCTCAATCAATCCAAACTCCAATCACTCCATGATGGAAACTATATGAAAGAATAAATTAATGAATACATTTGAGAGAAATTCATATTTATTTGTCAAAATATTACGTTATCAAAATTTAGTTAGGCAGGGAAAAAAAATTTAATTACCTAAAAAGTGACATATTTTTTATTTATAATTATTTTTAATTCTCAATTAAGAATAAATATTATAACTTTATTGGAATTTATTAAGGTAGGAAATAAAACTTGAATTTCTAAAATTTAACATATTTATTCAATATTAGTTAAAATTTTGGCTATTTTAAACTTTCAGTAAAAATATGACATGTTATTACATACTTTTTAATTAAAGGAACTTTTATTCTGGTAGGGGGAACTAACTGATCACACTACAGGTAAATAATATCTTAAATCAATGGTGCGTAAAACTGATGTTGGATAAGTGTGAATAGTGATTTTTCAAATGTTGGATAAACGTGAATGAACCGTACATGTAGATGTCTGGCAGACTTGATATTGGTACCTGTGGCATGGGACTACATACTGAACTCGCTGAGAAAACTGTTACAAAGATTTTTGTTTCGGAAAAAAGGACAGAGGTAAACTAGTATACCCTCTCTTCTTTGAAGCAGAAGTATAAATATGCATTAAAACAGAATGTTCTTGGTTATTAGGCTATACAAAAGGAATAAACTAGTAATAAAATGGTCAAATGAACACTAAGCACCAAACTGACTCTTTGTTGTATTTATATATACAGTAAAACCTTGATACATTCTCCACCCATTGTTGAAGAAAATTTTGGCATAATAAAAGAATTCTATGGCAATAAATCCAGGAAGGCTTATAAAGCAACACATAAAAGAGATGCATTTTGGAACTTCAGAATAAAATGGTGATAAGCGGAGTTATCAAAGACATTTTAACAAGGTATTACTGTATATCTTTTCTACATACAGGAATCTCTCTCTCTTATGAATGGGGTTGGGGTTCATTTGTGAAAATAAGTATCATAATGGCCAAAATTGTGAAAAAGAATAATTGAAAGAAAACTTAAAATACTGTTTTTAAGCTGAAATTCCCAAAATTGTTATTGTAAAAACCATAAGATTTTGAATTGTAAATGGAGCAGAATATATGCTCAAAATACAAAGCATGAGCCCTGACATATATTTACATTTTGTAATTCACTTATCCTAGCTCTTTCCTCTATGATAGCTTCTTCTAGTTTCTGTAATCTGGCATCTGTCACGTAGTGGTTCTCATCCATTTTTCTTTCAACTTTATCCTTTCAAATAAAAAAATATATGGTACATTACTCAGTAAAGAACATCAGAAAATTTAACATTAAAAGTAATATAATATAAGTACTGAAAGATGAGAACAGCATTTATTTATGTCCTGGACCATTAAAGCTTATTTTATGTGAAAATACTGAAAATGATGTCACATGATTTCATTGTTGTATAAAACCTTCACCCATTTATTTTCATAATAACCGTTAATTCCTGTATAAGTGCAGTCTTTATAGAAACATGTCATGATGATTTCATTACATATGTACAATAGATACAAACATTATGAGGGTATTATGTTGTACACTGATGAACCCCATTTAAAAAAGAAAAGTAAAATACCTCATATGTCAACGAAGTAGCACAATGAGATCAATATGTGTACTGATAAAAAAATATACAAAGTAAAACAAGTACATTAAATCATTGAAATGTCTAGAAATGGTGTTTATAGTGCAAGAGCACGACTTAGTGCATTATTATTAGTTTTTTGCACAGCAATGTAGGTTAGCTAGGGCACTATTAACACAATTTCTAGACAGTTCAAAGTTAACATACAGTACAGACCTGTTTAAAGTTTAACATTAAGACAACTAATTAGTAACTCCTTGTTAGCTAGATTTTCAGTTTTTTGGCAGCTGTTATCTTTCTCTTGACAGTTTTTCAACCACTAGCTAGATTTCCACGGCTTTTTGGCAGCTGTTATCTATCTCTTGACAGTTTTTCAACCACTAGCTAGATTTCCACGGCTTTTTGGCAGCTGTTATCTATCTCTTGACAGTTTTCAACCACTAGCTAGATTTCCACGGCTTTTTGGCAGCTGTTATGTATCTCTTGACAGTTTTTCAACCACTAGCTAGATTTCCACGGCTTTTTGGCAGCTGTTATCTATCTCTTGACAGTTTTTCAACCACAAGCTAGATTTCCACGGCTTTCTGGCAGCTGTTATCTATCTCTTGGCAGTTTTTCAACCACTAGCTAGATTTCCACGGCTTTTTGGCAGCTGTTATCTATCTCTTGACAGTTTTTCAACCACTAGCTAGATGTCCACGGCTTTTTGGCAGCTGTTATCTATCTCTTGGCAGTTTTTCAACCACTAGCTAGATTTCCACAGCTTTCTGGCAGCTGTTATCTATCTCTTGACAGTTTTTCAACCACAAGCTAGATTTCCACGGCTTTTTGGCAGCTGTTATATCTCTTGACAGTTTTTCAACCACTAGCTAGATTTCCACGGCTTTTTGGCAGCTGTTATCTATCTCTTGACAGTTTTTCAACCACAAGCTAGATTTCCACGGCTTTCTGGCAGCTGT
The DNA here is from genome assembly GCA_021292105.1 of Anadara kagoshimensis. Classification (NCBI taxonomy): domain Eukaryota; kingdom Metazoa; phylum Mollusca; class Bivalvia; order Arcoida; family Arcidae; genus Anadara; species Anadara kagoshimensis. Next base: position 56,578,203 of record CM037871.1, on the reverse strand, counting down.
TATCTATCTCTTGGCAGTTTTTCAACCACTAGCTAGATTTCCAGCTTTTTGGCAGCTGTTATCTATCTCTTGACAGTTTTTCAACCACTAGCTAGATGTCCACGGCTTTTTGGCAGCTGTTATCTATCTCTTGGCAGTTTTTCAACCACTAGCTAGATTTCCACAGCTTTCTGGCAGCTGTTATCTATCACTTGACAGTTTTTCAACCACTAGCTAGATTTCCACGGCTTTTTGGCAGCTGTTATCTATCTCTTGACAGTTTTTCAACCACTAGCTAGATTTCCATGGCTTTTTGGCAGCTGTTATCTATCTCTTTATAGATTTTTTACCACTAGCTAGATTTCCACAGCTTTCTGGCAGCTGTTATCTATCTCTTGACAGTTTTTCAACCACTAGCTAGATTTCCACAGCTTTTTGGCAGCTGTTATCTATTTCTTGATAGTTTTTCAACCACTAGCTAGATTTACACGGCTTTCTGGCAGCTGTTATCTATCTCTTGACAGTTTTTCAACCACTAGCTAGATTTCCATGGCTTTTTGGCAGCTGTTATCTATCTCTTGACAGTTTTTCAACCACTAGCTAGATTTCCACAGCTTTTTGACAGCTGTTATCTATCTCTTGAGTTTTTCAACCACTAGCTAGATTTACACGGCTTTTTGGCAGCTGTTATCTATCTCTTGAGTTTTTCAACCACTAGCTAGATTAACACGGCTTTTTGGCAGCTGTTATCTATCTCTTGACAGTTTTTCAACCACTAGCTAGATTTCCACGGCTTTTTGGCAGCTGTTATCTATCTCTTGACAGTTTTTCAACCACTAGCTAGATTTCCACGGCTTTTTGGCAGCTGTTATCTATCTCTTGATAGATTTTCAACCACTAGCTAGATTTCCATGGTTTTTGGCAGCTGTTATCTATCTCTTATAGATTTTTTACCACTAGCTAGATTTCCACAGCTTTTGGCAGCTGTTATCTATCTCTTGACAGTTTTTCAACCACTAGCTAGATTTCCACAGCTTTTTGGCAGCTGTTATCTATTCTTGACAGTTTTTCAACCACTAGCTAGATTTACACGGCTTTTGGCAGCTGTTATCTATCTCTTGACAGTTTTTCAACCACTAGCTAGATTTTCACGGCTTTTTGGCAGCTGTTATCTATCTCTTGACAGTTTTTCAACCACTAGCTAGATTTCCACAGCTTTTTGACAGCTGTTATCTATCTCTTGAGTTTTTCAACCACTAGCTAGATTTACACGGCTTTTTGGCAGCTGTTATCTATCTCTTGACAGTTTTTCAACCACTAGCTAGATTTCCACAGCTTTTTGACAGCTGTTATCTATCTCTTGAGTTTTTCAACTACTCGCTAGATTTCCACAGCTATATGGCAGCTGTTATCTATCTCTTGACAGTTTTTCAACCACTAGCTAGATGTCCACGGCTTTTTGACAGCTGTTATCTATCTTTTGAGTTTTTCAACCACTAGCTAGATTTCCACGGCTTTTTGGCAGCTGTTATCTATCTCTTGACAGTTTTTCAACCACTAGCTAGATTTCCACAGCTTTTTGACAGCTGTTATCTATCTCTTGAGTTTTTCAACTACTCGCTAGATTTCCACAGCTATATGGCAGCTGTTATCTATCTCTTGACAGTTTTTCAACCACTAGCTAGATGTCCAGCTTTTTGCAGCTGTTATCTATCTCTTGAGTTTTTCAACCACTAGCTAGATTTCCACGGCTTTTTGGCAGCTGTTATCTATCTCTTGACAGTTTTTCAACCACTAGCTAGATTTCCACGGCTTTTTGGCAGCTTTTATCTATCTCTTGACAGTTTTTCAACCACTAGCTAGCTTTCCACGGCTTTTTGGCAGCTATTATCTATCTCTTGACAGTTTTCAACCACTAGCTAGATTTCCATGGCTTTTTGGCAGCTGTTATCTATCTCTTGACAGTTTTTCAACCACTAGCTAGATTTCCACGGCTTTCTGGCAGCTGTTATCTATCTCTTGACAGTTTTTCAACCACTAGCTAGATTTCCACAGCTTTTTGGCAGCTGTTATCTATCTCTTGACAGTTTTTCAACCACTAGCTAGATTTCCATGGCTTTTTGGCAGCTGTTATCTATCTCTTGACAGTTTTTCAACCACTAGCTAGATTTCCACAGCTTTATGGCAGCTGTTATCTATCTCTTGACAGTTTTTCAACCACTAGCTAGATTTCCACGGCTTTTTGGCAGCTGTTATCTATCTCTTGACAGTTTTTCAACCACTAGCTAGATTTCCACGGCTTTTTGACAGCTGTTATCTATCTCTTGAGTTTTTCAACTACTCGCTAGATTTCCACAGCTTTCTAGCAGCTGTTATCTATCTCTTGACAGTTTTTCAACTACTCGCTAGATTTCCATGCTTTTTGGCAGCTGTTATCTGTCTCTTGACAGTTTTTCAACTACTTGCTAGATTTCCACAGCTTTCTGGCAGCTGTTATCTATCTCTTGACAGTTTTTCAACCACTAGCTAGCTTTCCACAGCTTTTTGGCAGCTGTTATCTATCTCTTGACAGTTTTTCATCCCCTAGCTATCCATATCCTGGCGACTCTGTAGCCGAGCTTAGACTACCTTTTGTTAGCTAAGTGTTAAACTTTTGACAAGTTTGTACTGTACATTTTGAAATTGTTTGACAATTGCATTTTGTTTTTTTTTTATCCAGAAATAAATTCAAAACACTATCATGTTCAACATACATTTCCAATCGCTGGCATGAAAAACCCTCACTTCAAGCAGACCTTAGTAAACTGCATTTTTTAAGTCTGCCACTTCAACTGGCGATCTCTCAATATAAGCAAACAAGAGATACATGTACTTACTATAGCATTGTCTTTTGCCTGAGATAATTTATCTAAACTGCTGTGTATTCTTGCTTCTAATTTCTCTCTCTCTGAATCTGACTGAGCCTGGAAGACATGGACGGTATTTTTCAGATCGTCAATCAGACTGCGAGTTCTGTTATCAAGGCCAGCAATGTTCTGTCCTGTGTCACTCTCAAGATGGGTCATCTTCATTTTTTGTTCACTGTTGACTCTGTCTTGTTGATTAGACACAGCCACAATCTGTAATAGAATAGAATATTCATAATTATTTCCAAGAATATTTGCAATTTAGTATCATTGGTTACAAACAAGTGGAATGGTTTTAACCCTACATAACATACATATGTCAACCACATTACTGGATACCATTTTGTCATTATATTTTATACATATCCCAAAGTACTAGTGCATTAAACCAATTATAAATATAATATGACAAATAGTTTTATAAGAACATATGTATGTGTTTTAAGTGCATATATATATATTCAGGCTTTGGTTACTTTTGTATCTTCTCAAAAACTGATAAATCTTGTGTAAAACTAAAATACTGAATTAATTATATAAAGCCATGCAGTAATTAATTTTCAGTATTTGTTTGTTAATTTTTTTCAGTTTACACTAAACTCTGTATTGAGTCTATAAATGTTAGATTACTATCTGTGTAAACCGAAAAATGAAAGCCAGACAGTATATGTATCAGTGTTAGACAGGTCCCACTATAGTTGTTTAGGAAAATAATGGGACTCTAAATGGAAATCAAAACTAAGAAACTCCACTAGAGGATTAAATCTGAAAAGTAACATGACACATATACAGTCAAACCTGTCTATAAAGGACAATCCAAGGAAACCAGTAAAAGTGGGCTATATATGGGCAGGTGGTCCTTATATGCAGGTTAAAATAACATCAATAAAAACAGTTGAGATGAAAAAATTGCTGGCTTGTAAAAGCAGGTGGCTGTTATATATAGGTGGCCATTAAGGCAGGTTTGAGTGTATTCACTGTTGGTATGACATGTATGTACCGGTACTTCTTGTTTCTACCTACTGTGATGTGATAACTAATCATTTACATAAGTCTGATCAGAACCTGTCACTTAGTATTATTTGTGAAGGTCATTGAAATGGCCCTAAAAATACTGACTGGATATGATAAAGAAATGGAATTTACACAGAAGAATGAATTCATAAAACTTTGGTGAAAATGGACCATGTTCTGGCATGTGATAATCTTCACAATCCCATACCTAGAGTTTGAAAAACACAAGAATTGTTAGACTAGAGATTAATTAAAAAAAAATATGATACTGAACTTATGAAAATACAATAAAATGCTTTTGTTGGTTTTATGTACCATTGCATAGAAATTCAATAAAACAAATAATTAAAGCAGGTATTTACTCAATAACAAACAAAATTACTTTGTTAGGTTTTTATTCTGATTTTACGAGCTTGATAAACTCGGCTTTGTTATTAAATTACGCAGATGAACAATACGACTAATATTTGAATTGTATGGATTCTAAACATATTTTTTAATTTTATTTTCTTGCTTTATAATTAAATTTGTGTATTTTTTGTTTTATAATTAAATTATTTAAATTATTGGATTCTTTCTTGATTTTTAAAAAAAATGATATAATTGGTTTCTTTTCATATTATTTAATTGCTTTAATCTGTACCATTCACATATAACAAATAATAGAGTTTTAAATTAAAAGAAGTATAATTTCAATCTTGATTAGTGAAGTCCAAAACTTATGATTAACTTTCTGCATACTAGCCCAACAGGTATTTTGGATCCAAGAATAAGTTTTTTTTTTAAAGACAATCATGCTACTATATTCTATATACAAGTAGTCGGTAGACAATTTTCACTTCACCAATGTTTTTAATGTTGAAGTGTAATACAAGTACCATACGACCATAGCCTAATTCCAAGGTAACTAAGATTATACAGTACATTTTTCTAATTTTTAAAAAGTTTTCATTATAATCATGTATTTTTTAAATATATTTCATTATAATGTTCTAATTTTTTAAACATTAATTCAGTGACTGAGTGGATTAAAATGTGTGCTTATGGATTACAGCCTAGATTCAAATCCTACTCAGGACAGATTATAGTTTGTCAGTTTATTTGCCGATGGTTGGTGGTTTTCTATGGGCAATCTAGTTTCCTCCATCATCAATTAACTAACTGTCTCGATATAAGTGAAAGAACCTTGACTGGGGCTTAAAACTCCATTATTTCATTCCACTCTTTATAAAAGTTTTAGAGCCTGCTAGTTATAAAATACAGCCCAACCTGCCTTAAAGACCACCTCTATATAAGGACCACCTGCTTATAAAGGCCAGTAGAATTATCTCAATTGTTCTTTACTCATATTATTTGAACCTGTATATAAAGACCACCTGTCCATAATGGCCACTTTAACAAGTTCCCTTGTGTGGCCTATAGACAGGTTTTGACTGTATGTGGCATGATTAGAGGTCTAAACTAAATACTTAAACCACACCAATGTCATTCTATGCAGTGCCTGTCCAAAGTTTGGACTTTTATAATCATCCAACCCCTTGATTCAAATAGATATTTTAGGAACAGGAAGATTCAGGTATGATACAAGTTCTGTAGCATTATCAACATGAAGCCAAAGGTTACACAGATTTGTAAAGAATCTTCATGCACCTAAAAAGAATATACAGTCCAACCTGCCTTAAAGGCCACCTCTATATAAGGGCCACCTGCTTATAAAGGCCAATAGAATTGTATCCCAATTGTTCTTTATTCATATTATTTGAACCTTTATATAATGGCCACCTGCCCATAAAGGCCACTTTTACTGGTTCCCTTGGGTGGCCTTTATATACAGCTTTGACTGTAGAGCAAAATCTTGAAATGTCTCAAAAGAATGGAATTGGTTGTTTAGAATGGTATATTGTTTGTCAAGATTATTTCACTTTTTTCAAAAAAAAAAAAATCCTTGTGAAAGAACAATTACCTTTTGCCGGCAAACCAAAAAAATTCTCACATTGGAATCTGGTCAGACTGAATCTCAGTCAGTGACTTGCACAATGCTGTGTAAGCATATTCTTTAGACTTAGCCTGCAAGATCCCGTTAAAAGAGAGGGAATATTGTACAGAACCTTAAGGGGCCTTAAAAAGGGGGTATTGTATTGTACAAAAGTTAACTTACCCTAGCTTCTAATCCATGCATTTTCTCAGTCATTTTATTTTGTAAATCTCCTATTTGTTGTACGATTGTTTTGACAGAGTCCCCAGCAGACCTTAGATCTGTAGATAGTTTGGCTATAGACGTATCACATCGGACGATTCTACCTCTTAGATCAGTTAACGAGGCTACATGATGAACTTCTAGATTTTTGACAGCTTGATTGGTTCCAACGGTAGCCGAGTCCCTGGATCTCAGTTGTTCATCTACCATCTGTGGATAAAAATGACATAAATTTTATAATTATTACAGTAGTTTAGATTTAATGTCATAATCAAAACATAAACAAGATAATAATCTCTCTCCATTTTCAATAGTAGGACCGAAATACGAAAGTTAAAGGAAAATAGAGTAATTGTGCTTTATTTATTGTCTATTCCACCATCGTTTCTTAGCTTAGATTGCCATTTATTTCTTATCAAATTTTGGAGACTTTCACAGCATTTTAAATTTTGTTTTAGAAAAACAGTTATATCAGAGAGATCTTAGAAACAATATTTTAAATTCTTGTATTACCTCATGATATACTTTATACACAACAACCTTGTAATTCAGGTCTGGTTGCTAAAGCACACTTATGGATCACAACACCTCTCATTGCCTAAGCTCAAATCCCAATTGGTCAGATTCTAATGTAAGAAAGTTGTCAATTTGCTTGTCAAAGGTAGGTGCTTTTTTTTCAAATACTCCAGTTTCCTTCCATATACTGGAACTGACAACCTCAATTTTCTTACACCTGTGACATGGAAATCCCATGTTTTTACCCATGTGGGATTTCCTTGTCTCACCCTAGGATTGAGCCTGAATAAACAGCTGTTATCTGTGACCCTAGAAACATTTAATGGATTTTTAAAGGAATAAGGCATGAGAAGAAGAATAAATTACTACAGATCATATGAGATAGGGAAATCTCAACCATTGGTCTTATATATTTAGTCCAGAACTTGGCAAACCTCGTTCTGGACCAATTATATAAGACCTTGGGTTGAGATTTCCCTATCTCATATGACCAGTAGCGACAGATTCTATTAACTCCGCACCACAGGTTCTGATTGATAACAATACTCTTACTTATCCTATAAAACTATCACTTACAGCTATATCACTATTAAGTTTATTTACGACAGCAGTTATAGTCCTGATATGTTCCTGTAACATTGTCCGGGAGTGTTTCTCCTCTTGCCAGGTACCATGGGTAAAATTCAAACTGTCGATTACATCTTCTTTAATTTTAAATGCTCTATCTATCAAAGCCTGAGTGTTTCGTTCTTGTTGTGCGAGTCTTTCTTCTAAGATATCTAATCTAGAAGGGTTTCGATAAGCGTCTCTCTGTGTAAGTAACTCCAGCTGTCGTGGACTACCTCGAAAATTGCTGTAATCATTGTCATCAGTCCCATATGGAGCGCGTAAAGCCCTTTGTCCTCGCTGAGCCATGGTTTTATGAGGAATAATGTAATCCTTTATTAATGGTTTTACAAGAACCTGAAAATATAGAAAATTATTATATAATTTGAGTTGGGACTTTATTTCTTAGATTTATATATACTTATATTGAGATATCACCAATCATTGATGAAGTAGTTTGTATCGTGACAATAAACATGTAGATTCCATTTTGTTATGTTCACTTATATTGAGATATCACCAGTCACTGATGAGGTAGTATTATATCATGGCAATAAACATATTACATGTGACACTGATTTTTAAGATCTCATATAAAGGACCAGAAACTTTTATTTTTGATATCATTTTAAATCTCGAGTGTGTCACTTGTCTAGGAATGAAACCTCAAACTCTACATATAAAGCAAGCTAAAGCTACCACAGATATACATGTTTACATTTTCATTTATTAAACTAATCGGAAGAGATTGCAAAAAAAAAAAAAAAAAAAACATGGTTAAACTTTAAAAGGGGCACAACTCTGAGAAATGTGCACAGAGTTGTCTCTTCTTCTGAAGCACACAATGGCATATCCATGTAATCATGTATAACAAATTAAGTAAAATTATTTCCAATGGTGTTGGAGGAAAGGCTAAACAAACTATTATGAACAAACAACGCCTTACCATAATATGTCCTGTTTCTCAAAATAAATGGGCAAAAAGTATACAAGAAAGGGTAGATGATCTGAAAACTGACTCGACAGAAAAGTAAGATATGAAAATTCCGTCTGCAGTATAAAAAATATAAAAGAAAAGGTAGATGGTCTGAAAACTGACTTGACAGAAAAGTAAGATATGAAAATTCCGTCTGCAGTATAAAAAGTATACAAGAAAGGGTAGATGGTCTGAAAACTGACTTGACAGGAAAGTAAGATATGAAAATTCAGTCTGCAGCATAAAAAGTATAAAGGAAAGGGTACATGGTCTGAAAGTAGACTTAACAGAACATAATGGACTGGTCAACTGTCGTAAAAACTCAGTAACTATACAAGGGGATTGTTATGTGTGTTTATTTTCTTTATACATAAACATGTAAAATATTTAATTTATTTATAATGTAATATTTTTAAAAGAATTTGTTTTTGAATTTTTTATGTCTGTACAAACTTGGTAACCCACAATTCAAAACAAATTCATCATTCAAATTATGTTCTTTGTAATGTGCACTATTCAAAGAAATAATGTTTTCTTGTGTACACATGTACTATAATATGAGGTTACGACGCATTTTAATAAACTCAAACTAATCAATGATGCACTAAAACATGTCTTCTCCGCAATTAAAACGTCTTCTCAGAAATTAAAAATGTCTATGTATATATAATTTATCATTTAATCATTACACATAAAAATCTATAACTCATCTCAAATTTTAATTGATTAATTGATTTCTTTTATGAAATTATCCTATTTCAATTGAACCAGAAGCTGTTCAAGGTCTTAAGTATTGACTGGTGGTTAAAGGGTGTGTGTGTGTGTGTGAAATATTGTCAAATTTTAAAATAGAGAATTTGGTGTTGGTACAACAAATTCTGAAATAGTTACATTTGTAATGGTTTTATTCTATAAAACTCTGTTTGAGACCAAATGTAATTACCATTGATACAGTAACGTCACTAAGTTTTTGCTTAGGCAATATACGCAAAGACTTTGTTGGCATGCCCCAGCGACATGACACAAATGTCAGTGTTTAAAAATTTCAGGTTTAAAAAAACAAAATATGATGTTAAAAAAAATGTTTTTTGTTTTAATATAACCATTGAACTATCTAGAAATGATGCTCATAGTGTTATAACTTCCAGGCCATGCAAAAACAAAATGAATAATGTGCGCTTCTAGAAAGTTCATTTTTTCCAATCCTGTTTTGTTTACTTGTTGTATAGCATGTACTCACATGACCTTGTTTATTTGTATGTTTGGACTAAAAATATCTGATCAATCTGTAACGTAAAAGATTTACCAGACCAAAGGTCATCGATATATTGAGTCTGTTTTGTAAGAACCTGATCAAGTGATGCTAATGTCCTCACATCTGAGTAACTGAACTGATAGCATATACAGAATGATTGCCATGATACTATATAAATATAAGATGTATACTGGTATATATATACACTCTAATATGTAAATTCATATATATCATAGTTAATAAAAGATTCAATTTTAATGTTCTGAAAAATTTGAAACATCGTAAATTTTTGATCCATTTTGTTTGATTATTTTAGCATGAACATTTTAAAATTTTATTGAAAATGAATTTAAAAGTTTAATGAGCTGTGTCAGTCATATTTCTATGATCAGAATTATAAAGATTTGGTGTAGGGGTGTGTTAAAGGGACATGTGAATTTATAAATTTGATATGAAACTCTTATACCTAGTTCACAAGTACAACAAGACTTGGCAATCACAGACTAGACAAGCAATGCTTATATAATGTTAAGGTTTTAATTATTATGCTTGTTCTAGTAAGTTATTAATTGATTCTGTTGAAGTTTTACATCCCAGTCAAGACATTTTCCCTTATATTGAGACTTCACCAACTTTAGGAGAAGTTGCCGGAAAACTTGCAGGTCTACATATGCAGTACTCAACATTAAGGTTCTGTATTGCACCATGGGATCGCATGGTGTATAGTCCAAATCAGAAGTAATCAAAAGACCTATCACTTTGTAAATACAGATCCTGGACAATGAAATACTAAACTTTTTTATCTTAAAATGAGGAAATTCTACCTTACATGCTCAAATTGGGTAAATTTTACCAAACACACTCAAAATAGGGTATTTTTCTCATACACACCCAAAATGGTGTATTATGACATAAGACTACTTCACAACTTCATGCAGGCAAACAAACATTTAAGTGCTTCTAAATGGGGTGAATTAAATATGATTACACTGTCGGTACCATAAGAACATGTATTGGCAAACAACATTGACATATCCGCTTGACCTTTGATTTAAATATTCATTATGGACAGGTAAATTTAAGTAATAGGGATCATGCGTGTATATTTCCTCTATATGATGTGAGCACTAATCATGGGCAATGTGTATATGTGTTAACTGTGAATCCTAACACTACCTATGTATTGGGTAGATACTTCTATATGAATAATTCCAATGAAAGGTCAAACGGACAGGTCAATGTTGTTTGTCTCTATATCTAGATTGATGTACTGGTGGTGGCACTAAGTTGTAAATTAACTTATCTAGTACTCTATAGTATTTACTTTTCATAATATCATATATCTAATTAAGAAACAGCAAAAAATATGACTTGTAAAATTATGAAAGAGGAGACTGGCTCCTTGAAAAAAAATTAAATTATAGAAGAGGCTACTTGAATCAATTTAAAAAAAAATGATTTGAAAAATTGAAAGAAGGTATACAGACCCTTTGAGAAATAAAAAAAATGTAAATATGAATTCTTTTTCATAAATATCAATTAAGAAATGATTAAAAATTCACCTGCTTAAATACCTACTATCTTCTTCAAAGTTTATAATTTTCTTTTAAAATTAAAACCTTGGTTTTAACAAAAGATCGACAAAAGAAAAAAGAATTAATTTGATATCAAACATATATGTATTTAATATTTAAAAAATGATTTAAGTGAACTTGTCAATTCAGTTTAAAAATGAAGGAAATTAATTCTATAGTCCATTTTATGAAATCTTTGTGAATCTTTGTCTACAGTGGGTGAATTTCAAACAAAATTTGGTAACCTAAACAGTACCTTGTGAATTCAAACATCAATACAGATTGTTAAATAGTAAATAGTGGTGTTTTTACAATAAAATTTTACATGTAAGTTTTACAAGACTCTACCTGTTATACTGTATGAGCAATCAAGTTAAACAAATTCAGAGCTATATATTTATCCATAATTCAATGATATTGAAAACATCATATATAATATCACTGAATAGATGGTGTAAATGATATTTACCCTTACAGAATAATAGCTCAATATTGTGGGGTGTAAGAGGTGAAAAATATTTTTTTTCTTTTTATCAAATAAATAGCACTTGCTATTGTGAATTAAATAAAGTTTTTATTTTTTAAATATTTTTTTTCCTTTTTAATAAATGAAATAGGATGAAACATGTTTTGTGTTTATTTATATATTTTGTATATTTAAAATATTGGAAATACATGTAGGTTTTATGAATTTACGAAGTAACAAAGTTAGAAATCCTGGGGACCTAATATGACCCTCATATGTCAAAATAAATACTCATATAAAGTCTAATTGAATTTTTTGGATATTGGGACCGTACCTGCTTGAATAGATATGTAAGTTGGATCATTTCACAGGTAGATAACTTTTTACTTCTGGTTTCTAAGGAATTCAGGTAGCTCCCCGAGGTGGATGTTAGCGATATCAACGAATGACTAAAGGATTAATGATAATCAATACACTAATATAAGGTAAGTATCACAATTTTATGTTTTAGTTTTGATTTCAAAAATATTAATTTATGAATGTATTTATTTAAAAAATGAAAATGTTTAGTGTTTCATTCTTTTAATAAACTTTTAAAAACACTTAGTCCAAAACTGTGTGATTCACATTGAAATATTTCTAAAATTATCATCTTTTTTTTGTCATTTGATAAAATATATTGATTTTGATTCAAATTTTTATATCTTTAATATTTTTATCTATACTGTATTGGTATATTATCCACTAATAATGACAGATTGTGAAATATATATTTATCCTGTATAAACCATTATCTATATAGTCCAAAGAATCACATTTAAGTTTATAGAAAAATTGGGATACACTTATCACATTTAGCTGTTGTTTTAGGATAACAGCCTTTTGAAAGACAAATAAATGTGATCATCATTTATATGATGTGTTTTTCACTTTTATCTGTTTTCAAAAGGCTGCAGGTATCCTTAAGTTAATTATGTCAATTATTACATTAGTCATAATTTGTCGTTCAGTAACTGATCTCTTAATTACAACTTACCGGTAATTAATTTAGCTTTCATTAGGCTGCCTGAAACTTGGTTGCTGTACTATAAAGTTTGAAAAAACCGACATCATGCTACATTTTGGCATTTTTTCTAATTTTTCTGGAAGGGTGGGTGGAATATTGTTTATACCCCAGTCAAGAATGTCGGTATTTAATTCATATTGAAGTAGCCAGTATTGAAATGGTGGAGTAAACCCAAGTATCTGCAGATAACCACCAATCTCCAGCAATCAATCTGACAAATTTGCCCACAATAGAATCTACCTAAGTGGGATTAAAATTTAGGCAGTGAGAGTCAAATGTTTTTTTTTGTACAAAGATAAACCAAGATACATCCACATGCTAAATTAAAAATGTCATAGTGTGTTTTTATTGCAAAATTATACCCCCTTATATTGAAATACAGATCAGTCAGTGACAGTGTGCTTGCTATGCATAGCTGTTCTTAAATCAATTGTTATATACAAAGAAACTTTGAATATCAGAATCTCCTTCTAGAACACCTGACCTCATTTCTTAACATGAATTTAATTTGGGATTGTGATTTGGACATGGATTGGTATCTTTGTGGTTGATTCATATGTTTCATATTCCATTTTATGTACATAGTAATTCTGTTTTTACTTTCATTCACTCAACATTCCTATCAACATAACATCTACCATGTCTAATAAAAACATGCATGTCACCAAATCCACTTGAAAATCCTATAATGATTCATGTAAAAAGTAATAATTTAATTGTTTTCTATTTTATTGGCAATATTTTAAAGTTAGATAAGGGAAGTAACTCTTTTATAAACACCATGCAAAATGAAAGATGCTACCTACTAAAGCAGGCAATAAAACCCATTTTGACTAAAATATATACTATTTAATCTTACTTTGTATATGTATTTAATTTATACTAATCACAAAAGTATTTTCCACACTAGCATTTTTATTGAAAACGTTCATGAATTTTTTCTTGCATTTTGACAAGGCTTATATACTGGTATTTTGATTTCGTTAGTGATTAAACATGATTGAGTAATTTTTTACAGAGCACAAATCACATGTTTTCTATCAGCTGATTCCCTGGAGATCAAAATCTTACATCAGTGCATAGAAATGGCCAGCTAGTATGGATAAAGTGAGAGGTTTTCTCATGGAACTACCATACATAATTTATAAACTGGTTATTTTAGAACACTGACTTAATTAACATGACCAGTAATTCTTACCACACTGGTGTAGAATGAAGTATTTATAAGGTTATACATGGACATTACATATACCAATGGTTGTTTAGGGTAAGTTCTATTCTATTTATTGTAAATCAATTTAACTTTGCTGGGGTCTTGGTGGCCGAGAGGTCTAAAATGGACCACCACTAGGTCAAGTTTTACTCGGGTTACATCGTCTCCAAGCCAGTAAGTTCTGGGATAGCAAAAAATTGGATTGCACAGAGAAAACCATCACCTTTCTGAAAGCGAACTGACAAACTATTTTATACTAAGATCTGTATAAGTCAGATTCGAGCCTAGGTGGAATGACGTGATCTACAACTCAATATTTTAGACCATAAAAATGTTGTTTTTTATGCAAAAGTGAAATCTATTTAAGCACAAAAGGCAAAATACAATGCACCGATCTCCCTCCCTCCGATCTATGTGCCTGTGCATGTAAGAATTTGTGATGGGATACCATTACACATAACATTCTTAATTTGTTGACACATCTATTTTTTTTAAATATTAAGCATATTAAACTTCAAATTAAAGTGTATTAAATGAAAGGCTTGTTATCAATTCTAAATCACATAATTATATAAAATAATCCATTAAATAACAAATAAAAGCTATTAAAGTTCTCTTGTTGCTGGTTATATTACTTCAAGAAGGGTATTCAATCTTTTTTTCACAAACATTGCACACTTTTATTTAGTTTAACAGTAATATCAGATATTTAAAAACCCACACTCTATACACGTATAATGGTCATTAACCACCAAGTAGATTTATTCAATATGTATGTAAAATATAAAGTTTTCAATGTGCAATGTATGTAGTTAGTCATAAAAATGAATTTTTACATCAAATATTGCCTAAACACCAGAAGATATGATATCTGTATGGTACAAACATTTAAGGGTAATTTCAATTAAACCTCTTAAAAGATATGTCATTCTCTTACACATTATGGCATTTTGATTTAATTTAATGTATTTAAAATACAGTTTCCACAAACTTTAAAGGTAAAGTTTTTGTCTTTTGACTAGTGAATGGGATCTGCTGCTGGTGCCCTAGTACAAGTACTAGTACAAAGTGTTTGCATATTGCTAATACTAATATGAATTTTCATAGTAAGAAAGAAATCAAAGATTACTAGTCTTGGACCAAAATATTTGTGTTGGATTGGACCAGACAATTTTTGTTTTTGACTGGACCAGACGACCTTAGTTTTGGACCAGTCATTTCAAGTTACTGGTCTCAGAATATTATATCAAATATCTGGCATTGTTTTATGTTTATATTAATTTAAATAATTTATCATTTACAGCAACATAAAGACTAAAGAAAGAGAAGAAACACAATCATCATGTCCTCAAGAACCAATGTGGTGTTTCCAACGATAAGAGATGCCAGTCGTCGTAGTTACGAGGTGTATGATCAGGATTTCAATGCTCTGACAGTGGATGATCCCAAGACTAGAGTAGTGAATTACAACGACAGGAGAAATCAACAACAACAGCATCCTTATGAGGACCGCAGAAGTCCCAATGTACCAGTGTATATAACTGAAAAAGACCCCAGATTAAATGACCTTGAAAATAAATTATCCATGGCATTAAGTCAGCAAAATAAAGTATTAGCACAACAGGAACAAGTAACAAATGCCTTACATCAACAACAACAACTTACACAAGGATTAATACAAAAAGCATTCCAAAACAAAGATGAATTTATCGAAAATTTAAGTGAACAAAATGACCATTTAGCACTGGCCACTCGTCGTCTGCTCCAGGATCACATCAAATATATCACAGCCATTGTACAAGGACTGAATCATGACATATCTGTAAGTATCAGCTTTAAAGATTTTTATAACATTATCATTCTTTTTTTAATTATTTAAAATTACAAGTATTACTTTTTTAAAAATAATTTTTACTTTTGATTCAATTTTGCACCACTGTAATGTCGAAGGTGTACAAATCGTGGAGCAGTCTGAGATTGCAAAAGATACATACTAATTGTAAAATTGGATCTGGATATATTTAGATTTCAAAATAATTCAAAATAATTTTTACATTTTTCACTATCATCTGGTGGTATAAATTAGAAAATAAATTTATTTCTATGACTTTGGAATTTAAAATATTAATGATTGCACATGCATATCTAAATAGAATGTTTGTACCCCCCACCTTTTTTATTAAAGATTTATCAAAGAGTAATTTGGTTGGTTTCAGTACTTTTTATTTTGAGAATTTTAACTACAATGTATACATGTACATATAAGAGTATCTAATACACTGATATCATACATGATCAACAAGTTTTAATTTTAGTTCAAGTTGCACAGAAGCGATAAAAATGCATAATTTTTCAATATTGTGAATCAAGAGAATTACTTAAGTACTAGACTATTAAAATTAACACAAGTAATCAATCACTTTCAGAAAATTATAGGGCATTATATATGATAAAATATACATGTCTTCTAAAACTAAATTAATAAAAGATGACGTAAATGCTAATTGTTTGAAATTATATTTATATTAATATTAAACAGGTTCTTTAATATTAATAATGTCTATAAAACAACTTTCAAAAGTTCCTTATAAAACGTTTGAAGTGGAGAAACAATTCCCGTTATATTTAGCATATGCTGTCTTGAAAATAGGTATTGACGATTCTATCGTCAAGCACTTGGCATATAGAAATGAATGTAAAAGGGTTCTTCAAAA
Source organism: Anadara kagoshimensis (assembly GCA_021292105.1). NCBI lineage: Eukaryota > Metazoa > Mollusca > Bivalvia > Arcoida > Arcidae > Anadara > Anadara kagoshimensis. The sequence goes on along the minus strand of CM037871.1, from coordinate 56,561,721 downwards.
GAGAGCTTATGTCCTATGTCACGGCAGGTGTGGCACGTTGAGGTACCATTCTGTCACATTCTCCTGTGCACACTGCAAAGGTAAAAATTTCTGCCACTTCATCTATAGCTGATTATGTCTCAATATAAGTAAAATATTCTTTATTGGGACATAAACATCATTCATTCTTCTCTCTAAAAACCATTGCTGTATATGAACAGAACATTTATAAGAAACTTATAAGAAGTGTGCTTTATTGGTGTTTACCTCTATATGAAAAGTTTAGATCTCTGTTTCAATTTTTTACTTTTGTAAAATTTCAAACTTTTCATTTATTTTTTAATTGTTTCCTTTTTGTTAGAGTAGACATCCTGTGTGTTCTTTCTTTAAATTTTAAAAGCAAGCAAGACAAACTATTCAGTGATTATTGTTTATTTTAATTTATATTTTTTGTTCACGTTCACCCCTGTTTTTATAATCAAACAATCATTTTGTTTAAGATATAAACCTATAACATTTTACATGAGCAAATTCAAATTAACACAATCTTACAATGATTCAGAAGACTTAGGGTAAAATGTTTCAAATTAACCATTTTTTTAATCAAGGGGCGAGTTCAATACAAAGGTAAATGACAATAAAGAATCTGATAGAATTTTGCCAGGGAATTCAATTTTATTTTAATGTTAGCGAAATAAAAAAGTTCAATTTTACCAAGTTCAATTGATAGCCCATCAACACCAAACTAAGCCATGGATCCACTTTTTGAAAATAAGGCCCCTCTTTTCTAAGGCTTGGGTCACAATGGACCCACTTAAACCTGAGTTCTAGATTGAACACTTTCCCTGAATATATGTTGTAGGACATTGTAAAGCACCATGTTCTTAGGCCTAAGATGATCCCTTTCAACATTTGTTATGTTTCAATCTAAATCAAATTATTTTTTTCACAATTTTGGTCCAAGCACTACTAATGAGGAATTGTATTCATAAATGTGTAATTTAAAAACTTGTTGGTTCCTGTAGACAAGCTAATTAATATTTTATAATGCAGGCTATTATATCATGACACTGAACACGAGTAGCACCTCTAAATATCGTATCAAATTAAAAATATTATAATCAATGACACTGACACCATGTCAATATAAAATATTATATATAGTAAAAATATCATATACCACCAACACAAATAAATATGATATCTAATGTAGCCAAAATATAATAAAATGTTAAAATTCTGATCTCAAATAACGAGAGTTAGAACAGAAATGAAGTTCTGTATAGCCAAGGGAATGATAAAACTATAATAATATAAGAAAAGAATACAACAGCTGGGATTTATTTTCCAGACACTATTAGTCCTAAGTATAATGAATTGAAATCATTAAAATTGATTGTTTTAAATTAAAGTGAAAATCAATTTTGTATTGTCTAATATAACCTGCAATTCGTAAAAAGGATCATTATCATTTGTCATCATTTTAGTTTCATTATAAAAGTGTATCAATCCAAACATTTTTATGATTAAAATCTAGGGTTGAACATTGGTTTTTAATTTTTGTACACCATAGTGCAGTGTAGATGTTTAATTGTTTAATCTATGTTTGAAGAAAGTTAGCACCTGCCTTAATATGACATTATAAAGCAGCTAATTACTGAGTTAGACAAATTTTATAGATAATTACTGTACTATATTTCGATTTGAATTCAATAGATTTTATCTTGATTCAAACCAGTTTATAAGTGACATGTGATATTTTCACCACTAAAGTCTGCAAATTAGCCAACACTGTCCCTGGCTACATGTAAATGTTAAATTCTGACAATCATCATTTTCACTGCTAGTTACTGCATCACTTCATGTGAAACAACTAGATCATTTTAACATCAATTGCTTTTAAGTATTTGCTCAAAAGAAGCATCTGCAAGTCACAGAGCTCACCCCCTACTCCTCCACTCCATCCAGTACATCAAAATTGTTAACCAAATAATTTTCTGTTATTTTCTGTCTCAGACAGTTTGGATACTATTGCATTAAGTATACATATGTTCGAAGAAATAGTCGTGCAATAAAGTGCAAAACTGCAACCAAATATAGCTACAGAAAATTGCTGAACAGAGACAAAATCTCAAATGCAAAGGCAGGCCATGACCTTTATCTCATTTTGAAGATTGTTTCAAGAAGATTTCTACAGTTAGGCAAGATGTGGCAATTTTGAAAATGGAAGAAATTAGACAATAAAAAACATCATTTATTATATAGTTGAAATAACCTTGGAATTATCATCAGAAATGTGGAATGTGGACATTCGCTTGTTTTTACTTATGTTTTTACTTTATTTCAAATATCTTGTTTCAGATTGTTCTTTTTATGAAAAAAAACAACTGGTTATTGTTTGTCACAATTTATATTTTAATTATATGACCATAACATTTGGATGGAAATCAAAAATGTGTAATGATATTTCATAAAATGAACATATTATATAGAAGTCCTTAGAAAATCAAAATTTTGATTCTAACCACTTGAATCACTTTTTTTAAGTCAAAGGGAGATAACTACATGTACAATGTTATAATGTCTACCTACTGGTAGGTTTGCACGATTTGTATAAATACCTTCAAAGACATGAAACTGTAAGGGGCATGCATAGTCCTGCCCCCCTCTCCCTCCCAAAAAAAAACCAGACAGATAGTTGGATTGACAGACAGACAGAACTTTGTCATTGTATGTCAAGAAACAGACATAAAAATCAAGTCACTCAGTAATGGGAAGTCCTTGTTTAAAGAAATACATATGAAAATTATGAAAGCTCTAACAAAGGTTAAAATAAGATTTAGAGAGAGAGTCAAAAGCAAACAAACACAAAAAATACAACCCAACCCATCCCCCTCTTCCAAAAAATAAAAAAAAACTGATATGGGGACATAAAATGATAAACAAAGGCAAACTTAGAAGTTAAACAGAATAATTCATAAGATTACAATATACCTAAGTGGTATAGAGATAACAATCAAATATACCATAGTCTATATAGTTTACTTCTTCAATAATTTATAACTTCAATTATAAACCAGGGAATTTATTTAAATTATTCATAATTTTATTTTTATAGCTGATAGAGGAACACATAAAACAAAGAGACTCAGCTGTTATTGGTACTAACTCCGCCGTTAATAAACTAGAGGTACATCATGTGACCATGTTACAGGATCTACGGAGCAGAATAGTCCGATGTGATACTGCATTATCTAAACACACGGTGGACATTAAGTCGGTCAATGGTGAAATACAACAAGTAGCCAGAAACCAGCTAGCACAGAAAGATGAACTAGTAGAAAAAATACACAGGCTAGAGTCTGAGGTAAGGTGATTAGAGAGAGAGAGAGAGAGAGAGAGAGAGAGAGTGTGTGTATCTGTGTGTGCACATGTGTGATAAGAGAATGGGGTATGCTGCTGCTGCTGATGATGATGATGACTATAGTGAGAGAGAGAGAGTTGATTAATATATATACGGTTGTGACATTAGGCACGGGACTGCCTTATTAAAACAATAAATCGCGTTCGTGGCACTCAGGAATCACTTTATGATATTTAAACATGTAATGTGTAACCTTAATTTTTGTGGCGAACGATTTGTATCGATCTAATTCATGACCCCACATTACGGACGTAAAAGAAGACATTCATATAAACATGCCTACTGTCATCCGGCGATCGCTAGTGAGGAGTTTTGACTAATATTACCTTTTAGGTTATTCGTCTTATGTTTATTTTATGTTTTAAAATATTTTTTAACTTTATTTCTAGATACCTTAACCCGTGATATATATAAGGAAAGTTGCAGGCAGGCAACATTTGTCATATGCAGTGCCTGTATTAGCACTGGGTCTAGTTCTAGAACTTTGTTTGAAGTTACTAAACAAGTTTTCCGATTACTTTCAATGTAGATCTAATGTCATCTATTTGAAAATAAAAATCTAGAAAGATTTTAGTGATATGATTTTAATTGATTTTTTCCATACCAATTCCACTTTTGTATTCTGGTAGCGATACATACTGTGAGTTATCTAGCTATTTTTGAAAGTTAAAATAACTCCACTCCATAATTATTGTTTATATTTTTTTAATTTATAAACACCAAAATACAAAAAAGTTAAAAAATACAAAAATAGTTAAACATTGTTAAACGGATTGTATTCTATAAACAGTACAATTTGAAGTTAATAAAAATTACAAAAACTTCAACAAACGAAGAACTAGCCTACTGAACAAAATTTGCGTAGTGAAATGATAACATAGTATGACCGTCATCTTCAGAGTGTCAGAAAGTCTATGATATTTTACTTTATGCGGATTATTTTAATGTATAGTGAAAAATAAAACGATAACATTTTATTTTAAATTAGGACCTCAAATTTTATCAGTAGTTCGTAGGGTTGTGGTCTTGCAGTTTTATGCAAAATAAAAGAACACCCGCTTTCTTCATAAAAATTACAGCCGACTTCCGTGTTTTTCAGCGCGAAAAAGTAAAACTTTGACGTCGATTATCTCGATTGTGACGTCAAAAAGATAAGGTCCCTTTTGTCGCGACGCCAATCATATATATATGAGCCAGTGCATGCGAAAACCTACAACTTGGCAATTACGTCACAATTGAGAAAAATCGCGACGAAGTTACGTCACAAACACGGAAGTCAACTGCAAGTAGTGTGCGTCAATTTACAAGTTTGACGTTTTAACTTTTAGAACGAGTTGAAGTTAAAACTGATTTTAACGGAGTGATTTTAAGTGTTGGGGTGGTAAGATATGGTAACTGAAGGGAAGACAGATGAGGTAGAGTTTTTTAATTCATCCATATGTTTTTACAGCATTTATACGGGCTTAAAGTAGCTGTGGACGAGCACTCATTTTCGGTCATGTATCTTCGGAGTATGGAGATGGTTGTATTAAAAATATTTCGAAACTGATATTGGTCACGTTTTATAAATATGTATATCAATATTAATAATATAATACAAAATTATAAATTATATTAAATACAAACATTTTTCCCAATTTTATCTAAATGAGAGAGATATATGACCCAGGAAGATTATGTGTGTATCACCCGGGGTTTACTTGAGTTATTGAATAACATACATGTTTAATAATATGTGTCTTATGATTTTATATGTCTTTTCAATGGCGATATAACAACTACATTAAATATTAGCCTATCGGTAACAAGATCCAGAAACAGTACCGTGGGTACGTCTGTGAATGTAAACAAATGCAGAGTTACTGGCCTTAGCGGTGACATAACAAATTTTATACATTGTATAACATTGCGCCGCATATGTGGTCGTCGTGGTGTAGTGGATACGACTTTGGATTTACACCTTTTATCTAACACAGGCTCCGGGAGTTCGAATCCCACTGACGTTTTTTTTTTTTCACCATAGCGGGAAGATTGCGTGATAGGGTCCATTAGTATGAAGTATAAGACAACCAAAGAATACAAACAAAACGAGGAGAGAGACAGAATTAGCACCATAATTTCACCTTAAACGTACAGTAATTTGTCGAGTAGTATTTAAGATACGGTATGCCATCAGAGAAATTGGTTAAAGCTTTATCATCCGTCATGTGAAGAATAATTTAAATGATCCAAGAACACATGGGAACAGGGTTCAAAAACCTCATAATGACTTCAATATTAATAGCTTGGTTGGTTGAATGTTGCTTAACGTCGTATCAGCAATTTGTCAGCTATTTGCGACGAGAGCTATTTTATTAATCTCTATTTTCATAACATTTTCTGAACAATTTCATGTTTGCATGCGAGTTGCGAGTGTGTTGTATGGTCTGCCTTGTACTAGCGCGCACTCAGGACGGCTTTCAAGGTGCTAGCGCGCCGAGTACGTCGCAGACAAGCGTACCATTCCCCCAGTCCATAAACTCATACCAGGTTAACCAGTAAAGGCCAACAGCAAAGAAAACTTACTTTCCCACATGTGGTCTAAGCGGGACTCGAACTCAGAGCGGTCAGAGACCCTGGATTTGTAGACTGACGTCTTATCAATTAGGCCACCGCGGCCTCTTAATCAATATTAATGGCGTTGAAATAATTGTGAATTACATAATTAATTATGCAGATGAGAACGAGGTGCCATTTCCTTCCCCACTTAGAGGTCGAGATGATATATCACCCTAATAAAAGTAGAAGGTCAATTCACGAAATATATCAGAAAACGTGTTTTGCTAAAGGATAAAGTGCCATTTATCTATGTTATTCATATAGTTGTTGTTTAAACTTTATATATTAAATTTTAAACTATTTGTTTTAAATGCCACATGTATGTACTTTGTATCGGCGGGGAAAAAAACTTGGTCACTTGCGCATGCTATGCTAAGAAATGCATTAGGGCATTTTGAACATTCCTTGACCAAAAACCCAAAACGCCCACATCTGTATGTTTTGTTTTTAATTTTGGATATAATAGGCAAAACAGAAGGAATACAGCTTTTCTAAAAAAGAATTTCCGTTTCTTTTTCCCTCATTCTTGTAAAAAAAGAAAACGTGTTCTTAAGACCTGTCTTACAAAGACACAAGACGAACTATCCAAAATCTCAATACCAAGTGTACCAGTTGCGCCTTTGTACCAAAAACAAAATGTTTCTTTTGACGTCGCACAGAATGTATGCATACAACGGATGCTTAGTTGGTAGAGTGCGCGCTTCTTATGTGAGAGGTCATGGGTTCGATTTCAGACAGGGTTTGGCAAAAACTTGAAAAAGTTCGCCAAGCATTCGGCATTTAGAAATGAAAGTCACGGAGTCCTTCGGAAGAGACCTTAAATACCGATGCCCCGTGTCATCGCAGGCATCGTTAAAAATCCTCCCTGTTCATTGCACTTGGCAATTCAATTCAAACTTTTTTCAATCTAAACCAATGGAGATGGTACAAGGGGTTCGTCATATAACATAACACACTACAAAGGTAAAATAATAGTGTACTACTTCACTTATAGCTGGAGACGTCCTCAATATAAGTGTAATATTCTTGACAAGGACGTAGATGGCCTTTCAATCAATCAATTAATTAATCAATCGATCAATAAACCATATTTTTATAGACAGATGGGTGCACTTTATTTTCTGACACCCTGTAAAACCAGGTTTTTTATGTACGATTATGTTTTCAATTGCATCTGAATCACTTAATGAACGAGAACCAGGCACTGGGTAAAAATGACAAACAGTACCGAACTCGTCTGTATTTTTAATAAATGTATTAATTCTGATGTCTTATATTAATAAGGGCGAATTCCAAATATACAACAGTTTGTGTTTGCTACTACAGAAATTTAGAATATTTTACAAGACAGAACAAAAATATGTATACAATGACTTATTTCGAATGGTGCATTTTGGCAGGACTCAACACTGCAGTCACTTTTTTAATAAATGCAGATTGCAGGACATGCACAATGCTTCATAGAGAGGAGTTCTATAGGATTTGCGCAATTAAAGCGTCAATGCTGTCGGATCAATGTTGGCACTTTTGGATACTAGTACTGTTACAAAATCGGCATATTACAATAAAAAGCATTGCATACAATCTTTATGGTCCCAGAAACTGGGAATTGAAAGATTGGAAAACATTTTAATCAGCTCATTTTTGATCAGTCCTGTATCATTTTGGATCATTTTATCAGCACATTTATAAGATATATAATTTAACTGAGAAAAATAGGTCAAAGTATCAAATCGATAGGATGTTTATTGGAATGCACAAGCACCAGAGCATTCAAGAAGTTTATTTATTTATTTATTTATTTATTTTTAAATCTAGAATTATAATTCACTTGCTTCATTTAAATGTGCGCTTAAGTCAAGAATTATAAAATACAATGGGTTTCAAAAATTGTAAACAAAATGTTTTTAATAATTGAAACTACTTTTCTTGTAAAATGACCAATCATAACTAAACTTTATGGTGGGTGTCGGCATGATATTGAGTTTGTAGGGAGATTTAGAAATGTAATAACATTTATCAGTAATAAATATTCTGAATTTTTATACACAAACATTCAATACATTTAAGATTTTCAAGTACAGAACCCGATAAAATTTTTGTGAAGATTAGGGACCGTAATATCGATGATTCTGAGACTACCTTTACACTTGTAAAGAGGTCTGTTGGTCATGTACCTTTATGGACCGACCAGATCAAGTCGCACCAAGTCTATACAGCAGAGACCGATAATTAAACTCAGTTACACCATATCAGGTTAATGTATCAAGATATCACATGTCCAGCACCGTCGGAAGAGTGACAATCATTTTGTTAAACGATGTTCGAGTATTGAACATTAAATGCAAAATTGAAAGCACTCATGAACACTTGACCAATAAATTGTGACGTCATCCAAGTTTTTATGACGTCATTTTTACATTTTCGGATTTGTGTTTTACTTTAAAAATTTGTTTAAACGTATAAAACATTATGGACTTTCATAATATGTAAAAATCTCAATTTTGAAAATTTTGACCAAGTTGTAGGTTTTCGCATGCACCGGCTCATATGTATATATATGCCCTATCATTATTGTGAAATGTATTCTCTTTGATTAATGTTTGAATGGCGATTTGAATCTCATTTGATTTTATATCACTTACATAAAGAATCATACTATCATCAGCTATTAGTGAAATTTATTCATTTGTAATGCAGGTGCAGCATATCTTTATTGTGAAATGCCTGTATGGCACATGACAAGGGTCCCATCTGAAGGCCCCAAAAGGTCAATTTCTAGTTGGTAAAATAAAGTTCACTATCTACTAGTTAGTAGATTAATAATTAAAAGGAGAAAATTATTCATGAGAAAATTAGATGCATATCTTCCAGGAAAAGAGAGAGAGAGAGAGAGAAAGAGAGAAAGAGAGATTGTTGTTGTTGAATGTTGCTTAACATCACATCAGCAATTTTTCAGCTATAAGCGAAGAGAACTATTTTTTAATCTGTATGGATTTGTAGACAGACATCTTATCCATTAGGCAACCACGGTCTAGAGAGAGAGAGAGAGAGACAGAGAGAGAGAGAGAGAGAGATTATGTGTTTTGTTATATGTAACTCAGTTTTGTTATATTTATTATACAGATGCTGACAATGACGGGCGAGTTAGAGAGGTTACATGGTGATCAATACAAAGAGTTAACTTACATGAAAAAAGATACAAGTAAAGAACTAAGTCTGTTAGATGAACGTAATAACACGGCAGTGACATCGGTTAAAAATGCTCTAGCTTTATATAAATCTAATGTAGATGTGGAAATGGAACAAATAGAAAAGCGTCTCCTAGCAACAGTAGAAAAAACACAACATAACTGGAATGTATTTATAGTAAGTTAATTTGACATACATTTAGTCCTGGAGTAAGGGAGACAAATCTCGTTAATGCTGGCTTCATAACTTCTCAAAATAACAACATACATGTAAGCCACCTACCACTAATTGAAATCCATAGGCATACACTAATGAAATTGCTTTCTAGTATAGTTAAACCTGTAAAAACTGAACTCTAAGTAAACCCAAAACCTGTTCAAACTGTATAACTTGGGACATACTGATAATATGTTTTGTTATGTAAATGAATTTAACAAAAACGTCAGTCTGGAGGCTGATTAAGACCGGTTTCCTTGTAGTATCTTACTAAATCAAACTTTTAAAACCAAATTCATTGTTGCATTTTGCATTAAAACGTCATTTACTTGATCATGATATAAATGTTTGATACACAACACAAATAAACATGATATCCAGTCATACCATGAGAATTATACATGTACTTAACTTTAGAGAGAAATATCATTTCAGGTCTTGTCCGGTAATGGTGTTTTATGCCCTAGTCAACATCCTTTCACTTATATCAAGGCAGTCAGTTCATGGATGGTGGAGAACACTGGAGTGCCTTGAGAAAACCAACTCTTTTTGGCAAGCAAACTTAAAAACTTCCTCACTCTAAGATCGGCCCCGAGTGTGATTATAGGCAGTGAGAGGTAGTGTGATATGTAAGTTCAGGCTTATGGCCACTTGGCTACTGAGTATAATTTTAGGTGTTTTAACTTAGTGGTTAGAAGTTACGTGATATTTTTCTGATAAATTGTATATAAATTTTCAGGAACAGCTTGATGGTAAAGTTGATGACAGAGTTCAGTTAATGGAAGCTAGACTCAGACGACTCGAGGAGGGACTCAATGCTGATAGAAATGCAATAAGACAAATACAAAAAGTAAGTTATATGTATACAAACAGCAATGTGTAAAATTACCGTAGTCATGGATACCAAAACAAAGTAACCAACATTTAAACAAACCAGCATACACAACATTTACTTGTAAATTGTAATTATATCTGACAAACTCGACATTAGTGGGCAGTGTTTAATCTAGGATTTTTTGGAGGGACCATTTTCAAAAACTTTCCTCTAAAACATTATAACATAAATATTTCTAATTTCATGTAATGTTAAATAATAACAGGCTCACTAAAGCCTTAACAATGGAGTAATTTGGCAAAATAAGGTATGAATAGCCCAATGACCTAGAATGAATACTGAATTGGAAAATAGGGTTTCATTGTAAACAGAGCATAAATGTGGAGGCTGACTTGCTTGTCAATGTATCAAATTAAGTCCCAAATATTGTAAAAATGCAATATAAAATCTGAGTACTAGTATATCTAAAGGAAAGCCTGTTGTATCTCCTTAAGACAGAAAGCTGTATGATTATGGAATAAACTTTTTCTTTTGTTCTTTCTAAAAAACTAAATTGATTTTAAATATAAAACAAATTGTTGCTCCTGACATGTCCTTTTCTATGATTATCAATCAATACGGAAATATAAAATACAAGTCTCCATACAGCCCCCCTCTCTCCCTCTCTCGTCTCCATACAGCCCCCCCCCTCTCTCTCTCTCTCTCTCTCCCCTCCATACAACCCCCCTCTCTCTTTCTCTCTCAATGACAAATCAAATGTGTATTATCAACAAAATGACAGACCCAGCCATGTCACAGACCTCTTTATAGGTCATAATTTACATATATATAAACAGAACTTTGTATTGGATAATTAATTTTTGTAATATATACATATCCTAAGTACAACAGCTTTCAAGTAAATAAGATCAAATTTCATATTCATCCACAAGATTATAAATATTGGATATTTTTTATTATCAACTAGACCACTGTTGAGACATATATACTCACAGTGTAAGTGGTTATGGGGTGAAAACCTTGTCACATGCTTGACCTGAAATGACCAGCTAAGAAAACTAGAAGCAGAGAAGTTTTGAACTTTCACATTGTAAATCATAAAACACATGCATAAAAATCAATTGATACAGTTTGATTCAATTTTCATTTTGACATTCAATTGATTGGTCGTTTCAATAAGAAACCAAAAAGTGGCCAATATATGACAACTATTGAAGTCAAGAATTTGTAAATCAATCACATACAGTAAAACCTCATTATAATGCCACCTGATAAGTTTGCCACCTCGCTTATCACCAAAGTATTTTTAAGTTCAAGAGTTTATGCTTTTAAATTTCTTTACAATTCTTCCTAGACTTTTTGCCAAACCCCTTTATAATACTAAAATTTGACTAACAAATGAGGACATTGAATTGAGGTTTTACTGTACATAAAATCTCAAATGACCAGAAAACTGGAAGCAGAGAAGCTTTGAATTATTAGATACATAAAAATCAATTGATACGGTTTGATTTAACTTTCATTTTGACATTCAATTGAATGGTCATTTCGCTATAGTTTTGAAACTTAGAAACCAACAAGTGGCAAAAATATGAGAATTCCAGTAGTCAAGAATTTGTCTTTGTTCTATGTATTGTTAGCTAGGATATATAACCTTTACTTGAAGAGTCAACGAGTATTTCCATATCTTAGTTTTTATCACAATACACTTAAAATATCTAAAATGTAATACAAAGTCATGAAAGTGATTGCTACTTGAACATTTTAAAGTCAGTTTGTTTAAATAAATCAATATGTGTAGTGTGTATAAAGAATTGTTTTGAAACAATACTAAGGAACAAGGGAGATAATCATATAAATTGTCCGTATGACCTTCGTTATTTGCCTTATTCTAATGTACAATAACTTGTAATTTAATTGTTTTAACTCTAAATTGTGACATATTCAAGAGCTGTCATTATGTTACAATGTATTTATGTTACATTAAATAGCATGTATACAGTAACACCCAGGGTTAGTCCTAGCTCTCAAAAAATTTGAGCCCAAAAATTAGCCAATTTATCAATTTAGAGCCCGAAAAACAAAGAAACTAAAAGTGACAAAAAAGCCTCAAATGTAAAACTGTAGAACTTCTAATCTGCTGTTTATATTGTTCTTTATTACCAGTTAATTTTTAAGTTTTACTTTTTCATACTTGTGAAAAAATGGTGATCTTAGCATGCCTCATAATGAAATTGATACAAATTTTGGAACAAAAATATTAGCAAATATCTTCATTTTTTTTGGAGCCAGAAATTACAAGATTTAGCAATTGGCTAAATTGGCAAATGGCAGAGCTAACCCCATAAAACCTCTTAAGGTCTGATTTGGAGATGTTTTAGTTAGAGATGTCTGGTTTAGGGGTTGTAAAAATCACCAATGACTAATAATTTCTAAGAAATTCTTTCCAAAAATAACCTATTTTGGCAAGTTTGTAGAAAAATTCTTCAAACAGGAATATATTTTCACAAATTTCTGAAATTTGGCTACTGAAAATTGTTTAACATGTATTAAGGTTTTATGTCAAAAGTTTCAAATGTAAATTTGAACAATTATTTACAAAGTTCATTCTGACAAGAAAAACCTTTATCAATCTTGATTAACGTTTGTTTCCACAACCAATGATGAAATAAAAACATTATGATACAAATTCATATTAAGATCTTATTCTACAGAAAATAATGTCATTATATACCCAATATTATGTTATGGAGAATCAAAAGACGAAGTTATACAAATTTAAACAAGTGCAATATACTTAAGACAATGATTCATGCATCAAGGTTGATCAGGGATTGAACCCTAATGAATTCCTTCCAACTTACAGAATGGGCATTCTTCTATGGTCAAACCTGTCTATAAAGGCCACCAAAGGGAACCAGTAAAAGTAGTCTTAATGAGCAGGCGACCTTTACATACAGGTTAAAAAATTATGAATAAAGAAAAATTAGAATAAAATTCTCCTGGCCTTTTTAAGCAGGTGGTCCCTATATAGAGGTGGCCTTTAAGGCAGGTGTTGGACTGTTTAATGATAAGGTATATAGTGCAGGAGCTGTTAATGTTAATATAGCGGTCCAAATTATTGATTATAAAAAGAAAGCTTCATAATTTAATCTGTCTATATTTTCTATTTTTAGGTGATAGAATCCCGTCTATTACAAACAATAGATAAACACACCAGATTTAACCAAGATGAAATAGGCAAAGCTAAACGTGAATTCCGCGAAGGCTTTACCGAAGTCCACGAGAGTATCAGTAATGCAAAACGGGTGCTAGAAGGAAGAAATAAACTTCTGGAAGAAAACCTCAAGAAAGAGATAAGACAGTTGAGGAAATTAGTTGTGTTTGAATAGGTCACTTTTAACTGGTATATTGTCAAAATTCTTATACCAGTACTCATACATGTGAAAAATTCTGAAAATCTGTAGATTAATTTCATACATATCTACAGAGAGGTAACCTATTTATTTTAGTTTCATGAAGAGATTATCAGATTTATTATTCTAAATCGAAGAAGAAACAGCATCTAAGAGAGAATCCACTATATGTGTACTACAAATACGGAAAATATTTTTGGATCATTTCAGTTTTTGTGTAAAATGTACAAGTAACAAAGCATTATTTATTTTCAATAAAATTTGGTTGTAGTTGCACTGGTTGTTACCCAATAGTGTAAAAATATTCAAATAAATGGAAAAATCTAAAATACATGGGTATGTTGAAAATAAAAAGTTAAAAATATGATGAATTACAAAATACTGAAGTGGTCATTATGACACTGATTTAAAAAAAGAAAGAAAAATGATGATACTGGTACCTGTATTTAGATATGGCCAGAATGTCCTAGTAACTTAAACACTGGATGTAGACAATGTATACACGATAAATTAAGCTTAAGTGAGAGAATACTTGATATAAATATTATGTATACTAGTATACGTGTTGAACCTTTCATTAAAATGTTTGAATTTAAAATCAATAATTTGAAGTAGAACAGTGAAGGTATAAAACAAAAGTAAAACCTGTCATATCATTAATTATGTAGCTATAGATTCAGACACTTACAAGTGTGTTCTTTGTGTGTGTGTGTGTGTGTGTTCTTTGTTTTTTTGTGTGTGTGTGTGTGTTCTTTGTTTGTGTGTGTGTTCTTTGTGTTTGTGTTCTTTGTATGTGTGTATTGTTCAGTATTGTTCTGATTATATTTGTGTGTGTTCTTTGTGTGTATTGTTCAGTATTGTTCTGATTATGTTTGTGTGTGTGTTCTTTGTTTGTGTGTATTGTTCAGTATTGTTCTGATTATGTTTGTGTGTGTGTTCTTTGTTTGTGTGTATTGTTCAGTATTGTTCTGATTATGTTTGTGTGTGTGTTCTTTATTTGTGTGTTTTGTTCAGTATTTTTCTGATTATGTTTGTGTGTGTGTTCTTTATTTGTGTGTATTGTTCAGTATTGTTCTGATTATGTTTGTGTGTGTTCTTTGTTTGTGTGTATTGTTCAGTATTGTTCTGATTATGTTTGTGTGTGTGTTCTTTGTTTGTGTGTATTGTTCAGTATTGTTCTGATTATGTTTGTGTGTGTGTTCTTTGTTTGTGTGTATTGTTCAGTATTGTTCTGATTATGTTTGTGTGTGTTCTTTGTTTGTGTGTGTTCTTTGTTTGTGTGTATTGTTCAGCATTGTTCTGATTATGTTTATGTGTGTGTTCTTTGTTTGTGTGTATTGATCAGTATTGTTCTGATTATGTTTGTGTGTGTTCTTTGTTTGTGTGTGTTCTTTGTTTGTGTGTATTGTTCAGTATTGTTCTGATTATGTTTGTGTGTGTTCTTTGTTTGTGTGTATTGTTCAGTATTGTTCTGATTATGTTTAGTGTTTTGTTCTGTATTTGTTCATATCATAAATATGTAAACAGATCATATATGTGTCGCTTATAGTTATACACATGCAGGGCATCCATTTGACTCCATGATGTGATCTTCAAGAAATACAAAAAAAATATGTATAGTAAAACTTCAATTCATTGCAGAGATTGTGTAGTAAAATTTGAAAATATAGAGGAGTTCGGAGATAAATTTTGGGAGACTTATAAGACAACATATAGAAGGATGGGATTTTAGCCTTCAAAATAGTAAGGTGATAAGCAAGGTAGCAAAGTTATTGTGGGGCATTATAACGAGGTTTTACTGTATACATGACACGTGTATACTCTAACATAAACACATACAGGGCATCCATTTGACATAAGATTTTCAGGGGTCAAATTGACTTTCTTCAAAATCTCAAAGAGTCAAACCATATTAATACAACCACTGCTTCTCTCTAAAAGTCAAAAGTCAAATTAATTTTTCAGAGTCCAAAAAACAGTGTGAAGAGTCTGATGGAAGCTCTGTATATACAACATGATCATTTAAAATGTAGAATTGTTATTTAAATCAAATGCCAAATTATTTATTATTTATCTATTTATTATACCTGTATGTGTTAATTTGTTACATTCATTTTTACATATGTAAATATAATGGTGCTAGTCAGATCTTCCACAGAAAAACAAAACAAATACTGGTACACAGTACTGTAAATATCCTGATAATTCAAACACTTTAAGTGGGATTTGTAGAAAACCAATTTTTGTTTGCATGGACCTACTATGCTTTCACAAACAGTACAACTTTGGTAATTTGAACACTAAAATTATTTGGTTTAACTGATCAGTGTAATTAACTAATAGAATTTTATGGGGTCAAGTTTTAAATGCAGTTTTTAAAGTGGTATTTAGGAATAAACTTTTTGAGCATAGGATAACAATGAAACTATATATTTATAAGGGTAGAATTTAAATTCATTGACTAGAAATATATCGTTTAGTAACAGTTCTTTATAACACACGGCCAGTGTTTAAAGGAATACCGGTAATCCAAAGCTTTTGAACTATCTAATTACCTAATCTTTCGGTCAAATCCTAGCCAGGGTTGAAACTGTGACTTCCCATTATAATGCTTGGTGGAATGTTGTTTAACGTCACATCAGCAACATTTCAGCTATTTACAACGATAATGTATACTAGTATTTGAGACAGGAATAAAACTGTATAGATATTTTATATAAATTTCATTTGCACATAATAGAATGTAATATTCTGTCCATGTTAAACAATTTTCAAAAACTGAGTACACATTTTCACACATGAAAATTCATGTCTAATTGCTTATCTAGAATTTCTACTACCCAGTAATTTGTTAATTTAGATTTATATCTTGATTTGCAAATAGTCCAACATCTCATGTTTTTATTTCCAATTCTGCACCTCGTTCATTGTCATGGCAATCTAGTTACAATCAGAAAAATGTTATTTATGTATGTAGTGAACATATATAGTTACCAACTGGATGATAACCTCCAGTAAAACTGGATGTTGAGACCAAACTGTTAGACATATAAAAAAAGGAAATCCACATTCAATCTTCCAATTATTTTTTATTCATTTTATAAATTCACTTGATCATAACATTCCATTATTTCACGAACATATTTGTAATAAACTTGCTACTACATATATTTTGGAGATTATTTTAGTTGGTTATATATTTTGGAAATTTATAGAATTTATTTATAGAATTTATTTATCAGAGATTGAGATACAATTTCAACTTTAAATGTTATTTACATGTATATTGTGCAAGCTGTCTAATGTTATTTACATGAATGTACACATTTAGGCAGAAAAAAAGAAAACATCACAAATGTAAAAGTTTTACATGTTTAAAAGCAATGCAATATCATTGAAATAAAATCTAAATGTAAACACTTATTGCTAATTTGTTATTTTTTACATAATTAAAATTCATAGTGTGCATAAAGATTGCTGAAAACAGAAAACTACAAAATGTATATAATTTTCTTTTACAAACTATGATAAAATATTGATGAAGAGTGATGACTGGTCAATAATGTACATGACACAATCCAATCTAAAATTCAAGAATCTTTGCATATAATCGTGCTAAAAAGTATACATGATTCCATTACTACTAGTATGACAGACTGGGTTTGTAAAGGTAGTCAGGCAGTTAAGATGGAAGACACATTTACTTCTACCTTGAAGGTAAAAGGTTTGAGTCTCTGACTCCCTTACTTAGTAGCTACATTTTCCAGTTCAAAAATACATTTTGAAGATTAATTCAACTTACAGAAAAGAAAAAAGCATTTATCTTGTGAAGGCAGAGCGATTTTGGTCCGACAACAATCAAAGCGTATGGATAAGGTGTACCGGGTAATAGTTAAATTATGTCAGGACAGCACAAATGAGACAAAGAATTGTAACATAAGGAAGAAAACACCTGGCTGAGAAATCCATTCTGAGTGCCCAGACTGAGGATCGAACCCAGTCTGCTGCATGAAGACCAAGCCTTCTACCACAAGGCTAAAAGATCCAGATCAGAAAGTCTGGCATTAATATTTCTAATATAACTCACTTACTATATACCACTACAACACCACGGCTAGCTCAGTTCTGTTACAGAATTACTGAACATTTATCAGAACAGTGTAGTTTATATATAAATATCAATATCCACCAAAAACTTTAAGTAGTTTGTATGTACAAGCAATATATTAAATAAATTAAACAATTCTACGGTGTTTCATGTTAATGAAATACAAGCCTTAAAAGGAGAAGTTATGTAGCCTACTATTTTGGACATAGTATTAAGATTTATTGTGACGTACCATGTCCAGGCTTGTGGTCAAGATGTGTAACTGTTTACGTCGGAGAAAAATACTCGCAAAAAATCTTACAATGGCGACAAAATTGTGATGACTTCTTAATTATGAATTACAAACAAAATTATCTTATTTGTCATGTTTAAAAAGTTTTGTAAAACATGAAATGCCAATTTTGCCGTCTTGGCAACGCACCAACAGGTTCCCCTTGCAATTTAAATTCTTATAATTTCAGCAAAACATATGTAGGTCAAGCTTGAAAATATATCTGTATTTATTTATTTTCATGCACTGTGTGTTACTTTCTGTGGGGTTAAAACTTTCATAAAATCAACTGGTGTTTCCATATTGATCGTTTACCTGTTGAATGTATGGGAAACTTACTGCTTCGTCGCCATTTGTAAACAACGTGTCTGTGCTGCACTCTAGTAGCAATGAAGCAAACGAGAGTTCAAAAGTCAAAGGTCAAAGACATAGTCCCACAATTCCCGCGAAAATTGTTTTTAAATGATCATCCGGTGCCGCCTTCGTTGACGTGAAGTAATAGAACACAACAAAAGTTAAGGCAAGTAGCAGGTGCCCGCTTACAGATAAAGTGAAATTAACTTTAATGTGTTGACAGATTATACTGGAAGGTTTGACATAACAAATGGAATTTATAGTTTAATATTTTCTGGATATATTTTTAAAAGTTTTAAAAATAAGAGCAATAATAATTATTTACATGAAGTGTCATTTATAAAAATCTACAGCCATTTAACAGTATGCTTAACCAAGCAAATCCAAGGAAGTTATATTTTTGTTAAAAAGTGAATTAGATTTTTTTTAAATTTAAAATTGTGTAAATATGGCAGAGTTGGAAAGTGAACCAGCTGGTTCAAGGAGGAGTTTCAGAAGTGAGTTAAATTTGAATTTTAATTTTGTTTTTATTAATTTCATTTTTCTTTAAATTTTTTAATTAATTTTCCACATTGTTTTTTCTTATCTTGCATTTTGTACAAGTTAGTTTTTTTGTTTCTGATATTTATCACTTTCAATTCAAGTTTAAAAATTATTTGTTAGATCTACAGATATTCAAATCAACAACTTAAAAATAAAATTTGCTTTCGAGATAAATTTATTTCACATGCCATTAGGCATTAAAAATAAGTTTGCATTTATTTTATTCAATAATTATGGATAATGTTTCGAATAATTAAAATTATTACTCAATATTATCAATTTTGACCCATTATCATGTTGTATATAATTATTAATATCTGAAGATGTATGTCTGACATCTGGGTTAACAAATTTGGCTGTTGAATCACTTATTTGTCACATTACCTTATAGCTAGTAGTGTGTAAACAAAAAGTTATTTTTAATTTTAGGCAACAACAAGTTCAGCAAAAACAATAAGGTTTTTGATTTCTCAAACATTTCATAGTTACATGAATTACAGGGTTGATGTGTAGCAGTCTCGCGGGCACTTACTGCAGCCTGGGAGGTCTTGGGTTTGATATCCGGTTTGACCCTGCATTTTTCTCAATCTTGTTACAGTTTGGTGGTTAGCCAATGTCACCATCAGAAGTGGTACCACTGGTGGACTAGCAATATTGTAGTCATATAAAATCCATCCGAAGGAATTTGAGCTAAATTCCCATGTGTGGGAACATCAAGAATAGCAGGGGAAAATATAGTGGTCTGCGTAGCTTGGTTGGCAGACCACTTGTTATTGTTGGAGATCCCTGGCATGTTTTGTCCCCTTTTTGAATTCTGATGTGCAGTTTCTCTCCATCCTGTGAGTTTTCAGAGTTTAATCAAACAATCAATTAGACCAAGATATCTAAATAAGGTGACACACTGCCACCAGACAAAAAAAAAATGAAGGGCTATTAACTACTGAGTCCCTTATCTGTATTTCTATCCCTGCACTGATGACAATAGATCATTGTTACACTAGGTTTAAGCTAACTTCATCTCATTTACATGTATGCATGTCAAGATTCAATCTCTCTAAATTGCTTCTGCTGTCATTACTAACCCTTATTAGTTAATTATACACTTTTCTAATATTTAGTAATTTCCGCTTGGACATAAAAATTAGTATTTTTTCTTAAATTCCATTTTAGATTTTAGATAAGTATAATCTGTTTACTTGTTGGTAATTGATTATGACTTTTATGTTAGTGGCCTAATTTCTAGCTGAATGACTAATTTTAAGGATAAACCACTAGGCCTATAATATTAATATATGGTAATTGTTGATTGGTGAAATTTGTATTTCTGTCCTTTTGACTAGCTACCACTACAATAGCTCATTTGGTAGAGTGTTCGCTTTCTATGTGGGAGGCAATGGATTCAAACCTCTACAGGGGTCTGACCAAGACTTGAAAATAGGCAGTAATTGTTCTTTTGCCAAGCACTCAACAGTTAGAAATGAAAGCTACAGTGTCCTTCAGAAGAGACCTTAAAATCTGAGGCCTCATGTCATAGCAAGCATTGCATGTTAAAGAACCCTCCCTGCATATTTTCCTGAGGGTACTGCAAATGTCAAAATTTCTATTTCTACCACTTCGCCTATAACTGGTGACGTTTCAAAATAAGTGATATACTCTTGACTGGAATTTGAAACTTCATTCATTCAATCAACCAATCTTTGACTTGCTATTGTCAAAAATACATGTAGGAGGTTCGAACCCCGACTAGGTCTGACCCAAAACTTGAAAGTGGGTAGTGACTGCTCTTTCACCAAGTACTCGTCATTACATAATGAAAATCACAGTTCTTTCGATTGGGAACTTAAAATAAAAGTGGTCCTGTGTCACGAATGGCATGACACGATAAAGAACCATGATGTATAATGCCATCAGTGCAATCACGAATGGCATGACACGATAAAGAACCATGATGTATAATGCCATCAGCGCAATGCACAGGTGAAATTTCTGTACCTTAGCCTATAGGTGGCAATGTCTGGATATAAGTAAAATATTCTTAACTGGGGCAATAAACACCATTATTCAACTTAACTCATCTGGCTTACAAATTACAGCCCCATTCGTTGCTTAGGTTCAAATTATACTTGAGCAGTTCCTGGTGTTGGAGTCATTATGCTTGTTGAAGGTTGGTGGTTTTCTCTGGGCACACTGTTTTCTGGTTTCATTCACCCTCCCAGAACTGACCATTTCAATATAAATGAAAGAATCTTGACTGTTTTGCAAAAAAAAAAAAAAACATAGAAAAACATTGCTTACAGATAATTCTGTCATTTGACGGCCATCACCTTTATTTAAATTTAATTTTCAGATTCAATGTCAGGGATGGATCGACTTACTGCTGAAGAGATGGATGAGAAACGTAAGCAGAACATTGCTTACGAATATCTCTGCCATTTAGAAGAGGCTAAAGTGTAAGTTATTGTATAAATATTATTGTTGGACTTACTGTTTTAATTATATGTATTATATATATTGATATTTTAATACAGTAAAACCTCTATTCATTGCCAACATTCATTCAGAAAATTATTGGCATTATAAAAAAAATTGGTGATAGATTGAGGTAGGCTCATAAAGAAAAGCAGGAATATGGATTTTATGGATCTTCAAAATAATGTAGTGATAAGCAAGATTATTAAGGGGCATTTAAATAAGATATGTTACTGTAATGGGGTTCACTGCTATACCACGTGATCAACACCCCTTAACATTTGTAGGAGAAGTTTTGGAAAACATTTAAGCTTCATATTCCCAGAATTACATCGTTTTTATGGGAAAACATGAACTGATATATTTATCATATATGATTCCATATCAAATAGAAATAACAGTTCTTCATAAACTTTAGAGGGTATCACATAGTACAGCGACAAACCCCATTGTAAATACCATTGAAGACTTTATTAAACTGTACCTTAATTTGGAGTTCTCATCATTTTCATTAGTCAAACTTTTGGTGTAGACTCTTAACTATATAATGCAAACTTTTCAAAATATCTTTTTCAATACCATAGATTATGATAGGTGTCATCATCTATATATTTGGTTTTTCCCCTCGTTTGTACCAAAAAAATGTGACAGGTATCTGATGGAAGTGACTTACATTGATTTATCATGATCACACTTACTGTAGTTAATGCCCTTACACACAGTACTCTAAAAGATAATCTGTGGTTTTTATGGAGACATTTACACATGTGTTGCCTCTACGTGTGAACAGTGGCGTGTTCTCTAATAAGGTGTTGTAATGTTCTATTTATTAGCTAGTCTAGGAGTTTTCTCCATAAAAACAAGAAAATATTAACAAATTATTTATGATGTTTTACCATATACAAATGTATATAGTGTGAATACCAGTATACAGTTTATATGTACATGTTTATATATAGGAGACCTTGAGGAAAGTCAACAACAATTTGTTTTGTAGGTACATGTACCAGCTTTACTGTTTTGAGGTTTTGAATAAATAAGGCTTTGATAAGTTGTGTGATACATCATATATGACCTTCAAGTAGTCTGGGTTTGGTTTTCAGATTTCCAGGTTTATAAACTTGTCAGGGATTTTTCTGGGTATCCACAGGGTCCGGTAAAGGGACCCATTCCCAATGCAAAAAAACATACATTTTTCCCAATTTTGTAGTAAAAAATTCCCAATTAGCTACGTTTATCAATATTTTGAAAAAAAAAACAAAAAAACACAAGATCATCAAAATCATATTCAGAGGATATCTCTTTCTGATAACAATTTCACTCTATATTAACCCACATTTTGCTAGATGATTTATATAGAGACAAAAGAGACAGCGCTATTTTGCTGTGAAACCGATATAATTTGTTCAATTACCAGTATTCTAGTGGTCTAGAATTTCTAATATGTTGTTGTGATTTTTCCCAAAATTACATGTTTGTTGAGCATTTTCCCAATTTCATCCCAAGGTCCTTTTCCCAAAAAGGTCAGAAAAATCCCTGCTTGTGTTTTACTGATTGTGTCCCATCTGGTATTGCAGGTTAAATTCATGAGGAGAAAAATTATTCTGTAGGATGTCAGTTCAGATCTCACCCATTTTTAGTACTATTTCCAAAATGATATGGTCCGACTCTGAAACAAGCCTGAAATTCTGAACAGCATTTTAAATATGTGGATTCTATAAGAACATTTAAGAATTTATAAAATATTACTATTTATGTCTTACTGAAAAATCTCCAGTCGGCCAATGCAGATCGAGTCATTTAATGAATTTTAGTCAGTCTTATATAACACCTGGGATCTGAATTCTACCTGTATTAATTAAACAACCTAGAACACCTGTTGCGATGATGGGTTGCTATAATGGAAGAAAATTATTGATTTGATTTAAGTTTTAAATGTGATAGATTAGCTGCTGTCTAGCTATAGGCAGGCTATACTGCATTTTAGTAAATAACGGAGAACTGAACCAGATAAAATAAACCAACATATAAACCAATCTTGTTAATACCCTTGATTATGGGATTATAATTTCAGTTTCCAGGTTTCCAATTATACATACATTTTCCATGTATAAGCTTTTGATAAAACATTACCTTTTAAAAACTCTAAATATTTTCATTGTTTGACAATTTGTCTAGAACTGTTATGATAAGGAAGTTTTGAGATCACAGTGTCTTTCACTACCTAGAACCATTACAGTAGTCCAGTCAGTAAAGTGCTCACTTTGTATGTGGGAAGTCGTGGGTTTGAACCCTGACCAGGGTCTGACCAAGACTTGAAAATAGGTAGTGACTATCAAAATAAGTTTCCTTTGGATGAGACCTAAAAACTGATGCCCTGTGTCACATTAAGCATAGCACGTAAAAGAATCCTCCCTGCACATTGCTTTGAGTGCACTGCTTTATCTTTTGATAAAATATTAAAATAAAAGGCACTAAATATTTTCAGTGTTTGACAATTTTTCTAATTGTAATTACCGATATAAGGTAGTTTGAGATCACAGTAACTCTTAGAGCCTAGGTTTGAATCCCACTCCAAAGATCCTATTGTGAGAAACCTTGTTAGTTCACTTGTCAAAGGTCGGTGCGTTTCTCCAGGAGTTCTTTATTTCCTACACCATCCTAGAACTAACGTTAAAGCATCTTGACTTGGGTAAAACACTTCATTTTACTCTTAGTGTACCTATCCTCTTCGTCCCTGGTGGGACATAAGGCCACATTTTGCTGTGGTTTCTGTAACTAAGCGGTTTTACAGGATAAGGCAGTTAACCTTATGCCTAACACTCCAACCTGGAGGGCCAGGGTTTTTGGTCAAGGTTTCCATCCTCTAGAATGGTCGCTTTCCAAAGCTAATGAAGCCATTCTATCCAGGTTTTATGTCAGAGTTTTCCTTCTCTTAGATGAGCTGTCCTTAGTGTGAAACTTGTAAATATATGTCAGGTCTGCAATGGCGAGAACCACCACAATCCAGTGATGAGGTGGGGGGGGGGGGGGGGGGGGGGGGGGGTTGTTAATGCATGAAAATATAAAATGTTCATGTAATCCATATGTTTTTAAATCCTGTTATAGCTGTGTTTATAAAATGGCTGTATACATAACATATATACAGTACAAACCTGCCGAATGGTTAACAGTCTAACGAAAAGGAGGCAGAGTTCGGCTGCTGAGTGGCTGAGATGTGGATAACTATTGACAGAAAACCTGCCAACAGATACATAGAAGCTGTCAAGATATAGCTAAAGGTGGCGGGGAGGCAAGATGAGCTGCCAATTCGGCATGTATTTGTTAGTTTAGTGTTAAATTTTCAACAGGTCTGTACCGTATGTTGACTTTTAAATTTAATTTTACTTTTATAGATCTAGTGATATTTATATAAGTATATTATGGATCAGTAAATCCAATATTAAGTCGGGATATATGTATACATATATATAATAATCAGATCTGGTTCATTGAAGTGTAAAAGTCTATCATTATGAATCAGTGAAAAGTCATACTTCAGTGATTTGGTGAAATTTTATTGAAGTGCAATACACATCCTTCATAAATCTTCACTTATCATTGTGTATATGACATGTATGTAATAAAAGTGTGTCCTCAGACAGTCTAAACCACACCATTATGTAATCATAGTAATAATATTTTGTATGTATTTGGACATATAAAGATAAATGTTGATTTAAGGCCATGCTGTTTTATATCTGAACAAATTTATAAATTGTATACAGTAATTATATAGGTGATTGAACTGATATTATAGGGTTATTGAACTGATATTGTGAAATATTGTCCCCAGTTTGCTCAACATTTGCACAAACATGCGATTGTAAATGTAGCCAACAAGGGACAGTGTCACATGACAAAGTGTGCAATATCAAAATGAATTCTGGAAACCTCAAACCTGAACAAAGTTTGCATTCAATATCAGTATATGTATTTTCATGCTTACATCTCCAGATTTATTGTTTTAATTTCTAGATGTATGCAAAACAAATATTGCTATATATTAAATAATAGAAAGTAATACAATGTGTAGGCTTTGCAGTTTTGATAATTTTTCAAAATTTGTAATTTATAAAATCCATTGAAAAGCAGACATGTGGAATGTTACATGTGATTTTTGAAACGTTGAAAAGATAGAGAAAAGTAGAGAAAGTGTACTGATACAGTTCAGTAGAAAATATTTAAAGTAAAACAAGTTTATGTGTTGAAACAAAATACTGTTATTGGCAAAATTTGTTAAAATGGAATTTTTTTTTATTTGTAACAAGGCTCTTTTGTTTTGTAGCAAGGTTGGTTTGGGTAACAGCTTAACTTATCAAAAACAAACATACTTATCCATGTACGAATCACAATCCAGGAGCAAAGTAAAAAACGTTGGAACTGACAAGTTAGGTTTGACATGTGAACTTCCACCAGGGAAGAGAGTTATTAATCTTTATAAATCTAAAATCAGCAGGTCCTGAAAATCAGAAAATTGTATAATAGATTTAATACCATGTTGCCTATCTGTATCTTATAATGAAGTTATTGTGTAGTTTTAACCTCTATAATTCAATTTATCTTCCACAACATAAACTTGGACATCTTTAGTGAGTTTAGTTACATATTACAGTAATAAATCTTTAATTAATGTTTTGACCCCATGGATTTAGAGTTAATCCCCCCTGATGAGCCTATATCAGACACACATAGAACTGACAGGATGTTTGTAATGAGACCACAGGAACTCTATAAGTAGATTTATCCAGCAGCTTTATATTATGATGTGTTGTTATGTATTAATATTCTTTTTACTTTTGAATTAAAAATATCATCTTGAGTCTTTTTAAAACTTAATCAGTGTAAAGAAATGACACTTCAATCTGTTGCTGCAGACAAGATAAAATGAAACAATATTCGTGCTGTAAGACACCAGCTCTCACTAAAAATGACAAATTACAATACATGTAATTCTTTACAACTTGAGTCAGTGTCTCACCTCCATGTTCGAACCCAACAGTGGCACTTGGGCAGATCCTTGTTTAAAACTCTTGATTTGGTGAAGGTCGGTGGTTTTCTCTAGGATTGCAGAGTTTTCTCCACCATCCAAAAAACTGACATCCTGGGTACAAGAGAAAGAATATTGAATAGGGCATCAACAATATTATCACTATTACTCTACCCATCTTAGCTTATATGATGGGGATGGATTGAGGGATTGTTGCAAATATCAAATGGTTGAATAAACCATCCCATTCAAGAATATTTCACTTATATCGAGGTCAATTCTTGGATGGTGAAGGAAGCTGAAGTGCCTAGAGAAAACCACAGACCTTCCGCAAGTAAACTGACAAACCTTTTCACACTAAGATCTGCATAAATGGAATTCAAACCTAGGCGTTAAAAGGCACTACGGACCATTGCTCTAAACCACCCATTTACTGAGGGCAGGTGATTTTCTCCAGGCATTTTGAAGACTGAAAAACAAGAACTGGATTTTGGGACTGAGATGGGTTTTCACAAAGTTTTATTCTACAGAGATTGTCAGAATAGGAAACAGAAACATCAAGAGAAAGAAACATACTCAGCAAAGCAATAAAACTTATATTTTATAATAAACACCAGGAAGTGAAGGGAGTTTCCATCGTCATTAATCTACTTAGGGGGGATGTAAAATCTCTATATGTTGATCAGGGTTTTCCTTGTTTGTTGAAAATCCCTGAAACTTATTATAAATTGTACCCAGTATTCAGTCAGTTGTGCCCGCTATAAATTGTACCCAGTAATCAGACTTCAGTTAGTTGTGCCTGCTATAAAATGTACCCAGTATTCAGAGTTCAGTCAGTTGTGCCCACTATAAATTGTACCCAGTATTAAGAGTTCAGTCAGTTGTGCCCACTATAAATTGTAACCAGTATTAAGAGTTCAGTCAGTTGTGCCCACTATAAATTGTGACCAGTATTAAGAGTTCAGTCAGTTGTGCCCACTATAAATTGTAACCAGTATTAAGAGTTCAGTCAGTTGTGCCCACTATAAATTGTGACCAGTATTAAGAGTTCAGTCAGTTGTGCCCGCTATAAATTGTACCCAGTATTAAGAGTTCAGTCAGTTGTGCCCACTATAAATTGTACCCAGTATTAAGAGTTCAGTCTGTTGTGCCCACTATAAATTGTACCCAGTATTCAGAGTTCAGTCAGTTGTGCCCACTATAAATTGTACCCAGTATTCAGAGTTCAGTCAGTTGTGCCCACTATAAATTGTACCCAGTATTAAGAGTTCAGTCAGTTGTGCCCACTATAAATTGTACCCAGTATTCAGAGTTCAGTCAGTTGTGCCCACTATAAATTGTAACCAGTATTAAGAGTTCAGTCAGTTGTGCCCACTATAAATTGTACCCAGTATTCAGAGTTCAGTCAGTTGTGCCCACTATAAATTGTACCCAGTATTCAAAGTTCAGTCAGTTGTGCCCACTATAAATTGTACCCAGTATTCAGAGTTCAGTCAGTTGTGCTTGATGCACTCATTGATACAGTATGTTAACAGTACTACAAGCATCAATGAATATATATTGGTACATAAATAAAAATTGGTTACATTATTGAAGAGGCCCATGTTTATATGTTTGTTTATATTTCTCTGTTTTGATTTATTCCAAGGGCTTAGTTAGCCAAGTGATCTAAATTGCCGGCTTCCATATCAAAGTTATTCTTGCTTCCTAGGCTCCCATCCCACTGGGAGTGACCCTAGCGTTGGAAAGTTTGGTGAAGGTGGGTGGTTTTCTCCAGGCACTTTGGTTTTCTTTACCATCTAAGAACTGACCACCTTGATATTTATACTAGAAGTACCTTTACCTGGGAGTAAAACATGCCTCTACTTTATTCCGTGGTATATCTCCACACCAGTCCAGTTTTATCAAATACTGTATATAAAGGCCATCCATAAGACCTAAAAATGGACTTTGTATACAGTGTGCTTTTGTTGAAATACAACGTAATGGTCCTAAAACTGGTCTTATGGACAGATGGCCTTATATATAAGTGGTTGCTATAATAGGTTTAACTGTATAGACAGCTGGTCTATATAAAGAGGTGGTTGCTATAGCAGGTGGTTTTTGATATAGAGGTGGTTTTACTGTACATAATACTATGTACCCACTTTCTGGAAACATTATTTCAATGTTGTTGCATATAGTAGGATTTGAAATACATGTACATTATTCAGGTAAAATGAAGCACCTGTCTTAGTTATGTTAATTGTAAAGGTCAAAGTTCAAAGATTTATCATTTTACATTTATTTTCATATGAGATAAATACCTTTTATTAAATGTAAAAATACGTTTTGATGGAAGAGATATGTAAGATTTCCTTGTGGGAATACCGGTAGTTGTTTTCTGTATTTGTTTTGAAACATTTGATGCATTCAGGATAAACAGTGAGCTAGCCACATAAAAATGGCCACACCTTACCATGACAGTTTGATAATGATATAGGAGACAGTTACTTATGATTCTTGTAAATGTAGTCATCTCTTTCAGTCTTTGTTCTAAGCCACTAGGGTAGCATTTGCGTCGTATGTGAGAGGTCGGGGTTCCTTGGGAAGAGACCTTAAAAACCAATGCCCTGTGTCATGGCAGGAATGGCACATTATAGAACCCTCCCTGCACATTGTCCTGAGTGCACTGCAAAGGTGAAAATTTTCTGCCACTTCACCTATAGCTGGTGACATCTAGATATAAGTGAAATAGTCTTGACTTGGACTTTCAACTTCCATGATCAATCAATCACCATTCCAAGGGTTGGGAGAAAACACTCTCACATTATAAAGTTTTTAGGCCAGACCTAGGGAAAGGATAGGATCCTAAACAAGAAACATATCAACTTGTCGATTCAATGCCAGAGCTTGAACAAATGAAAAATTAAAATCAAAATTTAGAAACAGTTTGCAAAAATGAAGAGTTCAAGTACATGTAAATATGAACACTGACATCAGCATCCTATTCAAAAAAAGTTTAGAAGTTTTTGAAAAACTGGATGCATAGTACAGGGTTAGCTTAAACGCCAACTCTAGTTAAACAATACAAGTATTTATCCTAGTCACTGTTTTTTATGATGAGCATTTTTCTTTGTTGTTTTTTTCTTCGCTCATTGATGCGTATATTTGTGCAATGAAGCTAAACTACAGCATCAAAGCTAATATTCATCTCAAAATGACAGTAATTAAAATCTTTATAAAGTTTACATGTTTGTGTGATTTAAGTGTGAAAACTTAAAAATTGTGTACATATAATTCTAGGGCGGGTGTGTATGTATCAACTGTATATTTACAGTCTACAAAAGTTAAGATAGCGAGTTTCCTGAAATGGATAAACCGAGACATCCTGTTACAGGAAGTCCTAGTGAAGTCGTTGTTCTAAATCTAGTATAAGATACAGCCATGTAGCTGGCTGGTTAAATATTGACGTGTATTTATTGACCGCTGTCAGCCGCATTATTTGTTTTATTTATTTAATGTTGTATCATATCTCTCTAACTAATAGATAAGACAGATTCACATTTATCAATCAATCATAGTAAAGATTATTTCATTTTGTCTGAACTCATCATAGCACCTCTCACTGCCTAAGTTTGAATCCCAGTCTGGACTGATTCTAGTGTGATAAAAATTTGTCAATTTGCTTGCTTAAGATCGGTGTGTTCTCAGGACACTCAGGTTTCCTTCACCATTCCTTGAACTAAAAACCTCAATGGAAGTAAAAGAATCCTTATTGAGGTGTAAAATTCCATTACAGCTATGAAAATGTCCATTCGGTTGTAAGATTACCCATATGAGAGGCACTCAGGTTTCCTCCATGATTCCTTGAACTGACAACCACAGTATAAGTGAAAGAATCTTGACTGGGGTGTAAAACTTCATTATAGATATGCAAATGTATAATTGCTCATAAGATTACCTATCTAAGGCGTTTCTTGAATTGACCCATAGTGAAAGAATCTTGACTGAGGGGGAAAATGAAGATGTCTTTTCAATAATGAATTACCTGAGAGGCACTCATGTTTCCTCCACCATTCCTTGAAACTGATGACCTCAATGGAAGTGAAAGAATCTTGACTTGACTTGAGTGTAAAACTTACAATCTGTCATTACATTACCCATCTCAGAGGCACTCAGGTTTCCTCTATAATTCCTTAATTTGACAGTCTCAGCATCAGTGAAAGAATCCTAAATTCTTGAGTGGGGTGTAAAACTTCATTACAGATATGAAAATGTCTTTTCCATCAAAATTTTATCTGAGAGGAACTTAGGTTTCCTCAAACTGATGGCCTAAGTATAAGTGAAATAATCTTGATCTGGGTCTAAAATTCAGATGTAAAAATGTGCTTTTGGTCACAAGATTACCTATCAGAGAGGTGTTTGTGTGATTAAGACGTGAACACTTGTGACTATAAATCTCCAGGAATCACTGATCTATACCATACAGGTGTTAATTGGGTGATTGATCGTTACGTACCTGTTACAACCATGTTTTTGTTTTCAGCTAGCGGTAGGTACCCGTTAGCTAAATAAATACCTTTGACGCCAGCTAGCATTTTGGTAATTTTTTTGATGGGAGAAAAAAATATTGTATATGAGACATGCCAAGTGGTAGTAGAATTTTGTCTACCAAAAAATTATTTGAACTAAGTGAACTGTATAAGGGTTAAAGCTAAATAGGGTTTAAACATCCATTGACTGTAGATTGTTTTTGTTGATGCACTATAGGGTAAGACTGCCTTTTGTAAACAACCCCCCCCCCTTATATTCTATGTAAAAAAAAATGACAAATTATTTGTTCACAGAAATGTTCAGAATAGCTAAAATCTATCATTTTTAGACTTTTTGAGTCAAAAATATAATTTTAATAATGAAGGGTACAAATGGAAGTCTTTCCCAAAATAGCAATTTCAACATTTTATTAATCTTGAGGATTTGTCTTAATAAATATAAGTATGAAAATGTAGTGCCATTGAAGCAAAATGAATTACTAATGCTATGCCACCTGGTACCAGCGAGTCGCCTAATGGTGCCAACTTACAAAATACAGCGACTCTCATCTACTAGGTTTGAGTCCTATATATGGGGAGATCCAAGTGTGAGAAAGTCTGTCAGTTTATATGTTGGTTTTCTACAAGTTCTTTGGATTATGCCACCCTTCTTAAACTGACCTCGAAACAAGTAAAAGACTAAAACTCTATTCCACACCACCTAATGTGGTTCTCCAAGAGGCCCTATAATATTTGTGAGGAATTGTTTCTTCTGGTCATAAAAGTGGTTAACATAATTATTTTTGTTATAACACTGTTATATATATATATATATATATATATATATATATATATATATATATATATATATAGATATTATCAAGTTAGAGTTTTATATCCAGTCTGGCCAGGAGGAGAAAATTCACATAATAGTACAATGTATTACAAAAAATATTGAACCTGTGCAGTGGCATTCATTGTTAACATCAGTTTAATTATAGGTGTGCCTTGAACCAAGGTTATATCAGAAAGGTCAAGGTCAAGGTGGAAACATTAAACCCTTGTACATGTTGGTGGTGGGGGGGGGGGGGGGTATTTGGCTCTCAAGAGACAGTTCTAGTTTTAAAATATATAGAGTGCAAACTGTAAAAGGAAAGAGGGGTGTGTTAACATGATCTGAGAAATAGCCTCATCTTCTTTGTATTTTAATCAGTTTAAAGTTTTCATGTTTGTTAGGTAGATAATTTCTGTGTTGCAAGGCACTTGGTTTATGTTGCAATATAATTTTGATAAGACGGCCATTAGCGGTACATACTACATAACATTGATTCAATAAACAGTGCTTGCTTTTTCTTGTGTTAAAGATTCCCCTTTATATTTTGTAAGATTGTTGTTATCATTAACAGACATAACAGATAATGGTGTAAAATGGACGTGTTTTTTCTTATGTTTGCATTTCACCGTAATTAAGAAAGAAAAAAAAATTCAGGCACATAGAGAACTAAAATATGTGCAGCAATCACAAGTACTCACCCAGTTCAAACACATAACGGTAAAATCAAATTAACCTGCAAATTTCAGAAAAAAATACAAAATTTGGTGACAATTTGATTCTTATTGCACATATGCATTGCACCGTAATAAAACTGTCTGAATTTTCTTAAGTTTAGTGTTTTCCTACTTGTTAATTTGCCATGGCGACAAATTTATTTTTGTGAAAATTGATAATGATCTATACAAACATCATCTATTTACAGTCAAACTTGCCTTAAAGACCACCTCTGTATAAGGGCCGGCTGTTTTTAAAGGCCAGTTAAGGCCAGCCCAATTGTTCTTAACAGTAGGATAACTCGAACTTCGATATCTCGAATAACACAGATAACTCGTAGTCATTATTTTGTCCTGACCGGTTTTCTATATAAATTATATAAATACAACTTCGATAACTCAAACTTCTATAATTCGAATATCCCCGATAACTTGAAGTAATGTAAGGGTTAAAAATTAAAAATTGTATGAAAAACATCCTTCTACATCTCGAAATGTTTTAACAATGAGTGATCAATAGAATTATCAATGAAATCACAGGCTTCGGTATAATCTGATTAATGAGAGGAGTAGTCGTACAAACCAAAGTTTCTGCTACCATATTAATTAGTGTCAATTAAAGGATTAACACTCTGTGTCGTAATCATTATGGGCGATGAAGTGTAACCGTGGATATGTACTGCCTTAGTAGAAGCTGAGTATTGTGCCGTCAGCGATAACAGCAAATTTCCAGGTGATTTAAGCAAGCTGGATTTAAATGACTGATACGTGGTACGCACACTAATTTGATACTTTCTATAAAATGTGCGTCTTTAAATGCATTATGGCCATGTATTGGTAATACACATTTTGTGCATTAAATGTATGTGTTTGTCGTCGCCATCAGTCCTTATGAAAACATAGTTAATAAAATGTTTTAATTCATTATTTTGTGCAATACATATTGCACTAGTGTATTGGTAAACAGTTTTAACACCATCCAACATTTCTCCCATAAAAATGAAAGTCTACATTGTGACGTCATCTTTCAACTTCGAAAACTCGAACACCCCGATAACTCGGAAGTCATCATCGACGTCCGGTGCACTTCGAGTTATCAAAGTTCTACTGTATTTGTTTTATTTGAACATGCATATAAGATAAGGGCCACCTGCTCATAAAGGCCACATTTACTGGTGGCCTGTATAGACAGAATTGACTTTATTGGACCAAGTAAGTTTTATTTCTGTTTTTTAGAATTAGAAAATTAAAACCTGAGTAATGCAGAAGTTGAAATTAAAGCCCCATGTTCTTCCCTACGCTCTGTCAGCAATGTACAATCTAGTAGGGGCCCCTTACGCCATTGTCATCTTTTTAGTCTCAGTGGAGTTTGTTAATTAATCCAGTTCTCTCTCTACCTGATTTATATATTTCTTTGAATTAATATTGATCTTTTCAAATAAAATGCATCAAGCTGTGTGTTTTTTGTTGATCCAATGTTTGAAAACATGGTACCTGTTTTCTCATGTCCTGGGCCATAATGACCCAACGAACTACTCTTACATTTCTGAATTAAACACTACTTCTAGTTTGATATCAAAGTTTCTGTCAACTTTGACCTGTCCGATTGACCTTTCATTAAAATATTTATCACAGACCAAGTACATCAACGTATAGGGAGCACAGGTTTTTATTTTGGATACAGTCCAACCTGCCTTAAAAGCCACCTCTATATAAGGGCCACCTGCTTATAAAGGCCAGTAGAATTTTATTCCAGTTGTTCTCTATTCATATTATTTGAACCTGTATTTAAGACTACTTTTACTGGTTCTCTTGGATGGCCTTTATACACAGGTTTGACTGTATATCCTAAGATATACTCACCTCATAGAGTACACTGTGTATGTATTACCGGGTAACTTGGATCGTAACACTACCCATTTATTGAGTGGATCATCCTATATGAATATTTCTAATAAAAGGTCAGGCAGACAGGTCAGTGTTGTTTTCCTATATAATGTTGTATTTTTTAGTGTTTACGCTGCACTGTAATGTTGTTGACAAGAGATAGCTGTTACACGACATTACTACACATGTGTGTATTTATAGTACATGAGTATAAATTTGTGTTTAATTACAGTGAAGTCTTCTTTAAGGTAAATTACTTACATACATACAGTACAGGTGATAGATGTTAGAAATTGTCAGTAATGACCTGTTGACAAGAGTTTATACACCTTGTAGATGTATGATTCATCTCAGGTGTATGTGGTGGTAAAATTACCTGTTGACAGGTGCAAAATAACATACTAGATGGTCAAATCTTCATTAACAATTATATCTGCAGAAAAAACTGACCAATGATCAGATTAGAAGTTGGCGGGTTAAATGAGTGGTGACCATCTTTTGTGTTCATGTCTTGATAAATGATTTCTCAAAATTCTGTCTTGACCTGATGAAAAAGATACAAAATTAGTTTGACCTAGTGGTCAAATTGTTTTTCCTTCACTGATTCTGTGTGAAAATACTGGTATAATTTATTATTTTTTTGTCTCAAAATGTCAAGTCAGCTGGAAATTAATGGAGAAAATGTGTTGTATGTTTTTAATTGCTTGAGTCGATTACTGTAAACTTTGAATTTCACTAATCACTAGTTTAATAGATGCACCACAGTCCTTAGACTGTTAGATATTAGTGTTTTTATCATTTTTATCTTTCCGATATGATATCATAGCCATCATTCAGAGTAGAAGTTTTTCTCATGACAAATTGCACTTCAAATAAATTATCATTAGAGTAAAAATTGTAGTTGTTTCCGCATATTTAACAAGAACAATTCTAAAAGTATTTTCATAATTTAACAAAAGTATGCATAATTAACATTTTATTTCAGAATTATGACAGTCATTTAAATCAACATATAAATATAATGTTTACTACAGTTACTTGTAAAACCAGATATCCCGTCTAAACATAACCACTGCGGTAGTTCAGTTGGTAGAGTGCTCGCTCCGTAAGTGGGAGGTCATGGATTTGGTATACAATTATACTGGTCTTTATAAGCAAGTGTCCCTTATATAGAGATGGCCTTTAAGGCAGGTTGGACTGTACATTAGCAAAACAATTATTAAAATTGAATTCAGTGTTCCAATGCTGTCCTGCCCCACAAAAATAGAAGATATTTTCATAACATCTTTTATACCACTACAGTAACACAGTTGAAATAGTGGTTGCTTTGTATGCAGGAGGTTGTGGGTTTCAACCCAACCAAGTCTAACCAAGACTTGAAAATAGTTAGTGACTGATCGTTTACCAACCACTCAGCATTTAGGAATGAAAGTCGAATACTTTGGAAGAGGTTTTAAAAACCTATGCCCTGAGGTCACGGCAGACAGGGCACATTAAAAAACCAACCTGCACCTTGTCCTGAGTGCATTGCAAAGGTAATAAATTTCTGCCACTTCACCCATAGCTGGTGATGTCTTGATATAAGTGAAACATTTTTGACTAGCTGGGATGTAAATCTCATTTAATCAATCAACCAATAAACATCTTTACTATGAGGACCCTAGCTATTGCTAACGTCTTACAATAATTTGTTATTTATTCAAGAACTTTTCAAATTTTAGAAATTACACATTTTCCCATTCTCAAAGGCAAAAGGTAGTAAATAAAAAGTATAACAAAATTACTGCATTACTGCTTGAGTTGTAGACTGGAAACAAATAAGTTTCTTTCAAGAAATTTCCAAACATTCAGCGATCCCTGGGTATGCAACTGTTCTTTGACACCAGCCAGAAAGTAGGATGTGAAAGATTTGTGTTGTAACTGTGTGTATAATAATATTAGTTAAGAATTCATATGTACACATATAATTAATTAGTTATATAAAATAATTGATTTTTTGTGGTGAAATATTATATATGTACAATCAAACAGATTATGAATAAAACATGCATGTTGAATCTCTAGAGGATATTGATGTGTATTGAATAAAATATTTATAGAAAGAAATGTTGAATCGGCCTTTCTTTTTTTTTTTTTTTTTTTTTTTTTTTTTTTTTTTTTTTTTTTTTAGATTATTTAAGATATTAAATCAATGTTCATTTTATCTGTTATCTCAAAGGTTTGACCTTGACAGATAACTCAAAAATAAATGTTTATTCAGAAAATGATCAATTTATTGAGTTTGAAATATCATCCATGTGTGAGAAAAATTTATTTGCTGGATCGGGGAAAATATTGTTATAGTGTTTTTCTTAAGTATTCAGATGGAACTTGGCCCAGAGGGCAAGTCCAAAAACTGAATCAACTAAGTGTCTTGCCCTGTAAAATTTGAATGTGAGTGGGGGCACCACTTTTTAACAAGGAAAGATAGAATTTTGGTTGATTTCTGACCTGCCTGTCAGGGAAACCTACTACATGTATCACTATATAGAATTGAGTTATAAGTCCTTCAGACATTTTTAGCTCACCTGGCCAAAGGCCATGTGAGCTTTTGCCATCACTTGGCGTCCGTCGTCGTCCGTCATCGTCGTCTGTATTGTCCGTAAACTTTTCACATTTTGACTATCTCCTCTGACACCACTGGAGCAATTTTAACCAAACTTTACAGGAATGATGTATGGAAGGTCCTTTACTTAGATTGCCAAAATTTTTTTGATTTGCCAAAAAACATGGCTGCCAGCACAGAAGATAGTTTAACATTGGACCCTATGGGAAAAATGCATTTTTAACGATTTCCTCAGAAATGACTGAAGCAAATTTAACCAAACTTTACAGGATTGGTGTAAGGAAGGTCCTTTATTTGGATTGCCAAAATTTTTCTGATCCGTCCAAAAACATGGCTGCCAGCGCAGAAGATAGTTTAACATTGGACCCTATGGGAAAAGCATATATTTTCTATCTTCTTTGAAACCGCTCAGCTAATTTGAACCAAACTTTACAGGAATAATGTATGTAAGGTCATTTACTAAGATTGCCCAAATTTTTCTGATCCGCCAAAAAAAATGGCCGCCAGGGCCAAACAAAGTTTAACATTGGGCCCTATGGGAAAACGCACATTTTGGCTATCTCCTCTGAAACGACAGAAGCGAATTCAATTAAACTTTACAGGAATGATGTATGTAAGGTCTGTTGCATAGATTGCCGAAATTTTTCTGATCCGCCTAAAAACATGGCTGCCAGCGGGGAACATAGTTTAACATTGGACCCTATGGGAACACACATTTTTGCTATCTCCTCTGAAACTACTGAAGCAAACTTAACCAAACTTTAGAGAAATGATGTATTGGAGGTCCTTCACAAAGATTGCCAAAATTTTTCTGATCCGCCTAAAAACATGGCCGCCAGCGCAGAAGATAGTTTAACATTGGACCCTATGGGAAAAACGAATTTTTGGCTATCTCCTCAGAAATGACTGAAGCGAATTTAACCAAACTTTACAGAAATGATGTATAGAAGGTCCTTTACTTAGATTGCCAAAATTTTCTGATCCGCCAAAAAACATGGCCGCCAACGCAGAAGATAGTTTAATATTGGACCCTATGGGAAAAGCATTATATATGCTATCTCCTCTGAAGCTAGTGAAGCAAATTGAATCAAACTTTACAGAAATGATGTATAGAAGGTCCTTTACATAGATTGCCAAAATTTTCTGATTGGCCAAAAAACATGGCTGCCAGTGCAAAAGATAGTTTAACATTGGACCCTATGGGAAAAAACGCATTTTTGACTATGTCCTCAGAAATGACTGAAGCAAATTTAACAAAACTTCACAGGAATGATGTATAGAAGGTCCTTTACTTAGATTGCCAAAATTTTTCTGATCCGCAAAAAAACATGGCTGCCAGCGCAAAAGATAGTTAAACATTGGACCCTGTGGGAAAAACACGTTTTTGACTGTCCTCAGAAATGACTGAAGCAAATTGAACCAAACTTTACAGGAATGATGTATAGAAGGTCCTTTACATAGGTTGCCAAAATTTTTCTGATCTGCCATAAAACATGACTGCCAGCGGAGAACGTTGTTTCACATTGGACCCTATTGGAAAAGCATATATACAAATTTGCTTTAAAAGCATTTTAGTCAGGTGAGCGATACAGGCTCATCCTGAGCCTCTGGTTACATCTCTGAAAGAATCTTGTCATAGGCATAAACCACTTAATCTGCACTCAAAACTCTTAAAAATGATTGGTTTTCATTGCTCATT
Source organism: Anadara kagoshimensis (assembly GCA_021292105.1). Taxonomy (NCBI): domain Eukaryota; kingdom Metazoa; phylum Mollusca; class Bivalvia; order Arcoida; family Arcidae; genus Anadara; species Anadara kagoshimensis. The sequence continues at coordinate 56,523,034 of CM037871.1, read as the reverse complement.
GCCAATAGCATATGAAATGAGCGTACCTTATAATTGCCTATAACTGGAATTGTCTCAATATAAATGAAATCATCTTTACTTGTATGTAAACCCCATTGGATCATGCAGAAACTTATGTTAAACTTAGAATTCCTGTGTCAGAATTGATGAGATAGTGGAATGTTAATTTTTTGTCCACAAACTTTTAGTTCCTGTGTCAGAATTGATGAGATAATGGAATGTTAATTTTTGTCCACAAACTTTTAGTTCCTGTGTCAGAATTGATGAGATAATGGAATGTTAATTTTTGTCCACAAACTTTTAGTTTCTGTGTCAGAATTGATGAGATAGTGGAATGTTAATTTTTTGTCCACAAACTTTTAGTTCCTGTGTCAGAATAATTCAATTGATGAGATAGTGGAATGTTAATTTTTTGTCCACAAACTTTTAGTTCCTGTGTCAGAATAATTCAATTGATGAGATAATGGAATGTTAATTTTTGTCCACAACCTTTTAGTTCCTGTGTCAGAATTGATGAGATAGTGGAATGTTAATTTTTGTCCACAACCTTTTAGTTCCTGTGTCAGAATTGATGAGATAGTGGAATGTTAATTTTTGTCCACACCTTTTAGTTCCTGTGTCAGAATTGATGAGATAGTGGAATGTTAATTTTTGTCCACAAACTTTTAGTTTCTGTGTCAGAATTGATGAGATAGTGGAATGTTAATTTTTGTCCACAAACTTTTAGTTCCTGTGTCAGAATTGATGAGATAATGGAATGTTAATTTTTGTCCACAAACTTTTAGTTCCTGTGTCAGAATTGATGAGATAATGGAATGTTAATTTTTCCACAAACTTTTAGTTTCTGTGTCAGAATTGATGAGATAGTGGAATGTTAATTTTTTGTCCACAAACTTTTAGTTCCTGTGTCAGAATAATTCAATTGATGAGATAGTGGAATGTTAATTTTTTGTCCACAACCTTTTAGTTCCTGTGTCAGAATTGATGAGATAGTGGAATGTTAATGTTTTGTCCACAAACTTTTAGTTCCTGTGTCAGAATTGATGAGATAGTGGAATGTTGATTTTTGTCCACAACCTTTTAGTTCCTGTGTCAGAATTGATGAGATAATGGAATGTTAATTTTTGTCCACAAACTTTTAGTTTCTGTGTCAGAATTGATGAGATAGTGGAATGTTAATTTTTGTCCACAACCTTTTAGTTCCTGTGTCAGAATTGATGAGATAGTGGAATGTTAATTTTTTGTCCACAACCTTTTAGTTCCTGTGTCAGAATTGATGAGATAGTGGAATGTTAATTTTTGTCCACAACCTTTTAGTTCCTGTGTCAGAATTGATGAGATAGTGGAATGTTAATTTTTGTCCACAACCTTTTAGTTCCTGTGTCAGAATTGATGAGATAGTGGAATGTTAATTTTTGTCCACAACCTTTTAGTTCCTGTGTCAGAATTGATGAGATAGTGGAATGTTAATTTTTGTCCACAACCTTTTAGTTCCTGTGTCAGAATTGATGAGATAGTGGAATGTTAATTTTTTGTCCACAAACTTTTAGTTCCTGTGTCAGAATTGATGAGATAGTGGAATGTTAATTTTTTTCCACAACCATTTCAACCAGGAACTGTAGTGAGTTAATACAGTAATTACGGCAGTAGCGGATCATTAGTGCAATATTCACTGCTCCCCGAAAAAATCATCGCAGCCGATTGTAATTTTTTGGTACTAGCAATTAACATTTCCCCACTGTTTCAAATTATCATTAGATGATAAAAATCGTCCGACTATAAGTATGGGCAATCCACCCGTTTTGTATCCCATGTATTTACGTCAGTAACGAATCAATTTGTGAGTAGCGGATCACGCCACCTAGTGTCAAGAAAACGATAGGGAATCAACTCAAAACATGATTAGTTTGAGTTTTCATCATTCAATTGCAAAAATACAAATTATGAAACAATATAAAAAAAATTTAACCGTAATATATCAACAAATAACATGATTTAAATAAATAAAAACACAAAAATCATCAACAGGTTTGATATAAATGTAATAATAAATTAAGTCAATTAACATTGTCTTGAATACTGAAATATAAAAGCAAAGATTGGTGAAGAAAATAAAATAATATTGTGCCTTATGTTTTATGACATACTGTTGTCCATGAAGATTTTATTTTACAAAGAACAGTGTATACAAACAACGATACATATTGGGAGTGTACACTGTGCATCATATGTCCAAAATTGTTACCAGACAAAATATAGAATGGAATAAAACTTTCATGGTCTTAATCATAAAAGTATAAAAAATATATAGGGTTGGATATTAATTAATGTATTAATTCAATATATTCGAATCTTATATTGATTATCCTTCAAGCATGATAATTATGGTTTCTTTAAAACGCCCATTGATCTGGTATTACATGATAAATAAGATAGCGGCATAGCATGACAATGGATCCATCTTTCTCATGGGTTCAAGGACGGAAGCTAGGCACTGGTTCTCCAATGGTCTCTGCATTGTTTATTTACAATTTACTACAACATATACATCAGACGCAAAATTTATTTTTTCTTAAGAAATATTACGAATCCCCATTTTCATTAGCCTTTTGAGAGGCCCCCTGTTTACAGTGCTCAGCTGATCCGTTATTGCCGTACTTGCACCCTTCGGAAAACGGGTTTATTTTTTATTGTCAAGAACTGTAAAGCTCAATAAAAATTTATGTCTTGAACGAAGATATATTAACGGTTGTAAATAGCTATTGCAATCATTTCAAATTACCTTTGAAAGTATTGAACACGTCGTCCGAATCGAAAGTAAGTGTTTGGAAAACACATCCGTGTCGTTGAGACGCTTATGACATTCGCATGAAAAAGCCAAGAATTAAAAATAGGACGTTTATTAACCTAATGAATGTAGAATGAAGTAAATTATCAGTATTACAGAAATATATCCGAATTTTATGGTTTCTCATAATGATAGGGAAAAAATCAACTTTATTTTAACAAATGATCCGCTACTGACTGAGATCCGCTACTGCCGTAAGCACTGTATGTATTTTTTGTGCTGAACATTGTCATGTAACTGTTAGTCTATTAGTATTTATGTCAAGTAGTTTCATATTCTCAAGTAACATTAATAATAAGTTAAAAGTCAATTGAAATTGGAAAGGCCATCATCGTTTTAAGGCTTTTGTGGATGCATGTTACAGGTACCCTTAATGAGTATCACTGAGCACCAAGGCTATTTAAGAACTGAAAATGAATATTGACACCTGTTCTCAAGGACAGATTTGTACCAGTTTGTGTTTGCCTGGTCGTTAAAAACGGCAAAAGTAGAATCATTTTCACAAAGGAGTTCACAGTATACCATTTGATATATTATTTCTATTTAAAATTTGGAGGCTTTGGTGGCTAAATGGTCAAAACACATGCTTTATGGAACACAGCAACTGTCACCATCTAGGTTTGAATCTAACTTGGGAACGATCCCAATGTTGAAAAATTGGTAATTCATTTGCCTGACTGGAGGTTGGTGGTTTTCTGCGGGTACTCCAGTTTTCTCCACTACCACAGAACTGATGACCTCAATATAAGTGAAAGAATCTTGAATGGGTGTAAAACATCATTACTCAATCCACTCTTTTTAAAAAATTAATCTTGAGTTTCCAGTAAAAAATTTTTTCTATAAATTTATGACATAAATGTTTCCCATAACATTCCTCACAAACAATATGGTACAACAAGCTGTAGAAACGTATAAAAACACAAATATGGTATTAAGTCTAATTTAAGTGTGCTTGATTGAGTGCAGAAGAGCTCACATCATACCATGTGCATGAGCTTCAGTTTCAATGCCTTCTTGATGTTTTTGATGAAAGTTATTATAAATGATTGACTATATGTGTGCAGTGAAGCTACACTTATAGATCTTGGATTAAAGGTAAATTAAGGAGTTAGTTATGGACCTTACAGGTAGATTATTAAGGTAATTCAGGACATAGCTGTTTTACCTGGAGGGTGAAGATCTTAATTTAGAGCAGGTAGACATGATGAATGATTGTACCCGCTGATCTGTAGGTAATACATCTTTACATAATGTTACGTACCTCACAGGATTTGACATTTTATTAATCAAAACAGAATTTTATAACTTATCATTTTTTGGTTGTTTTTTAAAAATATACAGTAAAACTCATTATAATGCCCCTCTATAACTTTGCCCCCTCGCTTATCACCACACTATTTTGAAGTCCCAAAATCCATTTTGTTTATGTTTGTCTTTATCCGCCTCCCCCAATATATTGCCAAACCCCTTTATAACGCCAAAATTTGACTGAACAAATGGTGGCGATGAATCGAGGTTTTACTGTATATGTTTATATAAATGTTGTAATACAGTAACATGCAGGTACAAAGCAGATTTCATTTTCTAATACCTGTATATGAAATACAAACATACCAATCCATGTCCAAATCACAATTCCAAAAAAGCAAAGTAAAAACTTTGAAAACTGGCAAATTACCATAAGTTAAACATGGAAATGAGACCGGCTGCTCCTGAAGGTACACACCTACATATATTGTTCTCTGAATTTTATCATTGTTATTTAAGTATAATTTATTTATTTATTTATTTTTGCTTGTTGTTGACAGACTGTCAATGTTAATTTATGTTTATAGGTCTTGACACTCTTTTACAAAGTTGTACATTAAGATTCAGATAAGTGAGAAAATTCATTTAGATAAAATTGAATTGATTTGCAGTATATAGCATAATAACTGTTCTATGTTTAGATAAAAATAACTGCAAAAATACATGAGAAAATTCATTTTAATATACTGTAAATGTATTAATTTGAGCATGTATAAATTTTTAGTGCAAATTATAATTTGGGCATATTCACTTGGACTTTAATTAACGTAATGATCTTATTTAATGTGATGGTGGATTTAAATTTGTGTTAACTGTATCATCGTGAAAATTGCAAAAGTTTCAGCCTGGCTAAAATATATGTTTATAGTATTGTATTTCATAATCTTTTTGTAGCTAAATAATTCATTTTATGACTGTTTGCAATACACAGAATTTGCAGCAGTGTTTGCCTACATAACGGGTCTCCCTGGACTTTCACTGCAGTTAGAACAATAAAAATTGTAAACATAACCACACATTTATCATTGATTGTAATAATTGGGACTCTAACATTGATCCCTGAGGAAATTATTTATTATGATAGATTTATATGACAGGTTATATATAGATTGTTGTTGTTAATTTTCCCAATTTTTTACACATCATTATGCAAATTTTCAGGGAATATTGGCTTTTTAATGCTTCGATATAAACATCTATTTCATGGAATATCGGTTTTTAATGCAGCAAGTTTTATCACATCTAAATCATCAGAGTTCTTGTTATACAGGAAGAATATTAGTTGTGACTGACTCATGGTCGTATATTATGTCATATATGGTAATTTTTACCGATATCAAACCCGCATAATTTATACATGTACATGCAATATTATATCATGTATTATATGGTAAATGTTTTACTGATTAGAATAACTGTGTATTAGCCCAAGAGCTAGTGGGGTTTGAAATATGTGTCAATGGCCAAAAGCTTTGAAGGTTGTTTCTGATAGAAAAATGTCTGTAGTTTTCGAATTTGGGCGTCTTGTGAATGAACTCGTTTCCGATTTTTTTTCAGACGCGAGTTTTTACACTAGAATCGCATTTTTCAGCCGGTTTTTCGGTAATTTGATAATTCTGCATTATGGACGCGATATGGCCTTAAAATGTCTTATTACTGATGCGGTTATCAAGAATTATGATCATTGTTGACATTTAAGTTAAAAACTTCTTGATACATTTCAGATTTTTTTTTAAAATAACTATTTTAGGGAAAAAATAGACCAAAAATTTTGCGTTTTTAATATTTTGCCCTCTTTTATGTCTTATAAAAAAATAATAAAAGCATTTAAGTGAAATGTTTTACCATATTGTCACAGCCTAATGTGTTTTGCATTCAATAAAAGTAGCTGCATATCATTTGGTAGGAAATTGCGGCACCCACAGTGGAAAAACTTTCCCCTACCCCAAAAATTGCAAATTTCTCAAAAAATCGATCTTTACTACAAATTTTGCTATTAGTTGCCATACTGATTGTTATACCGTGTAAGCTTTAATACTTGGGTGACAACATTGAAGACCTCTAACTAAAAACTTCTTGTTAAGCATTCAATCTCAATTTTGTGGCCAATTTTAAACAACCGAGTTTTGCGTTTTTACTTAATCTTTATTCGTTAAAGTCTTGTAGCGCATTCAAAAAAAGCCTGATTATCAATATACTATTTTATTTAGAATCCCTGATGTGTGTGCTTTATTGTGCAAGTATAATGTGTAACAAAATCGTCACATTAACCCATTACCCACGATTTATTCTTCCCCTACCCCAATATGCTAACGATATGCGAATTCACGGGATATACTGTGTTAGTGCTCTTAGACAGGCTGGTTCAAAATAACTCGTATTCATTCAGAATTATAATTTCATTCATCATCAGTGTCTTCACTATCACTACTGTCGGATTCACGTACATCCTCATCTTCTCCCATGTCATCCTCTGTAAAAGTTGTACTGTCCATCTTCAGTCTTATATCTTTCGGAATCTGTTCACCTTCAAACCAGTGAATCGCATACTTGTTATTTTCTTTTTTCCATCCATTTTCTTGTGGAGTATTTAATGTAGGACAACTGCAATTGGCATGTTTCCAAAAATATGCAACATATTCTGTTCGGAGGATTTTCTGAACAAGAACACTTTTACAAGGAGGTAGTGAACTCGGATCGGCTCCTTTGAGCTTTTCTAATGGGTCAGTTTGATTTGTTGGAGCGTATTTCTCTCTGAAAATGGCAAATCGTGCCTCATTTACTGTTTTAATGTTTTTTTTGCCATACATTTCACAGACAAAAGATTCCATTACCTTCATATCTCTTTCATTAACTCTTTGATTTGTTCCAATATTTGAGAAAACGCTTCTGAAAGTTGCACTTTTTTCAACGATATTATAAGGCCTAATTTTACCTTTTCTAAGAAATGCTGCAGTATAATCACATCCAGTGAAAGCATGGATAGCTGGAAGAACTTGGCACATTTCGATCCCAATTTCATTGGACAGTTTTGTTAGATCAATAAATCGCCTAGTATTGGTGCCGTCAGTGCCTGAATCCATCCATATGTTTGCATGTATTTGGTGACAATGATACAATAAAATAACCATTACATCCGTGTCATTTGCTCTAACCACTACGTTAGGAGAATCGGACCTTGAGGCAATGTATTGCACATGTAAGGTGATCCTGGTATCTGCCTCCTCGTGGGTACAGGCAAGATTGGACACTTCACTGCACACTACTGTTGCATCATTTTCGCAATAGAATTGATGGCAGTGGTCCTCTGTTGCATAATATAATGTATGGCCTGCAAGAATGTCAGCATAGTTATCATTCTTCCATTCTTGTAGCAAAAACGATAGTAATGACCTCTTGAAATTAGCAGATTTCAAAGCTGAACGGAAATCATGAGGTCGCTTTTGTTTTGGGCCCATTACTACAATATCTGGTCCACTGCTCTCTCCTCGCATATCTCTTTCAATATCTTTGATGGATGGATGGACATATGTGTCACAAACAAAGTGTATTTCTTTTGCCAGTTTACATAATAGCTTGAGAATGGTTTTGGCTACACCTTCAAAAGTATCTGGTAGGTTTGACAGCAACTGTATAAGGAACATGGCATCAACGACATAAGCATCAATTTGATTTGCAGCTGGAGGATCAGAATGAGCCTTGCTCTCTAACATTTTCATAAGTATTGATTTGTCGGTTATTCATATTCCCGTCAATTTGTGCAAGAGCTGGCGGCACGGGAGTGAGAGGATATTCAAAAACTTTCTGCAAGTTTATATCTGTTGTCGTTGCCAAAAACAAAAGCCTACCAAATAGATCACGTGAACACTGTAGCTGTATGATTTTCTTTGCTTTCACCTCAACCCGAACCTTAAGTGCCAAAGATGCAAAAGTGCGCAATTTGTTTCTTGTAATAGGTTTTTCAAATCTAGAGGGATCTGCAAAACAGCCATTTCTAAAGTCGTGAAAAGATTGCTCGCCATATTTTACACAACTAAGTATCTCATTTTTCACATCATCTTTGACTCTGTTACCAGTTGATATGCACAGGAGATCCTCATTTCTTATCTCTGTATCAAACGGATTCTTAGTTGCTTTAATACAGTCGATCAAACTACTTACATCTTTATTATCTCTCTGAATTCGCGACGGCTTGAGCTCTTGATTCACATCCCCCTTTTTCCGGATTCCAGTTTTTGAGAGAAGAGCACCAACGATAGCACTGCGGACACTTCGTGTAATCATCCATCTTCGCCTGGCCGTATATGACTGGCTGAATGCAGAAATGCCAGTTAGACGAGATGCAGCATCAGCATTGATTGTCTGCTCAAGTGTCATGTCCACTGGAATTCTGGAAAATGATTTATTCGAGCGTCTTATAGACAAACCACCATTCTCAAGCATTGCTCTTGCTTGTGGATGACTTATATCAATGTTAAGTAAATTTAAGTGATAGCGTGTCATCCATCTTGCATAGTTTGGTCTATTAGCTGCAAAAAATACTGGACACATTTTTCCTAAGCAGTAAGTAAATAAAGGTAGATCGTTAGTTCGACAAGATCTACTGAAAAGTAACAGAAGTTCAACTAATTCAATATACATAAACCAATACTGTGCTGTTGATCCATGGTTTCCAGTTCTTGTGTCATTGGAAAAGGCTTCATACATATCAAAAATAGATTTTAAATTTTCTTGCTCTAGAACGTTTTGCATTTCTTCTGAAGAAGTATTGTAATGAATTGTTCTAACTGCTCGTATAAAGATCAGATATCTGACCATGCTCTTCCAGAAAAGACCGAAAATGGAGAATACGGAAAGAAAGAGATAATATAGTATGCATTCTCTGACATCTGTTATAATGCTTCCCTTTTATGAACCCATTTAGAGACCCTTCTGCCAGAACTTTGGTCTCGGTTAGCACATATGGCCGCCAGAGCCCTCAATTAAGTGACCAAGAGCGCCAAAATATGCCAACATTATATGGAAAGGACCAAAACATATGAAAATATTGTGTCGTACTTTGGTGATTCTTCCGATTGTATCTGCATCGCTGGTTTAGCTATGGCAAGATCATAGTGGACAATTGCTGTGTTATCAGAACATTCCCGTGCCACAATCTGCGATCGACGTAATGTTTCCGACACCACATCTAATCGGGTCGGTGGCAAACTTATATTGTCCATATAGCCTATCACTTGCTCTGGTAGATGATCTACTGTGATTAGAGAATTCCATCCTGACCACATGGGTATATTAGAAAATAAATGGTGACAAATCACCCATGTTAAATCCCTTTTTCTGGTCTCATTTAAATTAGAGGGGTCCGAAATTGCTTTTACGGGATATTGAAATTTTGTTATTTTTGGACGCTTTCTGTAAGATTCTAAAATAGGGTCCTCAATATCTAAAGAGCGTTTACGTTTCAATGACTTTGTTTGTGTAGTGGATACTTGTGGAATTCCTAGAGAGTCCCCCATTGAATGTTGTTCGTCGGGAGTGTTCTGGTAACATATTCCAACTGTGTCGTGCAAAGTTCCGCTTCCAGACAAAGTCTCGGTGTTTTCATCATAATTATCCCAAGCCGTTCCGGTTGACAAGTTTGGAATTTTCAGTAATCCATCAGGAGTTAGCTGATTCCTGTCTGATATTGTCATTGCAAGTTCAGTTTCAAGTGTCTCCGCAACATGGTAACTTATTGAGTGCCCTAAATGATTTAGTACTTCAATAATTTTCCTACTACCAGTCATACTTTTAAAACCAGTCCAAGACATAAATGTTTTGATGGCTTTATTTCGCCATGGTTACAGCAAACAAAGCATCATCTGCTGCTGAACTGATGCATCTATTCATTCTTTCAGAAGGTTCTTTTGTTGAAGACCCTGTATATAGAGTTTTAAAAAACTGCATAAGTATGTCTGGGGGGTTAGCTTGGCCTTTCTGTATTTCATTTACAGTCAATGGGTTCTGTAATTGGGGACATGTCTTTGACATTTCTAATATTGTATTTCGCAACTGGTATGCAGCTTCAGTGACTTTGGAATTTAATAAAAACGTATTATGGAAACCTATAATCTGATCTGTATCTAGAAAGCTTGGATATAATATTTTGCCTTGTCGTTTACCTATTTTACTCATGCAAATATCATCTTTGAAGTGATTTAGAAGTTTTACTTCTAAAGTCTGGATGGTATATGAGGAGCAATCAAGACCAATGTCCATCAGCATTGTAGTGTAATATTCATACAAGGAGGCAATTGTTACAGCTTGACCTTGTGCTATAACGTTTTTATTTATGTATTCGGTCAACCATTTAAATGCTTTTTCGTGTCCTAGCCTAATGTTGCCATATTCTGTCTTAGCAGACCCGGGTATACACCTCTCAGAAAGATTTAAGTAATGTTTTCGGCAGCTATGGTGATATTTAACCTCTTTAGCAACAAAATCTATATCACAAACTCTGGCAATCATATCTGTATCACCCAGAACCATTGCAGCATTTTTTATTTTTTCTCCCGCTTCCAAACTTTCACAATTGCCTAACTGTTCCCTTTTCTTACCCTTCGTCAGGAGGCCACAAAACAAACATACGGGAAGAAAAATACCGGAGGAGGAAGTTTCGTCCGATAAATGTTCAGTGTGGGATCTTAAAGTGTAAGAAACTTCTTCTACTTCTACAGTGGAAAAAGACTCTAGTTTTTTTTGAGACAGCAGTGAAGTTCTTGTAACACATTCTGTGATAACCATTGGTTTTAGGATCAAAGTTTTGAGGAAGATCTTGACAAATTTGTTTATATTTGTGGGATTTTGTTTTCGAAAGACGATATTCAGCAACTTTTGCCACTTTACTCCATGTTGTTTCATCAAAAGGTTTAATTTCTATATCTTGGAAACGTTTATCGACATGAAGGCAACAAACAAGATTTGTTTCATCTGTGCTATCGCCCTGTAATATCTGTTTCCCCTTAGATGTATCCAGCCGTGTGCTGGCCATTTTGCAACACTTCTAATTGAAATGACAATGAGTTATCACAAACAAATCGCAAAATATTATTTACAGTGATTTTAATTCAGTCACGGAATCAAATAGAATTAACAAACAGATTACTTATCTGCGTCAAAACTTCATTGATTCTATTGTGAACACGGATTCTTTTTAAAAACAAATATTAAATAAAATCAACTTGTTCACACGAAATATAAACGGTAACAAAACAATAGAAAAAAGGGGTGAATAGTTTTTTCTTACTTATCATAAACAACAACCATATGAAAGTATCTATAATTGCAACCACGTGTGATTTGCAATGACAGAAAACGTAACACAAACGCTTTGCGCAGCGCCATCTGCCGAGTCATACAAAAGGGCGTGGCACTATCATTGCTTAATAATACAAAAAATCAAAGCATTGAATAAACAAGCTAACAGCGTAATTTACTATATGTTTCAAGTACAAATTTACGTTATAACACTCTACCGTGTTTAAAATCTCACTGCCTGAGAACGCACAAGTGTAAAATCAATATCTCGCGAACTCGCTTATTTATTGCATATGGGGTAGGGGGAAGAATAAATTGTGGTGAAAGGGTTTGTGTGACGATTGTGTTATACATTATACTTGCACAATAAAGCACAAACATCAGGGATTCTAAATAAAATAGTATATTGATAATCAGGCTTTTTTTGAATGCGCTACAAGACTTTAACGAATAAAGATTAAGTAAAAACGCAAAACTCGGTTGTTTAAAATTGGCCACAAAATTGAGATTGAATGCTTAACAAGAAGTTTTTAGTTAGAGGTCTTCAATGTTGTCACCCAAGTATTAAAGCTTACACGGTATAACAATCAGTATGGCAACTAATAGCAAAATTTGTAGTAAAGATCGATTTTTGAGAAATTTGCAATTTTTGGGGTAGGGGAAAGTTTTTCCACTGTGGGTGCCGCAATTTCCTACCAAATGATATGCAGCTACTTTTATTGAATGCAAAACACATTAGGCTGTGACAATATGGTAAAACATTTCACTTAAATGCTTTTATTATTTTTTTATAAGACATAAAAGAGGGCAAAATATTAAAAACGCAAAATTTTTGGTCTATTTTTTTCCTAAAATAGTTATTTTAAAAAAAAATCTGAAATGTATCAAGAAGTTTTAACTTAAATGTCAACAATGATCATAATTCTTGATAACCGCATCAGTAATAAGACATTTTAAGGCCATATCGCGTCCATAATGCAGAATTATCAAATTACCGAAAAACCGGCTGAAAAATGCGATTCTAGTGTAAAAACTCGCGTCTGAAAAAAAATCGGAAACGAGTTCATTCACAAGACGCCCAAATTCGAAAACTACAGACATTTTTCTATCAGAAACAACCTTCAAAGCTTTTGGCCATTGACACATATTTCAAACCCCACTAGCTCTTGGGCTATATTATTATTCATAGATGTTACCTTTTAATCTCAAACTTTATAAACTTTTTAATTTAAAGACGGATGTTGTTATTTAAAGTTTACAAAACATTACCTTTGAATTGATTTCACTTACAGTCCAACCTGCCTTAAAGGCTACCTCTATATAAGGGCCACCTGCTTTAAAAGGCCAATAGAATTGTCCAATTGTTCTTTATTCATATTATTTGAACCTGTATGTAAAGCCACTTGGGCCCATAAAGGCTAGTTTTACTGGTTCCAATGGGTGGCCTTTTTAGACAGGGTTAACTATTTGGAAGTAAAAACGCTCTCTCCTCTCTCTCTCTCTCTCTCTCTCTCTCTCTCTCTCTCTCTCTCTCTCTCTCTCTCTCTCTCTCTTCTCTTCTCTTCTCATCTTTCCCTCACTCTCTCTTCTCTTCTCATCTTTCCCTCACTCTCTCTCTTTTGAATCACAAAACACTACTAGCAACAAAAAAGGAATTGTGGCATTTCCCTGGCAATGTCGACTCTAATGTAATGGTCAGATTTTAAAGCCACAGAAAGAAAAAAATCTGTTGTTGCATCCATGATTTATGTCAAGTGTTAACAGAGATGACATTTTACATTTAGCAGTAGCTAACAGTATGTGTGTATATGTAGTGGCTATAGTTTCCTGGAAAATAGAATTTTACTTTCCTTCCTTGTTTTCCTTGCTTTGTAGTCATAATGATAAAGTTACTTTATTTCAGATCTTCAAATCTGTTGTCTATAAGTGTATACATATACTACCAGTTGTTGTGATGTCCATTGTAAAAACTACCAAAATGAAAAAAATGAAAATTAAAAAATTGACCATCTCAATCTGGTTTGAGAAGATTTAATTAATTATGAATTATACACATAATAACAAAGTGATAATTGTGAATGATTGATTAGCAACTTGCTGAAATCTCTCGATTATGATTATTGATTATATGCTTTCTTGTAAGTAATCATTGGGAAAGAAAAGGTTACTTCTGTTTCAGGTTTTTACTTAATCTGTCATATTCTGGTCTCAGGGTTCAACACAATGTTTTTTTAAGACTAGACCAGTCGGGCTAGTTCTGAGAATTTTTACTAGCCCTGAACTAAATTCTACTAGCCCGAAAATAGTCATGATACATGTGTTTTATCTCATCATTTTTCATCCTGTCGATGTCATCTTTAACCCATTTAAACCATTTTTCTGTCTCTTTTCATTGTCATACTTCTTTTAGTTTCTTCCCTATCCTTTACTTACAATATTTCTTTGCCTGACCGGTAAAACCAAAATTGAAGAGAGTCGTCATCGATGCAGGGCTCTCTTGAGTCTCTTCTATATAATGAAACCTGCAATGCAGGTCATGACCTGCATAGAGCCCCTTTTCAAGCTTAAAATGATAAATTTCAAACAAACATACTTTATCGTGCATTACATTACTAGTAATTAAGTTTATGTAAATGATGGACTAGTAACAACACTGTCAACACTGTTAAATACAGTAATATCTTTAAGAAAGAAGTTAACAAAGTTTAAAAGAAAAGCTACTGTTATATCAATGTTGCTTCCTCATAGTAGTCCACATTGGGGTGCTCTACTTGTATGCAGGATATCCGAAAAGACCAAGTTTTTTTTTTTTTTTTTTTTAATTAATAGGTATTAATAAATTACTTTTAACAGTGAAAAAATTACACGTGATAGTTTTCTTACAAATTATCTTATAAACTTGGGTTGTTAATGAAACAGGAAGCACATGTCCACGGTAGCCGCGATTTTGTTTGTTTTGAAAACTGACTGTAGACTGATCAAGGATATTTAGTCTACACCTAAGTTTTACTGCTCTGATATACATTATTTGACAAATCCAGGTTATTTTAAGAATCCTTTGTAATTAATTGAATTAAAACGGGAGGACTTTGACACCTGTCTTTCAACAAGATGTGAGTACAGTATTATTACCAGTGTCATTAAGTTGTAGATAGGTCTCTAAAATGACTATATTTTAAAGCATTTGTTATTTAATCACTTCATCATGTTCATGTATTAAAAGTCATATGCAAGTCGGCACAAAATTTGTTGCCTAATTTTTAAATTGTAAAATCACATTGGACGATGTTGCTAATGTAAATACCAGAAAACATGTGCTTGCATCTTAATCATATCTGCGCTTGAGTAGATAATGGATTTGAGTAAAGCGCCAAAATGACTTGATCTGATTACCGGTAATTTTTATTTTCAACTTCCTGTTTTACGACTGTTTTATTAAGGTAAAGACGACACAGTCTTTGTTCAGAAATAAAAAAAAATCGATGTGAAATTAATTTATCCCCAGACTAACACACGACCAGTCGGGCTAGTCAGCAAAATTTTCACACGCCCGGACCAAGATTTTACTAGACATTGTCTGTCGGACGTGGGCTAATGTCGAACCCTGGGTCTGCAGATATGGCTATAAAAAAATCATATATGATCATCTCAAGACCAAAAAGAAAGTACCACTGCGGTAGCTTAGTTGGTAGAGTGCTGCTTTATAAGTGGGAAGTTCTAATTTTGAACCCTGACCAGGTCAAACCCAAGACTAAAAGTGGGTAGTGACTATTTTTTTGCCAAGCACTCAGCATTACAAAATGAAAGTCATGGTTCTTTCAGATGGGAACTTAAAATAAACGAGGTCCCCTGTCACGAAAGGCATGGAACAATAAAGAACCCTGCTGTATAATGCCATTAGCATACCACACAGGCTAAATTTCTGCATTCTCACCTATAGCTGGCAACGTTTTGCACATTTTTTCATGTTATGACTCAATAAACTTGTTAAAACACAAGTTATTCCTTAAATACGAAGTCAGACTAGAGATTGGACCCTGGACTTCCAAAAGTTTGGTCAAAAATTGAACAAAGTTACTGAGTTTTAAGTTAACCAAGTTATAGAGTTTTTCCTTAAATGTTATGTGGTGAATTTCTGGTGTTTACTGGTAGATACCTATATATAAAGTTGTAAAAAGTTCAAAGATTTTTCACGGTTATTTATTCTGCGATAAAAATCAGAATTCGTCAGTAGACTGGTACATTTTACCGTTACTTCTGATCCAGACCAGTTTACACTTTTGAGATGCCCCATTTGATTACCTCAGTACAATAACAATGGATAATGAATATTCATGATATGTATGTATATGTGCAATAAAAACTTACTTATTCAAATTGAAACCTTATAGGAATAAGTGTAACTTGTCCTCGTAAAAAGTTATTAATTTTTATTGTTAATATGCAAACTTCAATTTAAGTGATTCTGATTGGCTAATTATGTAAATCGCTGTCTTATGTATCTGTCTGATTATTAGTGACTAAGATTTTATATTTAGTTAAGAGTACATAAGCTCATCATCAGTTCCTCTTTCCTCGTCATTGATTTTAGAATTTATGGCTAAACATTTCTGAATTTGATACTGTGTATTCCCTAGCTAACAATTGGCATCAGCACGGCGAAAGTTGCATTTCAAAACTATGGTCCAATAACTAAGGAACAACAAACTCAACATACCAGTGTTATTAAAGTAACATTAAAACTGAAAAACAAAACAAAGCATAAAAAGACACAGTTTAACTTGTACCATGGTATATTGTTTTACCCCTACTGACCATGAGCTAAGGGTGTATCATGACCTTGAGATGAGGTCAAATATTGGACGTCAAGGTCACAGTAACTATTTTACCAAAGCAAATCTGTCCCCAAAATGGCACATTTGTGATATCTAAATATGATTATTTTAATGTCTTCCTCAAACTTGCACATGCTGCATATCTGATTTACATTTTTTGTGTGATTTAGAAGTTTGACACTGAAATGACCTTAACCTTGTAAAAAGAAACAAAATCAGAATAATATACCTCTGTAAGCTGAACACCTTTGAGAGAGTTGAAGTATTTCAAACAGGTTAAGTCACCAATCATAATGGTATGTCCTATTGTAATAGTTCAGTTAAGACAGGTTTTCAGTTGATATTGTATGCATAAGGTTGTGGGTTTGAACCCCTGCCAGACTTAAAATAGTAAGTGATTGTTCTTTTGCCAAGCACTTATCTCTGAGTCCTTTGGAAGAGACCTTAAAACTAATGCCCCATGTCACAGCATACACATTGCCCTGAGCACAATGCAAATGTCAAAATTACTGCCACTTCACCTATAGCTGGTGACATCTCAATATATTTGAAATATTCTTAACTCGTGGATGTAAACCTCCATTCAATCAATCAGTTTAAATTACTGAGTTTGTTTAAAGCATAATACTGTCTACCAACTCTACATAGTAAATTTATTTCTATATTTCCAGATGGATCCAGGCATGCATAAATGAAGAACTACCCCCTACAACAGAACTAGAAGAAGGGTTACGTAATGGTGTCTATCTGGCCAAACTTGGACATTTTTTGTCACCACAATCGGTGGCTCTTAAAAGAATATATGATAAAGAACAGACAAGATACCAGGTAAAATAACCTTGTTTGTACACTTGTTTCTAACAAAAAGGACATATGGTAAGGGGATCTCCATCCATATCATATTTTAACAGGAAGGAGAAAAATGCAGATTTGTACCAGGTATCGAACCTGGGACCTTCCCCACATAGTTACCAGGGTATGACATTGTTCTAGTAGAGTTGTGGTCCTTTGATATTTAAATCATGTTGTTCACTCTTGTTGCCTTCTCCTCAGAATATGACATATTATGGACTAAAGCCTTGGTTTTTGTTTGTCTTTCACTTTATACTTTTTAAATGTTCTATGTTCCTTTATAGTTAGCCATCATTGGTATCTTTACCAACAGTTTAATGGCAAAATTTAATCAGCATATCTCATTTGACCTAGCAGTGTTCTTGTTCCACCAGTATGTTGTATAGTAAACAATGTTGTTGTAGTCTAACAGTTAAAAACAGAACTTGAGCTAATTGATTTTAAGATATTCTGATTTGTGGTCTGATTGAGGAGAATGAAACGATTGACCGCACACCACTGATGTTGATACATTTGGTTTATTTTCAGTCAAGAGGGTTACATTTCAGACATACAGATAATATCAATCATTGGTTCCTTGCCATGGAAAAGATTGGTCTTCCACAGGTAAGTGAATGGATATGCTTAGCCAAAAGTGAGTGAGTGAATTATTGTATAATGGTGGCTAAGCCAGAAGTGAGAGTGCGGTGTTTCACAGGTCAATGAAATGGCTTTAGATGGTTAGCTAGAAGTGAGTGAGTGAGCGATTGTGAAAAACTAAAGCACATAAGCATTATAACAGCTATTTATGGCCAGGTTAGCCAGTAGTCTCATTAGGTTGATACTGATATAGTCATTGCTGTAAAGCAACAAAGGGTATAAAAAACTTCTCCCTTACATGGAATGTCAGTCCATTACACATGATAAACCTTTAAAATTTCTGTTGGTAGCCTGGTACTCTGTACTAATTCAACTACAAATGGTATGAAGGTTTTATGTACATCTAGACTAGGACTTCCTACTTCAACATGTAGGTGATGCTGTGTGTGAATTGGCTGTAGATAATGATGTTAATTTTATGTATATTTGTCAATGATTTTGAGCTGGTGTTCTCCTAAAAACTAACAGTCAATATGACAATTGATTGCATGAATATAAGGGTTAATTGACAGAATCTATTATAAATCTTGCATTTATTGAAGAGACATTATGTTGTCATTTTCTATGTATTATAAACCCAATGAGTTGTCCCAAATAATGGTGTTTTAAAAACAAATGTATATGCTTATAGATAAACACACACACACACACACACACACACACACACACACACACACAACACACACACACACACCAACCCATCCCATCCCATGCAGGCACGCACACATGTAGATATATATTACAAAGTTTTATATATAATAAGGATACACTTGATGTACATCCTGTCATATCAAACTCCTTACACCGTCTTAATTTTACAAGTATTCATCTCATAATTCATTATAAAAACCAATTTATAATACCAAGTATTAATTATATTTCATAATTCCAAAGAGGTCATTTAAGTGTTACAGCAACCAATGTAACTACTCGCTACAGCTTTTATTTACTTCCTATTTTTAATATTAGATCTGGTCTATTCATGCTCAAGATGGAGGTTGGGGGTGTGTGGGGGGGGGGGGTGTCGGGGGCATGGTGGCTGAGTGGTCTAAAGTGTAGGTTTACACTAGTTGGTATAGTGCCTCTCCCCAAATGTATTCGAAACCCACCTTGGCTGATCCTAGTGTGAGAAAGTTTGTAAGTTTGCTTACCAAAGGACAGTGGTTTTTCTCCAGGCACTCCAGTTTCCTCCATCATTCCTACACAAACCACCACAATATTATATAAGTAGAAAAAATTTTGACTTGGGCAAAGAAAAAATTATACCAAAAATGCTTCACGCTGTGAAAAGATGGGGGTGTTTACAGCACTTAGCCATGAGGTCAAAGATTTTTCCATCTTGCCACACCCCTCAGCCACCCCTAAACAGAGTTATACATGTACTATCACTTCATTAACTCAAAGGGTATTGTTTGCTCTGTAACAGGCAAACAACATTGACCTGTCCGTTTGACCTTTCATTAGGAATATTCATATAGGAGGGTCCACCTAATACATAGGTAGCGTTCGGATTCTCAGTTTATATATATACACGCTGTCCGTGATTAGTGTTCACATCAGGTAGACGAAATATACACGCATGATACCTATTACTTAAATTTACTCGTCCATAATGAATATTTAAATCAAAGGTCGAACGGACAGGTCAATGTTGTTTACTTATACCCAGTTATAGTGTATATTACTGTGTTTACTTAATGTTAACCTTACATAAGGAAGTGATTTATCAGTGTGAGGTCTGATTTTTAGATGAAAAATTGTAAACAAATCCATGAGTCAGTGGGCTGTTTTTAAATAAATACATTTTTTAAAGAAAATCAAATATTTGTTTTTAAAAGGTTATTTTCTATATACATGTATTTGTATAGTAATTCTATATTTAGAAGTTAAAAATTGATTGAAAATCTATAAATAGATGTGTTGTTTTTAATATTAAAAATGTGATATCTGATCAGAGAAATATGAAATCTACAGGAAATTAAACTTAGTGATATAGTCCATCAAAGATTAAGGCCAAATGGTCAAAACTGTATTACAGTGAAAGCTGCAAGATTAGAACCATAATTGTCCCTATGAAAGAAAAATTCTGAATTTTTTCTGAATATTTCTGAAATTATCTGAATTCATTCTAAACATTTCTTACATCAAATATTAGTGTTTTAATTTTCTTAACACTTTAATCTGTAATCTTAATTTTGTCTAGAGGTTAAAAGTCACCATCTGAGAGATTATCAGGGTTCGTATTACTGATTGTCAAAGGAAAATCAAAGGAAAAAAATTAATTCATATCCAAAAAATATAATTGAACTTGACCTTCAGTTTGAAAATATTCATAAGGTTTTGGGCTTGTCTATATATATAGTAATCAGTAATGGCATACCCCATTCAACTATGTTATCAATCTTGGTAGCCAAAATCACTATTGTCTACTGAAATCGGAGATATTTTTTTAAAAAGAAACATATAGCAAATTAGTGAAAAAATACTTTATGCAAATTTTGGAATTTTGGCTACTTTGTGGACACCTTTCAGTGTTTGTATTGACTAATTATGCATGTTTATTATTCTACCCTGTGTGTTTACAATATAGTACAATCATACATGTGTTTGAATTCAGGACATGTATTTAACTTATAATATAATATATATGTATAAAGTGTGTGCTGTGTAATAAATTAAATGTTTTGGAGTCATGTGTTTTTTATTCTGGTGATGATACATACAGTCCAACAATTGTAACATGGGCCATTTGAACCTTTATCTATAAAGCCTGATGATGCTAAATAAAAATGGATCAATATACTGCAAAGATATTATTTTCCTAGTGATGTTTGTTTTGTGCGAAATTAATACAGAGTGAAAATTAATATATTATGCTTATTGTGTTATAGTGCATATTTCAAAAATGTGAAAATTTAACTATGCGGGTATGTCTAAATTTTCTATATCGCGAAAATACATACACGCAAAATTAAATATGTTTAAAGTAGATTGAAATAGGAATGATTTGAGTCATCAAATGTGATATCTTGTCTAAATTAATATAAATTCATCCCTTGAAGCTAACAAGTACCGTAGATAACAAATAAGAAATATCCAGTATAACGGCTTTTACAGCAACTGTAATATCAACAATAGTCATTTCAAACAGAATTTAAAATAATGAAACCAACAAATGGATGACTTTGGATGTTTGCTTATACATTTTAAATTTTCTGTAAATTTATGTCCGTATTTGATATCCAGACTAGAGATCAACCAGACAGGTGAGATTTGCTGAACTAAAACACCTGTCCTGGATATACTAGATATAGATGATATAGTGTGTCAAGTTTGACCTGGCCGTTTGACCTTTAATGAATATTAAAAAACATTCATATCCATGGTATAATTAAGGGGCTATATAAAGTTGATATATAAGGATAGATGATAGTTATACTGGGTACTGGGGGTTTATGGTAATGAAACATGCAGTCTTACCAAAAGCACACATTAGCTCAATAATATTTAAATTAAAGGTCAAACGGCCAGGTCAATCTTGACACACTATACCTGTACATTTTATCTGTACAAATTGCATTAGTGATGTAACATTGTATACTGGAGTTAGTGTACTGGTATTGATTTAATGCATCTTCTTGTTTTGTTCTGTGTTAACTTCCGAAGAAACCAGTCAGTAATTGTCATTAATTATTAAAAACATCCCCAGATATTGTGTTTTAATAAAGGCATACACTTTCAATTACTGAAATAAACGAGAAATTTGTATAATGTGATTAGATATTTCTGATTTAAAGTGTGTTTTCCATTTGATTATACAGTCAGACCTGCCTTCAAGGGTTGTCAGGTAGAACCTAAATGGGTGTTGTGTACACAACCTTAATTTCCACTCTGGACAGATTCTAGTGTGGAATAGTTTCAGTTTGCTTTACTGAAGGTCATTGATTATCTTCAGTAATCTTTTCTCGACCTTTGCAGAACTGACCACCTTCATGGCGTAAAACACCACCACCACTACTATTACTTCTACCACTACCTAACACTAATGTTATTCATATGTTATGTTTATTGCTATCTTATACTGCAATATGTTGTAAATATAAATTAAAAATGTACACAAATATAAAGAGACATCATGTGAAGGGCAAGTGGCCTTAGCTGATGAAATGAAATCAAGCATCCCTGGTCTTTATATACATGTACTCTTCAGGAGCTGTGTTACTACCTGTGATGTGATGTGGTCAGCAGCCTTATCCCCAACACACACACACACACACACACACACACACACACAACACACACAGAGGGAGAGAGAGCTTTAAATTGTAGCCATTATAAAAGTTATTTTATGAAGAAGACCAGCAAAACTATAGAGAAAAATAAATAAATAAATAACCACCAAAATACTGTGTGAAATAAGTATGAAAATGAGAACTGTTATTATGTGAGTTTATCATCACCATCTCTCACTGTCACCATCTCAACCACTGAATCTATCAGACATTATCAAAACCAGATGTTCTATTAAGTAAGTTAAACTGAGTTAAATTTCTACAGAAACATGCAGCATTCATAAGTAACACACTTTTATATGTATACCCCCCATTTAAAATAAACCAAAATTATTTTGCCATAAATATCCTGAGTGCACAATTTGTAAACAGAAGTTCCTGCAGAAAATGTATGGAAATATATATACATGTGCATTATTACTGCAATATTTCCCCTTGACATAATTAAATTTCTGTAAAAACATGCAGTTTGTGAACTCCTGTTTAAAAAATACAAAAATACTTTCTTAATATCTGAGTGCTCAATTTGTAAACGGAAAATTACTGCAGAAAGTGTGCATAAAATGCATATGACACATTATTGCTAACAGTATACACGTACTTGTATATATTTTCCCTTAATAAAAACTTTACATGTTGTACCCACTTTTAAAAAAAAACCAACAAAAAATATTTTGTAAATATCCCGAGTGCACAATTTGTAAACAGAGGATTCTTGCAGAAAATGTACATGAAATATATATACATGTGCATTATTACTGTGCAATATTTCCCCATGCAGTTTGAGAACCAACATTCAAAAAATACAAAAGTATTTTCTAAATATCTGTGTGCACAATTTGTAAACAGGATTCCAGCATAAGATGTGCATAAAATATATACATTATCACTTGCGTCACTCATACTTGTGTATATAGTCCCTTGACATATGATATAAACACCAAACATATTATAAACAGTGTAATTATGACAGATTTTACTTTTGAAATATGATTATGTAATTGACATCAGATGACCCTTGTCTCGTGTTAAACTTTCTTAGCCTTTTTGTCTCGTGTTAAACTTTTCTTAGCATTTTTTTAAAACTTGTCATGCTCATTAGTTATTTTTATTTGTATATTTCATTAATTACAAGTGGTTTTTGGAGATTTTATGATTGTTATTGAAAACATATTTTGTGGATTATTTTTAAATTGCATTGTGCACTTGACATAATTATTTTATTTTGCACATAAATACAGCACAGATATCTGATTAGGTCCTATTTATATCCAATTCAGAGTTTTAGTGAGATGTTAATTAACTGTGGGGTGTTTCTGCATTACATAAATAAGGGCGATTAATTTACAGGGGTTAATCTTAGGTGATTTAGCATATTATCTATTGGGGTGGTTCTAAGTGGAGTAAAGTAAGGAAATTAAGTTTCACACCTGAGTTAAGTTTCTTTCATGTATGCTGAGGTGTTTATATCTCAGATGGTGAAATATACTGAACTGCCCTGAAAAATATACCTGACCTTCAGTAAGCAAAGTGACAAATTTTCTTATGCTAGGATGTGTCCCAAGTGGGATTTGAAACTAGGAAATGAAAAGCATTGTGATCTGTAGGCACATGTTTAAACCACTAACGCCTCATTTCTAAGTGGTTTCCATGTCACTTAGATAAGCATACACCTAACTAATAAATGAATATAGAAGTGAATCTTCACTAGCTCTGCAGGGACTTCAATTTTGATTACCTATCTAGGAATTCAACAAATAAAAACATTTGATCTAAACAATATCATTTGAAAAAGGCATTCTAGTTATCAGAGTTCTATTGTAATGTAGCTTCATGTGTTGAATGCTTTATGATTTATCTGTGTATGAGAGAATGTTAAATTGGATTATATATTGTTTTAATGCCCAGTGGTGTGGTTTTTAGATGACACAGCCATCCCACTTATTTTACAACCAGTGGTCCATAAAACATATTTTACTTTGTATGCAATTCACTGATTTTCACCATTGTTTGGGGATAGTGATCTCTGAACACCTTGTTTCTCATTAGTTATTACTTATTAGTTATAACTTGTTAATCTATATTTTCAGATATTTTATCCAGAAACAACAGACATATATGACAGAAAGAACATGCCACGTGTTATTTATTGTTTACATGCTCTTAGGTAAGTTACAAAACAATAAAAGTTATCCTTTTGTCCTGTTTACACATTCACAATCACATCACTACAGATTTGATTTGAAACTGGATGTAACATCATTTATTTTAAAAGTATAATTTAATTACAGAAGTAATACTAAGAGACATTCTAATTCATTCTGTATGTAACGCTCGTTTTCATTGGCTGACGTCAACAATTTGGGACATATAACCACCGATATACTGTCGCAAATTCCGACAGTAAAACCACAATATACTGCTTCAAATTTTTCGGGTACTTGCACGTGCGCATGCGGTACTGAACCATCTTGATGGATTAATGTAAACTTACACAGGGTATGACAGAGATATATCAATCGAGGATGAATATTTTCCTGTCATTGAAAAATTACACTGTTAGTGGTGTAGGATTCTTTTACTCAGACGCCAAAACTCGATTTGTAAACAAATCAGTATTTGCACCAGATCATGCCACCATCAGTGTCTTCGAAAAATGACGTCATCAAATTTTGTTGACGTTCTTGCGTAAAATGATTATGACGTCATCAATGTAGTGTCTGTAAGTGATCGTGTCTCATCCGGAAGGCACTTTACTTTTTCGTAGAATCAGATTTAAAAGTCAGAAAAATCAACAATTAATGCGGGAAATGGTTCATGTGATCTGTCTCAACCAGTTCAAATGGATTTGAAAAATCTCCGAGTTATTTATAGTATCGTTTACAGAAAATGCTTACCAAATCCTTTATAGCTTGCTTTGAATTAGAATAGGGATAACTGTCTTGTAATTTTCGATTTGCAGACGTATATCGTGATTATACTGTCGCAAATTAGTTTTATTGGCGACGCATCGCCATAAAACGTTATTTGCGACAGTATAACTACCGATATACGTCTGCAAATCGAAAATTACAAGACAGTTATCCCCTAAATATAACATTTTTTCTATTACATGTATAAAATAAAATAATTGTACATTGTCTCTATGAAATAATCCACAATTTGTCCTATATTTTTGCATGTGAGGCTAATTTGAGGTAAACTTTTTAAGGTATTAGAAAAGCTTAAATGGAAAGTTAATGTCTTTTATCTGAATGTTGTATTTGTAGTTTGTACTGTTTTAAGTTGGGTATTGCACCACAGATTGAAGATTTGTATGGAAAAGTTACATTCACAGGTAAATTAATAATATTATACAGGTGAGGATCAATAATATTGTACCATCTCTGTAAATCCCAGAATTTGTGATTTTTTGTGCAAAAACAATGTGATTAGAAATTGTTTCTAATATCCTCACAAAATAAATTACTCATCTTATGGTACTATTCATTTTCTGATGTTGTGTATTGGTACAAGCAAGTTAAAGGACAAAATTATGACCACTGATTGTTTGAAGTGTGTTGGTTCTCAAACCTGAAGTTTTGCCCTAAGCCAAGTGGCAAAGTTATTAAGGACATTAAATAAGGTTTTCCTGTACTGTGAAAGGTACCAATCTTAGGTACCTACTGGTAAAATTAATTGATAGGGAATCATGAAACCAGACCAGGACCTATATTTAAAACTTGATAACATTTTATTTTGTGATATATTTTTAGAGGAAGAAATTAGTGCTATGAGGAAAGAACTAGATAAATATGGAATACAGATGCCTGCTTTTAGTAAGATTGGTGGAATATTGGCCAATGAGGTTAGTATTGGAGTAAATAAATTTCTGTAAGTCATATAGATTAATTCTAGAAGCTATATTTACCCAAGATTTATAAATTACAGTTGTCCAGAAACATGACAGATGGATTTTGTTATTTCATGTGCCTTAATCAACTTTAATGCATGACAAGACTGTCTTGGTGGCTCAGTGGTGCAGTGCATACCTCGATTGGCGTGCTTGTCTGCAGCATACTTACACCATGAGCTAGCACGTAAAGTCATTCTGAGTGCACACTGGTACAAGACAGACCATAAAACACACTTGCACATACACAGACTTTTTCTTAGATTAATCTTTTGGGATTAATAAACTTGCTTTATTCACAAATAGCTGAAAAATTACTGTTGCCATAGTAAACAACATAACAACGACAACAATCATGCATGACAAAGTAAATTGTGTCCATTTGATAAATCCTGTAATACTGATGACTATAGAACAGGTGGCATAACCGTGTCAGATAGTCCCTTATCATTCCTTACTATCCTACATATTTGTGAGGTATATAATATAATATTGTTTCTATTTAAGCTAACAGTTGATGATGCTGCATGTAAGTATTTTCTCATATCAACATCTTATCTTTGTTATTCTATGAAGCCAACCTCTTCTCTTACATATACCTTAGTGTCAAGAGATTACTTAAGAATTGACTTTCTTTTTATTCAGGGACATCAAGTGATGACCCAGATTTTCAAACTAGCAAATCCAATAACCTGCGAATTCATATTGATTGTCAAATTAAAACTGTTAAATGTTGAATTTGTTAAAAATCCCAATTGTATAGATGACAGGTTATTCGAAACATCAATGTGCAATGTTTTGATGGACTTGGTAGTGCAGAGGTGTATTAATGTATATGAAAAAGCGTGGGTCATTGCCGAATGTCCCACATTTTGTACAATGAGTTCATCATAGGCATTCAATAGGTATTGTAAATATAAAATTATGGAAGGCAAAATTCCAATTAACTTGCTGTCTCTTGTAAAATTGATTTTGTGAGCTTACTGGACAAAACTCGGAAGAACTACTGTTGTCACATCATCTTGCCTTGACCATCCATTTGTACAGCCTTCCCTTGTACATATTTTCTTTGTCAATCTATCCATCCCTTATATTATGTTTAATATTTTTGGTGCAAGTGTTTATGCAAGATCTTATTGCCCAATAAGGATATTGTGAGGTATGTTGTCTGCTGAAAACCTTTGTTACTTTAAACTTGTATAGATATGATAATTATAAAACATTACTATTTTCACCGTTTTTATATTAAAATGTGTCTATCATTTTAACTTTAATGGTATTAGATATAGGGGGTTTGGTGGCTGAGTGATCTATAGTGCCAGCTTACAGAATCAGTGCCTCTCACTACTTACAATGGAATTCTACTCTTGACAGATCCTAATGTGAGATACTTCGTAAGTTCTCTTACCGAATGTTGGTGATTTTCTCTAGGCACTCCAGTTTCCCAACAATCAAGAACTGACCACCTCCAAATAAGTGAAAATATCGTGACTGGTAGGTTAAACACCATTACCCCACTCTACTTTAGTGTAACATAAAGATTATCATTTATTTGTGTTATTTATTTGTTATACAGTACATGCAGCTATCATTGCTATAAATGAAGCCATTGATAGAGAGATCCCGGAAGAGACGATGACTGCACTCCGTAATCCGTCTGCCATGTTGGTTAATATCAGTGACAGCGCTGCTGAAGATTATCAAGCACTGTTATTTGAAGCCAAACATACAAAAGCTGAAATTGCCAGAAATAAGGTGAAAAACATTCAATATTAGTACAGTAAAACCTTGTTTCATTACCACCTTTTGTTCAGACAAATTTTGACATTATAATGAATTTTTGTGATAAATTGAGAGGGCTTATAAAGAAGAATGTAGATGAAAGTGGATTTTGGACTTATATATTTGATGAGGGTTTATTTTATTTACTGTAAATTAAGAAATTAATGCAAGCAAGAAATTAATGTGAAAAATGAGGCCCGTTTCATCACATTAATTTCTTGTTGCATTAATTTTCCAATTTCCAGAAGGCCAATGTAAATTAATTTATCTCCCTTGAACCGGAAGTTGTTATCATGGTTCATTTATTAG
Organism: Anadara kagoshimensis; assembly: GCA_021292105.1. NCBI lineage: Eukaryota > Metazoa > Mollusca > Bivalvia > Arcoida > Arcidae > Anadara > Anadara kagoshimensis. Next base: position 56,494,981 of record CM037871.1, on the reverse strand, counting down.
AACTCCTCTCCTCTGTTAGTTGACGAACCACTGCGGTAGCTCAGTTGGTAGAGTGCTCGCTCCGTAAGTGGAAGGTCGTGGGTTTGAACCTCGGCCGGGTCTGACCCAAGACTTGAAAGTGGGTAGTGACTGTTCTTTCGCCAAGCACTCGGCATTAAGAAATGAAAGTCACGGTTCTTTCGGATGGGAACTTAAAATAAACAGGGTTCTTTAGCGTGTCACGGTGGGCTTGGCACGCTAAAGAACCCTGCTGTACAATGCCATAAGCGCAACGCACAGGCAAAATTTCTGCACTTTCACCTATAGCTGGCGACATCTCGATATAAGTGAAATATTTTTGACTGGGACGTTAAACACCATTACTCACTCACTCTGTTAGTTGACGATAATTCTCCATGGTTCTGGTGTAAAGTATTATTAATCTCTTCATAAATTGTCAAAAATTTAGTGATATAAGTGATTTTGGTAAACATAATGACGTGGCCTTTTCTGAGACTTTTTTCGTCACAAACTTCCATGTTTGAAACACAATGATTTACAGTGAAACGGGACATTCTTTTCATGCACCAAACGAATTTCTTTGTGGTGCCAATTCTACTCCAACCCCAAGCGTAATACTTGTAGTACTGTTTGTTTCTAAACAAACTAGTATCAGAAACCACTCTTTTTAATGATTAAAAACCTGTTATAGTCACATCAACATTTACCGTCGGTACCCTTTGTAAGCTCTACGCTGTTTATTTTTATAAATATTACGGTAGTATCTACCCGCAAGTGTATGATTATTACATGTTTATGGAATAATAAACAAGTCATAAGACAGTAATTCAACTTTTTTGTTATTTTTTCAAGATAAAAGATGGCAAAAGTAATTTTTGGAATTTCTTAAAAATCACATTACCCGGTAATTTAAATACACATGTACGCTTTTTACAGCAAAATGGGCAATTCGCATTAATTTCATGATGCATTAAATTCCTGATTTACAGTATTTATTTATTTATTTATTTATTTATTTTTTTTTTTTATAAAATAATGAAAATAATCACAGGGTTTGTATATTGACTGGTAACTTGCAATTTTTATATTAGAAAATAAATAACATGGTTTCTTGGAGAAAAAATTAAGAATATAAACTTAAAATCTGTTTCTTATCTTTAAATTGTTAATTTCTGTAGAATTGTCCAGATTTTGTAGCTTTATACATGTATATTTTAATATTTGACTGTTACAGAGTCAAGATACAGAGTATGAACATGATGTCTATGATGAATTGTTAACACAAGCTGAAATACAAGGAAATCTTAAAAAAGTTAATAGTAAGTATTGGATTTATATGAAACAGACCATAATTGTTGAACAAGAGTAAAACAGACCATAATTGTTGAACAAAAGTGAAGCACACCAATAAGTATTGGACTAAAGTGAAACAAATCATAAGTATTGGACATAAGTGAAAGGGCCATAAGTATTGGAATTTAGTAAAACCTATCATAAGTATTGGTCTAAAGTATGGTAAAACAAACCATAAGTTTTTGACTAAAAGTGAAACTGAATTTAAACATTACCATTGGTCTATCAATTTTAAATATCAGCCAATGTGTTTAAAATAATTCTGTTTTAAGGAGAAATATAGATTTGAATTGTTCAAAACCAGTATTTGAGACTTTTTGTCATATAAGTTACTTGAACAATTATTCAAAATGCATGTACATATATGTACTTAAAAAAGGAGGAATTTGGATATTACAAATTTGGTTTAAAAGTTTTCTTAATAAATAAAACAGAATGTTAATGCTATAGACATCAATGACATGTCATGTTTCTGATGTTACATTGGGATAAGAACATAGCCATTGATATTTAGTCACATATATAATTTTGTATTTTCAGCAATTAGAGCTCTTGACAAATTAAACGATGCCTTACTTAAAACAGACAAAGATTTACTGCTAAAAGCTCTGAAATCCAAACACCTGGGATTGAAGAATGTTAATGATGACAACATAGATAACTATATGATACGGCTACACGAGATTAAAGAAACTAAACAGGTAAGATACACTTTGTCCAGTACTGGCTTTGAGAGGTCAAGGTTTGGGGTTCAAAACCCCAGTGATATTTGTTGACTTTGAAACCCTTTAAAGCTAGCTGTTGGTCCAATACTGGCTTTCAGAGTTCAAGATCTTGGGGTTTCAAACCCCAGTGATATTTGTTGACTTTGAAACCCTTTAAAGCTAGCTGTTGGTCCAATACTAGCTTTCAGAGTTCAAGGTCTTGGAGTTCAAACCCGAGTAACATTTGTTGATTTTTAAAATCCTTTTAAAGCTTTTGGTCTTGACAGTTTTTGTAATCTATTAGACCAGACAATCCAGTATTACAAGAATTTATAATTTAAACATTAATTTTACTGACCTTACAGGTACAGATATTGATACATTATTTTTAATGCCTATTTTTAGGCAGGCAGTTCAGGGATCCTTGAGGAAACTGGAGTGACCTAATATACTGTAAACATATGGATTTTTGAAATGTACTGATTTTCGCTTATTTTGTGGTTGTTTGTTTTGTGCGAAAATTAATACCAAGTGAAAATTATATTATACTTATTGTGTTATAGTGCATATTTTAAAAAAGCGAACATTTAACAATGCAGATATGTCTAAATTTCATACACCGCAAAAATTAATACACACAAAATTAAATTTATTGACCTTTTGTCAAGTGAACTGAGAAACTTTCTCAAACCAAGATATTACTAGCAGTTTTCAAACGTAGGGGAGGTGAGAGGTGTTGTGTGATATCCCTGTACTTCCCCCTCTCTCCTCTTTGCAAAAGGAAAATTGATGAATAAAATACTTATATGTATTCTTCATTGGACATAATCATCTCCCTGCCCTAGATAGAATCTTCAACTTTCTTGATGTATTGATGTTCATGTGGTATTATTTTGATTTCAGAACAATAATCATGGTGAAGAAACTACACTAGAGAGAGATGAGGTCCAGGCTGCAATAAATGCTGGGAATCTAGATGCTGATGTGGAATATCAAAGTAAGAAAATGTAGAGATTAAAATTACTGATACTGGGGAACCTGTAAACTTTGAACCCTGAGTAACCTGAAAACTTATCTAAACTGAACTACAGTAGAATCTGTGAAAACCAAACCCAAATTAAACTGAAAACCTGTCTGAATTGAACAACATTAGAACCTGTGAAAATTTGTACCCTGAGTAATCCGAAAACCTGTCTAAATTGAAACACATGTCCACAGACAAATGGACTTACCAAATTTCTTCAATCAATTTTGTTCCTCTTCTTGGGTTATTTCAGATTGTCAATATCTTTACTTAAAACAACAAAAATAAGGTCAAGGTCATTAACATACATTTTGTAGAACACAGAATAATAGAAAGTTTTTATGTAGTCATAATTTTAACCTTTTTTTAATTTTTAAAAATGTCATTTGTAGAAGGCCAATGTGTGGTATCCATAAATTCAGCGATTGACAGCGGAGATATGGAACAGCTAATGAAAGCATTAAGTAGTCCGTCAGCAAAACTACCACCAGTGTACGACTTTGCTGGTGCCTTATATATGGAGGAATTCCAAAATATGAAATCAGAAAAACAGGTATCAGCCATCAGCAAAAATTATAACCCGGAGTGAAACGTGTCTAAATCAAACACTGAGTATACAAAAAACTGTGTTATTACTTGAAAATGAAATGTTATGTGAAAATTTCCCAGTTTGCAGTAACTGTTGATATCCTAGATTTCATTTCAGATAATTAGCGGAGGGGGGGATTGAATAGTTATTTAATTGTTATTTATTAGCTCTGTTCCATAACTCATTCCTACTCTGTACAAATTTTATGAAATGAACTACAAGGTCCAATAGTGTATCATTACCTTGGACCAAGACCATAAAAATATATATATGAATGCTGTATGGTATTTGGGGCTACAGGGACTCTTGAGTCTGTTTAAGGTGATCCTTTGTTGATGGTGGGCATTTGTTTTAGTATCTAACATTATGTTTTATTTATTTATTTATTTATTTATTTATTTATTTATTTATTTATTTATTTATTTATTTATTTATTTATTTCAGACAGACTTAGATTATGATGAAATATTTGCAGCAATTAAAGGTATAATTCTTTGATTAATGGTAAAATTATATTATCTATGGCATTTAGGTTTATTATAATCTTGAACAAGTCCTGTGTTGACTGCACACATTTCACTTACCAAACCTAGGTTTCCACAAAATTAACTTTATTAGTATCCAAATTTCTAAAATGTGTGAAATTATATTAATTTTTTGCCAAATTTTCTTAAATGTGTTACTTTTTGAAAGAATTACTCAGAAATCAGTAGCCAGTTTTGGCTACCAGGAATGAAAAGATAGCATAATAAAAAAGGTTACCTTTTTGAAAGAATTTCTCTGAATTTAGTAGCCATTGGTGGTATTGGTAACCAGGAATGGAAATATAGCAAATCACCAAGTTTCAAAGAATTTGATACATGTGTCTGCTTGCACACAAGGCAAAAAAAAACCCCAAAAAAACCCAACCTTTTCACATTTTACTAGTGAGTTGGTGTATGATTTATAGCAAACCAGCTAGAAGTCATATCATAAACAACCAATCATATGGCACCATTTTTGTACCAAACCCTGATATTAGTGTGGAGAATTATAGCAACAAATATAAAAATAGCAATGTTTGTATCAGCATACAATACTTAAAGGTTTAATGGTGATTTTTTTTAAAAAGTTAGTCGCATTAAAAAATTTTTCTCACAGCTCATGATTTGGGGTCTTAGTAATTAATTGGTTTAACTTGTACTTATAGATCACAGCATCTCTCACCACTTAAGTTCAAATCCATTAGTGTGAGAAAGTTTGTCCGTTTACTTGCTAAAGTTCAGTTCATTTCTCTGAGCACTCCGGGTCCCATTTTTCTGGGCACTCCGGGTCCCTCCACTACCTAAAAACTGACTACCTTTTTATTCCATTATTTTTCTTATCTCGCATGCAGATCTTGATAGAAAATGCATGTAAAATACTAATACAGTCCAACCTGCCTTAAAGACCATGTCTATATAAGAGCCACCTGCTTACAAAGGCCAGTAAAATTTTATCCCAATTGTTCTTTAATCATATTATTTGAACTTGTATATAAAGGCCATTTTTACTGGTTCCCTTGGGTGGCCTTTATAGACAGGTTTGACTGTATACATTGAGATATCACACATATTTATCTTTATGTTTCAGTTCTTTCTGCCGTGGCTGCTATCAATAAGGCAGTAGAAGTAGGCGACTCAGAAGCAACCTTACAAACTCTGTGTGATCCAGAAGCTTGTATTCCGAATCTGGACGAACAGAATTCAGAAAAATATCAAAAAGCTCTCGCAGCTTCAAAAAATACCAAATTAGGGGTAAGTTGAAAATTTATGAGAGAACTGTATAATACTTGTCGTTTTCAATTACTTAGTACTCTAGCTCACCTCTCCGAAGTATCAAAGAATTTATACTGTACCTCCTGACATCATTTGTCAAACTTGGTGTCCAAATTTTATAACTTTTGGTTGTACACTTGTACATATTCTTTTAGGTTTTTGAAATCGATTATTAATTTATTCTAAAAATACAGGTAGTAGATGAGCATATCCTTTAATAAAACAGTAGAACATAGATAGCTTGAAGTCCAGGGCACTTCCGCCAAATGTTCAGGCCATCAGTGGGTTCCAGCAATCAAACATCAAGACGCTCAAAAAACTTACTTAATTATCGTTATAATACATATCCCATTGATTACAGTTCAGATGACTTTGAGTTATCCAGGGTTTTCGAGCTATCAAAGTTTGACTGTATAATTTTAGACTGACTGTTATATTAATATAGTTTTAGTTGCCGGGTTACTGTCATTGTATATATGAGTGAAATATATATAGAAAGTTGGATCTAAATCTAACTATAAATTCCAGAAACGTGACATTTGTGTTTGTTATATTTACCCTTCTGGAGCACCTGATCTCACTTCCCTGGTGGAAGTTCACCTGTTTTACTTTGTTTTTGGAATTGTGTTTTGGACATGGACTGGTATGTGTGATTTTGATTTACATATTCTTACCTTTATCTTAATAACATGAAGGTAAAGACAGTGAGACATATAATTACATATAATTTTGGTTGTTATGTATATTTCAGAGCTCAGACAGTGAGACATATAATTACATGTAATTTTGGTTGTTATGTATATTTCAGAGCTCCTGTGATTTGTTAACACATTTTGAGATCTGTAGCTGTGTGGATCAAGTTAATGGCCAGGTCCAGGAGGAACATGAAAGTAAGTATTATGTAGTCTTAGCTGTCAGCCTGATAGTTTACTCATTTAGGAAAATTTGAGATCTGTTTTTAAATATGGCTGATGGATGTGAATGATTGATGGCTGACATGGGACTGATCATTAATTACTTAAATGCCTGTACTTTTCTACTTTACATGTATGTTGTTCTCAAGGTCTTGAAAATGACAAATTTTGACTTTCAACATTGTAAATGTTATATGTATAACCAATTAATAAGCTCCATTTTGTATTAATGTTTTTAAAAATGTCATTTACATCTAGTCCTGACAACTGTAAACATTGTCATGTCTTAAGAATTATAAGAGTGTAATTTGTATCTTGCAGGAGTTGTTGCCATAGGAACAATAAATGATGCTGTAGATAGTGGAGATCCCAAAGAGACAATTAAAGCTTTGATGGCACCAGCAGCAAAACTGGAAGATGTCAAAGAGAAAGAGGGATACCATTATCATGTGTTACTTGTACGAGAAAAAACAAAAAAATCTGAGGTATGCTTTAGTAGAAGATTGATGATTGATTGATTTAAGGTTTTACCTCTTAGTCAAGAATATTTCACTTATATTGAGACGTCACTAGCTATAGGTGAGGTGGCAGAAATTTTGACCTTCGCAGTGTAGGGAAGGTACTTTAATGTACCATTTCTTGTCATGACAAAGGACATCAGTTTTAAAGGTCTTTTTCAAAGTACACTGAATTTCATTTCTTAAGGTAGTTCCATACCATGGTGACGTCGTCGTTTTGTGCGTACGGTCAAAATGTCTGATTTGACGTCTTTTTTTATCTATGACATCACGGATGTGTGGTCCTCGGCGCTTACAGGATTATGGCGGGAACGCTGTTATGCTATCATTCAGTAGAATAATTTTCTGCATTCACAAAAGATTAAAATTCACAATGTCAATTCTGTACACTATTTTTAAGAAGAAAATGTATATTGTATATAACGGAAATTAGGTAGATCTACACTGTTGGTAGTACTATTCTAAATAATTCAAAGATTTTAGTACATTGTTTAAATTTTGAAGACGGTATTTTAGATGCCGCCTTATGTTGTTTTTTTTTGGTGATTTTAAATACAAATAGTAGGACACAAACTGACGATTCTTCAATAAACATACAGTATGATAATTTTCTTGGTGTCAAATTTTAGCAGTTTGACTATGTTCTTGTATTTGCGTTTCATTCAGCAGCCTAGAATCAAGAACGCTTCATCGATGTATACGAATCCCCTTTCCACGTTAACCGATCTGTGTTGGGTAACGGTTGCTTTGGATTTCTATGGGTGACAGACCATATGTTATTTAAGTTGGTTTTGTTTTGCACAACCAAATAGCTCACAATCAGTGTTTTTGTTTATTTGTCAATACCAAACGAAAAACATTGAGTTCATAATAGTATCCTAGGACATTATTGATAACTTCTTACATAAGGAATGAGGTTTTTTCTTGTTTCTGGATTTTGATGCAATTTTATGAAAAAAGTAGCTTGACAACCCCCTATTTTTTGTTTTTGAAAATCAAAATTATATATTCATGTGCAATATATGAAAATCAGGGGTAGTATTTGACTTAGATTTTAAAAATCTACAAATTAACGAAAGGGTGTTACTTTCATTTTTCCGGAAATAAAATGTTCTCTCTTGATAGGTGGCGCTGTAGAAAAATACCACTTGACCGGAAGTAAAATTCCATTGGTCCAAATAATCTTCATGACATAATGGTTAATTTGAATGCAAAAGACTTTTGGTTTCTAAGCATGACAAAAAATTATTAGAGCTTATTTGTTGATAACAGTAGTTACACTTTAATCATTTATGTCGTCAAAATGGCCACCAGGTGGCGCTTCAGAACTTCTTAAGTAAGTCGAATACCTGCCCTGAAATTTTAGCATGTTGAATGATTTATGCCCATCTAAAACATATCAAAATTTCAATATGTGTTTTTAGGCGATTTGTAAAGTATGGAACTACCTTAATGCTTGGCGAAAGAACAGTCACTTCCTATTTTCAAGTCTTGGTCAGACCTGGCCTTGGTTGGAACCCATGACTTCCCACATATGAAGCCAGCTCTCTACCAATTGAGCTACCGTGGTGGTCTTTGATAGGAAAGATGCCATTATCATATGTGACTTTTATAAGATAATTGGATACACAATAAATACTGTTAAATCACTTTCAATTCGTGACACTTGAAGTAATTATTACACACACCACCCACCCCCACCCCCCACCCCCCCACACACACCACAAAGTGGGGGCATATAATGTGTTTACTCCATTTCTTCCACCAACATTATGTCTACCAATTATCTAAAAAAAAAAAATATTAAAGAGATATTTATGAAACTACATGATAAATCTTTGGATGGAGTAGCTATGCATTTGTCGATTCATATTTTGATCATGCCTATGGTTGGGGGAGTTTCCCAGTTTAGAGGACACTTTTAAAATAGAATCCCATTTCAGTAATAACTTATTAGAAATACTTCTATGAAATTCAAAACATGCTGTTAAAACATATTGCTGAAGTTTTACAATTTCAATGATTGCCTATTATTATAATTGTCAACCTGAATAAATGTAAGTGTTTGACCTCTCATTGAATTAGAAGTTGTGTGTAATCTTGTTTGATTTTCTTGAACAGGCAGCTGGCGATGAAGGTGTGGTATTATGGGTAGAAGACATTCAGTCTGCTGTTAAAACAGGAAATAAAGATACTGAAGAAGGACTTAAATGTATGTATACAAACCAATATAGGGTTTGCCATTGTACCACATGATCAACACCCCTTACACTGGTGAACTCTACATACTAGTAGTAATACTCATATTTTATCAACTTTTTCTACACCTCTACATGTATGTACTTAAAAAATTGATAATGGCCATGAGTTATTAAACATTTTTATTATTTTTTAGTTTTCTGTAGCATTATGGGGGATATTTGGTACTTAAATATTAAATAAATGAAATTTTTCTAACAATTGTTAATGGAATTTCCTTCATTTCATAATTAGCTTTCAATTCTTAGATTTGTTTAACTTTGACTTCTAGGATACTATGACTAATTGTACTGGGTATGTTTGGGTGCAAGGGGAGCATTGTTGTCTTCTGACAGCTCTTGTTTGAATATATAAGATACAAGTATTTAAATGAAGACAGTTTAGATATATATTACTCATTTTCTGTTTAGTATCAACTGGTGTAGAAGCCGTAAATCAGTGTATAGAATCAGGAGACTCCGAAGCCTTAATAACCTCTCTGGTATCACAGGATTTAAATCTACACAGTGTTATACCCGACTGTAAACAGTTGTACATGGATAGTCTAGTAGAATTCAGGACAGACAAATCATCACAAGGTAATATTCCATATGGTTAATACCCACACATCCCATACACCCTACACCGACCTTGTAGTCATGTCCCATGAGATATAAACCTACAAGGTCATATTGGTATAAATTTACATGGCCAGTTAGATAGAATTCAGGTAAGATGAATTGTCACAAGGTAACATATATAGCCCAACTGCGCCACATGTATTTCCTCCCTCCCCCTCCCTATCCCTCCACCCACCAACCCAACCACCCCCTGGTGATGAACTGGATATCAAATTTATTTAAGGACATTATAAAATAATAATAAATGTTAATAAGTTTTATTCAATCTCTGAATTGCCTTCCTTATTTTTTGTATGCAAGTTTTTCACAGTGAGTTGTAGATTAAGTTAACATTTTATTCTGTCTTACTGCTTTTACAGCCCTTGGTCTTTGATAATTTTATTGCAGACATTTCTTCTAATAGTTTGCACTATGTGGGTGTATGGGGTATATGTGAGATAGCTCACTAAGTTTCTTTTGTTTATAAAATCACTAAATGACTATTGTATTTCTAGGTGATGTTGGTAGTGGTTGGGTTATGAACAGAATAAAAGATGGTTCTAAATTTTTCTACAATGTACACACAAAAGAATATTCATGGACACGTCCAGATGATGTGGTTAAAGACAATAGCATACTCACAAAAGAAGAAATTCAGGTATATAGACAATGTCTCTTAAATTTGAAAATATTTTATCCATTATAAACAATTTCTATTGGTTAAAAACATAATACAATAAGTTGTACTACATATTAATGTGTTTGTTTCAATTCTAAGTAAAGAAAACAACATTTGTGAGATAATATAGTAACTGTTCTTTTGCCAAGCACATGACATAAAGGAATGAAAGTCACAGATTCTTTGGAACAGACCTAAAACACTTATTCCCTGTGTCACAGTAGGCATGGCACTCTAAGAGCCTTCCCTGCACATTGCTGTAAGTGCTCTGCAAAGGTAAAAATTTCTGGCACTTCACCTATAACTGGTGATATCCTGATAAAAGTGAGATATTCTTGACTGGGACATAAAACCACATTTAATTAATCTTTATACTACTAAATTTTTGTATGTTTCAATTTCAGAAAGTGGTAACAGATGTGACAGCGGCACATGACCGTGAATTATTATTCCAAGCCAATGAGAATTTAATCGTTAAAATCCAGTCACAGGTCAGAGGATATCAAGCACGGAAACATTATAAAGAAAGAATATCATTTATGAAGAAACAGTTACCTGCAATCATCACCATACAGGTGAGTTTTTTTGTACAGTAGTGGACCCAGTTTCATTATTATATTTATAACAGTTTTATCTTAACTAAATTTTGGCAATTTTTTATTTATTTATTTATTATTTTATTTTTTTATATATAGGTCAAGGTCACAGATGCAAAACAACACTGAAATGGTTAAATTATCTCTAAAACTATAAACTTTTTGTTAGGCATGTATATAATATTGTAGGTATGAAGATGAAGGTTATAGGTCTAAAGGTCAAGGCTGCAGATACAAAACATTACCCAAATGGTTAATTATCTGGAAAACTATAAACTTTTTGTATAGGCATGTATGTTAGTATATTGTAGATATTGAAATGACGATCATTTTGATATAAGGATGAAGGTCAAGAGTTCAAAGGTCAAGGTCACACATGCAAAACAATACTAAAAAGGTTAATTATCTGAAAAAGCCTCGATTCTGTACTACATACAGTATTTATGTTTTCTTGAAATATATCATCTAGTGATTACTTATCAGGGGAGAGTATCAATTTTTTAAAGGTTCCTGGGATGATCTTGATATACAGGTATTACTGTCATGTTTTATTAGATAATATTACTTATAATTTCAGTCTCACTTTAAAGGATCAAAACAAAGAAAACAATACCGTGAGAGAAGAGATTACTTACAGAATAATACTGATGCTATCATTAAGGTAGGTGTGATAATCTGAAGTAGTAAATCGAACTGTATGAAAATTCATACTGCAATTTATTGTATAACCAACGGTTATTATAGCTGCGGACACACTTTTTTGATGCAAAAAATGGAGTTTTCTTATACAATAAACAATCTTATATTTGTGCTTATGTACTATTGAATTTATTAAACTCATTAAATAATAAAACATTGATGCAACTCACGCCAGGCTCATTGCATAAAAATTAATTCAACTTGTTTAATGAATTCAGTATTACATATTCACTATCTATTAAAGATCCGCTATACATTACAGAATTACTAAACTACTGCAATGCAAACGGACTATATATTGCATTAGTATATTTTTATCATAATTTTAATTTAAAAAATGGTACTTATCATGAATAAAATCTACAACTAGTTTTGAACTTTTTGTTGAGTTTCTTGAATTGATTAGGTTCTTGATTATAACTATGGTTGACTCAGACTGCAGGGAAATTAGGGTACTAACATAATAAAAAATTATCAAAGGCATTTGACGACATACCACGGAAATACTTACATTCAAAAAAACTTCACCCACCTGTATTTTTTCTGTCTCATGAGTAGTCATTATATACATGTTTTACTGTATTTAACTTTGTAGGTACAAGCAATGATACGTATGCATATTGCCATGAAGAAATTCAGAGACAGAATGAAGTACTTCAAAGATCATGTAAGTTGATTAGTTTTGTGTCATCTTACATATTTACTTGTTTAAAAGGTTGAGTAAATTATATTTTGTTTTGTAGACATAGTTACTAGTTTCAAAGGTTGAAATTATTTTTGTAGTGGTATATCTCTTTATGTATTGATTATTTTTTTAATTTTTTTTAAATAACCTTGATCAGAACAGATAGACTGAACAATGATATTGTTCAAAAATATTTCTGAACAAGATGTATTATGGACAAGAGCTTAGTTTTTGTTTTCCTTAAACATAATACTTTAAAGGGAGAACATTCTGCGTGGGTAAAATTTTCGCTTATTTCGCACTAAAGAAATTACCACGAAGATTTTACCCACTCGAAAATATCTACCATACTGGTTAATATATCATATATATAGAATATACACCCACTTATATTGGTTACGCAAAAATTACACCCACACGAAATGCCAGATTTCCGAAATCGCGAAATTTTCACCCAACAAAAATAATCCCCTTTACAGTACTACTTAAATATTTTATGTCCCATAGTACATTGCCATCTTACAGTTTATTGACAAAAATGTAAATGGTTGTGTCTTGCTTGGTCTAGTGGCAATCATGTTTTGAAGTGCATTAGAATGTCGGAGAAAAAAAGAACTCTGTCAAAGAATTTGGAATGAAATCAAGTGTGGGAACTATGCAAATTTGAAAAACTTCTACAGTTTATTGTTTGTAGCACATTTACCAAAGTTAAATATTATGTTATATATAGTATCGATATAATAAATCAGCAAAAATTTATCTCTGAAGTTCTTAACTGTTATTATTGATTTACAATTGATAAAATATTATTTTATGATTCTTCTCTTATAGGAAGATTCTGTGGTTAAAATCCAGGCCTTTGTGCGGTCAAATAAGGCCAAACATGACTATAGAGCATTAAGTAAGTAAATTAAAATCCAGAGATCATGGTGTTTATACAGAGTGAAATGAAGTCCAAATGTGGTGTTTGTAGAAGCCAGGGAAGGGATATAATTCAATAGATTTCTTGCTCAGTTTGAAAAAAAAAAATAGGATTAGATAAATAAAATGGATAGAAAATTCTGGAGCTAATCTGTTTGTAAAGAATCACAAAATCTCTGAATTACAAAACATACTCTAACTTATTGTACTGTAAACATATTTATTTTCGCAGTGTACTAATTTTCGCTTATTTTGCGAAAGTTTGTTTTGCACGAAAATAAATACCGAGTGAAAATCATATTATGCTTATTGTGTTATAGTACATATTAAAAAATCACGAAAATTTAACTACGCGGATATGTCTAAATTTCATATACCTCGAAAATAAATACACACGAAATTAAATATGTTTACAGTATTTAATGATTTATTGCCTTTTGATTTAATAACTTACAGTATAAACAGATCATCAGATCCTTAACAGAGAAGTTAATTTTGATTTCAGTGCATGAAGAAAATCCACCATTGAATGTTGTACAAAGATTTGTACATCTGTTAGATGCCAGTGATGTTGACTACTCTGAAGAAATAGGTAAAATTATCATTCAAAGTTTCAGCCTCGAAGGAATTTTTTTTCAGTTTGTAATATATTTATTGCAAACTAGTGGTAAATCAAAATATTTTATTTGACCCCTTCAAGTTCGAATTAACGAGAGTCGACTTTATATATACAAGTGTAAAACTTCTCTTTACTAGTCTTTATAAAATGGATTCCTTACATATGAGTTAGCTAATTTACAATTCCCTGTTATAATGCTGCATGATGATTTCACTATCTCACTTATCACCGCAGTACAGTAAAACTGTGTTAAAATGCCCTTTGATAACTTTACCACATCACTTATTTTCTTAGTCTTAAAGTCTATCTCTGTTATTTTTTCTTTAGAAGTTTCCCTCAATTTATAACCATATCCTTTATAACACAAAATTCTAAGCTTCCACCCATAATCTAAACTAGTGAAATCGAAAACAAACAATGCTAGGGAACTAAAGAGGTCTTAGTACCTCCAGTACCCGTTAAGTCAGCAACCCCCAACACAAAATTCTGACTCGACTTATATAAGTAATTTACATAGGATATTTATGGACTTATAATTTGATTATTGTAGAATTACAGAAGTTGCGTAAACAGGTAGTTACAGAAATCCGTTCTAATCAACAGTTAGAAAATGATTTAGATCAAATGGACATCAAAATTGGTTTACTTATCAAAAACAGAATATCCTTACAGGTAAATGATTGTATAGGAATCTATAATTACTGAAAGTCTCTCTCTCACTCTTACACACATACCACTATGATAGTTCAATTGATAGAGAGTGTGCTGCATATATGGGAGGTCATGGGATCGAACCCAGGCTAGGTCTGACCAAGAATTGAAAATGGGAAGTGACTGTTCTTTCACCAAGCACAAGGCATTTAGAAATAAAAGTCAGTGGATTCTTTGGAAAGGCATGGCATGGAACCCTCCCAGCACATTGCCCTGAGTGCACTATTGTAAAGGTAAAAATTTCTTCCACTTCACCTACAGCTTGTGGCATCTCTATATAAGTAAAATATTCTTGACTTGGATGTAAAACCCAATTCAATCAATCAAACATCCACACCACAGTTCCAATAAAAATTATAATAATTTACTAATACACGAACAGTTTGCCCTTTTAGTTAATGTAAATATTATTTAGAAAATCTATTTATGTTCACAGTATATTACCATAAGCTGGTAACATCTCAATTTAAATGACCTAACCCTGACTAACATAAAACTCAATTCCTACACACTTAACACTTTAAAAAAAATGCTTTTTGTAATAATAAATTATTCTTTGTTATTGTAGGATGTCGTGTTTCATGATAAAAAATTAGCCAAACATAAAGAAGAGAGTGTGTCAGTACCTAAAGGACTGAAGGCTCTTAGTAAAGACTGCCATGACAAACTAGAAGCATATCAGCATTTATTTTATCTTTTACAAACAAATCCTACATACTTAGCTAAACTTATATTTGAAATGCCACAGAGCAAAACCACAAAATTCATGGAATCTGTCATCTATTCATTGTTTAATTACGGATCTGATCAACGGGAAGAATTTCTTTTGACAAGATTATTCAAGGTAGCTTTGGAAGAGGAAGTTTCGTAAGTACTAGTATGACAAATTTTTCATATAATGAATCGGGTAAAAATTAGGCCCAGTTTCCCAATTATTTCTTTCTAAAGATGTTCTTTAACAAACATTTTCTTAATTGGACAGCTTCGAGAAAATTGTTTTAGAATTTTAAGAGATCGGATTTCTTTAAAAGAAAAGGAATCATTGTGAAACAGGGATCAGATAGTTTTGAAGAGTCTAAATTTTCCTGCTTAGATGGACATAATCATTAATGGTTTATAAATGACCTCTATGAATGATACTTTTACTGAACCGAATGAACTATATCATCACATATAATTTTGTATTATCACAATTTAACATTTCTCTTAATTCTTTAACTAATCCTTTCACATCTTTTCTTCAGAATTGAAATCTAACAAGTATAAAAAAGAAAATATAATATATCATCGAAGAACAGATAAGGAATAAATTGACCACCTTACTAACATGATGTAACAACCCTTTATATATTCTTATTATATAGCAATATATGTTTAGCATAGAAATTAAACAATAAATCCTCAGGTGTAAGTGTGCAATATGTTTCAATATTTGCAGGCAAACTTTGTTTAAGTCTGAGGTTTTCAGAAACATTTTTCATACTGCACGCTTTGTCACAAGGTCATTTATGACATCACATGATTGTTGCAACATGGCTGAAAACGAAATCGCTGTGTTGTTGTCATATTGCACTAGTTCTTATATCCGCATACAAGAACTATAAATGCAATATTTATGTATTGTTGGACAAAATGGTAGTTTAGATGAAATACTACTAGAAGTAAACGAAATGTATTTTGCTATATAATAAAAGGGTTATTGTATAACAATATAAGGTTATTGGACTGATATTGTGAAATATTGTTCCGAGTTGACTCGACATTTGCTCAAGCTTGCGAGTGCAAATGTCGAGTAAAGGAGGACAATATTTCACAATATCAGTTCAATAACCCTATATTATTATATCTCCACAACAAAGTTTAGGGGGGTATATAGGAATCACCCTGTCTGTCTGTCTTAAACCTCCCTTCTCAAGATATATGCTTAACCTTTATCTACCAAGCATTTGTAAAGGAAAATGTGTTTGAAATACAAATGTATATACTTGTCAACTCAATATTGAATGCCTAAAGATTTCTTGATTGTTGTATCATAATTATAATAGTATGCATTGATTACTTCTTTAATTCACCAATGACTTGACCTTTTGATTCCATTGTGTGTCACAATAACAGTATGTTTATTTCATCCTATTTATTCACCTTTCTGCACTTACAGAAGAATGTAAGTATGTACAAGTCTTGGAATGTTGGATTGCGTCTTCCTGTAATTTATGTATTTTTGTTTCATATCTGCAAACTTTATTTAATATTTTGACTTGCAATGCATGGTGAAAAAATGACTTAAACAGCCATCTTGTTTAATGTTGTTGATAATCAGAATACTGTGTGTCGTCTTTATCGTCTTACCCATATTCTCCAGGGAGAGTCTTTGGTGGCTAAATGGTCTGAAGCACTTGCTCAGGGATCACAGGCCATGTGTGGAAGGTGGTGGATTTCTTTGGGTAATTGGGGTTCCTTCAGCCCTGAACTGACACCTCAATATAAGTAAAAGAATCTTGAAAGGGGGAGGGGGAGGGTAAACACTATTACTCCACTCCGCCATCCCTAAACTGGTCACCATGATATAAGTGATAAAATCTTGACTGGAGTGTAAATTTGTTATTGTTGGTTATATTTCTCCCATTTTCTGATATGTTGAAAGAAACGTTGTGTTGTCTCCCCTTGTGACCCTCTTGTTGGCCTTGATAGGTGACTGTAGTCACAGAATACAAAGAAATAAGAGACTAATCTATTTATGTGGTTGTCATGGTGACTAATCAGATTACAAACAAATGTTTATATATGTTGGCATCAGAATACACAGAATAACTGTTATTGTTGTTTATGTTGGTGTTGGCTGTTGTCATGGAAACCAGACTCTTATATTGTTTAAATGTTCATATCATTCCATTATAAATAAATAAGGGGAAAAGAAATAGCTGAGGAAAGTTATGTTAAAATCCCCTGACCATGGGTCATAATTGGCTGTTTATGTCATTTAAATGTGCTATCTTCTACATCATTTTATTATCAATATTTTATTTCTACTCAGGAATGCTGTTATATTGTTGGGGTGTTTATAAGTCATGTACATGTTGTATATATAATTATATAATTATATAATTCCGATTTATAAATATTTATAAAATCTCCATAGTAACCAGAACCAATACTGTGTGTAAACATCTTTGTCATTATGTGTTGTATAAATTGTTGTATCACAAATTTGACCAGGCCATTTTGCTGTTTTGAATATCAAACAGATAACAAGTGTATGCTTAAATGAATAAGCATGTTGCAAGCTCAAGCTTACAAAACAAGGTGTTAAGTCAAAGAGAGATTGTACTACTTACCATGCATCACTAAAATTTTGTTTCTTGCATATTTGTTTTGAATTTGTACCAGGAAATTTCATCATGTAAATTTTCAATCAATGATGTAAAAAATTGAGATGTATTCAGTGTAGGTTGTAAATCCTACCATTTTGAGCCTCAGATTTCAAAATTTCTCTTAAAGCAAATTTTACAGGTCTAACCACAAAAGTTTTAGGTCTTGTTATAGGGTATCACATAGTACTACTAGTGAACTTGATTATTGGAGTTTGTAATTGGAAGTGTTTACTTCAGTTAAGGCCATAAAAAATTAATACCTAGATTTTCATTCCTGCCCGCTCCCTATTTTAACACCTGTCCCAATTTATTTCATTTTCTCGATTTTGAACTTATGTCCGGTTTCTATTCAGGCTTTTATAACAAATATGCTTGCTCCATTAGCCATAAAGTCATACCAAGACGTTAACTGGTTTCCGGTTTCCATTCTGACTTTTATAACAAATCGACTTGTGCTCTATGAGCCATAAGGTAATAGATAGAAGTTGACCGGTTTCCGATCGAGTCGTGCATTGGTATAAACGAAAGTACATGTGTTGAGTGTCTGGTTCTCCATGAGCCATAAGTTATATAGAAGTTGACTAGTTTCTGATCAAGTTGCAGACAGACATTTCAAAACAAAGGTAGAGTGTTTTTCACTTACTGATTAATATCATGGTATTTATAAAAGTCTCTGTAAAATAATCAAAAACTGGTTTGGCTGCCAATTTCCAGACACCATGACATTGATGGAATTAAACAAATTTGTAGGTGGAAAACTTGACCATCAGATGCCCGTTGCTAACATATTATAAATTCAGGGATCACGGTTCCTGTTGAACGCACAAAAAACCAGCTGACAGAATGTAATCCTACCACCAAAGTTGGGGATGTTGGTTCAATTATTAGATCTTATATTGAAAAATAAAATTAAAAAATAAAATCCATCCCCCATCCTTATTTTGAAAATAATTTAGATGAAAAACTAGTTATTAATTTATTATGACTTAAAAATTAAATTTGACATGGTCAAATTTGTTATGTGAATATATGTTGTGTAGATGTATTTGTTGTTGTTGTAAATATTGTTGTATTGTTTTAGTATATGTATATAATAACTATTGTGTGTGTATTCCTTTATAAATGGAAAATTTCCAAAAGTTGATTTTGTAAAGTATATATGGAAAATATACATGTAGAGCCTCATACAGAAAATACTTGTAAAACCTGGTTTAGCATCCATATCTATTTATAAACTATGTATCTAAAAAGTAAAATTAGCTAAAGCATTTAACTCTATATAAAGACCACCTGGCCATTAAGATCAGCATTTTAAAATCTTTCTGCTTAATATTTCAACCAAAAAAGAACCTTTGCATATATAAAGTCCACATTTCTTAAGTCCCATGGATGGGACATATATGTAAAGTCCACATTTCTTAAGTCCTGTGGATGGACATATATGTAAAGTCCACATTTCTTAAGTCCTGTGGATGGACATATATGTAAAGTCCACATTTCTTAAGTCCTGTGGATGGGACATATATATAAAGTCCACATTTCTTAAGTCCTGTGGATGGGACATAAATAAAGTCCACATTTCTTAAATCCTGTGGATGGACATATATGTAAAGTCCACATTTCTTAAGTCCAATGGATGGGAATATATGTAAAGTCCACATTTCTTAAGTCCCATGGATGGGACATATATATAAAGTCCACATTTCTTAAGTGCCATAGATGGGACATATATGTAAAGTTCACATTTCTTAAATCCTGTGGATCGACATAAATAAAGTCCACATTTCTTAAATCCTGTGGATGGGACATATATGTAAAGTCCACATTTCTTAAGTCCCATGGATGGGACATATATATAAAGTCCACATTTCTTAAGTCCCATGGATGGGACATATATATGAAGTCCACATTTCTTAAGTCCCATGGATGGGACATATATATGAAGTCCACATTTCTTAAGTCCCATGGATGGGACATATATGTAAAGTCCACATTTCTTAAGTCCCATGGATGGGACATATATATATGAAGTCCACATTTCTTAAGTCCCATGGATGGGACATATATATAAAGTCCACATTTCTTAAGTCCCATGGATGGGACATATATGTAAAGTCCACATTTCTTAAGTCCCGTGGATGGGACATATATATAAAGTCCACATTTCTTAAGTCCCGTGGATGGGACATATATATAAAGTCCACATTTCTTAAGTCCCATGGATGGGACATATATATAAAGTCCACATTTCTTAAGTCCCTTGGATGGGACATATATATAAAGTTCACATTTCTTAAGTCCCGTGGATGGGACATATATATAAAGTTCACATTTCTTAAGTCCCGTGGATGGGACATATATGTAAAGTTCACATTTCTTAAGTCCCTTGGGGGACATATATATAAAGTTCACATTTCTTAAGTCCCGTGGATGGGACATATATGTAAAGTTCACATTTCTTAAGTCCCTTGGATGGGACATATATATAAAGTTCACATTTCTTAAGTCCCGTGGATGGGACATATATGTAAAGTCCACATTTCTTAAGTCCCGTGGATGGGACATATATATAAAGTCCACATTTCTTAAGTCTCGTGGATGGGACATATATATAAAGTTCACATTTCTTAAGTCCCGTGGATGGGACATATATATGAAGTTCACATTTCTTAAGTCCCATGGATGGGACATATATATATAAAGTCCACATTTCTTAAGTCCCGTGGATGGGACATATATATAAAGTTCACATTTCTTAAGTCCCTTGGATGGGACATATATATAAAGTTCACATTTCTTAAGTCCCGTGGATGGGACATATATATGAAGTTCACATTTCTTAAGTCCCATGGATGGGACATATATATAAAGTCCACATTTCTTAAGTCCCATGGATGGGACATATATATAAGTCCACATTTCTTAAGTCCTGTGGATGGGACATATATCCCTGTGAATGGTCTTTGTATACAGGATTTACTGTACCAGATATGTTATTACAGGTATTCCATATGATGCTTTAAATGTCTGTTTTCCATAAATGATAAATTTTTCCTGTGTGCTATTGACATTAACATAATTGTGTCCATTTTAAGGCATCATATTATTGAATTATACAGTGATGTTATTCAGGATACCTCTTACAGGTCACAGTAATTTTTACATATGAAATGCAAGTTTAGTTATAATAATTACTAAGGTGTAAAGGAATGTAGAAGAGATATTTTTAATTTATTTAGGTTTTTTAAAATGTTTTAAGTTTTTGTTTTGTTTAGATATTCTTAGCAGAGAAAATTGTTACAGTTTAGATGTCTCGATATAAGTGAAATATTCTTGACTGACGTTAAACACTACCACCCACTTTCTCTACCATCTAGTACTTCAACACGTCGGAGTAGTTCCCTCAGCAAAACAGTAGATTGATAAATACTTTAACATTTTCTGTTTAAAATTAGGAAAAAATTAATAGAACAAAATAAATCACACTGGGTGATATTTATTACATCCTTGTCATAAGGATGGCTGCATCATGTTATTGTGTGTTTTTGCCTGTGATACATTGCTTGTGTGTCTAACTCCTGTTGTTTTGGGGATTTCTTTTTAAACTTGACCTGTTTATTCCTTAACAAAAGGATGTTCTTTATGCATTCAGATTTTTAATTGTATGTTGGTCTGTTTGTGTTTCTTGTCCATTTGATTTTGCCTGTGCATCTAACACTTCTTCTCGGTTTTAACTGTTTTAACCTCACTGGTGTATTTCTTATTGTAAGATTATCTAAATATCTTTTTGTCAGTTTGTCCTATCCAGTTAATTGTAACTGTGGGTTTGACCTGTCCTACAGTTTGATAACAAATGTTTTGATACTTTTTAAAGAAATTTATTTTTAACACACATCTATTTAATGTTATTATTCCAAGGAACATAGATGAAGCCCATAATAAATTTGTTACTCTGTATGTTGCCATGTAGTGTTGCTGGTTTATGTTGATTATCGTTTCTTTCAGTTTTTTTTTCTTTTGTCTTTTCTTTTAAATGTCCATTTCCTAGTAATAGGTGTATCTTCTCCACTTTATGGTGCTCTTGTTTACATTATAAAGCATGATTGTTGTGATTGGTTAATTTTATCCTGTGTTTTTTGTTATTATAGTCCATCAGTGATATGTTGGCAGAGTGTTTATAAAAATGGAAGAGTCTATAAAATGTAAACAGGGGTCCTATATAAAGGTGGTATTGACAAATGAATGTGTGAAGGCATGAATATACTTATATGATAACATGGTTTTAATACCTATTTGTGTATAATAGACTCATCCATGTTTTAAACACTGCCAAAATACCGCTGACGTGCTATACATCCCAGAAGGATATTATTATTATTATTATTGATCTGATGTATTATTATTTTGCTTTGCATTTATTTGGTTTACATGCTATGTAAAATGAATTTTAACATTGATGCTTAAGAATATCATATAGTGTTTTTAATTAAAACTGATTTATTGAAATAAAATATTTTTCAGCTGTTACAATATTCATAATTTACTGCCTGCCTTACTTGTTAGCTGTAAATTAGGGAATTTATGTGTTCATTTTATTTTTGCATTTTCGCTTAAATTTCTGAAACTAACAAGCGACAACAATATGGAACATTTCTATATAATATAATTTGCATAATGTTATCTGACATCATAAAAATTAAAGTATGTGAAAAACTAATAATCACAGAAACTTACTGACATAGATATTTTGTGATTTACAGTATCTGTTTTCTTTGTTTTATTCCATATCTCTTGTTATTTCTTTGTTTATTTTAATTGCTGGTTATTTTGGTTTTATTACTTATATTTATAATAGGTTTGCTCTGGGATTTGTTAATTCATACCAGTTAATAATTACTGGTACATTTGATAACAATTTATTGAAACTATGAAATGTGCTAATGATATTTGTTGATTGCAAGTATTGTTGAGATTGACTTTTTCTATTTCAGAAAAAAATAATTGTATGTTAACACAACTAAAAGCCTTGCTTAATTTAGAAAAGGACATTACCAATAGACAGTTGTATATAATTCTTAGTTTCTATAAGATTTTGAAGGGAAATGCGTATGTAAAAAAGGAATTTGTGAAGTTTAACTTTAGTACCAAAGGGAGACAACTGAGACAATAGGTTTTATATTTTTGTATATTTTAATCAAGATTTCTTATGAACAGTTACTATATTAAAATATCCACTACATTCTTTTTTACTAACCTTAGAGACTCTATTTACTAACATTTACATTTTTTGAATACATAATTTAAAATTTATTTTAGTTTGTTTTAAACAAGGAGTTGACTCCCTTTATTTCTATTTTTAGATCAAGAGTAGACAAAATGTCAGATTTCGTCACTGGAAATCCTTTAGTTGTTAAAATGATAGTTGGATTTAACAGGTATGTTTTGTGTTATAGATGATCAAACTGAGGCATGTATCAAAGATCAATCATCATCTAGCTTAGAATTAGTTAAATTGTAAATGCTGTAAATCAGGAATTTAATGCGTCATGAAATTAATGCATATTGCAGATTTTGCTGTAAAATGCGTATTTAAATTAATGCAATTTTTTTTTTAATTCCAGAAATTACTTTTGCCATCTTTTATCTTGAAAAAATAGCAAAAATGTTGAATTATTGTCTTGTGACTTGTATATTATTCCATAAACATGTAATAATCATACACTTTCGGGTAGATACTACCGTAGTATTTATAAAAATAAACAGGGTATACCTTACAAAGGGTACTGACGGTAAATGTTGATGCGACTATAACAGGTTTTCAATCATTAAAAAGAGTGGTCTCTGATTGTCAAAACAAAGAAACACATAGTAGTTTGTTTAGAAACAAACAGTACTACAAGTATTACGCTTGGGGTTGGAGTAGAATCGGGACCACAAAGAAATTCGTTTGGTACATAAAAGGAATGTCCCGTTTCACTGTAAATCATTGTGTTTCAAACATGGCAATGTGAAAGTTTGTGACGAAAAAAGTCTCACTTATATCGCTAAATCTTTTACAATTTATGAAGAGATTAATAATACTTTACAACAGAACCATGGAGAATTAACGTGAACTAACAGAGGAGAGGGGTTCTAATAAATGAACCACAATTACAACCAGTTCAAGGGAGATAAATCAATTTACATTGAACTTATGGAAATCGGAAAATTAATGCGACAAGAAATTAATGTGATGAAACGGGCCTCGCATTTTTCGCATTAATTTCTTGATTTACAGTATAAGGTAATGCCTATTGTTCAGTTTTCCTGGAATAGCTACATAGATTGATTGATTGATTGAATGGGGTTCCCTGTCAAGAATATTTCACTCATAGTGAGATGTCACCAGCTATTGGTAAAGTGGCAGAAATCTTTACATTTGCAGTGCACTCAGGGCAATGTTCAGGGAGGGTTCTTTAATGTGGCATGCCTTCCATGACACAGGACATCAGTTTTTAAAGTCACTTCCCAAAGACCCCTGGTATAGCTACAGCAGTTCTGCAACCATAATAACCTTAAATGTATGGAAATATGTATTTATTTTATCCTTCTTCCACCACTAGAGGTGAGAGGCCATAATATAGTAGCACTGCTCTTTGTGCTGTTTGTATGCTTCCATCCAGATTGGTTTCCATGCATTTGAAAAAAAAATATATGTATCTCAGATTGAGCTGAAATTCAGCCGGTTGATTAATTGTGGCAGTTATAAGTATAGGATTGCTCTACAGCCTTATAGTTTGTCCAAGATGGCCACTATTACTAAAAATAGACTTTTTCACCCAAGTCATGTTTTTCGCACATTTAAAAGAAAACTATGTTTCTGATGTACTGATATTCACTATTATAAGGGGGGGGGGGTCTGAACACCATGTTTAATCTTGCTTCCAACATGTTTAAAAGGCTAAAAATCTGACATTTTAATGAAGATCTAGAACAATCAGCGAACATGGCAGGCAGTGCATTAAAAGAAACCATAAACACATTGCACAGGTATTCATTTCTGTAACTTCATTATTTGCTGGTGACATCTGGATATAAGCTAAAAAAATATTGACTGGTACATAATTGATTCAATGACAAATGTGACAGCATGGAGAGTTGAGTTGAGTAATGGTGTTTAACATCCCATTTCAGAATATTTCACGTATATCTAGACATCACCAGCTATAGGCAAAGGTGCAGAATTTTTGTCTGTGCATTGGGCTGATGGCATTATACAGCAGGGTTCTTTATCTTGACACCCTACTGTGACATTGGACCTCATTTGTTTAAAGTTCCCATCCCAAAGAACCGTGACTTTCATTTCATAATGCCAAGTGCTTGGTAAAAGAATACTCTACCCACATTCAAGTCTAGGGTCAGACCCAGTCGAGGTTACAACATTGTAAGCTATGGTATTTGTATCAATGATTGTATTATGGTATAAAAATCCATTTCTTTATCTTTAATTGTAGAAATCAGAGGGGTCAGAATTCGTTACGTGAAATGTTAAATCCATTGATATGTGAAGTTATAGAAGATAAGAATTTACGGATAAACACAAATCCGGTAGAAGTCTACAAAGTCTGGGTAAACAAGATGGAGTCCGATACTGGACAGACGAGTGGTTTACCGTATGACGTGACAACGGAGCAGGCTCTAGAGAGAGAGGAAGTCAAGAAATTGGTAGAACAATCCATGGATCGCCTTCAGCAAGTTACAGACAAGTTTTTGTCCACCATTTTAGCTTCACTAGATAAAATTCCGTAAGTTTATAAACTGAATTCCGATGTACTTCCATTTTTACATTATTACAAATCTAATGGCTGTAATGACATTAGAATTATATCTGATTTTGCTTCTAAAAAGTTCAACTTAGAAATATCACTCTGGACAGAGTGTGAGAAAATTTCTCAGTTTGTATGTCAGAGGTCTTTGGTTTTCTCCCTGTACTCCATTTCCTTCCCCTATTCCAGAATTGACCACCTTGAATGTCCTTGATACAATGAAAGACTGAAGCTTAATACACCATTTCTCCACTCTACACTAGATATTAAGTTGAAAAGCTATGGCTTTAGTGTCAATGTCAAGTATATAAGATAGTCTTCGGGGATAGGTGGATGTGTATGTTAGTTTTGTCTCATGTCTTCTACACAGCTATAACAGTTTTGGATCTGGTGACCTTTAACCTTTTACTTTCTACATTGCATAAATAGCTTCTTTGGACCAGCTAGTGTTTTATAACCATAATTGTTTGATAACCTGTTTATGATAATAATAAAGACATGTTTCTATTTTACAGGTATGGAATGCGTTATCTTGCAAAGGTGCTGAGGTCAGCATTAATGACAAAATTCCCAGAAGCACCTGAGAAAGACGTTCTAAAGGTTAGTTTTATATAATTAGTATATATACCACATGTATATATGTATATAGAACAAAGTGTGATATACCACCATCATATTTTCTTTCAAATGTTTGCAATAATCAAAAAAAAAGGAATATGTAAAAGAAATTTTAGAACTACTGCCCTTTATGTTATGTTATTCAGCTTCATTGTGTTATAATTTGGTAATTTTGGCTACATGTTTAAGTAAATTTGTAATGTTTACTTTCTAGTTGACCTGAAATTGTGTGGTCAAGGTGTCTACGTAAATGAAAATTAGAACATCGTGGAAAATAATAACTTTACAGTATTTTAAAAGTTACTGGTACACTGTTTTATCCACAGCTGTTGTTTATTTAATTAACTCCTGGTCATCTATTTTCAGATTGTAGGTAATTTGTTGTACTACAGATACATAAACTCTGCCATCGTAGCCCCAGACGCCTTTGATATTATAAATGTCGGAGCAGATAAACAGTTAACCAATGATCAGAGAAGAAATCTGGGATCTGTTGCCAAAATCTTACAATTCGCTGCTTCAAACAAAGGGGTAAGTCTTCTATAAAACCCAGATACGAATATTGCTCAAATAGAAAATAAATACTGTTTAAGATAAAACATTCGTGAGGAAAAAATATTTGTGATTTTCACCGACTCTTGTATCATAAATATATCTTCTCTGTGTTCTTTTGGTATACTTTTCCTAGTCAAAACTGTGAAAATTTCTTGCTCCAAAATATTTTAGAAGATCAAGTACCGGGTATATAAGAGTCTTCGGGATAGGTGGATACCATTTCTTTTGGTATACTTTTCCTAGTCAAAACTGTAAAAATTTCTTGCTCCAAAATATTTTAGAAGATCAAGTATATAAGATAGTCTTTGGGATAGGTGGATACCATTTCTTTTGGTATACTTTTCCTAGTCAAAACTGTGAAAATTTCTTACTCCAAAATATTTTAGAAGATCAAGTATATAAGATAGTCTTTGGGATAGGTGGATACCATTTATTTGGTATACTTTTCCTAGTCAAAACTGAAAATTTCTTGCTCCAAAATATTTTAGAAGATCAAGTATATAAGATAGTCTTCGGGATAGGTGGATACCATTTCGTGGTATACTTTTCCTAGTCAAACTGTGAAAATTTCTTGCTCCAAAATATTTTAGAAGATCAAGTATATAAGATAGTCTTCGGGATAGGTGGATACCATTTCGTTTGGTATACTTTTCCTAGTCAAAACTGTGAAAATTTCTTGCTCCAAAATAGTTTAGAAGATCAAGTATATAAGATAGTCTTCGGGATAGGTGGATACCATTTCGTTTGGTATACTTCCTAGTCAAAACTGAAAATTTCTTGCTCCAAAATAGTTTAGAAGATCAACTATATAAGATAGTTTGGGATAGGTGGATACCATTTCTTTTGGTATACTTTTCCTAGTCAAAACTGAAAATTTCTTACTCCAAAATATTTTAGAAGATCAAGTATATAAGATAGTCTTTGGGATAGGTGGATACCATTTCTTTTGGTATACTTTTCCTAGTCAAAACTGAAAATTTCTTGCTCCAAAATATTTTAGAAGATCAAGTATATAAGATAGTCTTCGGGATAGGTGGATACCATTTCGTTTGGTATACTTTTCCTAGTCAAAACTGTGAAAATTTCTTGCTCCAAAATATTTTAGAAGATCAAGTATATAAGATAGTCTTCGGGATAGGTGGATACCATTTCGTTTGGTATACTTTTCCTAGTCAAAACTGTGAAAATTTCTTGCTCCAAAATAGTTTAGAAGATCAAGTATATAAGATAGTCTTCGGGATAGGTGGATACCATTTCGTTTGGTATACTTTTCCTAGTCAAAACTGAAAATTTCTTGCTCCAAAATAGTTTAGAAGATCAACTATATAAGATAGTCTTTGGGATAGGTGGATACCATTTCTTTTGGTATACTTTTTCCTAGTCAAAACTGAAAATTTCTTACTCCAAAAATTTTAGAAGATCAACTATATAGATAGTCTTTGGGATAGGTGGATACCATTTCTTTTGTATACTTTTCCTAGTCAAAACTGAAAATTCTTACTCCAAAATAGTTTTAGAAGATCAACTATATAAGATAGTCTTTGGGATAGGTGGATACCATTTCTTTTGGTATACTTTTCCTAGTCAAAACTGAAAATTTCTTACTCCAAAATATTTAGAAGATCAACTATAAGATAGTCTTTGGGATAGGTGGATACCATTTCTTTTGGTATACTTTTCCTAGTTCAAAACTGAAAATTTCTTACTCCAAAATAGTTTAGAAGATCAACTATATAAGATAGTCTTTGGGATAGGTGGATACCATTTCGTTTGGTATACTTTTCCTAGTCAAAACTGAAAAATTTCTTACTCCAAATAGTTTAGAAGATCAACTATATAAGATAGTTTTGGGATAGGTGGATACCATTTCTTTTGGTATACTTTTCCTAGTCAAAACTGAAAATTCTTACTCCAAAATATTTTAGAAGATCAACTATATAAGATAGTCTTTGGGATAGGTGGATACCATTTCTTTTGGTATACTTTTCCTAGTCAAAACTGAAATTTCTTACTCCAAATAGTTTAGAAGATCAACTATATAAGATAGTCTTTGGGATAGGTGGATACCATTTCTTTTGGTATACTTTTCCTAGTCAAAACTGAAAATTTCTTACTCCAAAATAGTTTAGAAGATCAACTATATAAGATAGTCTTTGGGATAGGTGGATACCATTTCTTTTGTATACTTTTCCTAGTCAAAAACTGAAAATTCTTACTCCAAAATATTTTAGAAGATCAAACTATATAAGATAGTCTTGGGATAGGTGGATACCATTTTTTGGTTATACTTTTCCTAGTCAAAACTGAAAATTTCTTACTCCAAAATATTTTTAGAAGATCAAGTATATAAGATAGTCTTCGGGATAGTGGATACCATTCGTTGGTATACTTTCCTAGTCAAACTGAAAATTTCTTACTCCAAAATATTTAGAAGATCAACTATATAAGATAGTCTTTGGGATAGGTGGATACCATTTCTTTTGGTATACTTTTCCTAGTCAAAACTGAAAATTTCTTACTCCAAATATTTTAGAAGATCAACTATATAAGATAGTCTTTGGATAGGTGGATACCATTTTCGTTTGGTATACTTTCCTAGTCAAACTGAAAATTTTTACTCCAAAATTTTAGAAGATCAACTATATAAGATAGTCTTTGGGATAGGTGGATACCATTTCTTTTGGTATACTTTATAGTCAAACTGAAAATTTCTTACTCCAAAATATTTTAGAAGATCAACTATATAAGATAGTTCTTTGGGATAGGTGGATACCATTTCTTTTGGTATACTTTTCCTAGTCAAACTGAAAATTTTCTTACTCCAAAATATTTTAGAAGATCAACTATATAAGATAGTCTTCGGGATAGGTGGATACCATTTCTTTTGGTATACTTTTCCTAGTCAAAACTGAAATTTCTTACTCCAAATAGTTTAGAAGATCAACTATATAAGATAGTCTTTGGGATAGGTGGATACCATTTCTTTGGTATACTTTTCCTAGTCAAAACTGAAAATTTCTTACTCCAAAATAGTTTAGAAGATCAACTATATAAGATAGTCTTTGGGATAGGGGATACCATTTCTTTTGGTATACTTTTCCTAGTCAAACTGAAAATTTCTTACTCCAAAATAGTTTAGAAGATCAACTATATAAGATAGTCTTTGGGATAGGTGGATACCATTTCTTTTGTATACTTTTCCTAGTCAAAACTGAAATTTCTTACTCCAAAATAGTTTAGAAGATCAACTATATAAGATAGTCTTTGGGATAGGTGGATACCATTTCTTTGGTATACTTTTCCTAGTCAAAACTGAAAATTTCTTACTCCAAAAATTTTAGAAGATCAACTATATAAGATAGTCTTTGGGATAGGTGGATACCATTTCTTTTGGTATACTTTTCCTAGTCAAAACTGAAAATTTCTTACTCCAAATATTTTAGAAGATCAACTATATAAGATAGTCTTTGGGATAGGTGGATACCATTTCTTTTGGTATACTTTTCCTAGTCAAAACTGAAAATTTCTTACTCCAAAATAGTTTAGAAGATCAACTATATAAGATAGTCTTTGGGATAGGTGGATACCATGTTTTGGTATACTTTCCTAGTCAAAACTGAAAAGTTCTTACTCCAAATAGTTAGAATCAACTATATAAGATAGTCTTTGGGATAGGTGGATACCATTTCTTTTGGTATACTTTTCCTAGTCAAAACTGAAAATTTCTTACTCCAAAATAGTTTAGAAGATCAACTATATAAGATAGTCTTTGGGATAGGTGGATACCATTTCTTTTGTATACTTTTCCTAGTCAAAACTGAAAATTTCTTACTCCAAAATAGTTTAGAAGATCAAACTATATAAGATAGTCTTTGGGATAGGTGGATACCATTTCTTTTGGTATACTTTTCCTAGTCAAAAACTGAAAATTTCTTACTCCCAAAATAGTTTAGAAGATCAACTATATAAGATAGTCTTTGGGATAGGGGATACCATTTCTTTTGGTATACTTTCCTAGTCAAAACTGAAAATTTCTTACTCCAAAAAATAGTTTAGAAGATCAACTATATAAGATAGTCTTTGGGATAGGTGGATACCATTTCTTTTGGTATACTTTTCCTAGTCAAAACTGAAAATTCTTACTCCAAAATAGTTTAGAAGATCAACTATATAAGATAGTCTTTGGGATAGGTGGATACCATTTCTTTGGTATACTTTTCCTAGTCAAACTGAAAATTTCTTACTCCAAAATAGTTTAGAAGATCAAACTATATAAGATAGTCTTTGGGATAGGTGGATACCATTTCTTTTGGTATACTTTTCCTAGTCAAAACTGAAAATTTCTTACTCCAAAATAGTTTAGAAGATCAACTATATAAGATAGTCTTTGGGATAGGGGATACCATTTCTTTTGGTATACTTTTCCTAGTCAAAACTGAAAATTTCTTACTCCAAAATAGTTAGGAAGATCAACTATATAAGATAGTCTTTCGGATAGGTGGATAACCATTTCTTTTGGTATACTTTTCCTAGTCAAAAACTGAAAATTTCTTACTCCAAAATAGTTAGAAGATCAACTATATAAGATAGTCTTTGGGATAGGGGAACCATTTCTTTTGGTATACTTTTTCCTAGTCAAAACTGAAAATTTCTTACTCCCAAAATAGTTTAGAAGATCAACTATATAAGATAGTCTTTGGGATAGGTGGATACCATTTCTTTTGGTATACTTTTCCTAGTCAAAACTGAAAATTTCTTACTCCAAATAGTTTAGAAGATCAACTATATAAGATAGTCTTTGGGATAGGTGGATACCATTTCTTTTGGTATACTTTTCCTAGTCAAAAACTGAAAATTTCTTACTCCAAAATAGTTTTAGAGATCAACTATATAAGATAGTCTTTGGGATAGGTGGATACCATTTCTTTTGGTATACTTTTCCTAGTCAAAACTGAAAATTTCTTACTCCAAATAGTTTAGAAGATCAACTATATAAGATAGTCTTTGGGATAGGTGGATACCATTTCTTTTGGTATACTTTTCCTAGTCAAAACTGAAAATTTCTTACTCCAAAATAGTTTAGAAGATCAACTATATAAGATAGTCTTTGGGATAGGTGGATACCATTTCTTTTGGTATACTTTTCCTAGTCAAAACTGAAAATTTCTTACTCCAAAATAGTTTAGAAGATCAACTATATAAGATAGTCTTTGGGATAGGTGGATACCATTTCGTTTGGTATACTTTTCCTAGTCAAAACTGAAAATTTCTTACTCCAAAATAGTTTAGAAGATCAACTATATAAGATAGTCTTTGGATAGGTGGATACCATTTCTTTTGGTATACTTTTCCTAGTCAAAACTGAAAATTTCTTACTCCAAAATAGTTTAGAAGATCAACTATATAAGATAGTCTTTGGGATAGGTGGATACCATTTCTTTGGTATACTTTTCCTAGTCAAAACTGAAAATTTCTTACTCCAAAATAGTTTAGAAGATCAACTATATAAGATAGTCTTTGGGATAGGTGGATACCATTTCTTTTGGTATACTTTTCCTAGTCAAAACTGAAAATTTCTTACTCCAAAATAGTTTAGAAGATCAACTATATAAGATAGTCTTTGGGATAGGTGGATACCATTTCTTTTGGTATACTTTTCCTAGTCAAAACTGAAAATTTCTTACTCCAAAATAGTTTAGAAGATCAACTATATAAGATAGTCTTTGGGATAGGTGGATACCATTTCTTTTGGTATACTTTTCCTAGTCAAAACTGAAATTTCTTACTCCAAAATAGTTTAGAAGATCAACTATATAAGATAGTCTTTGGGATAGGTGGATACCATTTCTTTTGGTATACTTTTCCTAGTCAAAACTGAAAATTTCTTACTCCAAAATAGTTTAGAAGATCAACTATATAAGATAGTCTTTGGGATAGGTGGATACCATTTCTTTTGGTATACTTTTCCTAGTCAAAACTGAAAATTTCTTACTCCAAAATAGTTTAGAAGATCAACTATATAAGATAGTCTTTGGGATAGGTGGATACCATTTCTTTTGGTATACTTTTCCTAGTCAAAACTGAAAATTTCTTACTCCAAAATAGTTTAGAAGATCAACTATATAAGATAGTCTTTGGGATAGGTGGATACCATTTCTTTTGGTATACTTTTCCTAGTCAAAACTGAAAATTTCTTACTCCAAAATAGTTTAGAAGATCAACTATATAAGATAGTCTTTGGGATAGGTGGATACCATTTCTTTTGGTATACTTTTCCTAGTCAAAACTGAAAATTTCTTACTCCAAAATAGTTTAGAAGATCAACTATATAAGATAGTCTTTGGGATAGGTGGATACCATTTCTTTTGGTATACTTTTCCTAGTCAAAACTGAAAATTTCTTACTCCAAAATAGTTTAGAAGATCAACTATATAAGATAGTCTTTGGGATAGGTGGATACCATTTCTTTGGTATACTTTTCCTAGTCAAAACTGAAAATTTCTTACTCCAAAATAGTTTAGAAGATCAACTATATAAGATAGTCTTTGGGATAGGTGGATACCATTTCTTTTGGTATACTTTTCCTAGTCAAAACTGAAAATTTCTTACTCCAAAATAGTTTAGAAGATCAACTATATAAGATAGTCTTTGGGATAGGTGGATACCATTTCTTTTGGTATACTTTTCCTAGTCAAAACTGAAAATTTCTTGCTCCAAAATAGTTTAGAAGATCAACTATATAAGATAGTCTTTGGGATAGGTGGATACCATTTCTTTTGGTATACTTTTCCTAGTCAAAACTGAAAATTTCTTGCTCCAAAATAGTTTAGAAGATCAAAACCATGAAAGTTTCTAATGTTTCTTCTTATACAGTAGGTTCTGTTTATGACTAATATCTTGAAAAGTTCTTAAAAGTCAGAATTTGTTTTGAAGCTTGATGTCACATGAAGTCAGAATTTGTAAAAGATAATTAAACAGAACCGAGAAGGAATTTATTTATAAGAATATAAGTATTCAAAACTTGGGTTAAGATGGTTAAAATTTAAGTCTTAAATTGATTAAAAATTGAGTCTCGGTTTTGGAATTAAAAAGATTAAAATGAATGTTCATATGGTTAGTGATACCATAGTGATAAGCACTCACCTATCACAAGTGAAATACTAGCCGAGTTAGAGAACTTTCTGTCCTGTGAAGAAAGATGTTGGATTACTTATATGAACATATGAGTTCACATACTTTCTTCCTTGTTAAGACTTGAGTCATGTTAT
Source organism: Anadara kagoshimensis (assembly GCA_021292105.1). Lineage (NCBI taxonomy): Eukaryota > Metazoa > Mollusca > Bivalvia > Arcoida > Arcidae > Anadara > Anadara kagoshimensis. The sequence goes on along the minus strand of CM037871.1, from coordinate 56,460,698 downwards.
AATGTGTGTCAACAAAACAGTTTTAAATACAAGTTGTCATAACTTATGTTTAGATTTCTTGAAAAGTTAATTAACTTATTTGAAAGAAGATGTACACTATTTCATGTAGTTAGATATTTCATTAACATATTGACAAACTTGTTAAACAGTTTTGATAGTTTTTCTAATTTAGACATTATCCACCATACATCAGATTTATTATTGTTCAATGTTTGCTGTTGTAGTTTGGAGGAGATAGTTCTTACTTAGCCTGTATGAATACCTACATCAGAGAAGCTCATGAAAAATTTAAGTAAGTATACTAATTGATTAGTTTATTGATGTCCATATCAGGAATTAAGTTAAAGTTAAAGTCTGTCCCGAGCCATTAGGCCCATCAGGCCGGAGCTTATCCCGGTTTCGGTGGCGTTAAGCGACTGAGAGTACAAGACTCCCCCCTGAATGGGACGCCGGTCCATCGCAGGGTTAACCCCCAGCATTTTGCTGGTACTCATTTATTTTTCAGCTGAGTGAACTGGAACAACGTGAAATTAAGTGTCTTGCTCAAGGACACAATACATCGCCCGGTCCAGGGATCGAACCCACGACCTTCGAATCATGAGTCCAACGCCTTAACCACTAGGCCACGCGCTTCCACCAGGAATATTTCACTTATATTGAGACATCACCAGCTATATGTGCCTGTATGCATACCTACATCAGAGAAGCTCATGAAAAATTTAAGTGAGTAAACATTTGTTTGGCGTATTTATCCGCCTCCTTTTGTAGAAAGAGGGGGGATATTAAAATTCGAGTTTCCTTCCGTCAGTCGGAAATTCTTGTCTGCGCTAATTTTCCAAAACTATGAAGCATCAACATAGATAGATGTGCATACTGGTAACCCAGTTTGTTTGTTTATTTTACTTCAAGTTATGGCCCTTTGAGCATAAGCCCAAATCACAAAAAAAAAATTAAAAAAAAAAACCTGCTGGTTGGGTATCCTAATTTCAGTCCTGTTATGAACAAAAAGTGGAGGCTGAACATGGATATTAATTGTTCTGGTATTGCACTTGATGTCAGCATTTATCTAGATTTATTTAGACTCCCATTAGGATAGTTGACAGAATGGTCTAAGGCATGCTGTAATGGATCTCAGTACCTCTCAATGCCTTGGTGTGAATCCATTTTGGTCAGATCTTAGTGTGAGAAAGTTTGTCAATTATTTGCTACATGTGTGTGGTTTTCTCTGGTTTCCTCCACCACCTCAGAACTGATTGCCTTGATATAATTATAAGTGAAAGAATCTTGACTGGTCGTAAAACGCCATGACTCCACTCCACTCTTCTCTGCTCCACCCCATTACAATGGGACGTCAATGCATTGCAAAGTTAACCATGTATTTTGGCCTGCACCCTTTTAATCTAGGCAGACTTGTCTTGCTCAAGGAGATATCATTCGCCATGGCAATTGCATAAATGTAGGATCCTTGAATCATGTTTGTGACTTATGTACTTGTACATAATTGTTCTTAAATGTGATATCTTTATTTCTGTAGGCAGTATTGTATATCGGCCTGCGAGGTTGAAGAACCAGAAGTGAGATATAATGTGGATCAGTACAGCGATGTTGTCATGATATCCAAACCAGTCATTTTTATCTCTGTTCAAGAAGTCTGTGATACACATCATGTAAGTTTTGATATTATTTGCTCTTTAGTGATGGAGGAGGATTTAGTCAGTTTCAGTGGGTACACTGTGGCACATATATTTCTATGACACCTTTATCTGGTAAAGGTGTAAACTGCAGGTCATTCATTGATGGTTTCATCTAAAGCTGGTTCAATACTTTTAAATTTCATACATGTAACAGAACAATTATAGAAATTCAGTTCCAGGAAACTCCCTTTTAACAATGTTGACAATATACCGACCATTACTTGTTTACACCCCCCCCCCCCCCCTAAAAAATTATTACCAACAAGGAGAAACAATTATTGGAGATCTCTGATAATGGGTGTTATTTTGATGTTTTGACTATCTTTTGACCAGACATATGTAAATGTCCTTGTTCAAGAATTACACAGAAAATTTATACTAAAAAAGAATGGATTCAATTCTACAATTAAATATTTTGATAAGCAATTTTGTGTAAATTAATAACTAGATGCATTTTAATACCCCCACCCCACCATGAAGGGGGCATGTGGTGTTTACTCTCTAACAATTTGTCTGCCATTTTTCCACAAAACTGTTTAACAGATCTTCACAAAACTTTACAGGAACAATTTTTGGATTGAGTTGATGTGCCATTGGCTGTTTGTATTTCCCAGTTGGGGTTCTATTGGGGGACATTTTTGAAATGACATCCCATTTCATTTATAACTTGTATTGTTTTTCAGCTATTATTAAATCACCAGGATCAGATAGCACCAGATAATAGTGATCCTATACATGAGTTACTAGAAGATCTTGGTGAAGTGCCTTCTGTAGACGAGCTTCTAGGTAATATTAACTCTTATGTACTTACAGTCAAACCTGCTTATAAAAGGCCACCCAATGGAAGCTGTATAAGCGATTTTTATAAGCAGATTACCCTTATTTACATGTTTAAAAAATATGAATAAAGAGCAGTTGAGATAAAAATCTACTTGCCTTTATAAGCAGGTGGTCCTAAAATAGAGGTGCCCTTTAACTGTTTGACTGTACTTTCCTGTCTTACTTCATGAAAAAAATATTTTAGTAACATCTTATTTATTTTATAAATTGTAAGTGTTTCACTGAAAACTGTAAACATATGGGTTTTAGTGGTATATTAATTTTAGTTATTTCTGAGATGATGCAGAAGGGCTGATTTAAATCCAATGCCAAATTATAATACCATAATAGCATAATAGTGCGCAAAAGCTGATTTAAATTCAGTAATATAATTTTGTTTCATTTTTGTATTTTTTAATTTCAATCTATAGTAATAAAATGGTTGAAATTTTTAAAATTGAATGTGATTTACAGTTTAGATTTGTGTCCTACCTAAACAGACAGAAAGTCATTTAAACACATTTTAACTGTTCTTGTAGATCCCACCTCTTTACTAGATCTATGTTTTCATTCTTGTTAGCCAAAATCTTCATTGAATACTAATTTCTGAGAAATTGCTCTAAAAAGTAACCTGTGGTAGTAAATTTGTGGAAATTACTCTAAAAAAAGACAATGAAAATTTGGCTACTAATAAGGTTTAAATTTGTGGAAATTTAGCATATGATCATTACTATTTACTATTCGTAATCAGGTGTTGAACTACCAGGAGACGAGAAGCTACAGGAACAGCAGAGAGGACTTCTGGGTAAAACGGAGATATCTTTAACATTAAACAACAAATTTGAAGTCCCTGAAGACGACCAGGCAGACATACAACAGTTACTTACTCGGTAAGTACAGCTGAAACTTGTTAATTCAAAATCATCAGATATTTTGAAGGTTCTTTAAGGTCCAAAATGGGTCACTAAATATTTAAGCTCACCTTGACCTTTTTTTTAAGCTGACAGTGACCTAATTGTTATACATGTAAGTGTTGGCTTTTCATGAATAGAAAGTCGTAAAAGTTTAGCATCATTACTTCTGTTTGCAAAGTTGGTATCATTTAGTGAAATGCCCTGATAGTATTACCTCCAAATAATACATTTGTTAAGATTGGGCTGGTCTAAACTGCAGGCTTACCAAGCACACTGTTTCTTACGACTTAGTTTCAAATCTCAATCAGACAGATCCTTATTTGAGAAAATTTGCCAGTTTACTAACCAAAATTTGGTGGTTTTCGCTCAGCACTCCAGTTTCCTGGAGTTTTCAGAATTTTGACTTGTGTTAAACACCATTTTTCCACTCTTAAAAAGAGTGGTAATGTTTTTATGGTGTGAATGATCTGCATTATTTCATGGCAGCATGGCAGCATCATCCAGGCATGAACAGTATGCCAGGACACCATCATCTGTTAGTTTATTTATGATTCAATTGCTTAATTTTAAAGCCTTCTTATCCATTATATAGAACTAAAAGGTTAGTTGTTGATGTGATAGCCTGTGAACCAGGAGAATCATTGGTGGAAATATTAGAGAATCAAGCATCTGATGAACAGGTAAATTATATGGCCATTATACCACCCACCTAAAGCAGATTTAAGGGGCCTGGGTGGCTGTGTGGTATACCACCCACCTCCATCTAAAGGAGACTTAAGGGCCTGGATGGCTGTGTGGTGTGGTATACCACCCACCTCCATCTAAAGGAGACTTAAGGGCCTGGATGGCTGTGTGGTATACCACCCACCTCAATCTAAAGGAGACTTAAGGGGCCTGGTGGCTGTGTGGTATACCATCCACCTCCATCTAAAGGAGACTTAAGGGGCCAGGGTGGCTGTGTGGTATACCGCCCACCTCCATCTAAAGGTAACCTAAGGGCCTGGATGGCTGTTACCGGTATGTTAAAGAATCAAATCACCTCTTACTAATTAGGTTTGAATCCTACTTTTGACAGAGCCTATTGTGAGAAAGTTTGTCAGTTCGTTTGCCGAAGGTCAGTGATTTTCTCCAGGCACTCAAGTTTCTACCCCATCCCTCAACTGACCATCTCAATTTATGTGAAAAATTCTTGATTGGGACGTAAAACTCCACTTCACTTCAAGGTTTTGTGTCAAATATAGTGTATAAATATATAACTTGTTCCTTACAATAACATCAGTAACCACAGTCATGTCATAAATACAGAGTAGGGAGTCCGGGATATGTTCACTCATTCGCATTTGTCTTGTTTTACAATGCTCCAAACTTAATGTAATCTGAGAAGTTGTTTACCAGTTGTCAAACTTGTCACTTGTAAGAAATATAGAAAAATGGTACTTGCATGAATTATTATTTTATTATGAAAAAAGAAAATTCCTGATCAAACACAAACCTGCATACTGTAAAAATATTAAATTTCTCATGTATAATATAATTTGCGCGCAAAACAAACGACCACGAAATAAGCGAAAATTAGTACACCACAAAAATAAATATGTTTACAGTGTACCACTAGGTTGTCCTTTTATGATTATAGGAAGAAATCCATCAAGCATTAATAAAGAAGAGGGATTTGAGAGACAAAAAGATGGCAGACAGTAAAAATTCAGGACTTGTCCGGCAGCAGTCCATGTTGGGTGATATGAGGTAAGAAACATAGATATGATACAGGTAAATGTATATATACATATACACAATAATGGTCTTACTGAGGGGGAAATGTCAAGCTAGAAGTTAAAGTGTGGAACTGATTCAAATAGGGTTACAGACCTCAGTTGTGACTTGACACTCAAAAATAGCCAATTTTGGACTTAACACATTTAGTGTTATGCACCCATATTTCAATAATTTTGCTGAAACAACATGAATGTTGATACTTTTTCAATTCAGGAGAATTAAAACAATATTTCTATACTGTATTTATGACCCATGTGCAAATTTTCACAATTTTGGAAAACATTTTGTTTCCATGGCAACCACACAAAAAATTGCAAAATATTACCTCCAAATAGGCCATATTCATAGAATCAGATGGTAAACAAACCTCGAACTACATACAATGGCACACATTTTCCCTGAATCCTTAAATATTCCACTTTTTCTTTGTGAAGGAAAACCAGGGTCTTGTTGGATTCATTTTTTCAGAAATTTGGGAAATGTGCCAACCATGCTAAAAGCACATGGCAATGTTTACACCCAAAATGTGGTCTTACCATAGGAAGTGTATGGTGCGGCGGAAGTCCTTATGCCGGAAATATAGTGCTATAGTCAATCAATTCAGGTTTAAATTTTTGCAAACCTAAGAACCTCTCACCATGGCAATATTGCAAACTACTACTTATTAACAAATTTAAATGAGCATGGTCTAAGGAAAGGCATCTGGGTTTGTTTTATGCACTACTTTTGACCGTCCCACATCTGGCCTTATCACGACTGAGGTCTCATACCTAGATTGTCTCTAGAGCAAACACACAGGCCGATTAAATCTTCTGTTAGATAGATAGTCTCAGGAAAAATATCCAAGAACTTTTTTGTCTTGCACCCCAGATTGAAAAATCCATAGAGGGACAATGAAAGATATCTTCACCCTGCTTCCCTGAGTCTATGGTGGTTTAAATGGATGTATTTTGTGGTGCAAGAATTAGAATCAATACTTGCTACTTGTGGTTCCAAACGAAATCTCGACCCTCATTCTGTACCAAATATATTAGAACTTGGGTCGATATTTTACTATCTGTCACCACAAATATTGGTAGATTCTATTAGTCTTCCAGGAAGTTATTGTTTTCAAACTTAAAATAGTAGCATTGCTGTATAATTTTAAGGTCTTAATATGTAACATTTGTTACATTGTATTTCAGAATGCCTTTGAAAGTGATGAAAACCAAAATAAAGAAAAATTTACAGAATTTAGAACTAGCAGAGGTTGTGAGTCGGAAAAACCAGTATCAAGATCTAGTTAACATGATAGCACAGGTATATTAATTTACCTGGCCCGGTTTTACAATCATTCCTTAAATAAGATTTTCCTTAACTTAAATCTAGATATTTTTCGCAATCTCTTTTGTTGCTATGAATGAACATTTTTGTCAAAAATAGACACAAGCATGATAAGTTCCTTCAAAATGACATCTTAAATTCCTGAATACCTTAACAATTAATTAAATTATTAAATTTTCCAGATTTAAGTTAAGTCTTGGCTAAGAAATGACTGTGAAACCTGGGACATGGCACACTATAAAATTCACTATAAGTCTATAATTTGGAAAGATTTTGAAATACATTTGCATCTTCAATTATATGGAAAATGCAGATATGTTATACCAAACATTTTTTTACAGCGTGAACAAAGTGAACGTGTACATTGCTATCACTTTCTTCCAAGATATCGAGCTTCTTTGCTATGAAATTATAAGATATGAGTACACATGGAAATAGTGCGCCTGGTAAATGAGCGTGAAAGAAGTATATCTGTTTTATCGTGAGATATATATTCTGAGACGGGTAATGCATTTGGTTACATATGCACATTTGGAATAAATTTTGGGAATACATTTTGGAATCTAGTAAAATATTGCGACGGGATGCATCTAATAATTTCTGCAATTTGGCGAACTGATCTCATGTTTACAATAAAAAGTAGTTCGAGAAGTTTGCGTCCTACGATGTAAAATCATAACTTTTTATGAAATGAACAGCAACGGCAGGTTGTTTAATTAATTCTTCGTGAAATCTACGGAAATTTAAATTTATTTTGAAGGTTATGATAACGTATTTTGATGTTGAGGCAATTGTGTCATATTTTAAAATGTTTATCGATTAGATTTTACTTTCGTGAAAGGGAGATAATTCGTACAGTGTTGTATGCAAATTTTAAATACCGTCGTTTTACCAGTTCCAAACAGGGTTTCATATAAGCGCTGCTGCAGACGTCATCCACAAGCAGAGGAAATAAAATTTATGTGGTGCAATAATACAAATGTTTACTGATTCCAAAATATCGACACCTGTCCTCAAAAACACGTGGTAGTATGTTTTCTTGAAAAAAGCATTTCCGTGATCACGATTTGTTTACATCGTTAAACTAGGTCACCAACAATCTGTCGACCTGTCCTGCACATACATTTAGGAAGCGGTTGAAGTTTATATTATTTAAACAATTAATGCCCATACATTCAAGTAGAAGCAAATTTAGAAAGTTATTTTGCGATTCCTTTAATTGAACGGGATTGAAATTTTAGATTATTCGGTAACAAAAATTCGGAACTGGTAAAACAACTGTACTTCACCATTAACATGAAACGGGAATATTGTGAGTGATAATCAGCAGTTAATTAAAACCCAGATTAACAGCAAATGATCCAGTTACATACAACCGCTAGAATGTACCCCCTCATAGCGACGGTAGGATCTGCAAAACTCTACTTTCTCTCTATCCGAATGACAAAATGATCGGGTACAACTTTTTTAAATTTTAATTACCGATTGTCTTTTTCATATATTTATGAAATTATATTTTCTACCATTTAATTCAGCAATACATGGTTTGGTTTGTTTTTGTTTCTTTTTCCAAAAAAAAAACCATCCGTCGGACTATGCATAGATCGACCCCCCCCCCCCCCCCCAAATTTTCGGTTATATTCTGTCTTGCCACAACACAATTTTCCCAACTACGCTGTACAACAGCACGACAGTGCTATGTTTATTTTTCTTTTGGGGCCTGAACATAAATATGTAATAAGTATTGAGCTAGAGCCCCAAAAACATGGGCAAGTACAACCCACAGTCAGGACATCACGGTAGAAAGAAAAAGTCATAAGACTGCTTTTATTCTTTACTATATGTAACACAGGCAAGTCTTTGGCAGATTGGTCTAATGATTTCTTTTATGGATCACAACCTCTCACTACAAAGGTTTGAATCCCATTTGGGCAGATGCCAGTCTGAGAAAGGTCCGTGGAAGGTCAGTTGTTTTCACCGGGTAATTAAGGTTTTCTCCCTATCCCAGAGCTGACTGTCTTAGTATAAACTAATAGAATCTTAACCAGTAACAGGGTAAGACAGAGATATCTCAAACTCTAATGAATATTTTCAATGTCCAGAACTCGCTAAAAGCTTGTTCTGGACAGGAAAATATTCCTCCTCATTTGAGATATCTCTGTCTTACCCTGTTACTGTTGTAGGATTCTTTTTCTCCAACATTTGCCACATAATTATGATTTGTAAACAAAATATTGCATCAAATGTTCAGTTTTCATGTCACCATTCGTGCCTACTGAAAATGACGTAATCAATTTTTGTTGACGTTCTCACGTAAAATGATTATGACGTCATCAATGAAGCGTGTGTAATTGATTGTGACGTTGGGGTTATGACATCACGATGAGCCAAACAGCGTATGTAGCTTGTCTTACACAGGGGTTTTAAGCCAGAGATATCTTACACCTAGCAACCAACAGAATAACTCGGTGAAGTATGGGAGAAAAAATAATCTTGATTGGGACATAAAACAATATTACCCCACTTCCCTCTATGCCAGGCCACATTATGCCATTCTATTTAACTCCACTTTACTATATGTAACTCTAGTATTTATTTTATTGTTTAGGATATCCGTAATCAAAGACGATACAGAAACAGTAGAAAACAAGAGTTGATAAGACTAAGATCGACAGTCGGAGGTTTGAAGGAAAAGCGAGCATTTTACGAGTCTCAGATTGATTACTACAGTAGATACGTTAAAACTTGTATAGACAACTTACAACAGAAAGGAAAGTAAGTCTTACTTAATAAGGTTATCTGTACAGATATATGTCTCAAACATATTTCTTGACTAATTGTAACACCAATATTTAAATTGACTCCATTATCCAAGAACTGACCACCTTAATATAAGTGAACTAATCTTGACCGGTGTAAATACACAAATTTTCATCTTCACTCCTTTGAAAGAAATTGGATTGGGATCCAGTGATAAAATAGCTCAAAGTGCACAGGACTTTGATTCTGACTCATGAATGCATGGGTTTTAAGATTTGAAAAGATTCAAAGAATTATAATTTAGAACCAGATATAGACTTTTAAGGTATCTAGGGTATTGGACCTGTAATCATGTTTGAAATCTATATTTTTTTCTCTGGGTATGGTAATTACCCCTGTAATTTGATGGCAGATACAGTCATTGTCCTAAATTCAATTAAACAAATAATTGTTTGTTATCTACATTTAGTTAAGTTGATATCTATCAGTAATCAAGTTAATTATTCTTGTACTCAGAAATTACAAATTAACTTTGCCCACATAAGGGAACTAATGATGGTGAAAAGGACACCAAGTTGTCAAAGTTAAAATCACAAAATGAAATTCAAGACCGAAAATAAATCCTTTGTTTGTTATTTTCAGTAATAGGAAATCAAGAGGCATATTTAAGCGAGGTGATGAACCACACTTTGAGACATTGAAGTATAGTGCTGCTAAACTACATGAAAAAGGGGTGATATTAGAAATAGAGGGATTACCACCAAACCAGTTAGTATTTACTTAGATATTTAATTATGGTGTATTTAATGCTAACTAATTGCTAAGTAGGATAAATTTTTGGTACTGGGTCTTGTGTCCTTGGAAAAAAGTGGAAATAAAATTAATGTCATTTCATGCAATATTGAGAAATACAAAGTACAAATGTAAAGATAGGTAATTTGGGAAATTCACCGAAATATTTGGGAAAAGAACAAGTTTTGGAATCTTCTTTTTCGAAATGTGGCAAAAATATCAATGTGCAGAACCTGCAAACAGGAAAAGCACCAGACTCAATAAAATCTGCCCTAATCCCATCAAGTTTGTCCTTATCTTAGTTTCCACAGTGGAAAGTGACTGAAAATAAAAGGTTTACTGCTAGCCTGGATAACAGTCTATAGCAACACTAACATCATGTATTTCTGTCGGTAGTTATTTTGAATGTCCTAAAAAAAAAATAGGTCTAGATTTTAACTTGTGCTGTCTTGTTTTAACTAAACTTTCAGTCAGGTTCTTGATATCAAGCTCTTCGACTTGGGCCCTTGATAACAAGTACTTGAAATGTCATTGAATTTGATTATTTTTTAACCTTATTAACACATTTATAATTCAGTTTAAACGTTTTCACTTAAGGTTTTTCATCAATATTTACAGATTTAAAAATGTGCAATTTGAGATCAAATCGACAGCAGATCCAGGTGTATTTGAAGTGAATGCTAAATTAATGGGAGTAGCCATGGACAAAGTAGACCTTATTTTCCAGGTAGGTATAGTTAAAGATAACTCTAATCAAAGATTTACCCTTTAACAGCAGCACAAAAGTATTGCAGCAGCAAATTATTCAACAAAATTTTCAGAGAATCCAATTTATATTGTACTTGAATAAAGTGTGATATTTTTCACTTACTTGAGCCAAGTCATAAAAAGGTTTGGCCCGATACATATTCTGCATTAGGCTAAAATTAGAAGGAATAAAAACCTTCTGTCACTGTGGTCTACTGGGCTTTCCTAACGGTCACACTGGTAGTCATATTAACATCACAATTACTACATACATGTATATGCAGAGTAATATGTTTGGAATTTTTCATGTTCAATCCAGCAAATCTTTTTGAAATTCATGTATGACACCAAGGGTGTCATCAGTGTAAACTCTATTATTTTTAGTTCTATTGAGTGGTTTTTAGACAGGTTTGACTGTACACAGTGTAAATGGTGTTATGTTTTGATGTATCCCTACATATATACCAGTATATAAATATTACATTTCTGACAGGGTGCCAGTACATATTGTCACCTCGAGGAAGCATTGTTTGCCGAGGTGATAGCCGAGGTTGACAATGCTTTTCGAGAGGTGACAATATGTACTGGCACCCTGTCAGAAATGTAATATTTATTTTATTACACCGAATGTTTGTTTTATTTTACCAATACATGATGTGCATCCTTCGTCTTTAGTAATGTCTGTACCATATTTTCATCCAATTTATCGACCGAGAATGCCTCAAATGCACAGTCATTTGAGCCAAGAAATTTAAGAAACGCTTAATGATCCATTTAGTTGATGCAGGGTCTTTAGACTCTAACAAATTGCCAAGATAGTCATTGTCAACCTCGGCAAACATCATCCGTTGTTGTTACAGACGAATGTAAACAATATCAATAACAATGAGAAGCTTGCAGTAGACACAACTGAAAACATGTTTTGTTTAAAGCGCTGACGTGATCCAGTGAAGGGAGGCGACTCGAACAAACGTACTGTCACATAGTCACGCGCAGCGCTATGTGACATTATAAATTTTATGTGACAGTACAAATTGTTACATAGCTCTTATCCAATGAAATTGCTAGATTTTTACATAAGGTGTAATAATAGTAAATGTGGATTTTGTATATTTTCAGGATTTATTACAGCTGCAGTATGAAGGCGTTGCTGTCATAGAAATGTTTAATAAAGCCAGAATTAACGTCAATTTACTAATATTTTTAATTAACAAGAAATTTTATGGACGGCATGGCAAGTGATCAAAGAGAATGCATCATTTTATCAGTTTTATCATAGTGGCTTCCATCTTGTATGTCATGTGACACCTAATGTTTGTCAGGTGACATACATGTGATAAAGTAAAACTTTTTATTTATATATCACCAATCAGATTTTAGTTCTGGTAATACTATATGAAAAGTAGTTCAGCAGAAAGGAGCTTAAAGTTAAGTACATGTAAAAAATATTTCTCTATGAATTTATTTTAAGATATATATGTGTAAAATACAGAAACCTCTGTAACGTGGCCACAGTTTTATGTTAAAACAGGACCTGATAAGAGTGGTGGCTCTAATTTGAAGTACATTGAAGTATAACAGTTTACAAAACTGTCTACTTTTGAAGTGACATCTCATAAGAAGGTGGAATTTATTAGATTGTTTATTTCAATATTTTAAATTTCTGTTAATTAAGTATTTACATGTATACAAGGTATACATTTTAAGATTTAGTTTAATTTCAAGACTTCTGATGGAGCCTAAAAGCTTTTTAAAACACTTATGGTAACTTATTACTTTAGCTGCAGGAAATGTTAAAATTGTATAAAGTCATAAGCTAGAATCACAATTTTTCTCATAATGAATTGATCTGGTTCTTGTCACCTGGAGCTGGCCTCCAGAGAAAAAAATTACGATGTATGTCAGTAAACTCATGGAGGTTAAAGTTAAGTTAAGGTAACAGACTAGTTATGTGGCTCTCTCATTCAAAAAGATATATTCCGTTTTTTGTTTTTTTTTTACATTGATAAATTAAATATCGGGTACTTCACAATTCTGTTGTTGTTAAAAGAAAAAAAACCAGAAATACTAGTATAACTTCCAGAAAAGAACTTACTTCTCATACATGTGTAGTCATTATTTATTATTCTTGTCTTCCATTTACCTTATAAGGTATGAAATAAGTACAAAGTCAAGATGGAAATGTGAGTTACTGAATAATTATTAACAACATTTTAGATTAAAAAAAAATAGCAAAAGTTATGCTATCATTTCAATCAAATTCAACTCAAAAATCAAAGTATATCAATCCACCATTCAATAAAGAAACAGATTAATTTTTTACAAATATTTAGATTATATTTATAAAACATAAAATACTGTCAATTGTATTCAATTGGTAATATGTTAAATATGAATAGTTATTATCCTGGCCGTCTTATGTTGTAAGCTTGCCCAAGTATATTTGAATGTTTTTATTGGGGTTTTTTTCCGCACGCATGCTTCTAATGTTTACCCCTAATGCTTGGCCCTTAGTGCTCTCTTTTATTTTACATAGGTCCCCAGTATATTTGAGTGTTGCAGATGTTGTCCTCCTCCTACTACGTGTACTTTAAATTTAATGTTTCCTAGTTTTAATACACATTTTTACTAGGATGTATATTTGCAAAGCGCTGTTACTCTGTTCATAATAGTTTGTCCAGCCTACTCTTCAAACACCCTTGAAGATATTTTTACTTCGCCTAGTGGTATTCTTGTTTCCTGACGTTTGTCAACTGAACATTATAGTGTTACATTGTTATTTAGCTAGTCATACTTGTTGTTATATTACATTCCTGTATACATTATACGGAGGAACTGGTAATTCCATTTTACACTCTTGATTCCATGTTTTTGTTTTTGAAGTGTCATATTATACAGAATCTCTATAACACATATATAGATTTTTTCCCTTTAACTTTTCCTCCTTTTACAATGTATTTAATTTTATGTTACTGATTTGAAACAATACATCATCATTGTCAACTTTTACATTTTTGTGTAGCATAACTGGCATTTTGGAATAATGTCGTCTTCTGTCAGCGCCATTGTTAACATTTTTGTTACATGGTCGACATATAGGATTACTCTGTCCCTCTGTGCCGGTGCCATTGTTACACTTTCATTTTTCTACATTAGTCAAAACAAGTCTTCCCTGGAAGTAGCAAATCATACATTTCTTTAAAAAATTATACAATTCCACATTATGCATTTATTCATGTATACCTGTTCCATCATATGGAAATTTTATATATTGTTTTGAATGCTTTTTTCATTCCGTTTTTCACACTTATATGATATTAATATTGTCATATACTCATTATAGTACATAAACTCACACCTAGGCATACTTTCATTTCGTTGTTGATTTCTGAGGGGACCAAACAAACATTTAAGGGAACAGTACAAAGACCCACACATCTAGATGTAATTTCACAGTGTGTTGATTTCCGAGGGACCAAACAGATATATATAGGATCAGATTGTTGAAGTATTTTTGTACATTTGTACGACATCTTGTTTATTATACTGTTATATTTGTTATATACACAAACAACATTGACCTGTCTACTTGACCTTTTGTTGGGAATATTCACATATGCCATAATCCACCTAATACACAGGCAGTGTTAGGGTTTTAACATGTATGTTTCTCCATGATCAAGACCAAATAAATACCTGTGTCCCCTAAACATAAGTGTATTGGTCCATAATAAATATTCAAATTAAAGGTCAAGGGGACAGGTCAATGTTGTTTAAAATTCCTGTATATATACTTATTGTTATATACATCTGGTGCCATTGTTTAAAACTACGCAGTTAGCAAAATTATTGTTATAGTAACATGTGATTTTTTGTTGATATCAGATTGTTTATAACTAGAGCTGTAATCGTGAGACAAAATGGCATTGGGATATTGCAATATTTATATTAACTTTTGATGATATTGTCGCGATAATATCACTATATTTCCAGATGAATATGCTCAATGTGAAATTGGGGTTAGCTAATATATACATTAAGCACAATATGCATTGAAACATAGCATATGTATTATGTCACCCAACAGCAGTGATTTGTTTGTGGTTTACAGCAAAACCATATGTTTAATCTGCTTAATCACGATCAATACACAAGTGATGTAATGATTTCAAATAATTTCTTTTTGTAAGTAATAGGGTTCCGCGATATCGTGATGTATTAAGCTTTGTTCCGCGATATTGCCATCAGCAAATTCTCAGCAACGATAATCGCAATGACGATATATAATAACAGCTATATTTATAACAGTTATCATGTAATCCATATTTGAAAATCTCTAGTCTTTTACAAAAATCAATTTTGTGGAAAATATGACAAGCTAATAGTGAAATTCTAATGGAAAACATAATTTTCATATACAGAAAAACATGTGAGCATTTTTCATGTGTTGTCTCAAAATTATGATTTTTAAATTATTTCTGTATGATATTATAATATGTGGAGCCACAGTAGGAATAATGGCCACATGAAGTTTTTTAAGTTATTTTGGTATTTACATGTCTTTATGTGCCTTTTTGGAATGGCTTGCCTTTTCTTGTATCTGGAATCGTGTTTTGTACATAATTGCATTGATATCTGAAGTAAAAATAATATAACTGATTTTGATTAAAGTAATATAATATTTTATTTCCCTTCTATATATATCTTGATGTGGTGAGTGAAATATTATTGACAGAGTTTTAAAACCTTATTTAATTCACTTGCACTCGGAGTGAAATCCAGTTAATATCTGAATTATATAGACATGTTATATATCAGAATTTTCAATTACCCTTCTCCACATTTAGAAATTTAGGTAAAAAATGTCTGTTCTTAGTTTTCTGTTATACAGCATTTATTTATTTAAGAAGGTAATTAAATAATTATGCTGTTCATAATTGGTGGACATTTTGAATAATACCGGTATTCAGTTTTTATACAGAAATACTTACATTGAATTCAGATGATGTTTGATCTTGTTTATATATTTATATATATATACTGTAGTTGTATAACACAAATGCTTCTATGCCGTTGAAAGGTAAAGATGTATTATGGTCATTTATTTCGCTTTGAAGTAATGTGCAATTATTACTATTATTACATTTGTTTTTTTGGGGGTTTTTTTTTTCCCATTAAAGTATATAAGAATAAAAGTAAAGTTGACTCGCATTCATGAATGGACAGAGGCAAAACCCAATGATGGATGTTACTCTTATGACAAATTTGAAAGTAATATTTTTTACAAGTTCTTATAATGCCAAACTATCAAAGTGAGAATAATAATTAAGTATATGGTTTATGTTGAATCATGATGAACATTTCCAATCAAACTGAAGATGATAAAGGATTTGATTAGCAATTTTGTGGAATGATCGGCTAAGCTCATTTTTGTGAACTTTATCATTCTCTTTCATTTCATTTTATTTTTAATGTTGAGATATTATGTTACATTATTTGCTCAAAACAAAAATTCCAAGGCATAACAGCCATGAATATTTATAGATCTGCTTGCTAATTCTTGCTTATACAGGTTTATATTTTGCAATAGTAATTTTGACTGTAATATTTACATGGACATTGCCTATAGTATCTGATGTTGTCTGAAGTCAGCTATAAAGTGTTCTGATCTTATCAATAATTTGTAAAAAATATAATTTTTTTTTTAAAATTAGTACTGCTTTAATTTGTTTTTGCATGTTACCGGTAACTAAATTGGATACTGTAATATTCTTGAATTCTCTTGTTCCTACTTCTGTATGTTGAAATCGAGTAAAAAAAATTTAAAAGCTGCTGCTTTTCTTAAAAACTTTTTTTTTAACATCTACTGTTTCAATATGTTGTCAATAATTGTCTCTTTTTAAAACTTACATTTCTTTGGTACTGAATGTTTAGGCAATAACTATAAGACTTCCTAGAATCTACTGTATCAATATGCATACTAGAATTGTGTCCTTTTACATATACATGTATCTACATTTCTGGTGATAATTTTATCTTTTCTTGTTATAATATATACAAGCATTGATGGTTTAAGCGACAACCATTTTTGTGTTGAATTATTCTCTTTTTTGGAATCTACTGTTTCAACATGATGTCAAGAATTGTCTCCCCTTTAAACATGTCCATATTTTTGGTAATGATATAGGTATATACGTGTATTAATGGTTAATGCAATAGTCTGATTTTTGTGTTCACATTTTTGATTATTTAATAATAATGCTAGACATATAAGTATTTTGAGTATTATATATACAAATTTTTGTATTTTAAGATCTGTTGCAGCAATATAGATGCATGTTTGAAATAACTCCTTTTTTCCTGTTTGTTTAGATTTTAAGGATAAACTCAGTTTTTGTTTTTTAAATCATATTTTGGTGCTAGTTATATATATAATATACTATGCTTTGTACAGTTTACTATGTTTTAACATGGCTTTTACACATCAGCCATCAAGCTAAATAAATAATTTTATAAAAACATTTACAGATTTTATTTTTATTTTTGTCACTTGAATTACTACAGTATAGTACTCATACAATTAGAGGATCAACACAGAGGCTGTGTGTCATACATCCCATATATAATTACAATTTCAAAAAGAAACATACCAATCCATATCCAAATCACTATCCTAAAGCAAAGTTAAAACTTTTAAACTAGTAAATTAAGTTAAACATGTAATCTTCCACCAAGAAAGTAAGACTGGGTGCTCCAGAAGAGTAAGCACCTCCTGTTTAGCTAGCTCTAGTGAGGCTGTGGCGGCTTATATATAATAAGTCTACAAATCCAGGGTCTCTTACTACTGAGTTTGAGTCCCACTCAGACCACATGTGGGAAAGTGAAATTTTCTTGCCATTGGCCTTTACTATTTCACTTGATGTCAGTATAATGTGACCGAGGAAGTGGTACACTTGTTTAAAATAAACTGGGTCCTGTGTCACAGTAGGTGTGGCATGATAAAGAACCCTGCTGTATAATGCCATCAGTGCAATGCACAGGCTAAGTTTCTGAACTTTGGCCTATAACAGACGGCATCTCGATATAAGTGAAATATTCTTGACTGGGATGTCAAACACCATTACTCAACTCAACTTCATATAGGCTTGGGTTAAACTTATAAATGAACCAACTACATTTATGATTTTTAATTACATGTTGTATGTTAATTTTATTTTTCAGCTTACACAACACACAATAACAAAAATTATGACCAAAAATCGTCAAACATGATAAAAACATGAACAAAGATAAACAATATGATAAAATTAACTAAAACATGAACAAAGATGAAATACATGATGAAATTAACTAAAACATGAACAAAGATGAAATACATGATAAATTAACTAAAACATGAACAAAGATGAAATACATGATGAAATTAACTAAAACATGAACAAACATGAAATACATGATAAAATTAACTAAAACATAAACAAAGATAAACAATATGATAAAATTAACTAAAACATGACGAAGATGAAATACATGATGAAATTAACTAAAACATGAACAAAGATGGAAAATATGATAAAATTAACTAAAACATGAACACAGATAAAATACATGATAAAATTAACTAAAACATGAACAAAGATGAAATACATGATAAAATTAACTAAAACATGAACAAAGATGATAACAATTAATATGGTAACTAAAATAATGAGCATTTTATGCAACAGCTAAAACATGCAAAATGTTATACAAGCTTTAAGCTAAATAAAAAAAAAATATACTACTCTATGTTTACATGTATATCATGAAATTGTGTGTGCTGCTGACCACATATTTTCTCATATCAGACGAGAAAGCCACATGTTTTACCTTTGTAACAATTTTCTAACTTACCCTAGGGTAAAGACATGCTACAAGCGCTAGGATGTCACAATATAACTGATAATGACGTCAACAATTAAGACTGTGACATAAATGGTTCCAAATGCAAATTCAAACAATATACTTTTTTGCATACTTTTAGGATAATTTTTATCATAAAAGCTTTACAAAACAGGATCCATATAGGATATAGGATAAAAAGAATAAACCTGTTTTGTAATGAAGATTAAATCTTAACCTTCTGGATGAGCTTCCCGGCAAGCCTTGGTCTGGAATCATATCTCTCAGGTCAAGATTTTTATGTCTCCGCTTCAAAGCAGGGATAGATTAAATTTATCAAAAATGGTGAATTATAAAGGTAATTTACTTCTTAGTCAATTTAAAATTAACTCATACTTGATGCTAAATAACTAAGGCATTAGACATTATAACCAAATAACACCATACTACTTGTGAAAAAAAACATGTTAACGAATCTAACTGCTCTCCCAACCATTCCATAATGCAAGGGGACATAATAATGTATAATATTTATCACAGATTTGCTTCAATATTCATGGATTTTTTTATTTTAAACATTATTGGATTTTCCAACTTTCCATTTTGTAAGCAGTTTTACCAGACAAATCTATTTCGTAAGCAGAAAACAAGATAAAAATTGCTGGAGTAACAGCTGGATGTCAAAAAGACTTTGAAGTTACACATAGCAGACCAGTCAAGTCGTCAAAAACCACTTGTTCTTAAATCTCTTTTGTATTACAAACGGAATAATAGAATTGGTAGGGAGATCAACTATTACACTCGCTGATCAATATACATACCGTAATATATATATACAGTATACAAATATTTTCAATACAAAACAATAAGTATAGATAGACAAACAAAATTGACCTGTCTGATTGACCTATGATGTCACAATATAACTGATATTGACAGGTCAATTTTGCACACTGAATAATTCGCGTTGCGAATTATGTTACGTGTGCAATGTCTAATTCTTTCATACTTCCATAACAAAAAGAAAATTTAACTTCATTTCTTATAATTCAATTTATAATTTAAAAAAAAAAACAACAAATAAATGTATGTGATACTTTTACAACTTATGTGTAATGTGTCAACAATGTAAACATTGGGATGTAGGTCAGAAAAGTAGTTCCGTCAATGAAAGTTGGAGAGGAGCCAATTCTGTCATGGAAAAATAACACAAAAGATCTGACCAATCATAATGATTGAAACAAATGAAAATTGAATTATTGTACACTAGCATATTTATGAATAGAGACTACAAAATTATTTCATCTACATAATGAGAACACTAATCATGTACATTGTGTATAAATGTGTTTATGTTTTTAACTGGGAATAATAATGCTACTCATGTATTGGGTGGATCATTCTATGTGAATATTCCTAATGAAAGGTCAAGCAGACAGGTCAATGTTGTTTACCTATACAAAATTCACAAGCTTGGAAATTGATTATAACACTCCTTATAAATCAAACAAAAATGAGAATAAATCAAACAAAAATGAGCATAAAAATGAAAGTTTTTGTTGGACATTTATATGCAAAGTTTACTCATGTTGGCTGCAAAAATAACACATACATGTTTTTCTATTTATACAGTAATTCAAAATATAATATGGGAATTTAATGAAACCATTTAAAATTCCAAAAGCAGGAACACTGCAAACCTAAAATTGTATTGACACACACTTTATGTTCGTAATCTATGCAATATATTTATAAACTCTAAAAATAAAATGTGCTTAAATAAAATTCAATACAGCAGTTAATAGCAAATCACTGTGTCATGGACTTAAATTTCAAAATACCGGTACTAAATCATGGTTCAGAATGATAAAAGTAAAGTGTCACTTACTCATAGTGTCTTACAGTAATTTGATTCATGATGCATACACATTGTTTAACTGACACACGACAATGAAAAATTTATCAAATTTCTTTTTAAAAAATAAGTGAATTATATTACAAAACAAATATTTAATAGACAAAGAAAATAAGAGTAATGGTGTTTTACATCTAAATCAAGATTTTTTTCACTTCTATCGAGTCTGTCAGTTCTGGGATGGTGGAGAAAACCAGAGTGTTTGGAGAAAACCATTAACCTTTGGCAAAAGGACTAAAAAGTATCTGACACTAGGATCTGTCCTAGGCAGTGAGACTGAGTCTCCCTGTGATATGGAAGCCAGAGTTTTTGACCACTTGGCCACTAGGACCCCTAAACAAATAAATATCACAAAACATAAATAGGCCGATAAATCATCTGATTATAATATGTATATATATTCTTATATTATAAGATTCTGTATTATATCAGATGTTATAAATACATTATCATCTTATTACATAGTCACCATGTATGAGTCAGTTAAAAATACATGAACAAAAATGAAATGGGACTGAATCTGGTTAAATACTCAGAAACTCACATTTAAAACCCCCTCTTTCTTTGAAAGGCCGACCTGGGGAAAATCATCATGGAAGAATCCGTTTAAAACAAATGGACACAAACACATGGGACCTTATAAAGTTAATTACTTGTACTTTAGTTTCTTACTAAACTACATGTACATGTATAGCAGAATCTGGATAAAATACACCTTCTAATCTGAAAATTATATCTGCAATTAGTCACTATGTCTGTTGAAACAGGTTTATTTACATGTATAACAAATCATAATTAACCAGTCTAATTAAGCCAAGGCAAGTTTGGTATACTCAGGATCGGGTATAACAGGTTCTTCAGTATTTAGTTGTAGCTGACAGTAGACTCATTTAGATTGTCTTTCACACTGCGAGTGGCGGTCCACTTAGAATCAGCTTTGTGAATACATGTCCTGAAGTTCCCGAAGCTTTTCAGCATCAGCTTCTAAAAATATATAAAAAGACAAAATTATGGATTATGGTGTTGTCATGAAAGAACTTGGATGTTGTTATGAACAGCTTAGATGTTGTTATGTTGTTATGGATAACTCATGTTGGTATGATAACTTGATGTTGGTATGATAACTCAATGTTGGTATGGTAACTTGATATTGGTATGATAACTTGGATGTTATTATGGTTAAATTGGATGTTGTTATGGGTAATTTGATATTGTCATGAACAGCTCTATGTTAAAAAAATTAAAATTAAAATAAAATTAAAAATTAGTAGCTAAAATTTGTAATAATATAGTCCCTTTTAAGGTACTTTTTCACAACAGTACTAAAATAGGTTACTTTTGTAAATAATTTTCAAGACATAAGTAGCCAATTACAATTTTGGCTACCAGAAATTGAAACAATAAAATTCATGTTGTTATGTTGTACATGTTATAGATACCTTGTTGTTGTTATGAATAACTTGATGTAGTTATGTTGTTATGGCTACCTCATTGTTGTTATGGATATACATGTATTGATTATGTTACCATGGTTATGGACAACTTAATGATGTTATGTTGTTATGGACAACTTAATGATGTTATGTTGTTATGGATACCTTGATGTTGTTATGGATATATTGATAATGTTACCATGGTTATGGACAACTTGATGTAGTTATGTTGTTATGGATACCTCGTCGTGTTATGGATATATTGATAATGTTACCATGGTTATGGACAACTTAATGTAGTTATGTTGTTATGGATTCCTCGTCGTTTTATGGATATATTGATAATGTTACCATGGTTATGGGCAACTTGATGTAGTTATGTTGTTACGGATACCTCATTGTTGTTATGGATATATTGATAATGTTATCATAGTTATAGGTAACTTGATGTAGTTATGTTGTTATGGATGCCTTGTTGTTGTTATAGATACCTTGAGGTTGTTATGGATAGCTTGAAATTGTTGTCATGGTTACAGATTACTTGATGTTGTCATGGATAACCTACCTATTCTCTGTACAGCTCTAGTGGTTTGTCTGTCAGAATTTCTTTGTTCCATTAGACCATTTACAACATTGAATACAACTCTTTCCCTAAAAGTCAAATACATAGAATGTAATGTGCATAAATGTTATACAAATATCCTACCTAGTCTAAAAATACAGAATTGTAGTGAAAATACTAGTATCCAAATTACATAAACTTTTTTCTGCAATCAAACTTAGATGCTTTAACTTTTCTTAACTTTTTCACACATGCAATCAAATTATCTAATATTATTCACTTGATTGGTTAAAGAAACATACATGTTGCAGGAACCTGTGAATATAAAATCTAGAGTAAACTGAAAACCTGTGTCTACAGAACTTTTGTATTAGGATTTTCCATAATATTACTGTTTGTTAGATGTATAACAAAATGCCTGTCAAAACTGAACAAAAATATTTGGTCTGGCAGGTGTTCACTTAAGACAGGTTCCACTGTATAAAATGTTTTGTTATAATATAAACAAAAGGTTATTTTTCAAGAGTTTTTATAAGTAACTCACGTTTTCCCATCCATCTGTATGACAGCACTTCCTTTCCCTTTACGTTTGATGTATGTTTTTTCCAGTTTTTCCTGTATCTCTACTGGATAGGTCCTCCATATGTTCTCATCATCCTTATACTGCCACACAAAACACGTCTCTCTGGCTGTAAGAAGTATACAAATAGGTTTTATAAATGCCTGTTAGGGAATCATTAAAGTTGTAAAATAAGACTGATGACCAATGAGCCGATAAAACAGGGTCTTTGCTACCTAGAATTTAGGGCAAAAACTGAGCCCATTTCCCAATAGCTAAAACATTAATGTTTTCCCAATTTTTTAAATTTTTTTACCCAATTATCCTTAGGTATCATACTTGATTACAGTTTAGCTTGCCCCAAATATTTATACAAATTTATTTATATTTTACTTACTTGATCTTTTAAATTACACTCTTTTCTTTTTACTTTGTATTATATAAATATGAATTTCTTTAGGTGAAATAAGTAAACTTTTAATTCTGAAATTCCAAATTTGCATGCACTTTTGTGAGCTTAATTCCCAAATTCATAGCCCTGGTCATCTTATTAAAGTCAGAAAATGCCCTGCAATACCCCTCATGTAATACTTCCATTATATCAATAGGTACCATATAAAGAGAATCTATAACATGTTTCAGACAGAGATAAGGAAATTTTCTTTTGATATCTCTCGTATCATGAATTATGTCATTTACTATTATTGGAAAAGTAGTTCCTGTTGTACTGAGATACCCTACACATGCTCGTACTACCTATCCTGTGAGATAAATCTGTCACTTATACGAGAAATTCATATATCAGTGCCCATCCAAAGTGGAGAGTTTAATAATGAGCCACTGTACACCATTTTGTCATTGTATTCAGTGTCTGTTCAAAGTCAGGGGTTTTATACCATATCACTATACAGCTCTATTACCTGTCTACTTTGTAACCCCACTAACTTATCCACCCTCCAAACAAAAGAACTACAACAAAGGGAAGTAATAAACAAATAATTTTGGAACACTTATGCAATTGTTCCCTACTAGCTCCAGTCCCTGTCTACTTTGCACCCACACTAACTTATCAACCCTCCAAACAAAAGAATTATTACAAGGGGAAGTTATAAACTAATAATTTTGGGATACTTACGTGATTGTTCCCCGCTAGCTCCAGCACCGGGTGGTGGTGGATCAACAGGTTTAACTGGTACTTCTGGTGATGATGCTTGGTCCCCAGAAGTATTATCATCCGCTGGGGCCTCCCTATAAATGGAATTAAAATGTTGTGAAAGTTAAAATGGCCATATATGTAACAGAAAGAGAAGGATTTTATCTAAATAAAACAGCCGTATGATGATGCTTTAATATTTCAACAAAATTAAACCCTATCAAAATTCAATATTCTATCCCCAAGTGAATTGATGTTTGATATGGAATATTTAATCACTGAACTGATGACTCAAATTATTATTCCACTACTGCAATAGCTTAGTTGGTAGAGTGCTCGCTCCTTAAGTGGGAGGTTGTGGGTTCAAACTCCAAATGAATCTGACCCAAGACTTGAAAGTGGGTAGTAACTAATTTTTTTGCTAAACACTTGGCATTAGGAAATGAAATTTGCTTTTTTTCAGATGGAAACTTAAAATAAATGAAGCCCTGTGTCATGGAAGGCATGACATGATAAAGAACTCTGCTGTATAATGTCATCAGTACAACACACAGAGAAACTGAGGAATTCTAACAATTGTTTAGACTTTGCATGCTAGGTAGTATAAAACTTCAACTTCCGTCTCATAATCAGAACTGTGAGAGGTCATGGGTTCGAACCCAACTGGGTCTGACCCAAGACTTGAATGTCGGTAGTAACTGTTTTTCACCAAGCACTCAGCGTTACGAAATGAAAGTCACAGTTCTTTTGAATGAGGACTTCAAATAAATGAGGCCCCGTGTCACAGTAGGCATGGCATGATGAAAATCCCTGCTGTATATTGCCATAAGAGGAACACACAGACAAAATTTCTGAACTTTTGCCTGTAGCTGGCAACGTCAAGTTACAAGTGAAATATTCTTGACTGGAACATTAAACACCATTACTTCACTCAACTCATACTTAGAACTATTTTTCAAAAATCTGTGAATGCTATTGATTTAAGAATTTCTTCTTGACCACAACTAAACCAGGGACATAAATCCTGTTATTGTTTTGGTCTTGATCCAAGTCATGTTATACTTTGTACAACATGTGATTTTTGAAGGTTGAGATGATGATAACAATTCTAAAGTGACAATTAACCACTGCGGTAGCTTAGTTGGTAGAGTGCTTACTCCATAAGTGAGAGGTCCTTTGTTCAATCCCCGGCCGGGTCTGACCCAAGACTTGAAAGCGGGTAGTGACTGTTCTTTTGCCAAGCAATCAGTATTACAAAATAAAAGTCACAGTTCTTTTGGATGAGAACTTCAAATAAATGAGGTCCCGTGTCATGGTGGGCTAGGCACGCTAAACCCTGCTGTATAATGCTATCAGCACAATGCACCTTCGCCTATAGCTGGCAAGGTCTTGATATAAGTGAAATATTCTTGACTGGGACGTGAAAAACACCATTACTCAACTCAACTCTGTAGTGACAATTATAATGACAATTTTGTAGTATTTATATCGCGAGACGATTAGAATGATGTTGTTGTATTTGTTGAATATATGATGACTTACTCAGATTTCTCTTTTTTGATGTCATCTTCTGATTGAGCACAACTTGCTTCATGAGCCTACAATAACATACATTATATAGAATTATCAGTAAAATATCATACATTTTGTAAAAGTCAGAACAACCAAACCAATAACACACACAATAAAAAAAAGGGAAGTGACTTCTAGCCTTCTTCACATACAAACTTTATAAACACAAAGGATACTCTGTAAAAGGGATTATTTTTTGGGGGTGAAAATTTCGTGATTTCTGAAATCTGGGATTTTTCCTGCGTGTACATTTCAAGTAACCAATATAAGTGGGTGTATATTCTATATATTATGATATATTAACCTGTATGATGAATTTCTTTAGCGTGAATTGAGCCAAAATTTCACCCACACAGAAATTTTCCCTTTACAGTATCATCTTGTTTGTTTATCTACAATGTTTTTATAAATATTTTAAATAGACTATTAATTTCAATGACAGTTTTAAAATTAGCAAAAAGTGAAACATACATGTACATACAAATTCATTCCTATTATGTTTGTCTAAAACAAGATTGGTTGGTTGCTAGAATGTTGCTTAACATCGCATCAGCAATTTTTCAGCTATTCACAACGAGAACTATTTTATTAATCTCTATGGATTAATCTATGAACAAGTTTATGTATGCATGTGAAGTGGGAATGTGTTGTATGGCCTGCCTTGTACTAGCGCAAACTCAGGGCAACTTTAATGTGCTAGCTCAAAGAGTCAGTATGCAACAGACAAGCATACCACTCCCGCAGTCCATGATACTGATACCAGGTGAATCAGTAAAGGCCAATGGCAAGGAAAATTCACTTTCCCACATGTGGTCTGAGTGAGACTTGAACTCACAGTGGTGAGAGACCCTGGATTTGAATACTGGCATCTTGTCCATTAGGCCACCGCGGCCTCACTCTAAAACAGGAGAAAAGTCTCTTATATTAATTAGAGTGCACACCTCAGATAATACAGAATTGAAGAGTATGAGCCTATTTATTTCAATATTTGGAATATTTTGTAAAATGTGTAAATAATCTTTAATTTTGGTATAATATTATAATAAATTATGTAGTGTTATGGCAAGTTGCATGACCCCATGTAACCTGTCTATGATTTATGTACCCCGAGGTGCTGGCCTCATGCATCCTGTCAATGATTTATGTACCCTGAGCCACAGGCTCCATGTACCCTGTCAATGATTTATGTACCCTGAGCCACAGGCTCCATGTGCGCTGTCAATGATTAATGTAGCCAGTGCTGCAGGCCCCATGTGCCCTGTCAATGATTTATGTAGCCAGTGCTGCAGGCTCCATGTACCCTGTCCATAATTTATGTACCCTGAGCTGCAGGCCCCATGTGCCCTGTCAATGATTTATGTAGCCAGTGCTGCAGGCTCTATGTACCCTGTCCATAATTTATGTACCCTGAGCTGCAGGCCCCATGTGCCCTGTCAATGATTTATGTAGCCAGTGCTGCAGGCTCCATGTGCCCTGTCAATGATTTATGTACCTTGAGCCACAGGCCCCATGTACCCTGTCAATGATTTATGTAGCCAGTGCTGCAGGCTCCATGTGCCCTGTCAATGATTTATGTACCTTGAGCCACAGGCCCCATGTACCCTGTCAATGATTTATGTAGCCAGTGCTACTGGCTCCATGTGCCCTGTCAATGATTTATGTAGCCTGAGCCACAGGCCCCATGTACCCTGTCAATTATTTATGTACCCTGAGCCACAGGCCCCATGTACCCTGTCAATGATTTATATAGCCTGAGCCACAGGCCCCATGTACCCTGTCAATGATTTATGTAGCCAGTGCTGCAGGCCCCATGTACACTGTCAATGATTTATGTACCTACTCTGAGCTGCAGGCCCCATGTACCCTGTCAATGATTTATGTAGCCTGAGCCACAGGCCTCATGTGCCCGGTCAATGATTTATTTAGCCAGTGCTGCAGGCCTCGTGCATCCTGTCAATGATTTATGTACCCTTAGCCACAGACTCTATATACTCTGTCAATGATTTATGTACCCTGAGCCACAGGCTCCATGTGCCCTGTCAATGATTTATGTAGCCAGTGCTGCAGGCTCCATGTACCCTGTCAATGATTAATGTACCTACCCTGAGCTGCAGGCCCCATGTACCATGTCAATGATTTATGTACCCTGAGCCACAGGCTCCATGTACCCTGTCAATGATTGATGTACCCTGAGCCACAGGCTCCATGTGGCCTGTCAATGATTTTTATAGCCAGTGCTGCAGGCCCCATGTACCTGTCAATGATTTATGTACCCTGAGCCACAGGCTTCATGTACCGTGGTAATGATTTATGTACCCTGAGCTGCAGGCCCCATGTACCCTGTCAATGTTATATGTACCCTGAGCCACAGGCTCCATGTACCCTGTCAATGATTTATGTACCCTGAGCCACAGGCTCCATGTACCGTGGTAATGATTTATGTACCCTGAGCTGCAGGCCCCATGTACCCTGTCAATGTTATATGTACCCTGAGCCACAGGCTCCATGTACCCTGGTAATGATTTATGTACCCTGAGCTGCAGGCCCCATGTACCCTGTCAATGATTTATGTACCCTGAGCCACAGGCTCCATGTACCCTGGTAATGATTTATGTACCCTGAGCTGCAGGCCCCATGTACCCTGTCAATGATTTATGTACCCTGAGCCACAGGCTCCGTGTACCGTGGTGATGATTTATGTACCCTGAGCTGCAGGCTCCATGTACCCTGTCAATGATTTATGTACCCTGAGCTGCAGGTCAAGGGTACATTCATCTTGGACATGGTACACAGAGCCAAGTAATCTGCCTAAAAATGTATAACACTTCTGTCACCCTTCAAAGCAGCAATAGTTTGAACATTTAACTTGGATTTCACTCTCCATGTGACTTGTGTATATTGTCACCATGTTTGTCAATCATAAATAGACTTCCACAATATAGAAGTAACATGTACTTTCTATTTACCATCAAACAGCGTCTGCGTTTATGCACCCCTGTAGATTTCTGAACATTGTTATATATACCCCGGCAAGTTAACCAATCTCTATACAAGACATTTGTTTGATAAGTGATATATAAAAGATTACCTCCTCTTCATCATCATCTTCGTATTCATCAGATTCTAATTCATCTAACCAGTCTGGCTCTAAGATAATTCTCTCTAAAATACATGAAATAAATTTAAAATATGGATTAAAATTAACAATTTTATATTTTTGTTGGTTAGTAAATATCACAAAATTTAAAATAAACAAACATTGTTAACTTATCAAAGTCGCCTTTGAGATTTATTTGTTTATGTTTGAAATACAAAAATTATAAAATTATAAATAATATTTGACCATCATGATCAAAATGTGTACAAATGAATGTGCATGTATAACCACACACACATTAAATATATATATATATATATATATATATATATATATATGTATGTGCATATGTGTATGTGTTTTAGTTCTGGACATGTGTATGTGCATGTGTGTATACTGTGTATGTACATGTGTGCATACACCATGTACACATGTATAATAAGATTTGTAGATGTGTGCATGTAATGTACACCATGGTTTAATAACGCACATGGATGAATATCAGCAATTGCGGTAGCTAAATAAAATATAACATATTCATCAACATGCATGCACAGACAGCCCAGTGCTGATGATGCCCTCCCCCCTTTTTTTTTGCTTGTACAAAACATTCCGACGAGCCGGACCAAGGTTTCCAGAACCTTGACATGTATATGTAATGTATGCGCATTTGCAGATTTGTGCACATGTTAAGTTTATAGATGTGTTCACAATGTCATTGTAGATGTGTATACATGTATGTGTAGAATGTAGATGTGTGTATACATATATGTACCTGTGTGTTTTATCAACCTTACTTACCTCTTCCAGGTGGCCAATCGACAGCTGCCATTCCTCCCTCTAATGGCTGAATGTCAAATTCATAATCCAGACCATATCTATAGTCTTCTTCAATGTTATAATAATCCCACCTAACTCTCACCCAGCCTAAGATTTACCATGAAAAAATGTACAGATATTTTAAGATGTCAAGTTTTATTTTTTTTTAAATTTAACATAATACACCAGTTCTAATTTTACAGCACTGGCAGTCATTTCAGAATACAATTTGTCATCATTAGTGCTACGACCAAAACTGTAAAACCAAT
This sequence comes from Anadara kagoshimensis, assembly GCA_021292105.1. Classification (NCBI taxonomy): domain Eukaryota; kingdom Metazoa; phylum Mollusca; class Bivalvia; order Arcoida; family Arcidae; genus Anadara; species Anadara kagoshimensis. Next base: position 56,430,613 of record CM037871.1, on the reverse strand, counting down.
ATTTTTTTCAAGATGTTGAAAAGATACCCAAAGGACCAAAATATATATTTATCAAAAGCTAAGGAAATAGTTTGCATGAGGGAGTATACCTTAGCTTCAGCAGCAAATTTAGACAATAGTATAATTCTGATTTTATTTTATATTAAGGTACTTAAAACCAACTTTTATTTGCATATGGTTAACTTGTGTGACCGCCTGTGTGGGACATGACAAAATATTGCGGGGAAAATTGATACACATCAAGGGTCATGACCCCAATTGTTTTTCAACGGGAATTGCAATACAATTGCTTTTTCGTTGTTCATTGAAGAGAGATACAGTCATATTGTAAATATTAGGCGTTAAAAGATCAAAACTAGCATAGTATTTTTGATGAGACTCAAAACAAAGGTCTCATGTCTCCCTGCAAGCTAAAGACACCTCTGTAAAGTTTTAAAAAGTATAGTCCACCTGTGGCAGCTTCAAAGGATGTTTACAACTAAAAAAGAGATTCAAACAGACTGAGGAAAGTAAGAAAGTAAGAAAGAAAACAAATGATTCTTATCTTACCTTCTTCTTCTTCATCAATAGCTATAACTGTTCCTACAGCATTTAATGGAATGCCATTTTGATTCCACATCCAATCTGGTCCAGGTGTCACCCGTAAACCAATTCTTGGCATTTTGGGCAGGTTATCAGTTTTTGGTGGACCAGTCCCATATTTTTCCAGAAGCTCTTTAATTTTTTCTTCGGTTATTTCATCTGATTGTTGTTGTTTTTCCTGATTACCCAACATGCCTGGAAACAATGTCTGTTGACCTTGACCTTCACCATCACCATCACCATCACCGTTATTATTGTTATTTCTACTTTGCATCCGTAGTAAGTCCTCTAATTTAATGCCTTGTCTCTGTGGTGTTTCTTCTGTTTCCTTGTTTTCTGTTTGTTCTTGAACTGCCTGTTCTGCATTTGCAGCAGCCTCTGGTTCTTCTGATGGTTCAGGCTTGGGAGGTTTACCATACCCAACTGCCTCTTCAGCTTGACGACTTATATCACCAAATGTGATATCTAAACTCTGATTGTAACCTTTGCCATCTTTTTTTGGTTTTCTTCGTCGTCTTCTCACTTTGACAATTTCTTTTTCCTCCTCACTTGCATCCCCTGCTTCTTTTGCATTTCTATTTTTTTCATTCTCTTCTAGGATTCTCTTTAATCTCTGTTCAATGGAGTTCTGATCATATCCATCAACAAATGGTCTATGCTGTTGTTCTCCATAACTGGCTCCTATAAAGAATACAAGAAGCCAAGTAGGTCTTAATGCTCACTTGAGTACAAGGAATACATGTTAAGTTTATATGCCTACACACAAGTTGACTGATGAACAGTTGTAGAATCTAGTGATCATTCCATAAGTGGGGGTTTGTTGGTTTGACCCCGACCGGGTCTGACCCAAGACTTGAAAATGGGTGGTGACTGTTCTTTAACCAAGCACTTGGCATTGAAAAATGAAAGTTAGGGTTCTTTTGGATGGGAACAACAGGGTTTGTGCAGACATTTGGATTCCAAATTAAAGGACTTTTTAGGGTCTTTTCAGGGTCTTATTTGCAAATTTAAGGCCTAATCAGAGGGACAATTATAGCAAAAATATTAACGGCAATTAAATCAATAAAAGAATTGCTTACATGTCCATAGTAATGGCACTTGAAGTGGAGGTTGAAGTTTTGCGTTTGGTTGGCCCAGGTACCTTTAAATGGCCCATTTCAACGTAACTTATTAATTGATTAATTTATTTATTTATTTATATCAGTCTATTCGCAACCACTTAATATCAAATATAGACACCGAACTGGCTAAATTCAAGGAAATTTTAGGGCCTTCAGGATAAATTCAAGGGCTTTTTAGGGTCAGACTTCTTTTTAGGATCTTTTTAGGGCAAACCTCAAAATTTAAGGACTTTTCCAGGCCTATAATAACCCTGGAACAATGATTTATAGCATGAGTTGATAAGAATTTAGATAAGAGCATGTATCCTTTAAATTGTTCAAAAGTATTCAGTTAGCAATAACAGTGTTCCACAATGTAACAGTTGTTTATATTCGGGGGTGGGATGGGTGTCACATTAAAATTATTCAGCATGTTTCGGTAAAATTTTTGTCACTCTTAGAAACTTGTGGCAGAATATTTACCACAATCAGAAGAGACAACAGCGCTCTGGAAAAGAACTAGGGATATAGTGTTTTCAATAAACAAACAACAATATTTAACGGTAAATTGAATCTAATATTAATGTCACAGGGTACCATAAACATATTCATTTTTGTAGTGTACTAATTTTAGCAATTTTTGCAATGATACAGGACTGTTAATTTTAAACACTAATAAGAAAGGATCACTGTGCACAAGGTGAGCCATGAGATTTACGCTGATTCAAGTCTAATTGAATTTCTCAAAATTATACTGTAAACGTATTTATTTTCGTGGTGTACTAATTTTTCCCTGATTTTGCTGTCGTATGTTTTGCAAGAAAAATAATACTGAGCGAAATTTACATTATGCTTAGTGTGTATAGTGCAGATTTCAAAAACGCCAAAATTCAATTACACGGGTATGTCTAAATTCCCTATATCGCGGAAAGAAATTCACGTGACATCAAATACATTTACAACTTTTTGTGCTAAAATTTGTACATGCTAAAATTAATATTTTTACAGTACCAGAGTACCTCTTTAATCTTTGTGTGAACATTACTAAAAAAGATGTGATCTTAAGATAATTCAGAAATCAGTCTTGCACACTGGTGGACACAATTATTATAACAAGAGTAAAGTGTAATATGACACATATGCCCCCACTTCATTTTTGATAGATAGATTGGGATGTACTTTCTCACTCAAGATTATTTTACTTATATCAAGATGTCACCAGCTAGAGGTGAAACCCAAACACAACAGCTTCATAAAAATCTTAACTCTTTGCTTTGTGTTTAAATCTCAAATCACTATCGTAATTAACTCAAAAATTCTTTTAAATTTAAAACATTAGAAAATTTGCAAAGGATCCCATTGACTTTTTTCACTTCTTAAAATGATAACAATCAATACGAAAGCCTATTAAGCTCATGAATAAAAAAATTTAAAAGGCGTAATAACGCGAAATAAAGGCATTATAATGCGAAAAAATTGAAAGGCGTTATAACGCAAAATAAAGGCGTAATAACGCGAATTGAAAGGCGTTATAACGCGAAATAAAGGCGTAATAACGCGAAATAAAGGTGTATTAACGCGAAGTGAAAGGCGTTATAATGCCTTTATAAAGGCGTTATAACGCGAATTGAAAGGCATTATAAAGCGAATTAAAAGGCGTAATAACGCGAAGTGAAAGGCGTTATAATGCCTTTTCAAGTGTCTATATATAGAGCAGTCACTTCCCTGAAGAATGTTAACAACCCTCACCACAAACAAATTGGTTTTAGTTTGAATAGCTTAAGGCAACTGCAAATCTATTTATACTAAGATGTCACAAATGTCATTTAATCATTGTTAAAAGTTAGCGATTGACAATTGGACAGGAACTTTTTAATAAATAGCCATGTGTATATTGCCAATGTTCATCAATGTTTATATTTCAGATTACTTAAAGGATTTCCATCCCCAAATAAAATGATGCTCTTTATGAAAAAAAACAACAACACTTTAACATTGAAAAGAAACCTTTCTTTCTGTTTTACTGAAATAGTATGTTCATTTAAGCGCAGGATCGGATGATGTGCAGTTTTTTTTAATTTTCATAGAATAAATACAGATAAAACAGCTCATTACATTTCATATAGTTGTGCAGGAAACACACACACACACACACACACACACACACACACACACACACACACACACACACTTTTAATATGTATGTAAAGTGTGGGGGGTTAGAGATTAAACCCCAGGACCTCCACATCATTATTGAAGGCATCTTAACTTCGCGTTATTACGCCTTTATTCCGCGTTATTACGCCTTTATTTCACATTATAACGCCTTTCAATTCGCGTTATAACGCCTTGCAATGCACGTTAGTACGCCTTTATTTCGCGTTATTACGTCTTTATTTCGCTTTATAACGCCTTTCAATTCGCGTTATTACGCCTTTCTAAAGGCATTATAACGCCTTTTTCGCATTATAACGCCTTTATTTCGCGTTATTACGCCTTTTAATTTTTTTATTCATGAGCTTAATAGGCTTTCGTAAATCAAAATATTATTGCTAAAATAATATAAATTATGTGAGCATAAAGTTAGGCCTATTTTCTATCAAAAAGTAAAACCTATTTTGAATCCCTATTTTAATGCATTATTGAAAATTAACTGGTAATATTTTTTTTCCTTTCATGAAATCTAAATGTGTATATTGATTGGTCAATTATCGGTTTTTCAATAGCCAATGAACTGTGAAGGGTGGAGTACATCACCTAAATTGATAGATCATAGCCTAGGGTGTTAAAACAATTATGTCAATGAAACAGGTTAAATTGTGATCAAATTTTTGAATGGACTGTGGTGTTTATGGTTGAAATATAATCCTAAAAGCTTGCCCAGAGCTAGAGGAATGGATATGCAATAAGTATTAAATCTCTATATCTCTTGTGAATGTCACTTTGATACGTCTTTTCATACAAAAGTTATAGAGTGGACACAGATAAAAAGGTCCAATTTTCAAAGTTTTATAGACCTGTGACCTTGACCTTGATGACCCCAATTTATTATGCAACACATTGTCTTGCCATACTATACACCTCTTGTGAATATGACTTTGATAGTTCTTTTCATACAAAAGTTATAGAGTGGACACAAATGAAAAAGTGCAATTTCAAAGTTTTTAATGGCCCTTTGACCTTGACCTTGATGACCCCAATTTGGTATGCAACACATCGTCTTGCCATACTTTACACCTCTTGTGAATATCACTTTGCTACCTCTTTTTATACAAAACTTATAGAGAAGAAACAGATAAAAAAGTGCAATTTTCAAAGTTTTATAGACCTGTGACCTTGACCTTGATTACCCCAATTTAGTATGCAACACATCGTCTTGCCATACTATACACCTCTTGTGAATATGACTTTGATAGTTCTTTTTATACAAAAGTTATAGAGTGGACACTGATGTAAAAGTGCCATTTTTAAAGTTTTTATGGCCCTGTGACCTTGACCTTGACTTTTATAACCCCAATTTGGTATGGGGCACATACTTTGATACCAGTTATAAAGTGGACACTGATTCTGGGATGTATGTACGCATGTACGGACATGGTTGAAGCTATATGCCCCAGACATAATCATGGTGGGAACATAAAAATTCAAACCATGTTTAAGACTATACCTGGAGGAAGGTCAGTTTCAAGGTCAGCATATGGATCAGAAAACTGACCTAAAGGTTGATAGGCATGCTGTGTATTTTGTTGAAAGCCAAGCGGATTCCACTGTTGACTTGTAAAATCACCACCTGCCTGGCCACTAGGTAAATAAGCTTGTTGTGTGCTTTGTTGAAAACCAAGTGGATTCCATTGTTGACCTGTGAACCGACCATCAGCTTGATCAGTAGGTTTATATTGCTGCATATTTTGCTGCATATCAAGCGGACTCCATTGTTGACCTGTGAATTGGCCGCCTGCCTGGTCACTATGTTGATATTGCTGCATATTTTGCTGCATATTGAGTGGATTCCATTGTTGACCTATGAATTGGCCGCCTGCCTGGTCACTAGGTTGATAAACTTGTGTGTTTTGTTGAAAACCAAGAGGATTCCACTGTTGACCTGAAAACTGGCCACCTGCCTGGTCACCTAATTGAATTCCACCTGTCTGACTGCTATCAGCCATTGACTGTAAACCTCCTGATTTATAATCTTGTAGATTCAATGGCTGCTGGTTTTGTGTCTCGTTATGTGAACTCATTTGCATATCATGTTGACCACTAGAATGACTGTTTGGACCTGTCCTATTAGGTCCAGTATCACTTGTTCCAGTGTTGTTTTGTCCAGTATTGCTTTGTCCAGTAGTGTTTTGCAAAGAAACATTTTGTCCAGCACCAGATGACTGTTCAGTATTAACACTTGGTGAAGAACTTAAAACATTCCATTTAGGTTTATTTTTAGCAGCTGGCCTTCCTTGACCTTTACCTTGAGATGTCTTGTTTTGACCTACATTTGAATTGCTTTGTTGCAAGTTCTTTGTGTTAGATGATACAATGTTTTGTTGATTTTGGGGTGCAGGCATGCTTGGATCACTTGTTGGTTCATTCTTTGGATCTTGATTTGATTCTTTAGTAAACTTTTGATTTGGTTCCTCCATAAGTTCTTGATTTGGTTCCTGCTTTAGCTCTTGCTTTGACTTTTGATTTGTATCTTGGTTTGGTTCCTGTGTATCCTTTTGTTTTGGTTCTTGATTTGGATTTTGGTTTGGTTCCTGTGTATCCTTTTGTTTTGGTTCTTGATTTGGATTTTGGTTTGGTTCCTGTCTAACCTCCTGCTTTGGTTCTTGTTTTAGATCTTGGTTAATTTCATGGATAGGCTCATGTTTTGGTTTCTGTCTCAGTTCTTGCTTTGGTTCTTGTCTCATCTCTGGCTTTGGCTGATTTTGATTTACCGTTGGCTGCGGCTTGAGTTGGTTCCACTTCATTCTGGATCTTTTTGGTCGTGCACCTTTACGCCTCTCGTCATCCGTTTCATATTCACTCTGGCTATATCCACAGTCAGATCCTGACATCTCACTCTCAGTGTTTCTATTATATCTGGATGATGTATATTTCTTGGTCACACTAGACTGCTTTTCTAGGCCTACATTGGTGCCAGGTGTTGTGGTTGTGTCTTTGGTGGTTGTTGTACTTGAAAGTTGTTCACTTTCTTTTGTCTGAGCTGGCAGTTTATCTGAAAGTGGAAGAAATTTATTCAGATCATTAACAACCATACTAAGAAAAACCTTTGAAACTGACAAATTAAGTTAAACAAGTAAACTTCAACCAGGCAAGTGAGGCCAGGTGCTCTGGAAGGGTAAACACCTCCTGTTTAGCTAGCTACATCCTCCATATATGAGTAATCAAAATTAAGAAGGAAATGAAAACTGAACCGTGGGACATCAAATATATCAAGGGTAATTCTGGACACAGACACCATACTAACCAACAATATTGTGATGATGACTATAAAACTTTTTGAGATTATTTAAGTGACTCAGATATAGGACATGTAAGTAATCAAATCTAAAAAGATTTTTAATTAAAAAAAAAAAACCCAAAAAACCAAAACAAGATGATTAAATGATACATTTACTTTCCAAAAATAGGCAGGTTAAGGTACCACTGGCACCAAATGTAAGCAAAGGTTACTTCCATTACAGGTTGAGAATACAGATATTGGTTTTCATGTATTGTAAGTAATCAAATTTGAAAGGATTTCAAAGTAAATTCAAGGACAGATTTTAAAATGACCTATCAATGACATACTTTCAATGAGAAGATATGCTAAAAAGGTACCACAGACATCACAAGACATTACAACACAGTTTGCTGTGTAAAGATATATACTTTTGTTACATTTTGCTTAATGCCATAGTATTTTGATGTATCAAAATATATAACTTATATGTTCTCTAATGGTGTTGATTAATCAAGGTTTAACTGTATATGGTTTCAAATGAATACTATTTCTGAATATCAAACAAAATTTACCTGAAGGTCCTGAGTCAACTCTCTGATTGGTTAGTGCTGATGTTTGACCCACTACATTAGATTCTCTGGTCACTGTACCAGCTGTTTTCTCTGGAACTGGACTGCCACTATTCATGGGTGTCATTCCAGGAAATCCAGTATTTGGACCAGCCTGTGATGGAACGGGACCTCCACTATTCATAGGAGTCATTCCTGAAAATCCAGTATTTGGACCAGCCTGGGATGGAACTGGGCCTCCAGTTTTCATAGATGACATTCCAGAAAATCCAGTATTTGGACCAGCTTGTAATGGAACTGGACCTCCACTATTCATGGGCGACATTCCAGAAAATCCAGTATTTGGACCAACTTGAGTTTGCAGTGGACTTTCAAACTCTTGCATTCTTTGCATACCAGGATGACTGCTTGAACCACCTCTGGGAGCTGTTTGGTTTATTCTCTCTTCTTCAAGCAAATTCATTATTGCATCCTAATAAAATAAACAATATTAATGTAAACCACATAATAATGGGCCATGTAATTTATCCACTAAACAATATTACTATAAACCATATAGTTTTGCACCCATGCACTTATCATGCTTGTTTCAGCTACAACATTTGTAGAATTAAAACTTAAATGGCACTTATTTTGAAAATTCAAATTTCAGACATTTATGCCAGGCATAATTTTGATTTCTGTATCAACCAGTTATTTTTCACTTTAGATATTAGTCAATTTTGCTCAGTTGGTAAAGAGAGGATAATTAAAGATACATGTAATACCTGATAAGAAGAAACATTAGCGGTAGGAAACTTTCACTGTTTTGATCTTCCAAACTATTTCAAAGTAAGAAATTCTCATGGTTCCAGTTTTCACCAGTAAACCAAGAGAAGTAAGAGATTTTCGCAGAGAAGATATATTCATGGTACAAGTGTCACCGTGAAATTTGTGAATATTTCTTCCTTGTGAATGTTTCCTCTTGTACAGTACTAAATGAAAAATCAATAAACTGAAAATTACTCAGAAACTAGAAAAACTGTCAGCCACAAGCTCACAAAAAATACACCCCCCCACCCGCTCCCAAAAATCCATCGGATCAAATTTTTAAATAGAAGGTGCACATCTACGTTTTATCACAAAGATTGTGTGAAAGTTTCATTAAAATCCATTATGGGGTTTAGGAGCAGTTGCAGATAAGAGATAGGTACCCTAAGGTGTAAGACGGACACACGGACGGACACCCCTATCACTATATACCCCCCACTTTTTAAGTGGGGGGTATAATAAATCTATTACATATGTTAAAATGCTATACATCTTACTTTCTATACACTCCAACCTGCCTCAAAGGCCACTTAACATAAGGGCCACCTGCTTATAAAGGCCAGTAGAATTGTATCCCAATTGTCCTTTATTCATACTTTTTAAACCTGTATATAAAGGCCACCTGCCCATAAATGCCACTTTTTCTGGTTCACTTGGGTGGCCTTCATAGACAGGTTTGACTGTATATCAAAATATGAACTAAATTAATTTATAAATCAATCTAAAACTGCTTTATATATCATTTTTTCTATTTATTGTAATGGTGGCCATCTAGGTCTTCAATGACCATGCCATATTCAATTTTTAAATCTGTTTCACCAAGGGTTATTCTCTCCAAATTTGGTAATATTTGGCCAAGTAGTGTCAGAGAAAAGATTTGCAATGAATCTGTTAAAAACTATTCTTCCTGCAAAAAATAATCCAAAATATCTATATATATTTGAATGAAAAGCTACGAATCAATTAAGTATGGCCTAATGTGATATACATACTATATCCCTATCTTCTAGATGTGAATATTTGGACTTGGCAGCAGCTTCCACAGCACTTCTGTCAACCTGGATACCCCTGGTCTGCTCAAGTATAGCACCTACAACCATCTGTAAATACATGTTTATAAAACAATATATTTTATGAACACATAAAATGTTTTATTGAAGTTGAATTCTCCCAGTTGTTAGTAATTATCATATCCAGGTTTGTCTAACATTTCATTCTGCTCTACAAGAAATGTAAACATGCTGGAGGGCTTATTTTATCCTGCCAGACAATTTTATTTTTCATATAATGACAGTTTGTTTTATATTGTTTATTGTAGAATTTTTTTTCTTCATAATTTCATACAAGAGTTGTATTTGTGCTTGTAACAATCTATGTTAATTTTATGGAATTTTAATAAATACAGTAGAACTTCGATAACTCAGTGTTCGAGTTTTTAAAGTTGAAGGATGACATCACAATGAAGACTTTCATCTCCATGGGAGAAATGTTTGATGGCGATAAATTGCCTATCAATATACACCCTTCCAGAAATAGCCGGAAACTGGTTATCGCTCTTGATATGACGTCACACCGGGAAGGCTATCTATCGATCCCATCATCATGTACAGTATATTCACTCAGTTCGAGTATATGTTAGGTGTCATATGTAAGCTACAGGTGAGATGATGAACCGACAAAGCGAATATTACTTTAAAGGGTGTATATTCACTCAGTTCGAGTATATGTTAGGTGTCATATGTAAGCTACAGGTGAGATGATAAACCGACAAAGCGAATATTACTTTAAATAAATTTCAAATTACAAATTATGAATGGGCTAATTAAACAAATTTTAAACACATAGATGATCATCCGAAAAGACACTTAACATTGTAAAGGATTGTGTAGAATTTGTTGTAATTTCTTCAACAAAATAACAAGTTTTATTTTTACTAGAAAATTGCAATTTGTAAATGTTCAAATTTGAAAAATATAAAATACATGTACGTATATTTATTAATATCTTGGACCATTTAATTACCCTCAAGGACATTTGAAATTCATATTTTTATCCGACTGGAAAAATTTTAATTTTTTAATCAAATTACTACAAACGTTCACCTTCCACTTTTTTCTTATTTATCTTTATTTATTTTATAAAATCGGATTTTTCATAAAACTTATTTACAAAATATTGATATAAATTAAACAATTCAGATACATAATTGATACTTAAATTTTCCTGTGATTACAAATTAGCGACATCTTAAAGTTGTATTTAAAAATCATTGTTCAACGGATTAAACTTTCATTAAAGAAACATCCGTTATTGCTAAAAATGTTAAAGGTTCTGAAAATTTATTTTCAAAATTATTAATAAAAATATTTAAAAAAAAAACAAAAACAAAAAACAAAAAAAAACAACAACATTGAAATTTCGGTTGTATGGTTAAAATTTCGGTCAAATTTATATAAATAACAACTGATTCTAAGTAGAAATGATGGCATCCTTACCTAAGTTGACTTAAAAAAGGACTTTTAATTGGTTTCATTAATCCAATTTGCAATTAACAAGTCTCTAGATTATCTGATTACGAGATGAACAAGGTAACACCTGATTATAATACACAGTGATAAATATCTGATTTATTCTCATGTAGTGTAGTATCACTGCTTTGGCTATATTATACTTATTTGTCAAAAAATCAAAAAGTATAAAAATGAAAATAAATAAATAATTAAATAACTTTTAATACTAATTATGCGATGTTTATTATTATTTATCATCTTTAAACTGTAACACAAATATGTTAAGTTTCAAAATGTCGGATAAATAATTATCCCATGACTCGTTATAAATTTTTCGGATAGATAATTTGTTCGTTTATATAATTATTCACTGAGTTACAGAATACTTAAAATGCAATGTTTGTAGCTCTCTCTCTCTCTCTCTCTCTCTCTCGTTTAAATAATTCTACCGACTGAGAATCTTCTGAGATTAACGAAAAGCTTACACTACTTCTGACACACCTGGATTCATTCATGCATAAGCAAATTGTCCTTAGGTTGGACCGAAGCATTTTCTCTCCTGTAAATCAGGTAATCAAAATCAGTGCCCTAATTAGTTCCGAATGACTGCCCATGACTTGGTATTACAATAACAAATATGTCATGGAACAGTTATTATTATGAATTTTTAAAATTTTAATGAAAAATATATTAATTATGATTCCCCACCACCGAAGGTGGGGAATCATATTGTTTTCGTTCTGTTTCTTCTTATTATTATTATTATTTTTATTATTCTTATTATTCTTCTTCTCAAGACCATATGCTGCAGCATATCTCGGTAACGGCTTGATGGATTTAGATGAAATTTGCTACCAATAATCTGTTGTCTGTGTAGATAATCAAGACGCGTTCATTTTCGTTATCTTGAAGGTGGGTGGGTGGGTGTAACTCAATACGTAGTTAAATACCGGGGGAAACCAATTCTGAATGGACATAAGCTGGTTACGACACCTTAATTATACAAAGCCAATGCTTTCACCTATGAGTTAATCCGATTAGTGACCGTTAAAAACTTGGCGATTTTTAAAACCACAGCTTGTCACGTCACACGCCTGTACGTAAAACCTTACACAATGAGATGAATGGTGTATACAATTTGCCTTGATAGATCAAATGGCTTGGGGGTTTTCTGTTAATCACTGACTGTGGAAGTAGAAGACTGCCCACTTTTTTAAGTTTACACCATTGAAATGTCTCCTTTTACTGACTGACACTTTCCTAATGACCGGTATGTCGAGTACAAAAATTTGTAGTTATAGTCGGAAATGAATCTTCCGAGTAAGCCGCCACTCTGTTACTATTAACACTTTTCAAATAAGAGATGGACAATTATTTCAGGTATTGTTCAAGTTTAAGTTTTTTGTGTCTTTTTTATTCAATTTAAACATTGGAATTTTCGTAATTTGGACTGAAAGTTCACTTCGATTTAAACATGGGAATTTTCGTAATATTTCGTAATTTGGACTGAAAGTTTGCTTCAAATTCGGCATATCGAATTAACTAACAAATTTACATAGAAATACATAGCAATCTTACGGGACCATTTGTATCATTTCGATTTAAGCGAAATTTCGATTCAACCGATTTCGAATTAACGAGAATCGACTTTATTTCTTTTGCATCAAAAAACCTAAATAATCTATAGAGCAATGAAGATCTGAGTCTTTTAGATGCTGGAAATAACAATATGAGATTTATTCCGTATAATACACCTAAACTAATATGTACCTCAACGTGTTGAAAAGTACGTTTTTTTTCAATAGAGGGGGTCTTTTAAATTGGACTATATATACAGCGTCGATCTATTTCAACACACTATACACAAGAGTGAACATGCATGCTTCATATAAAAATGTCCGTCTTTTACTATTTTGACTGAGTAGATGTATCGTTATGATCATGAACCTCAAACATATAGGAATAACCGATATAAGTCGCGTAATTAAAATACAAACATATGGCCTCCTATGATGTGTATTGCGCATTGAATCACAATTATTAATCAATAAACTTTTTAGAAAAAATATTAAATAAACATCACAAAGGGTAACTTTTATTATATTTTATTTTGGATTTTACAATAATTCCGAGTCCATGGCTGACGACATCGGGAGGGCACCTGGATATATCCTCAGGCAGTGTCGACACGCTCCAATATTACTTGGATCTACCTGCCCATCATTAGAAGGTCTTACATTCGGACCTAAGACAATGATCTTAACTCAGTCGTTAATTACTGTGTTTATTCAGTGACACTCGCCAATCCGTCACTGGCTTCAATGTGTATCCACCTGTTAATTACTGGTGACCAAGATACCGGTGAACTTTGAAAACTTGTGGCCAGAAAAATCGCGAAGCGCCGTGTTTTGTCGCTAGTTAAAGAAAAAAATCGCAGTAAGCGATGCCCAGCACAAACCCTCCCATACGTGTTCATTCATTGTAACACGTGGCGACGCCAAATCAGAGGCCTGAGAGGGGTTCTACGAGTTTTCTTATTCAATAAAATTCATTGAAAACGTCACTTCCTATACCGAGAAGTCCTTCCAATGTACGATTTTTCTCAACCGAAAACTTTAATTCAAATCTACTTTAACTTTCAAAGAAATTTTAAAAAACAATCAAGGTATCATTTTTTTCAGTTTACCAGGTCGGCGCGGTTCAAATGTTCTTTATACACATCTGCCTTTAAAATGTAATTGTTCATCAAGGCAATATATACACAACATTAAAAACGCATGTGACTTGAAAATCACAAGATTTACCCTTTTTGGCGACACAGTAATGAAATTGGCAACAAAATTTTACAACTGGCGATTTCCTTGACGACAGACTTTTACAACCCAGCGCTAACCCTGCTAGGGTATTTTCACCAGATAATTTATGGATGGTGGGGAATCATACGTAACTGGTATCCCAGTTACAATCTCTAGTTTCAAATTATTTTTTAAAGTCATGGAATAAAATACCAGCGATATGTAATTAAAATTGAAATTTAATATTTAATTTTAAAACAATATTATATTGAGGGAAGTATTTCCATTTCATCATTCCCTGTATGACGTCACATTCTACTATCAATCATGGCACTCCCGCCAGGTGTCGCGATTTATCGGAAGGGTGTATACCAGTGTAATATGTATGCATAAAATAATACTAGTAAATGAATTAAAATAAATTGATTATGTTTTTATAAAGACAGATGGCGATGACAAAGACATATATAAAATGTGTATTAACAAAACATTATCACAATGCATTCAAAGAACTGAATTAGATAAACATATTCATGTACCTTGTATTTAATAATAATAATAATACATACACAAGAAACGCACATTTTATAGAAATAATAAAATTATTGTGCGTACCATGTATAAGTAATTAAATCTAGCTTGGATAAATCATTTGCCGTTATTGCCAACACAAAACTCAACCACTACTAAGGGAGTACACGGTTTCACTTCATCGCCCTTTACGGGACGGAGTACTAATCCTTTAATTGATACTAATTAGTACAGTAGCAGAACATTTGATCTGTACAACTTCTACTTTCATTATCAGATTATACACAAGTCTATAGCTGATGACCCATTAATTCCTGTGATTTCACTAATCGTTCTATTGATCACTCACTCAATGTTAAAAATATTTCAAGTTTTAGAAGGTTGTTTGTCATACAATTTTTTAATTTTGCACCTTAAAATTACTTAGCGTTATCGGGGGTATTCGAATTATAGGAGTTTAAGTCTTGTTCCCATGAAGACATCACGATGAGCCGCTGTGCGGGGAGCCGTGATGTGTCATGGGGACAAGAGGAGACTCTGATACAAATCCTGTACATACATAAGATATAAATGATATTTTTTATCTTACAATGTTTACAAAAGTATTATTTATTAAAGTTAAACATAGTATGTACTATTTTTTTTCAGATGGATATCTGGGGGGGTGTGTGTAACATCACAGTATAAAACACGTATCACGGTTGACGGGCGCCAGTTCATTGGACATCATTATAGACATCAGGCGTGTGATCAACAAGGTTTTAGACATATTTGGAAATGGAAATGACAATTATCTTTTATTAAAACTTATGATTTTGACATTGTTTGAAGTTCCTTATGCAGTTTAAATTCACATGAATTGAATGTTCACTTTGACAGATGAATCGTAAATGGAAAACATAGAATATGTACTGATACAAATCAACTTACGGCCATTGTTAAGAATTACATTTAACTGTTTTATTTCAGATAAAGATGGACTTTTTTATGATTTATCGTAGTTTTTAATTGCTTTCATTTGTCTTGACATGATAGAACCTATGAAAAACCTTGATCTTGTTGTATATAAGATCTACTGAGCCACTTGGCATCACCAGCTAACACCACAGACCCACCAGTAACACCAGTTAACATATCTGGAGGAAAGGGGAGAGGAGGGACATATCATGCATATGGACATGTGTTATAAACCATATCTTACCTGATATATATATAAGATCTACTGAGCCACTTGGCATCACCAGCTAACACCACAGAGCCACCAGTAACACCAGTTAACATATCTGGAGGGGAGGGGAGGGGCATATAGACATGTGTTATAAACCATATCTTACATGATGTATATAAGATCTCAGAGCCACTTGGCATCACCAGCTAACACCACAGAGCCACCAGTAACACCAGTTAACATATCTGGAGGAGAGGGGAGGGGCTGGACATATGGCCATGTGTTATAAACCATATCTTACATGATGTATGTAGGATCTACTGAGCCACTTGGCATCACCAGCTAACACCACAGAGCCACCAGTAACGCCAGTTAACATCTCTGGTATAATCTGTTAAAATAAAACAAACTGATTATATTGATTATTACCTGAATGTAATATTTTTCTTATCTTACTCCCCTTAACCAGAGGGAATAATAGAATCTATCATGAGTATCCATGTAGGATAGGGAAATCTAACCCTCGGGGTTGAATATTTCTGTCAGAGACTCTGCAAGCCTCGTCTCCGACTGAAATATTCAACCCTAAGGGTGAGATTTCCCTAACCTTCATGGATAAACTCAAAATTGATTATTTTTCTTCCATTTTTATGACAATTTTTGGCTTCAAGTATCAGTCACATCAACATAGACGCCATCTTTGAAAATCTTTATTTTGTAATTTAACGTTTTACATAAAAATAAATATGATCATCAGATAGAATGTACCCCATTTTGGTTTATACAGAATGTATACACTAGAGCATAAACTAGAAAACAAAGCTATTTATTCTAATCCCCAAATTTCAAAATTTTGGAGACTCTGGTGTCATTTTCCTGCAAGACGAAGTCATGTCTCCATGGTATGACGTCAATCAATCGTCCTTTAATTGTGATGTCACTGAAAATTCGTAGGTGAAGATAAACACAGGTGGAGGTGAAGAAATTTCTACCACTGCTTATTCAAGCGGAAATCTCTATCTCAAACATAGGAAGATGGAAGAATATGAACCCCACACCTGAACCAAAGAAAGATTCTTTTAATCCCATAATTGAACAAGAGGTAGATTCCATTAATTCAGCCTTTGAACAAAAGGAAGATTCCATTAAGCCCAACAATGAAATGTCAAGTTTCATTTAGATATTTCAACAATAAACACACTGACCAAATTATGCAAATAGAATAATTATTAAAGGAATTCTAATCCAGACACCAAAATGGGACATCATAGTCGTCTGCAATTCCCAATGGCAACAAAAAATGTTATAAAGTTATATACTTTAAACCTCAGTTCAACAAACAAAGGATGATCAATAATTTGTATAAAATTTAAGATTTACTTTCACAGTTGATAAATAAAAAAAGAATATTTATTAAACATGAAAATGAATTTTGTATTTTTTTACACTATAAATTATAATATCTTACCCCATTAGGCTTTCCTACTGGTATAAAATGCATCTTAATTTTAGACTTTTCAGCAAGATTCTGTGCTATCTCCATTGTTACATTGCTTATCTAGAAATAAATTTACAGGGTTTATGATTGTCATGGTAACAAGTTCTATTATAGAAACATAGAGTAAGAAGTTTCAGATTGTCACTGCTACAAGTTCAACTATAGCAACATAGAGTAAAGAGGTTCAGATTGTCATGGTAACAAGTTTGACTGCAACATAGAGTAAGGAGTGTCAGATTGTCATGGTAACAAGTTTTACTGCAACATAGAGTAAGGAGTGTCAGATTGTCATGGTAACAAGTTTGAATGCAACATAGAGTAAGGAGTGTCAGATTGTCATGGTAACAAGTTTTACTACAGAACCATAGAGTAAGGAGTGTCAGATTGTCATGGTAACAAGTTTGACTGCAACATAGAGTAAGGAGTTTTTAGATTGTCATGGTAACAAGTTTGACTGCAACATCATAGAGTAAGGAGTGTCAGATTGTCATGGTAACAAGTTTTACTACAGAACCATAGAGTAAGGAGTGTCAGATTGTCATGGTAACAAGTTTGACTGCAACATAGAGTAGGGAGTTTTTAGATTGTCATAGTAACAAGTTTTACTACAACATCATAGAGTAAGGAGTGTCAGATTGTCATGGTAACAAGTTTGACTACAACAACATACAGTAAGGAGTGTCAGATTGTCATGGTAACAAGTTTGACTTCAACATAGAGTAAGGAGTGTCAGATTGTCATGGTAACAAGTTTTACTACAACAACATAGAGTAAGGAGTGTCAGATTGTCATGGTAACAAGTTTGACTTCAACATAGAGTAAGGAGTGTCAGATTGTCATGGTTACAAGTTTTACTACAACAACATATCGTCAGGAGTGTCAGATTGTCATGGTAACAAGTTTGACTTCAACATAGAGTAAGGAGTGTCAGATTGTCATGGTAACAAGTTTTTCTACAACAACATACAGTAAGGAGTGTCAGATTGTCATGGTAACAAGTTTGACTACAACAACATAGAGTAAGGAGTGTCAGATTGTCATGGTAACAAGTTTTACTACAACAACATAGAGTAAGGAGTGTCAGATTGTCATGGTAACAAGTTTTACTACAACAACATACAGTAAGGAGTGTCAGATTGTCATGGTAACAAGTTTGACTGCAACATAGAGTAAGGAGTGTCAGATTGTCATGGTAACAAGTTTGACTGCAACATAGAGTAAGGAGTGTCAGATTGTCATAGTAACAAGTTTTACTGCAACATAGAGTAAGATTGTCAGATCTTAAGGGTTTTACAACAGCAACATACAGTAAGGAGTTTCAGATTGTCATGGTAACAAGACTACAACACCATAGAGTAAGGAGTTTTAGATTGTCATGGTAACAAGTTTTACTACAGAACCATAGAGTAAGGATTTTCAGATTGCCATGGTAACAAGTTTTACTACAACACCAAAGAGTAAGGAATTTCAAATTACCATGGTAACAAGCAAGTTCACAACATAATTGCCCTTATTCAGTTGTTACTCTGCAAGAAAAAAGTCCAAATAAAGGGAGACTACTCAGTACAATACCTGTAAGAACTGGTTTTGGTCCATACAAGCATCAACTCCTGTATCAGGTCCCTCGGCTACATTACCATCTGATACTATGATGATTCTTGGATTTACAATGTGTCCATGTAAATTTATTCCATTTACTATGAAATATAAACAAAAATTTAATCATAAACCCATTTATGGTAGCCATCAATCTTTGGCAAGCAAACTAAAAAACTTTATGAAATCAATCCAGAAAATTGGTGCAGACCATTACTCGCAATCAGTGGCAATTCCAGCATGAGCCACAAAAACAGTCTAGGGTATCATACAAATTGTACACAAATTACTGAAGTCCAATCAGACAAAAGTTAACCAACAATAATGGGAGAGACATGAATGATTAATTAACTGATAAATAATCAGAATTATTGGTTTTTGTTTCACAATCATTCCTTCACTAAGAATTCCTTAACTTAAATCTGGAAAATTTTTTACCATATTTCACGATGCTACAAATAAATGTTTTTATACAGATGTAATAAGCCTAGCTTGACCTTCAATATGAGGCCTTCAACTCATAAATATTTTGAAAACTACCAAAATTATTCAGATTCCAAATTTTCAAGATTTAAGTTCGGGAAAATTTTAGTTAAGAAATGATTGTGAAACTGGGGCCTGGTACATTTTTGCATTATTAATTCATAACACCTGTAAAGAACACCTAATAATGATATAATGTCATAAGTAGTTTCATTTGTGTTCAAGATCCATGTGATCTACCTAATTTTGTTTGTGCTTAGTGATGATACCTCAAAACTTTAGACCTTGTGGTCCCTGCATACATATAAATTATCCAGTCACTGTATGCCATGTTGTTTATGGAGATAGAAATGGCTGAACTGAAATGGGCTTGACAACGACCAGATAACTAGCCATAAATGTTGATATTGATAGGTTATTAATCTTGTGACTGAGTATTAGGATCGCTGCTCTGAAAACGACCAACAATCGATCTTCAGTGATAATTGCATCATCACTACTATGAATGGAATCCATTACACAGGTGCAATCAAACCTGTCTTTATCAACACCTGTCTATTACAACACCTGTCGATTACAGCAATTGTCGATTACAACACCTGTCTATTACAACACCTGTCTATAACAGCACATGTCTAATAAAACACCTGTCTATTACAACACTTGTCTATTACAGCACTTGTCTATATCAACACCGGTCTATATCAACACAAGTCTATTACAGCAATTGTCGATTACAACACCTGTTTATAACAGCACATGTCTGTTACAACACCTGTCTATTACAACACTTGTCTATTACAGCACTTGTCTATATCAACACCTGTCTATTACAACACTTGTCTATTACAGCACTTGTCTAATACAACACCTGTGTATTACAACCCTTGTCTATTACAACACCTGTCTATTACAACACCTGTCTATTACACCTGTCTATTACAACACCTGTCTATTACAGCACTTGTCTATTACAACATCTGTCTATATTAACACCTGTGTATTACAACACCTTTCTAATACAACACCTGTCTATTACAGCACCTGTCTATTACAGCACTTTTCTATTATAACACCTGTCTATATCAACACCCGTCTATTACAGCACTTGTCTATTACAACACCTGTCTATTACAACATCTGTCTATATTAACACCCATCTATTACAGCACTTGTCTATTACAACATCTGTCTATATTAACACCTGTCTATTACAGCACCTGTCTATTACAACACCTGTCTATTACAGCACTTTTCTATTATAACACCTGTCTATATCAACACTGGTCTATATCAACACCCGTCTTTTACAGCACTTGTCTATTACAACACCTGTCTATTACAACATCTGTCTATATAAACACCTATCTATTACAGCACTTGTCTATTACAACACCTGTTCTATTACAACACCTGTCTATTACAGCACTTGTCTATTTCAACATCTGTCTATTACAGCACTTGTCTATTACAACACCTGTTCTATTACAACACCCGTCTATTACAGCACTTGTCTATTACAACACCTGTCTATTACAACATCTGTCTATATTAACACCCATCTAATACAGCACTTGTCTATTACAACACCTGTTCTATTACAACACCTTTCTATTACAGCACTTGTCTATTACAACACCTGTCTATTACAGCACTTGTCTATTACAACATCTGTCTAAATTAACACCTGTCTATTACAGTACTTGTCTATTTCAGCACTTGTCTATTACAGCACTTGTCTATTACAACACCTGTCTATTACAGCACTTGTCTATTACAACACTTGTCTATTACAACACTTGTCTATTACAACACCTGTCTATATCAACACTTGTCTATTACATCACCTGTCTATTACAACATCTGTCTATATTAACACCTGTCTATTACAACATCTGTCTATATTAACACCTGTCTATTACAACACCTTTCTATTACAACACATTTCTATTACAACACCTGTCTATTACAACATCTGGCTATTACAGCACTTGTCTATTACAACACCTGTCCATAACAGCACTTGTCTATTACAACATCTGTCTATATTAACACCTGTGTATTACAACACCTGTCTTTTACAGCACTTGTCTATTACAACATCTGTCTATATTAACACTCGTCTATAACAGCACTTGTCTATTACAACATCTGTCTATTACAACACCTGTCTACTACAGCACTTGTCTATTTCAACACCTGTCTATTACAACACCTGTTTATTACAGCACTTGTCTATTACAGCACTTGTCTATTACAACATCTGTCTATATTAACACCTGTCTATTACAACACCTGTCTATTACAGCACTTGTCTATTACAGCACTTGTCTATTACACATCTGTCTATATTAACACCTGTGTATTACAACACCTGTGTATTACAACATCTGTGTATTACAACTCGTCTTTTACAACATCTGTCTATATTAACACCTGTTTTTTACAACATCTATCTATATTAACACCTGTTTATTACAGCACTTGTCTACTACAACACCTCTGTCTATATTAACACCTGTCTATTACAACATCTGTCTATATTAACACCTGTCTATATCAACACCTGTCTATATCAACACTTGTCTATTACAACACCTCTGTCTATATTAACACCTGTCTATTACAACATCTGTCTATATTAACACCTGTCTATTACAACACGTCTATTACAGCACTTGTCTATTACAACACCTGTCTATTAAAATATCTGTCTATATTCACACCTGTCTATTACAACACCTGTCTATTACAGCACTTGTCTATTACAGCACTTGTCTATTACACATCTGTCTATATTAACACCTGTGTATTACAACACCTGTGTATTACAACATCTGTGTATTACAACTCGTCTTTTACAACATCTGTCTATATTAACACCTGTTACAGCACTTGTCTATTACAACACCTCTGTCTATATTAACACCTGTCTATTACAACATCTGTCTATATTAACACCTGTCTATATCAACACCTGTCTATATCAACACTTGTCTATTACAACACCTCTGTCTATATTAACACCTGTCTATTACAACATCTGTCTATATTAACACCTGTCTATTACAACACATGTCTATTACAGCACTTGTCTATTACAACACCTGTCTATTACAATATCTGTCTATTTTAACACCTGTCTATTACAGCACTTGTCTATAACAACACATCTTTCTATATTAACACCTGTCTATTACAACATGTCTATATTAACACCTGTCTATTACAACACCTGTCTATATCAACACTTGTCTATATTACACCTGTCTATTACAACATCTGTCTATATTAACACCTGGCTATTACAACACCTGTCTATATTAACACCTGTCTATTACAGCACCTGTCTATTACAGCACTTGTCTATTACAACACCTGTCTATATTGACATCTGTCTATTACAACATCTGTCTATATTAACACCTGGCTATTACAACTCGTGTCTATATTAACACCTGTCTATTATAGCACTTGTCTATTACAACACCTGTCTATTACAAAATCTGTCTATATTAACACTTGTCTATTATACCACCTGTCTATAGTGGTTACTTTGGCCTGGTCCAGCATCTGACCATCATAGACAGGTTTGACTGTTTACATGTATTGATTACGTACCTCTTCCAAATAGTCCAAGGATATAAATCAGAGCTGTAGATATAGAACTCATACCTCGGGGCCTCACCCTTCCTGAAATAATCAAAATACACCATTTTCATCATCAAATATTAGAATAATTTGAGTATAGGCAAACAACATTGACCTGTTTGCTTGACCTTTAATTAGGAACACTGTACAGTTCAACCTGCCTTAAAGGCCACCTTTATATAAGGGCCACCTGCTTATAAAAGCCAGCAGAATTGTATCCAAATAATTCTTTATTCATATTATTTGCACCCGTATATAAAGGCCACCTGTTTATAAAGGCCACTTTTACTGGTTCCTTTGGGTGGCCTTTATAGACAGGTTTGACTGTATTAAAAAATAAGGACGAAGCCAATACATAGATAGTGTTAGGATTCGCAGTTAACTATAGGATACACACAAGACATGTGATTAGTGTCCACATTCTGTAGGTGAAATAAGCATGTGGATACCTATATGTACTGGTAAATTCACTTGTCAATGATAAATATTTAAATTAAAGGTCAAGCAGACAGGTCAATGTTGTTTGCCTATACAAGGGGCATAAGAAATAATGACAATCATCACAGACCTATTAAAGTATTTATAAAATGTAAATACTATATATATATACATGTATATATAATTTATAGACTGTAAATGTATTTAACATCACAGGTTCTAATTTTTGCAGTTCTGTTATTTCCAGACTTTCTGCTTGGCATAATATATGCGGATCTTTAAAACTTACCGGTACTATAAGATCAAGCAAACCATATATAATATTTTACCCATAGTGTACATGAGGAATAAAAGTACACTTACAGTAACAACTGTTGTAGGGTATTCTTAATGAAAAACTGAAAGCTAAGTACAAGGTATCAGGATGATATTGTGTATAGTCTATACTTAAATACTGATCAAATTTTCATTTATATACTGTAAAAGTATTTATTTTTAAGCATATTTATTTTTGCAGTATAGGAAATTAAGACATATCTGCATATTTAAATTTTTGCATTTTTTTAAATATGCACTATAACACAATATTGTGTTTTATTATATAATCTACTCAATAATCCATGTAATACGGTCATACAATAAAAATCGTATTGAATGAGTGTGACGTCATAAAAGCATAAAAGTCATTCCAGAATGACATCACACAATTGACCTAGATCACAGTTGTTTAATTCATTTGACACTGTTTGTTGATTCTAATTTAAGCTGATACTTTTGTTCTTTTCTTCTAAAAAGAAGATACATTGTATTTAAATTGAAAATGTTTGTTTTGTTTTTGTATCCTGTGGACATACTATTGTTTACTTTTAATATTTCATCAAGGCTCGTTGCATAAAAAATTATTCAACTCGTTTAATAAATTCAATATTACATAAACACTCATGCAAGATCCTCTATACTAGTATATTCCATATTTAAAAAACGCAAAAATTTATTTATGCGGATATGTCTTAATTTCATATACCTCGAAAATAAATACATGTGAAATTAGATATGTTACAGTTTTAATTTTCATAATTGTATCATTTCTCACCCATTGCTTCTCGTATTTTACTAAAATCATTTGTCATGTGCTGGACCACACCAGTCTGATCTTCACTACCAAATGTTATCAAGCCTATGTTTTCTTCTAAGCCATGTTCCATAGCATTTTCATCTAAGCCTAAAGTAAATAAGAATTCCACAAAATTATATGTCTTGTCTGGTTTGTTTGATCAGCTAGATTCCAATAGCCATCATAAAGCTCATATTGTCATTATAAGGTCCCCATAGTTATCACAAGGTTCCCATAGTTATCACAAGGTTCCCATAGTTATCACAAGGTTCCCATGGTTATCACAAAGTTTCCATAGTCACCATCAGGTTACTACAGCTACCATAGGGATCACATAGTCACCATAATGTTTTTAATGGCACCATAAGTGAATACCGTAATAAAATTTAACCATGTAGATAGAAAACTAGTATTTTAAACCATGACTGCAAATGTACAAGTATTTATTTCTCAACAAACTTTTGACAAAAAAGTTGATTAAAATTTATTCATATAAATTAAAAAGAGCTGAGAATATTTACAAAAAATATTCAAAATATGAAAAAATCTGTTCTCACAAGACATGTGAAATTTCAAGTCTATTGACGTTATATCTAAGTTTGAATCATACCACCCATTCAACACATTTTTCCTTACTGAAACAGTGATCTAACTACAGTAAAACTTTGTGCTTGGTCTGCCACTGAGTATATAAAGCTAGGGTTCTTACCTGAAAGAAATCTTTCTATAGCTTCAACAGCCTCTTTATATGGTTCTCCTTGCATGCTGGCTGAGGCATCTAATATTATAAATGTGCTGGCTCCAAGTGCCAGGGAATCGGTACAACTTTGTGCTGAAATAATTAATAATAATTTTATTTGTAATTAAAATTAACACAATTCATACTTAAAATATTAATAAGGAACAATTGTAGTTTTTATGTACAACAATGTAATTCAGAGAGAGAGAGAGAGAGAGAGAGAGAGAGAGAGAGAGAGAGAGAGAGAGAGAGATGTTATCACTTTGTGTACCAAGATTATATAAATGGAATTAAAACAAATGGTTAGCAATGTTGCTTATCACAAATGTGACCTGGGTTTGACATTAGTGAACAAAAGACATACTGTTACACAGAGCTGCCAACTGATCCGCATCCCATGGGTCCAACCCGCATTTACATGTGAATTCCAGCTGACACAACAAGAAAGGGACTAACACGCAAATGACCATAGAGTTTGAGGATTTCCTGTGTTCATTCATTATCACATGAATCATCCTGTAATGGCAGCAAATTGGAGTGATTACATTGGTGGACTAAGGGTGTAATGGATTAATTTTGTGCCTGTAGTGGATCAAGATACTGCAAATGTACTGTATCAATTTCTCTGTGAAATTGCAACACAATGCACCGTTTTTAAATGTAATTTTCAATTTTTAATGCTCTCAGACCCTCCCTTAGCAGTATGTGAGGAACCTTAGGTGGATTTTGGTTGTGACCCAATTTAGGGTTGGTAGTACTGGTTACACAGTATTTTTTAACATGGTTTCTAATATAAGCTGGTTGTTCTTGTACCTGTTCACATGACAAGTTCCTGTACCCTGAAATCACATGCTTGCCACATGATCATGTAAAGAATAGCGAGTTGTCTTACCTTTAACCTGTTCTGCTTCAATTAGTCTTAGTATTGCATCACCACCCTGTCCTCTTCCTCTTCCTGAAATGTATCAATGTTAAGAACTTACTGTAAAAATGTTTCTGTCTATACTTATTCTTACATGACCTGCATTTTCCTTCATATGAAACGAAGAAGGTCAACCAATACTCATAGCTGTTCTGTTTTGATGACATACTCCATTACTCACCTTGTGATGTCATGCAATGAGTCCCAAACAATAGTTGTGACCTAATTTTCATTCATACACTCATTTGTTGCAATGGAGGTAATCTCAACAGCCAAATTGTTTCGCGAACCATTTTGCAAATAATAGCATATTGTATTTCTAAGAAAATAATCTGCAGCATTTATTTAAATGCTTTTGATTTAAGTTATGTTAGGACTAACATTATTGACATATTCCTGTGGTATAGTGCCGAGGGAAGGGGGTTTTTTCATTGTAACCAGTATTTGATTCTCAGCATTGAGAGAAGGGAATTTTTCAATGTAACCAGGATTCAATTTCTAGTGTTGAGGGAAGGTTTTTTTTCATTGTAACCAGTACATGTATTTGATTCCCAGCTTTCAGAAAAGGCATTTTTTTCATTGTAACCAGTATTTGATTCCCAGCTTTCAGAAAAGGCATTTTTTTCATTGTAACCAGTATTCGATTTCCAGTGTTGAGGGAAGGGGATTTTTTCATTGTAACCAGTATTCGATTCCCAGTGTTGAAGGAAGGGAATGTTTTCATTGTAACCAGAACTCAATTCCCAGAGTTGAGGGAAGGGAATTTTTTTTATTGTAACCAGTATTCAATTTTCAGCATTGAGGGAAGGGGATTTTTTTCACTATAACCAGTATTAGATTCCCAGTGTTGACAGAAGGGGATGTTTTCATTGTAACCAGTATTTGATTCCTATAATTAATGGAAGGGGATTTTTTCATTGTAACCAGTATTCAATTTCCAGAGTTGAAGGAAAGGGATTTTTTCATTGTAACCAGTATTCTATTCCCAGCATTGCGGGAAGGGGTTTTCATTGTAACCAGTATTCAATTTCCAGCATTTAGGGAAGGGGATTTTTCATTGTAACCAGTATTCGATTCCCAGAGTTGAGGGAAGGGCGTTTTTACACTTTGACCAGTATACAATTTCCGGAGTTGAAGGAAGGGTTTTTTTGTAACCAGTATTCAATTTCCAGAGATGAAGGAAGGGTTTTTTTCGTAACCAGTATTCAATTTCCAGCATTTAGGGAAGGGGATTTTTTCATTGTAACCAGTATTCTATTCCTAGCATTGCGGGAAGGGGTTTTCATTGTAACCAGTATTCAATTTCCAGCATTTAGGGAAGGGGATTTTTTCATTGTAAACAGTATTCTATTCCCAGTGTTAAGGCAAGGGCGTTTTTACACTTTGACCAGTATACAATTTCTAGAGTTGAAGGAAGGGTTTTTTTGTAACCAGTATTCAATTTCCAGCATTTAGATAGGGGATATTTTCCACTATAACCAATTTACAATTCCCAGAGTTAAAGGAGAGGGGATTTTTTCTTTGAAACAAGTATTCCATTCACAATGTTGAGGGAAGTAGATTTTTCACTACAACCAGTATACAATTCCCAGTCTTGAGGGCAGGGATTTTTTCATTGTAACCAGTATTGGATTCCCAGAGTTGAAGAAAGGGGATTTTTTTTCATTATAACTAGAATACAATTCCCAGAGTTTAAGGAGGTTGATTTTTTTATTTTAACCAGTATCAATTCCTAACATTCAGAGAGAATGGAATTTTTTCATTGTAAGCAGTATTTTATTCCCAGCATTGAGAAAAGAAGATTTTTTCAATGTAACCAGTATTCAATTCCCAGCATTGAGGAAAGAAGATGTTTTCATTGTTACCAGTATTTGATTCACAGTGTTGAGGGAAGAGCAATTTTTTATTGCAACAAGTATCCAATTCCCAGCACTGAAGGAAGGGGATTTTTCATTGTAACCAGTATTCAATTCCCGGATTGAGGGAAGAGATTTTTTCCATTGTAACCAGTATTGGATTCCTAGTATTGGGGGAAGTGATTTTTTTTCATTGTCACCAGTATTCGGTTCCCAATGTTGAGGGAAGGCAATTTTTTTTTCATTGTAACCAGTATCCGATTCCCAGCATTAAGGGAAGGGAAGTTTTTCATTGTAACCAGAATCTGATTCCCAGTCTTGAGGGAAGGGGATTTTTTTCATTGTAACCAGTATTCAATTTCCAGCATTTAGGGAAGGGGATTTTTTCATTGTAACCAGTATTCGATTCCCAGAGTTGAGGGAAGGGCGTTTTTACACTTTGACCAGTATACAATTTCCGGAGTTGAAGGAAGGGTTTTTTTGTAACCAGTATTCAATTTCCAGAGATGAAGGAAGGGTTTTTTCGTAACCAGTATTCAATTTCCAGCATTTAGGGAAGGGGATTTTTTCATTGTAACCAGTATTCTATTCCTAGCATTGCGGGAAGGGGTTTTCATTGTAACCAGTATTCAATTTCCAGCATTTAGGGAAGGGGATTTTTTCATTGTAAACAGTATTCTATTCCCAGTGTTAAGGCAAGGGCGTTTTTACACTTTGACCAGTATACAATTTCTAGAGTTGAAGGAAGGGTTTTTTTGTAACCAGTATTCAATTTCCAGCATTTAGATAGGGGATATTTTCCACTATAACCAATTTACAATTCCCAGAGTTAAAGGAGAGGGGATTTTTTCTTTGAAACAAGTATTCCATTCACAATGTTGAGGGAAGTAGATTTTTCACTACAACCAGTATACAATTCCCAGTCTTGAGGGCAGGGGATTTTTTCATTGTAACCAGTATTGGATTCCCAGAGTTGAAGAAAGGGGATTTTTTTTCATTATAACTAGAATACAATTCCCAGAGTTTAAGGAGGTTGATTTTTTTATTTTAACCAGTATCAATTCCTAACATTCAGAGAGAATGGAATTTTTTCATTGTCACCAGTATTCGGTTCCCAATGTTGAGGGAAGGCAATTTTTTTTTCATTGTAACCAGTATCCGATTCCCAGCATTAAGGGAAGGGAAGTTTTTCATTGTAACCAGAATCTGATTCCCAGTCTTGAAGGAAGGGGATTTTTTTCATTGTAACCAGTATCCGATTCCCGGCACTGAGGAAAGGGGATTTTTTCCTATTGTAACCAGTATTCGATTCCTATTGTTGAGGGAAGGGAATTTTTTCTTTGTAACCAGTATTAGATTCTCAGTGTTGAGGGAAGGGGATTTTTTTCTTTGTTACCAGTATTAGATTCTCAGTGTTGAGGGAAGGGGATTTTTTCTTTGTTACCAGTATTAGATTCTCAGTGTTGAGGGAAGGGGATTTTTTCTTTGTTACCAGTATTAGATTCTCAGTGTTGAGGGAAGGGGATTTTTTCTTTGTTACCAGTATTAGATTCTCAGTGTTGAGGGAAGGGGATTTTTTCTTTGTTACCAGTATTAGATTCTCAGTGTTGAGGGAAGGGGATTTTTTCTTTGTTACCAGTATTAGATTCTCAGTGTTGAGGGAAGGGATTTTTTTCTTTGTTACCAGTATTAGATTCTCAGTGTTGAGGGAAGGGGATTTTTTCTTTGTTACCAGTATTAGATTCTCAGTGTTGAGGGAAGGGGATTTTTTTCTTTGTTACCAGTATTAGATTCTCAGTGTTGAGGGAAGGGGATTTTTTCTTTGTTACCAGTATTAGATTCTCAGTGTTGAGGGAAGGGAATTTTTTCTTTGTTACCAGTATTAGATTCTCAGTGTTGAGGGAAGGGGATTTTTTCTTTGTTACCAGTATTAGATTCTCAGTGTTGAGGGAAGGGGATTTTTTCTTTGTTACCAGTATTAGATTCTCAGTGTTGAGGGAAGGGATTTTTTCTTTGTTACCAGTATTAGATTCTCAGTGTTGAGGGAAGGGGATTTTTTCTTTGTTACCAGTATTAGATTCTCAGTGTTGAGGGAAGGGATTGTTTTTATTGTAACAAGTATTCAATTCCCAGCTTTAGTTTCATTGTAACCAGTACCTATGTTACATATAGCTAGTCTATTACACAGGCATACCAGTAAAGGCTAAGGACAAGAAACATCATAGATAAACACAATCAAATCTATATTTGGTAAGAGCAGGAAGCCTACAGAAGCTAAGGAAACAGGAAATAAAAACTATTTTTAACACAAAAAAAACATAAACTTACTTCAAAAATTTTAATTTTTTTACAGATCAGATTTAATTAAATCATTGATATGTACAGTCAAACCTGTCTATAAAGGCCATCCAAGGGGACCAGTAAAAGTAGTCTTTATGGCCAGGTGGCCTTTATATACAGGTTTAAATAATATGAATAAAAAACAATTGGGTTACAATTCTACTGGCCTTTATAAGCAGGTGGCCCTTATATAGAGGTGGCCTTTAAGGCAGGTTAGACTGTATAAAACATGCATAATTAAACTTAAAACTTTTATTTATCCCATCTAGGGATCTTCCACACAAATCTGGTTTTAAACTGCCCAGTGATTTCAGGAATTTTTAAAGAATTGACTAATGGGGTTCGTCGCTGTACCACGTGATACCCTCTAACGTTTGTGCGGAACATTTATTCCCAACGGATATGGAATCGCATGAGATGATGTTTTCCCACGAAAAGGACGCCATTCTGGGAATCTGTGATGTTGACGTTTTCCAAAATGTTCCGCACAAACGTTAAGAGGTATTGATCATGTGGTACAGCAGTGAACCCCATTAATACACCTCATTTGCAAAATTTACAAAATAAAGCCCACAGAAAATTACTCATAAACCCCACTGCATAATTAATTTGAATGCCTAACTCGCTATCTACTTTCTATATTTCAAATTTCAAAAAATCGCGTAAAATTAAATGCACAATAGCTACTTTTACATTTTACTATTCATAGGAATGGTGTGTAACAGGAGGGAGGAAACACCAGAAAAAAAAACTTCCTCACCGAGTGCCCCGGCTGAGGATCGAACCCGGCCCTCCCGGGTGAAAAGCGAGCGTTCTACCACAAGGCTAAAAGATCCGGACCAGAAAGTCTGGCAGTAAATCACTTTATTATATCTACTACATGTATATACAACACAGCAATACCACGACTAGCTCAGTCCCGCTACATTCCTCCCCTGTTATCTTGAGATTTCCCACCTTGGAAATCTCACACACAACCCCTCCGTGGGGTTTTTGTTGGGCGCCAATGTAACAGGAGGGAGGAAACACCAGAAAAAAAAACTTCCTCACCGAGTGCCCCGGCTGAGGATTGAACCCGCCAATCAGCAAAAAAATCAAAACTTTGGCATTACTGGAGATGTTCATCAAGCTTGTAAAGCTCTTTTAAATAACTTCTTATTAGTTTAACTGCATTATCTATAAATTTCTTTGTGTTAATTTCATATTTTGAAGCCAAAATTGCCTCCAACCCTGAGGTTTCTACAGATGCAAATGATTACACTGCTCGTTGTCTAACATTTTATTTTTGTGTATTGTCAAATCATGTTAATGACGTCAGTGCATAAGTTTGACTTCTTTTAATTATGATGTCATAATTTCTGGAAAATCTTATCCTATTCTTGATCAAAAACTGGTCAGTCAACTTTTTGTTACTATTTATAGTGTTTAAGTGGTCAGCCAACTATTTTTGGACTTTTTGAGAAATTTTTATTGAATATTATTATAACATTATTATATGTACCACTGAAATTGACTAATCGGAGAGAAGGAAAGCCCTCAGTCATATAATATAAATAATATGGACTCTATATCTTTGATTTATGATACTCAATATATATTACACATCAGTAATAACACTGTAATTCATAGTCATCGAGGTCATTATATGGAAAAAATAATGAAGATTTGAAAATTTTAAATATGGAACAGGAAGTTTTATATTGTTCCACACTGCATAGAATAAAAAGTAACACAATAGATCAAAATATAAACAACTTACCCCCTGTACCAGCAGGTGATCCATACATGGCGCCTGGCATTCCTGCCATTCCTTGCCCCCTTCCTTGTCCCATTGCGCCTGGCATTCCTGCCATTCCGGGCATCCCCATTCCTGGTCCCATTGAGCCTGGCATTCCTGTCATTCCAGGCATCCCCATTCCTGGACCCATTGAGCCTGGCATCCCCATTCTTGGTCCCATTGAGCCTGGCATTCCTGCCATTCCGGGCATCCCCATTCCTGGTCCCATTGAGCCTGGCATTCCTGTCATTCCAGGCATCCCCATTCCTGGACCCATTGAGCCTGGCATCCCCATTCTTGGTCCCATTGAGCCTGGCATCCCAGGTCTTTGACCAAGTAAATCCTGGTATCCGCCTCCCCCCATTTGTCCTGCACTTCCACCCTGCTGTAAACTTGATTCTGGTGGTTTTTCCTTTTTACGTATTTTCCACCTTGTATTTCCACTGAAATTAGATACATATGAATACCATTCTTCATCTGGCCCTGGTTCTCTTCTCATCCCATACCCACCAAAACTACTTCTGCTATACATGGTAGAAACTCCCCCACCCATATCTCCATACGGACTCTGTGTTCTAGTGGTCATGTATGAAGTTCTTGAAAACTGACCACTGCTGACACCTGGTATGCCACCTCTTCCCATACCAGGGGGCCCACTTAACTCCAGTAACTGAGACATTTGACCCCCTCCACCTGGTCCACCAGGTCTGCCTCCTCCAGGTCCACCCTGACCTGAAAGTTCAGTTCTCTGTAATGCCTCAGCTAGTCGAGCATCTGAATCCATCTGCGACTGTGTTTGTTGAGGCGTGTAGTTATGTTCAGTCACAACGTCATTGAACCTTACACTTCTTGAGGAATCAGACTGGGTTCCTGTAGATGGTGGTGGAACACCAGAGTGTTAAAAAGAAATAAAACAAAGACTTATATAGAATTAATTCTCAAATTTAAATGCACAATAGTTACTGTAAAACACTTTATTTTCGTGGCATGATATATTCGCGATATTTGTATCAAAGTCATTTCGCGGCATGAAATTTTCGCGATATCCCATTGTGAGCCCATTCCCATCGTGAGCCCCTCATGTAAAAGTCCATTCATATTTATTCAATCACATATTATTTTCGCAATTACTTATTAACTCGCGAATTACGCAAAAATAACATGCACGTGAAAATTTCATGTTTTACAGTATGTAGATTTTATGAAGTATTATAAATTTTGTATAAATTTTGTATAATGTTTAATGTTTAAAATGTAATCCAACCTTGTCACCATTTTACCCATTTAATTCAGTATGGAAATAAAAAAATAATAATGTTACAAATAAGTTAAATAAGAAGCAGGGGAAGTGAGGCTAGGTTCTCTGGAAGGGTAAGCACCTCCGGTTTAGCTAGCTATACTCGCGACATGTAACATCAAAATTGAAAAAAAAAATCACAAATACTGTAAAAATAAAAATGTTCTTTAAAAATTAACAAATTCAGTATTTATATCAAAATCTCTAATAAATCATAATAAATCATATATATATATATATATATATATATAATATATATATATATATATATATATATAGGTAAACAACATTGACCTGTCCACTTGACCTTTGATTTAAATATTCATTATGGACGAGTAAATTTAAGTCAAAGGGACCATGCTTGTATGTTTCGTTTACCTGATATGAACACTAATCATGGGCAATGTGTATATGTATTAACTGCGAATCCTAACATTACCTATGTATTGGGTGGACCCTCCTACATGAATATTCCTAATGGGATGTCAAACGGACAGGTCAAGGTTGTTTGCCTATATATATATATAAGGTTTAGTAGACAATTCATAAGAATGATAAAAACTATTAAAAACACATAAATATTATGTTGAAAATAAATAAACATGCCCTCATCTTACCCATTTACATATTCTGGGTTTTTTCTACAGCTTATGTCCTAAATTTTCCGGGTTCATCAGTAAAAACTTTCTGGTTTAATACATAACTTAGTACAGTCAAACAACATTGACCTGTCCTCTTCTTGACCTTTAATTAGGAATATTCATACAGAGGCATCCACCCAGTATATGGGTAGGGTTAGGATTCACAGTTAATACATACACAATACACATGCTCACTCTTTGAAAAAAGTGTTCACATTATGTACATTATGTTCCCTACACATAAATGTGCTCGTTCATAATACTACTAAGCATTTAAAGGTCACACTCACAGGTCAATGTAGTCAACCTATACACAATGTTGTTAATCTATGTACATGCTTATCTATATACAAATCATTAAGATGTCACTTCCTGCATGTACAATAAAACCTGATCTTACAAAATACTGTATATATAGATCAATAAATTTAAAACAAGGAAACAAAATTCAAGTAAGTTAAAGTGTGTCGTGTGTTAAAGGTCCATCAAGAAGCTGCTTCTGTGTTCAGTTTAAATAGGTTTTCTGTTGCTTCTATGTTCAGTTCAGACTGTTCTATACAGATGTCCACTATAGACAGGTGCAATATATATCAAAAGTGATTTAGACCAAACCAATCTTACCACTATAGATAGGTTGTTGTTATAGACAGTTGGACACTATAGAGAAAGTTTGTCACCTTGCTTCCCGAAGGTTGGTGGTTTTCTCTCCAGGGGCTTATAGAGAAAGTTTGTCACCTTGCTTGCGGAAGGTTGGTGGTTTTCTCTCCAGGGGCTTATAGAGAAAGTTTGTCACCTTGCTTGCGGAAGGTTGGTGGTTTTCTCTCCAGGGGCTTATAGAGAAAGTTTGTCACCTTGCTTGCGGAAGGTTGGTGGTTTTCTCTCCAGGGGCTTATAGAGAAAGTTTGTCACCTTGCTTGCGGAAGGTTGGTGGTTTTCTCTCCAGGGGCTTATAGAGAAAGTTTGTCACCTTGCTTGCGGAAGGTTGGTGGTTTTCTCTCCAGGGGCTTATAGAGAAAGTTTGTCACCTTGCTTGCGGAAGGTTGGTGGTTTTCTCTCCAGGGGCTTATAGAGAAAGTTTGTCACCTTGTTTGCGGAAGGTTGGTGGTTTTCTCTCCAGGGGCTCAAGTTCATTCAGCACTTAACAACTGACTACCTTGTTATAAGTGAGAGAATCTTGACCGAGGTGTAAAATTTTCTTACTCTACCTCACTTTTTCTGTTGATATAAGAAATACATGTATAAATTTAGGTATCTTACAAACTAAGGGACTTGCATGTACATCACATTTTTTGCATCCCTTATATTTCAATGAAGAGTATTTTAAAAAATAGCTACCATAATTATGTCACACTGACCCTCTTTACTACATTATGTTACTATTGTGGTGGACCAGGTTCAATAGGTTGCAAGGTAGCTCAGTGGGTTAGGCTTCCCACTAGAAGGTCCAAGGTTTGAGTATCTGTTTGGCCACTGCAATTTTTCCCTTTCCAGTTACATTTGGGGGCTCATCCGACTCTGTGAAGTGGCTGACCAACATATTGGTCCAAGGGTGGAACCTGTTAGTTTCGAAAACTGGAAGAGAGGAATGTGGCTAACCGGCTCGATAGATGGTCTTGTAGCTCAGTGGGTAGAGTGCCCCACTAGTATTAGGAAGGTCCCAGGTTCAAGTCCCAGTTTGGCCACTGCATTTTTCCCCTTTCTTGTTACACTACTTAAGGTTACATGGCTTTTGATCAGTTGAGCTAAATACAAAATGAAAAATCCTGCTCACACAGTTCTATTTGGAAACTGAAAATTTAAATCAGAATATCTAAATTATGTTGTCGAAATTTGCAAAAACTGTGAAGATAGATGGCTTAGTGGTGAAGGTTGTAGGTACATGTTTAAAGGTTTTTTTTGCTCCTTGCTCCAGTTAGCACATCTGATTGGTAAGTCAATGAGTCAATGGATTCAACTAATAACTTAAATTGAAACTATTAGGTTAACACTGGAATGGACAAGCTTCCTCTCCTACAGAAAGATATTTATTAACTTAAATTCTTTTGTAACTGGAAAGAGAAAAATGTAAGTTCAAAGTCTGGATCAAGTCAGGGGCCTTCATGGATATAGCCTTTACCAAATAGCTACCCAGACTGATACATTCTTCCCTGTTTGTTCTTTAGTTTCCCACAAATGGACAATCGCATCATTATCAAAAGCCACAACAGCCACCAAACTGTAACAGAGTTGGACTGGGGATAAAACATGGGATCTCCCATTAGATAAGTTAGTGCTCTAAACACAAAGCTACCCAGACCCCTACGCTTGCTACAGAAACACACATTCTGATGAGTGGATAAGTACAGGCAGACTAAAACTTAATATTCCTGTCATTTACAAAGTAATCTACTTAACATGAACCATTGAACTGTCTAGAAATGGTGTTTATAGTGCTATTGCTTCCATTGCTCCGCAAAGCAAACTGAAAAATGCATAGTATCTCATTAGAATTATTTTGCTATGAAAGTTATAACACTACAAACATTCATGTCAGTTCATTGCTTATATTTAAATTCAATTTTTTTTTTTGAAAATCTTATTTTGTCTTTTTAATGCTAAAATAAATGTGATACACTGTCACATGCACGACATGCATTTCCAATTGTTGGAGCAGCCTATCAAATGGCGTCACATGTAAAGACGTAAACAAAGAATAAGTGACCTCCCTTTAGCAATAGTAATTATACTCCTATAATTACATTTTGTCTCAAACAAAGGTTACTGTGATAAAACATCACAATTAAATGTTAATTTTACATTGAAGATAAAACAAAAGAACTTACCATTGTTAGGATTACGTGATGACATTTTCAGTATATTTCCAGTGTATTTAGAGTCCTTTTAGAATTTTTTTATTCTGAAAAAATAAAAATAATATAAAAATTAAAAAAAAATCATTGAATATTTCATATTCATTTAAACAATTTTTTCATATAATAATAATTAAGGCTGATGAATCTACTTGTCAATTTGATGGTGATCAAATATCAATGTGTGACAACATCAAAGGGGAAAAGATGCAGCAGCCAAACTGAAACCTGGCTTATATCATTAACATGATGCTTTACAGACTGAAATAACCAGCCACATGTCATGTCATGCTGTATAAAATGTCTCATCATTAGAATGTTAAATACTTAAGGTCAGAAATGTTAGAAAGCAAAATTATCAATTTAAAATTAAACATTTGAAAGGCATAAAATGATGTAACAGATACAGTTATTTAGACATGCAATGAAATAACTTAATTAGTGATTGTCTATATATTAATAAATTAGAATATTAAACTTAAGAATTTTCTCTGATGTTTGAAATTCAAATTGTAACACAATTCCAAGTAATGACATAATAATATATCACATGATCCAAGAATAAAAAACAAACATATTAACAGACTAATCCATATCGAACTTATTCACAGTAAGGCAGTCAAAATTTATCTGGAAATTAAGTTTATATACCCGCCTGTGATATATTTCCCTTTAGAATTAAATAGGAAATACACATCTGTCAAACCCAAAACGCCATCTTGTTCAGATAAAATTCTGGGGATTTTTGTCACTTGCTATTTATGGAAATTAAACGGCGTAAAATCATTTAAAATTTTGTTAACACGATGAAAACTATCCGTCTACTAAATTGTTTTCTAGTGAAGTGTTTTAAGCCACAAAATGAAACAAATGTTATATTTACCACATTTTATAATCTGTTTTCGTTAGCCTGGCAAAAAACAATAAACACTTCAATGTGAAAGTACCTTTTTGGAATTTACACAAAACGAAAGTACATATGACGTCACAATATTACAGAATAAAGAAGCAAAACGATTAGCTACCAAATATAAGATTATCTTTTAAATATAAATTATAACGTTTTATCGATGAACACATTGTGCATGATTTCATAATGTTTATATTGTTATAAACAAATTTTCGATAAGAATGGCAAAATATGCCCATTTTTACGCCCAATTCTATAATCGCCTTTTTTATTATAATTTTACTGGTTCCTTATTTTGTATACACTGGTGCGATATTGAAAATTTCCGTGGTAGGTACTTTCCATCAGATCACACGGGGTTGTAATTTACCAACATTTTTATATATTCGAAGTACAATCATATCAAATGCTTGGAATGTAGCCGTGTAGGAACAACGTACAGACACCAAAAATGGTCCGTAACTATTGCTCAATATTATCTTATTTTGCTTTCAGATAATTGGATTTACTGTAGGAAAGGTATCAGGTCAATTCGCCCCACGGTAAATTCGCCCACACTTTCATCATAAAATTATTTTTTATGACCTCGGATATTCCTAAATAACTCATTGCAATGTTTTTTTTGTCGCCCATTCAAATCAAAAGTCCTTTGTAAGATTTTGCTATAATCATAACAGTGGGTACAGTAAAAACAAAATACTTAACGTTTATTAAAGAATAACATTGGAGTATTGATAGATTATATATGTACCGTTGAGAGAAATCATTAAGAAACATCTTTTTCAACATACCAGGCACTCTTTTCGAAACAATTTCTCTGTTCCTGGTAACATCAAATGCATTATTCACTTTTAAAATGGCTTCTACTATATGTCGGTATTTTATAAAAAATTATTTTGTCAAAAGCAACATTGACTACGTTTAATAATACAGTTAAATTCATATTAAATGGATGCATTGATATGTTTCATTTCTAAAGTAGCATTATTTCTATTTGATATTTATAAAAGAAAATTAAAAATAAAAAAAAATATTTGTTATATGGTTATTGGAAAAAATTGGGGGCGAATTTGCAAGAAGTGGGGGCGATTTTGACGTGGGGGCTAATTTGATGAAAGTGGGGGCGAATTTGACGGGGGCGAATTGACTTGAATTCGTAGGAAACACTCTGCCTGTGACAGTGAAATACTCTTCATATACATAGAAAAATAAATAAATTTGAATGAAGATTTATATTTTTCACCTACTTGTACCTAGTCATAACAGGAAATCTGTATGTCCATCCACGATTAGCCCAGAATATATCTGCACAGGGTAAAACGTTGATTCTGTTGGGATTTAACATGTTGAAAAACCTGCAAATGGCGGATTCTGTTGCGCATATGACGTAAAACGTCACCAAGGATATAACTTACGGTGTAAGCTTCGCCATTTAAAAATCCCCATAACGCCAACATTTTCCTTTCTACAGACATACTTTATGACAATAGCGGATGCATGTACAGATTTTGTGTTACGACTTGGTAAATTTAAGTGAAAAATATCAATCTTGATTCAATTTTATTTTATTCTCTATTGATATAAAAAGTATTTTACTGTCACAAACTGAGTGGTTCATACAGTACTATTTAATGAAAGTTATTTTAATTACAATTAACTAATTAATTGTTGTGTTTGTCTTACAGTTAGTATTGGTGATTACGTTGCCATCATTTATTGACCATGGACTAATAAACAATCTATATGTTATCTTATCTAGTTGTTATCTTATTGTTTATAAATCGACTTAACTCAGCTATATAATAATTGTGTAACAATAAGAAACATCTTAAAAATGAACTTCCTCACTGTTAGACAGTTGCTGAAGATTATTGCTGGGTCCTCCAGGTTGAGGATCCACAAGCACGGGCATTATGACACTGCAATAGTGTAGAATATAGGTAAACAAAGTAATGACCCCAGTTATTGATAGAAAGGAGTGCCTGTGACCACAAAGCTAAATTACACATCCGACCTCATTTTATGTAATGAATTATAGTCATTTTGTACCACAACCAT
Source organism: Anadara kagoshimensis (assembly GCA_021292105.1). Taxonomy (NCBI): domain Eukaryota; kingdom Metazoa; phylum Mollusca; class Bivalvia; order Arcoida; family Arcidae; genus Anadara; species Anadara kagoshimensis. The sequence goes on along the minus strand of CM037871.1, from coordinate 56,390,939 downwards.
TTCGTACCATCCATTTCGTACCATATCAACTACCATTTCATACCATGTTCATTTTGTACCATGACCATTTTGTACATGACCATTTCGTACCATACACTCAGCCATTTTACCAAATATTACCACTACATAGCTACCATTTCATACCATGTGATAGTGATACACTAAATTTCTTATCATAGTGAAAGTCTCTCTCTCTCTCTCTCTCTCTCTCTCTCTCTCTCTCTCTCTCAATGTAGTTCTTACATGATAGTAAAGTTCTTTAATGAAAACTCAATAAGACGAACATCTTCAAAAAAAAACGCTTGGACTTTAAAATCTACATGTATGTTAAAAAACAATGTTTTTTTGCTGAACGAGGGGCATCAAATCAAAAACAAAGGCCAGGTCACGAAATTTCCAAATGATAAAGTGGAGAATCTTATCCAAATTAAATGTTGCTGATCTTATCAATGTTCTTTTTCTTCCTATTCTTCATATCAGACTAATTAATATTAATAAAAAGTAACACTTCTTATTAATAAAGAACCTTTTTTTTAAATATAATCCACAAATAATGTCATTATATTTTATAAATATGGTACGAAATGGTAGTAATTTCATGTGCAGATTTTGAACGTATTATTTTAATAAAAAAATAGAAATGAAAAATTTGGGTATGAAATGGTCATGGTACGAAATGGTCATATGGCATGGTACAAAATGGTCATATGGCATGGTACGAAATGGTCATATGGCATGGTACGAAATGGTCATATGGCATGGTACAAAATGGTCATATGGCATGGTACGAAATGGTCATATGGCATGGTACGAAATGGTCATATGGCATGGTACGAAATGGAAAGAGTTGGGTAAGAAATGGTAAATTTGGGTATGAAATGGTCATGGTACGAAATGGTTATGGTACGAAATGACTAGCTTCGTATGTAACTACTGCATACACACCGACTGCAACATGACTAACTCAGTTCTGATACATTTGACTAGGTGTCGTCAAGTTGCATGATATAAAATGCATATTGTTCATTGAGAAAATGTAATTTAGCCAGTGACTATATGGATATTATTCAGATGGTAAGCTTTCTGGTTTATTTCATCAAACATTTTTCTAGAACAATTTTCTCTTCAATATTGCAAAAAAGCATTAAAGAATTAAGAAAATAGGAAAACATTTTTTTGTTTGAATGAAAGGAAATCCTTGTAAGGTATGGATGAGGCCCATTGAAAAATTGCATTTGTATATTTTTACAGATGATGGAGTTAAAACATCAAAATTGTTTATTCTAAGCTTTAAAATCTGCTGAATAAATTAGCTTTAGAAATCATGGCTAGTGGGGGAGGAAATGGAGAAAGTGCTAGTAAGTATTAGATTAATAGAGATTTGTTTAATGTACCTGTACTTCAGTTTTCAACAGAAAATATTGTTTGTTTACCAAATATTTGGAGTAGTTGAAATTTACTTGTCTTATATTATCCCAAGCGACAATCGATAAGATACTTCATTTCTTTAATTTTGAGTTTGCTCACTCTCTCTCGGATAAGATACTTCAATTCTTCAATTTTAACAGTTTGCTCTCTCTCTCACTCTCTCTCTCTCTCTCTCTCTCTCTCTCCATTGTTTTTAAAAAAAGAGAAAGTCCCAGCTTCAAGTCACAGCTGCTTGGTTTTCCTTTCTGATTACCTACAGGTGTTATTTATGATGATAGATACATGTATTTTGTATGTGTTATAGGGAAAGGTTCTCATAATGGTAAAGCTACGGGGGCAAACATAAAGATCCATTCCAAAGGTAATCTTCAAGTTGGACCCCGTCCAGTACTTGTTAAAACAAGTGGCACATCTGTACCAAATATAACTACAGGTAAGGCTTCATATGTTACCATTGAAAAGGTACTATAAGTACTATGTACTTGTACTACCTGGATACCTGGATACCATCAGTTGTTCAGATAAAAAGTAGGCATTATAAAAGAGTTTGGTGAAGAATTTATAAAAACTCATAATAGAAATTGGTTTTGAAAATTTTACAAAATACATGTATTGCAATCAATGAGATTGCCAGAAAGTTTTATGGCCGTCATCACAATATTGTTGATAAGTTTGATGTCTCTATATAAAAAATTACCCTGAAAATATATTTTTGATTTTTATAACATGCGTGTACATGTACTTTATGAAATATTGAGAGTATTATATAATGAATAAATAAATAAATAAATAAATAAATAAATAAATAAATAAATAAATACAAATAAATAATAAATAAATAAATAAATAAATAAATGTAAATTAACAAATAAATAAATAAATGTATAGCTCTTCTTATCCTTTTCATATTTTGGCAGGTAATGTTTCAGGAGGACAGAATAAAGCAAGTTTCTTGGAAAATGCAGAAGTGTTGATCTCACAAGATGGTGGAAATGTTCTTATTGGGGATGACAGTAAAGTTGTTCTTCTGGGTAATGCTTATATATAAAGTTATTTGTAAACCAACTATATAGTCTAGCTATAACACTTGACCATACTCAAATTAATGTTTTCTTTATTGTGTGCCTTTACTCAGGATTTTATTTTTTATACCCTGTTTTGAAGAAGAGGGGTGGGTTATACCGGTTCACCTTTGTCCTTCTGTCTGTCTATCAGAAACAAAAAAAAAATTGTAACACTACTAAACACAGCCACTTGAAATTTTGTATGTCCATTCAGTATTAGGTCCCATGCTGCAAGTACCGATTTCAAGTCTGCCAGACATTTACTTCCTGTTTACCGACTTAGTTGTTATATATATATTTACAGTCAATGGTTCAAGGTAAACGTGGGGGTACACTAAGTAAGCAGTAGCTCACAGATTTTCTTGTTTAATTACTATCTACTTAAACAAATAGCAAACTTGTTTATGACATGCTTGAATTATCTAGAGTCCTCATAAAAAAGATGTTACAGTGCTTACGGCAGTAGCGGATCATAAGTGCAATATTCACTGCTCTCCGAGAAAAACATCGCTGCCGATTGTATTTTTTTGGTACTATCAATTACCATTTCTCCACTCTTTCAATTTATCGTTTGATGATAAAAATCGTCCGACTATAAGTATGGGCAATCCACGCGTTTTGTATCCTATGTGTTTACGTTAGTAACGAATCAATTTGTGAGTAGCGGATCACGCCACCTAGTGTCAAGAAAACGATAGGGAATCAACTCAAAACATGATTAGTTTGAGTTTCCATCATTCAATTGCCAAAAATAATAATCATGAAACAATATTAAAGAGTTTTAATCGTAATATCAACAAATGTCATGATTAAAATAAATGACAAAAAACAAATCATTGCAATGTCCCTGATAAATTAAGTCAATCAACATTGTCTTGAATACTGAATTATAAAAGCAGTAAATGGCGAAGGAAATAAAATAAAATAACTGTACCTTATAAGTTATAAATATTATGACATACTCTTGTCCATGAAGATTTTATTTTGACAAGAACAGTATATGCATACAATGATACCTATTGGTGTTGTACACTGTACACCATAGGTCCAAAATTGTTACCAGACAAAAATATAGAACAGAATAAAACTTGAATTGTCTTAAACACAAAATATAGGGTTGGATATTTAAAATGTATGTATTAAACATATTCTAATCTCATACAGATTATCCTTCAAGCATGACAATTATGGCTTCTTTAAAATGCCCATTGATCTGGTCTCATCATATGATAAATAAGATAGTGGCATGGCATGACAATGCCCCCATCTTTTTCATGGGGTACTGGCCATGGAGGGAAGCTAGGCACTGGTTCTCCAATAGCCCCTGCCTAACTGAACCCACCAGAATCTATTATTTTCTGAAAGCACCAAACAGATCCATGGGTACATGCCATATTTTTTTTGCCTTTCAAGAGGTCCCCTGTAGACAGCAGCTGATCCGTTATTGCCGTAATTGCACCCTGCATAAACTGGTTTATTTTTTATTGTCATGAACTGTAAAGCTCAATAAAGGGTTATGTCGTGAAAGAAGACATGTTAACGAGTGTAAAGAGCTATTGTAATCATTCATATTATCTTTGAAAGTATTGAACACGTTGGTCAAATCGAAGTTAGGTTTTGGAAATCACATCCATGTCGCTGAGACGCTTGTGACATTTGCATTAAAAGCCGAGAATTTAAAAAATTGGACGTTTAGCAACACGAATGAAACGTAGAATTAAGTAAAAATACCAGTTTTACAGAAATATATCCGAGTTTTATTGGTCTCTCGTAATGATATCGAAAAAATTAACTTTATTCTAAAAAATGATCCGCTACTGACTGAGATCTGCTACTGCTGTAAGCACTGTATATTAAAATAATATGTTTTGTGGTTCAGGACAGTATTGGATATCTGGGTTACATTTGGGTAAACATTTTGCACTTGTATCTTTTTGTTTTGGAAATTTAGTCATTTGTTCCTTATCACCACAGTATTTTGCAGTCCCAAAATCTATTTCTATTAATTTTTTTTCAATAAACTCACCTATTTATTTCCAAATCCATTGATAACATCAAAGATCTGATTGGAAAAATAGTGGCAATGAATCAAGGTTTTACTGCATTCACAAATTTATCCTGACTGGCATGATGTTGAAATGAGTTACTTAAGAAAATGAAGTGACCTCTGCATACAGTACAGAACTGTCACAAGTTTAACAATGAGTTAAAGAAAAGAAGTCAAAGCTTTGCTGCTAAGTGGTCAATATATGGCTAGCTAGTAACCAAAAAGCTGCTGAGAGAAATAAAGCAGCTCCCAAGATATAGGCAGTGAGGGGTTGAGATGAGCTGCCGTTTCTGCACCAGTTAACTTGTTAGCTTTGCACTCAACTTTCAACAGATCTGAACCGTACATGTTTTCATTCAATTAATTTATCAAATCAATCATTTATATAAAGGAGATAGAGAGATGAGTAAAGATGTCATGAAGAGGAGTACTCATGTAACAAATGTGACAAATAGAACCAGCCAGTCTAGTCAATCTGAGGATGAAGGTATGACAATTGTCCTCTTACACATAAATAAAACTGTTAAACCATGACTTGATGTACAAGGGACTTCAGTTTGGATTTAGAATTATCCAGGAGCTCAAATTTTCAAATTCAAATTTCAAATTCAAAACAGCAAACTAATAAAAAAAATTTAAAAAAAATTAAAAATTTAAAAAAAAAATACATATAAAAACAAAATACCCTGTAATGGAAGAAAATGACTTCCAAGAAATGAATCTGTTTTTCAAGAATACAACATTTAAGTAAGCTTCTTCTGTATATGAATACCAATAGGCCTTATATATACATGTATATATAATCACAGGAAATGAAGAAATTACAGGGGAATTTTGGGTAATTAAGAGATATTGAAATTTTATAATTAGAACAGTTTAAATACATTGTACTTATTTTTATGTTGTTTTATTTTACAATCTCAAGAATTAATATTTGATTTTGTTTAAATGCTGAAGATTGTTTGTTTTAAAGATAACCACTTTCTTTATGCCAAGAGCTTTGTATTTATGTATTAGAGTCATTTTTGACAAGACCTAAAGGAATAATATACATGATACAGTTCATGTGGCATGGAAAAAAACCTGCTGCTACTCATAGCCATATGCATATTGCATTAGCATACATAAATTTTAGTGTTTTCATTGATGTTTTTTAAGTAAAATAACTGTGACTTACCTCGATTTAATTTACCCAAATAACTCTGTGTGATTGTTGTTAAAACCAAACACAACCAACCATCTTTAGTTTGTTAGTATTAAAATGGAACAAATGTTTCTTTTAAACATATTCTTGACAGACAATATTAACCACAAACCATTGCAAGAACATGGTGTGATAAATAGAGAGCAACATGTATTAGGTCTGTTGTATCTCTGAGAAAGTATACACTGCAGGCATCTTATACTAGTACCTGTATTTCATTTCAGAAATGATTTTAAATGACTTAATGGCCAATCAGCTACAAACACCGGTGAGAAGTAACATACCACTGAAGGAGCCACTTGATGGGTTGAAACCTACAACAGGTACTGCAGTAGCATCAAGTTTGAATCAGAGTAAACCTTCTTTATATACAGATGCTGTAGGTTTACCCCCGACTGCTAAGGGGGAGGTTGTCCATGCACAAGGGAATCCTGAAAATGTTGAAATACAAGGAGCAAGAAGGAAAGAGCCAAGAAGCCCAAAATCATCTTTAGATACTGATAGTCACAGAAGAAGATCGAAATCTGACCAATCAAATATCCAATCAAAATCAGCATCTTCTGCTAAGTCTGTTCAAGTACAACCCCATCAGCAAAATATACCTCATAAATCAAATATTCCAGGACAAATGACTAAACAAGTTAATTCAGGGAGGTTATTGCAAGAGCCTGAAGATACTCAAAATTTTCAAAGTTCTATTAGTCCAAAAAATGACCAATCAAATGTAACTATTTCAAATATTAACATCACTGGTAACCAGTCAAAACCAGGCAGTTTGAATGATGATGGCATTGACTTACAAAGTAGAATTGCTGTAGAGAGCAAAAAAGCTGTGACTTATCCTGAAAATAAAGAACTTCATTTTTGTGTTCAAGAAAGAGATGAGTGGGTACAAATAGGAGATTGTTGTGTTATTGTTGAATTAAATATTGACGATAAGCTTGTAGACACAATTAAACAACAAGGAGAGTTCACAGGTGAGTGGCTATAGAACTATTGTAAACCATTATTGTAAATTCTTATTCTTATTACAATTAACATGTATTTTGTTTGAATTTATTAATGCTTGGAATGACACAAGATTCTGTATCAGGCATATGCCCGATATGAGGTCACATTCATTTGTCCGTTGACTACTTCAGATTCATAATAATTCATCAGATTGGAATATAACCTAAATAAAGATCAGGGATTTCCCCTTCATTTAGTTTCCATCATGTCAAAAAAATAAATGCATTCAGTTAAAAATTATGATAAATTGTAAAAAATGTCATCTTAATCCAAATAGTCAAATGTTTCACCTCATGTTATTGTTGGCAATAAATAAGTAATACATATAGTTTATACAATATATTCATTTTCATATTGTTTACTTTTCAAACAGCTGAAATAAACACCGGTGAAGTGATGGTGAATTTACGCTGGGGTGATCTACAAAAAAATGTGAAAGCTTACAGGTCGAGTTTAAAAGTGACAGTGGCTCAGCATTTTCAAAACTTAGAACATAAAATATTACAGGAGCTTTTTTTTCAACGGTGTGAAAAATTAATTAAAACTGTGAGAAATATATTTGAGAAGTGTAATAGCGACGCGAGAGTAGTTGACATAACCAAGGGATGTTTTCAGTTTAATTTTATACATCTGACTCAAGAATCAGTGGACTGTTTACATAGTGAACAATGTATCAGGGAGATACAAATATTCCTAACAGATTTACTGATAACAGAAAGAATAAGGGGCTTAGCAGGAACAGATGGTGAAATATTGAGAGTTACCTCCCTTAAAGATCAATCAAGAATGGTTGATGGGCCAGAAGAAATGAAAAAATATGGGTTACTAGCCCTGGAAAGGTGAGTTGTTCATTCAAAAAATAATTGTATTATTTTTTTGGTTTATCATAATAATAATTTTGCAATAATATATGTAATTTTAATGACAGTTAAATGTTTTCAAAATTTTACAGTCAAATAGCTACCGTCATACAGCCCATTAATACAAATGATGTCAGCTGAGGTAATGAGCTTGTAACCATTAACTACCGCTGACTTGGTCATCTTTGCTTATGATCACGTGACCAATGTTGGTTATCAATGCCTGAAAAGGATATACCTAGAATTTAATTATTCAGTTATATTTTTCAGGTTTCTAGAAAACTGCTTAGTTTTGTTTACTCAGTTTTACTTAGTCTGTTTTTTTCTGCTCATAGTAAACATGATCTGTATCTGCCACAGGTGGCCTACTCTTTTTTCATACACCTGTTTCTAGAAAGGGGATAAAAAGGCGTATATAGGGATGAAAATCTAGAAATTCATTCAAAGTGGTTCTATATACATCAGTTGATTATGTAGAACATTTTAATGTACCAGTGATATCTAATAGCAATTTTACACAACTTTTATTCTAGTACAATGACCTATCTGAAATAAAATTGTTTAAAGTAAAATTCTTCTGAAAACAATGTTATACAGGTAATGTATGATAAAACTTATTATTAACACTACAGATATGAGTTTTTTTTGCAAAAATAGGCCTTATTTGGTATACAGATGAACCTCATTGAGACCCTTACCCCCACCTCACCCCCAAACAATTACAGTTGAATTTTTGTATAATGCCCCTCAGTAATTTTGCCTCCTCACTAATTATGAAAAAAATATTCCCATACTATTTTCAAGTCCCAAACTAAATTTCTTCTAACAGCCTCCAACCATTTATAGACAAACCTCTTTATAACAGCAAAATTGGTTTGAACAATCAAGGTGTTGAATTTTGGTTTTATTGTTGTATTGATAAAGATTTAAAAAAAAAAAGAAGAAGAAACTTAATATATTTATAGCCCCTGCAAACTACAAATGTAGTTGGGGGGGGGGGGTTATAGGAATCACAATGTCTGTATGTCCTGTTCGGTCCGTCCATCCATGTAAAATTGTGTCTGGGCCATATCTCATAATATCTTTGGAGGACTGGAAAACTTCACATGAATAATCTTTATGGTCCAAATGTGTTTCATGACCTTAAACCAAGGTCATATCCAAAAGGTCAAGGTCGCAGGAAAACATTTAACCCTTGTAGATGTTTGGAGCTTTACAGATACAGTTCTGATTTATATAAGTCTTAATTGATTATTTTTGTATTTATTTAGAGCTGTTGCATCAACAGGTTTACCAGTTTCACAAGCTGGTGAGTATAATGTTATTTTACATGTGACTGATTGGTTAGTGGCACTTATTAATAGACTGAATCATCACCCTTAATATTCCATATTATTAATTAGCAACATGTGCTATTGATGCAATACTGAAAACCTGCCTCACTAATAAAATCCACAAAACTGAGCCCATATGAGATGAACTTGGCCAAATTGAATAAAAGGAGTCAAAATGAGCTGGTGCCAATATTCTGAACAAATTGTACTAAAAAACTAAATGGCCGACCACATTTCACTTATTTTGAGGTGGTCAATTTATGGATGGTGCCTGGAGAAAATCACCGACCTTCAGCAAGTGAATTGACAAACTGTCTCACACTAGGATTAGCCTCTCTCTATTCACACTCAAATCTAGGCGAGGCCTGATTTAGATCACTGAGCTACCAAGGCACCTTGTTTCCTGTTAGCTTTTGATTTTAATTGATTTTTAAGTGTAATGAATTTAAAGTTTACTTCTTGGATTATAAGCATATAAATGGATGTAATTTTTCAACTGAAGTGAGGATTTTCATTGCCATAATCTATAATATAGGTGACAATCAAAGTTACAATAAGTTTTTTTGTTGTTCACAGTTTCCATAATACAGTTGAACCTGCTTTAAAGTATGAGGCGCCGTTTCTATATTTATTCACTATTTTTACATATGCATAATTCATTTATGGATATCCATAATTCATTTATGGATATCCATAAATCGAATTTAACATATGTAAAAATATTTTTGGATATCCAAAAATAATTTTGCATATGCAAAAATCGATTTATGGATATCCAAAATTCGATTTTTGGATATCCATAAATCGACTTATGGATATCCATAAATCGACTTATGGATATCCATAAATCGAATTTTGCATATGTAAAAATGCTGACTATTTTTGGATATCTAAAAATCGATTTATGGATATCCATAAATCGAATTTTGGATATCCATAATTCGATTTTTGCATATGCAAAAATAGTCAGTATTTTTACATATGCAAAATTCGATTTATGGATATCCATAAATCGAGAGTACGAAATGATTTCTCCCCAAATATACAGTGCGGGACTGTTTTACTATTTACGCGGGAAATTGTCAAGTAAGCAGAAAAGCTAAGTCAACAGTTGCATTAAAGGCAGACATCGTTGTGAATGTCTTAACTCTATCAAAATACGGTTACACTTTCAAAACATCTCATTGCATTTAATATTACTCCGCTGTATCCAAGTGTTCGTTCTTTCCATTACTTTCTGTAGCAGCCATGTTGGATTTTAAGACGCGATGCGCGTACCGCGTGGGCACTGCAGGAAACAAAAAAAAATCTTAAAATATACACAAGTTTGCATGTTTAACAAAAGTCGATGAAAAAACGCATTTATAATCCATATTGTAAAAATATGATTTTTATTTGCAAGGATAAATATTTTTTTATTAATTCAATGTACCAACAATATTCACTTCGGGATTGATATATGGGGAGAACTCAGTATTTTGGAATTTCCAAAATTTAATTTTGGATATCCATAAATCGATTTATGGATATCCAAAAATAGCTAGTATTTTTGGATATCCATAAATCGATTTATTGATATCCATAAATCAATTTTTGGATATCCATAAATCGATTTTTGGATATGTAAAAATACTGGCTATTTTTGGATATCAATAAATCGATTTATGGATATCCATAAATCGATTTATGCATATGCAAAATTCGATTTATGGATATCTGAAAATAGTGAATAAATATAGAAACGGCGCCTCATATTAAAGGCCACCTCTATTTAAGGGCTACCTGCATTTAAAAGTTATTCTTTATAACCACTTGTTAGTTAAGGCCACTTTTGCTGGTTTCCTTGGATAGTCTTTATCGGTTTGACTGTATATATTTTTATAAGTTTTCAAGAGAGAGATTACACATGTATATTCTGTATTCTGTGTAATGACAATATAGAATTGTGATACATAGCAGTAATATTCAAATTTTCAGAATTAAAACCAAGTGAAATGCGATATAAGATTCAAGATCTAGGAAATGAAGTTAGACATAAAAACAACAATGAGGTCACAGAATGAGCGTATACAAGAAACCATGAAGAATGATAATGATGCCCTCAAAAGTCAGCTAAGTGATATAACTGACATTTTACGCTCTCTTGTTCCAAAAATTAATAGCCTTGAAGAAAGGGTTACACAAATAAGCACAGAATCAGAAATACATTTACGTACCAGCAGAATATCAAGACGAGAAGAAACGGTCGAGGGTACTGACACAGCGAGTGATGTAGTACCATCAGGGCCTAGTGGATTATCTCCGGTAGAAGAAACAGTAGAAGGTATTAAAGCAGCTGACAACATTATTTTGCCAGTGCCTACACTACGCCTGAATCATGATGTTATGGAGGATGGACGTCATCGAATGTTACCTTCGGGATATCATTCTCTTGAGAGTTCACAAATAGACATGTCTGTAGAAATACACCCACGTCAAGATGAAGAACTTGTTGTGGAAAGTGACCATCAAGAAAATAGATCAAATACTCCAGGACCAGTTATCTCAAAAACAGAGCGAGATGAATTACCTGGGTATGACATATCTGTTTTAATGGAGGTCTTATTTGGAGACAGGTAAAAATGATTTATATCAACACTACCAATTAACTTACTTTTATGAGTTAGTGAAGATTTCATAATTATATGGTCTGACAACATTATCCTGGCTGCTTGTCCTGTAAATGTAAATACAGTAAAACCTTGTTATGATGCCCTCAATAACTTTGCCACCTCACAATATTTTAAAATTCCAAAGTTCATTTCTTCTTTGTTTTCCTTTTATAAATCCCCCTTGATTTAACACCAACCCTTTCTATAACTCCAGAATCTGACTGAACAAATGTCAGCAATATATCCAGGTTTTTCTGTATTATTTACATGTTTACACAGCAGTTTTTTTGTTTATGTAATGGGGAAACAATACTGTATCAGTGTTCGTCAGGCCTGGAAAAGTCTTTTAATTTTTAGGTTTGCCCTAAAAAGACCCTAAAAAAAAAGTTTGGCCCTAAGAAGCCCTTGAATTTATCCTGAAGGCCTTAAAAAGCCCTTGAATTTGGCCAGTTGGGTGTCTGTATTTTGATATTAAGTGGTTTCGAATAGACTGATATATATGAATAAATAAATTAAATGATAAGTTGCATTGAAATAAGCAATTTAAAGGGACCTGGCCCTTCCAAATGCCAAACTTCAACCTCCACTTCAAATGTTGTTACTCTGGACACGTAAGTAATTGTTTTATTGATTTAATTGCCTTTGCACCAATATTTTTTTGCTAAAATTGTCCCTTTGATTAGGCCTTAAATTTGCTAATAAGAACCTGAAAAGACTCTAAAAAGTCCTTGAATTTGGAGTCCATATGTATGTACAAACCCTGTGTGTAGTTGTTTAATTGTGCAGGGGATAAAATTTCACAGTTCAGACACTGAAACTTATTCACAAGTATAAAATTTTGCAGTGTAGTGGCCAGTGTAAACATTTTTCTGTTTGGATTTTTTGAGTTTAAGTTTAATGAATGCTACATGAAAATATTCACTTCGTATTTTATTTCGTTCTATAAAGTCAAACTGCAAATATAACAAAATTAAATCCCCAGTGATTAAAAGCAACTACACAGTATTTTATGAGTATTATGTATGTATTAACTGTGAATCTTAACACTACCCCTGTATTGGATGGATTCTCCAACAGGAATATTCTGATTTAAAGGTGAAACAGACAGGTCAATCTTGTTTGCTTATGTTATACCATGGTGGTTGGTAAAATGGTTAAAATCACGAGTGTTTAATCAGAATCATATGTTGAAGTTTAGTTAAAAGTATTTAATGGATTAGATCACTATCAGATACTCATGGTTGACATGACCAATGCGGTAGCTTAGTTGGTAGAGTGTTTGCTCCATAAGTGGAAGGTCGTGGGTTCGAACCCCGGCCGGGTCTGACCCAAGACTTGAAAGTGAGTAGTGACTGCTCTTTCGCCAAGCACTCGGCATTACGAAATGAAAGTCACAGTTCTTTCGGATGGGAACTTAAAATAAACGAGGTCCCGTGTCACAGTGGGCTTGGCACGCTAAAGAACCCTGCTGTGTAATGCCATAAGCGCAACGCACAGGCAAAATTTCTGCACCTTCGCCTATAGCTGGCGACGTCTCGATATAAGCAAAATATTCTTGACTTGGACGTTAAACACCATTACTCAACTCAACTCATGGCTGACATTCACTCCGAAAATGAAGTTTATGGAGTGACTGTCTGACATTGGTTAGATACAATGGGATTAGATATGTATGAAAGCTATGTTTGTCTTATAACACCTAAAAACCATTCAAAGAGATAAATATTTAACAATAACTTTCATGGAAAATAAAGTCAAATTATTTCACATTTTCCCATGATATTGTTGTGATGGGAATGTATACATGTAGAATATTTACCATCACTGTTTTTAATTTAAAATCCAAAGACATGGTTATTCAAAGTCAAAATTGAAGTCCCTTACTTGTTGATATGATTGTAATATGCATTTAAAATACAGTCCAACCTGCCTTAATGTCCACCACTATATAAGGGCCACCTGCTTATAAAGCCCAGTAGAATCATATCCCAATTTTTCATATTATTTTAACTTGTATATAAAGGCCATCTGTTCATAAAGGCTTTTACTGGTTCCCTTGGGTGACCTTTATAGACAGGTTTGACTATATGCATATCTTTTATTTTTCACACACAGAAGTATAACAAATGAAGACCCAGGCGACAAGACACCAGGACCTACAGAAGGTGCTAGTAAGTTTTATCTAAGTTTATTTGTTTTCAAAAGGGACAAAGATAAAGCCTTATGTATAAATGTGTATGTTCTATATACTCTAATAACAAAAGAGGCAAAGATGTTTGTGGATTAAAAATATCTGGTCTGTGATAAAAAAAAGGAGCAAGAGATTTGTAGATTGAAAATCTCTGGTCTGAGTAATTATGAATTTGAAAATATTTATGAATTATAACTTTTTGCAATGTTCAATGGAAAGACATCATTTGACTGGTGAGTTTGATGACATTTGGCAACTGGTGATGATGACCACTACTGCTTTGACTGATACTTTTCAGGCAAAACAATAATGGGATACCATGTGATACTATTCTAAGGCCAAGGCATCAGTTCTTAAATTGTCTTTAAACACTGGCCTATAAATCACAGTGCCTCTTTTAAAGTTTTAAAGTCTGTCCCGAGCCATTAGGCCCATCAGGCCGGAGCTTATCCCGGTTTTTGTGGCGTTAAGCGACTGAGAGTACAAGACTCCCCTGAATGGGACGCCGGTCCATCGCAGGGTTAACCCCCAGCATTTTGCTTGTACTCATTTATTTTTCAGCTGAGTGAACTGGAACAACGTGAAATTAAGTGTCTTGCTCAAGGACACAACACATCGCCCGGTCCAGGGATCGAACCCACGACCTTCGAATCATGAGTCCAACGCCTTAACCACTAGGCCACGCGCTTCTACTACAGTGCCTCTTACTGCCTAGGTTTGCATTCCTATAAGACAGATCATAGTGTGACAAATGGTCTGTTTCTCCAGCTGTTCCAAGTTTCTCCACCATTCCAAAACTGACCACTTCGACATAAATAAAATGATTTTGAAGATTTAAAGTTATAAAGATTTTTACTTGTTATCTTTACTATATTAATTTGTTAAGTTAATTCAAATTCCTAAATTTAAAAAAAATCTTCAAACACATGTTTTTAATATAATAAAATGAATTAAATCATGAAATGATTTTAACTTTGGAGAAATTTAACTTTGGAGAAATTTGAACTCTATTATTATTTTTTAGCAGCAGCTGTGCAAGATGAAGAAAACAGTGATGAAGCCCAGGGATTTTTATATCATTTTGAAGATTTTCTTCATATAAATGATACACTGGAAACCATCAAATTAATGATGCAAGGTAAAGTAATTATTTTATGATGTGAATATTTCTAAGCCTATTTTAATTTTACAGCACTAGATGAAATAAAATTCCTCATCAGTGGTGCTTGGACTGAAATCCTCATCAGTGGTGCTTGGACTGAAATCCTCATCAGTGGTGCTTGGACTGAAATTGTAGAAATGTTTTTAAGATGTTAAAATTAAAAAAATAGAAAACCAAAATTTGTTTTGTCAAATCCACCTAAGGCAATACTTTGAACGATTTAGCATAGCCTAGTTTTTTTCTGTTGTAGTTCTGTCCCTAATTTTGTGTATGATCATTGATTCAATTATTCCATTTTTCAGAGGAAGATGACGAGTCACCAAGGGCTTCTGGGATAGATACAGTCTTGTGTTTAGATTTATCACAAAGTATGGAAGGAGATGGGCTTATCCAACTAAAACAAGTAGTTAACACATACTTAGATGGTAAGATTTTTCAATCTAGGTCTATTTTCTTTTGAAATGATTAAAGTTTTGTTTCATTCGTTTTTAATTTATCATGTGACAGATCATGTGATAGATCATGTGACAGAAGACATATTTAAAGGAATGCTGAAGTTGTTGCTATTGCTATAGATAAAGCTTTGATAACTTGTATTTTGATAAAGAATCCTGACTCTGCTTGTTCATAGGGATAAGTGTAGGGGTCTGCTACTTAACCTATTGTATATGTCTCAATATAAGATGATCTTGACTGGGACTCAAATATAGCTGGTGTTGTTTTAATGTAAGTGAGATTATCTTGACTGGGATGTAAAACACCATTCTCTCAACTATAGTGTTGTTCCAATATAAGTTAAACAAACACCATTCTTTCACCCATTCTAACTGAGTTGTTGTTAATTTATATTTAGGTGTGGAAGAGAATGCCACTGAAAGAAGATTAGAGGAGAATGTTGCCATGGTAACCTTTGGAGAGTCAGCCATTGTACAACAAAATTTGACCAATGACTTTAATGCCCTCAGGGAGATAGTAGGTAATGGCAATTACACGAAAGTTAGAAAATATTACTGTTGAAAGTAAAAGTCTATCTTAATATTTAGACTGATCAAGCTAGTGCTTATCAAGGCTCCAGTTATTTTTCATTTTAACCATCTGGTAGTATTGAACTCTTCTTCAGAAACCGGTCCATTGCAAGTCAATATTGGTGTCTGACAATACCCATACATTTTACATCCTCCTAGACTGCACCAATTTAAAATTAAGTGTTGTTACCATTTGACCTGCCTCAATATTGAACCTGAGACTATTAATTCTGCCCTCAACCATTTCAATTTGGTCATATATCTCTATTTTCAATTTCAATACCTTATATTCGGAATTTACATTATATACTGTATAGCGGGTTATTTTCGCGGGGTGTAAATTTTGGCGTATTTTGGTGGTAGTATTAAAATCGCCAAAATATTTATCGCCAAAAATGGAACAGTCAAAATTTATTACCTTAACAATACCTTACATTGTGACAAAGTGAATACAGTAGAAATTCGATGGCTTGAATACCCCGGATAACTCGAAGTCATCTGCAGGTCCCGTCCAAATCCCTATTAAATCATATGTAAATAAACCTCGATCGCTTGAACAATAAATAATTCTCGAAGGTGTAAATTTGGTGAAAATTCAACTTCTTTCACTCGAATACAATTTTATCAGAATGACATGTGGTCAGTCATTGTAAACAAAACACAAGCTGAAGCCATGATACAGATTTCACTGAAAGTAATAGAGCGAAACGAAATAACTCGTCTGGAACATAGAGTGTTACTCAAGATTAGTAATTAACCGTGATCAGTTCAGTAATCTCTTAATCCGGTTACAACCACAGGTGCGTGATCGGTAAAACACCTGAGTCCACGCCAGATGATTAACTTTTTCCCTCATCAAAATATTCATATTCTGTTATTTGTATTTCATTGGAATGCACATGGCAATGTGTATTACCGGCAATTATTAATAACTGGCCATGTGCTCTGTATTATAACGAAAATAAAGTAAGTTTATTTTATATCATCAGTTGTTGTTATTTACTTTTTCTTTTAACTAAATTTATTTAATTCAAATGAACTGTCCATATCAATAGATTTGCTGTTCGAAGTTCAACATTTTATTTACAAACGAAGTTTGAAAACTTCGAGATATCATTGTGAATTTAACAGCAGTTTTCTATTGTAATAAAAATCGTCAAAATAAAAACTTGTCGTGTTTTAATCGCTAAAATAAATACGCCAAAATTTACAACTGACTTTTTTTTGTCAAAAACGCCAAAATTTAGCCGCGCGAAAATAACCCGCTATACGTATTCTCACTATTATACAAAAATTTCTGCCCATTTCCATTGCTTTCTCACCATTATAGTAGCTTAGTTGGTAGAGTTGGGAGGTTGTGGGTTCAAACCCTTATTAGGGTCTGACAAAGACTTAAAAAAGGTAGTGACTGTTCTTTTGCCAAGCACTGTACATTTAGAAATGAAAGTCACAGGGTCCTTTGGTCCTTTGGTCCTTTGGGTCCTTTAAAAAGCCAAATACCTTTTGTCATGGCAGATGTGGCTTGTGCACATTGCCCTTAGCATATTGCAAATGTAAAAGTTTCTGTCACTTCACCTATAATTGGTGATGTCTCAAGATAAGTGAAATATTCTTGAGTGGGACGTAAAACCCGTTTACTCTTTTCATATCTTCCCATGTATAACTGTCTAATATTCTTTTGTGTTCTTTGTTTATTGGCTGTTGTGGAATACATGTTTACAAATTTCCGTCTGTTACAGAGGAGCTGCGTATCCAGGGTGGATGCTCATCCATACTAGAAGCTCTCATACTGTCTGTGTGTCTGATTGTAATAAAAGGTATGTACTGTCTGTATTCATCAAACTGATTGAAAAACTTCTGAACAAACATGTCTGTAAAGTCTACCCATGGGAACCAGTAAAAGTGTTCTTTATTGGCAGATATCCCCTATATAAAGGTTCTATTAAAATGAATAAAGAGTGGTTCAGATAAAATTTTACTAGCCTTTGAAAGCAGGTGGCTCTTACATAGAAGTGGCCTTTAGGTTTGACTGTACTCTTTTGGCTGGGTATTCTAAACTTTGACTTTCAACTACTTTTATAATTTGCCTGCAAAAACAAAAAACTTTTTCCAATATACCAAAATATTTGTCCTTGACCTTTGACCTTCTTTTGTAAAAAAAAACAAAAACTTTTATCAAATTTTGTGTTGTTATAAATAACATCAGAGTTATTATAATGTGAATGTAGTATGAAAAACTCATGTAATACAGAACCAGTTAACAGAGATCTATCAATCCGAACAACTTACAAAATACACTTTTGTTTATGTGGGTTCCATCTCCGTCCGGATTTCTCACCAAGACTTGAAAATAGGTAGTGACTGTTCTTTCACCAAGCACTCAGCTTTTAGAAATGTTATTTATGTGGTCTTTAAAAGAGACCTTAAATACTGATGCCTCATATCTCCAAGGAGTAAATGTTAAATACCTTTCCTGCACATTGCCATTAGCACACTGCCCTGCAAATGTAAAAAGTTCTGCCACTTCACCCATTACTGGTGACATCTCAATATAAGTTAAATTTTCTTTACTTGGAAATAAAACCCCATTTAATCAATCATTTGACCTTGAAATATATTTTGGTTATAGGCAAGTCTGTTCCTGTTGAAGGGTTTAATATACTACCACATATTATATTGATAACAGATGGTAAATTGATGAGTTCCACTGAGTCTATTGATGAAGTCACAGATTTTATGGAATTTGTAAGTAATGATGCTTGTCCTTTCTGATAAAAGTCACTTAAATATTAACATTTTCTTCATAACTGATTTCCTTTCCTGAGTAGTATGACAGGTTTTTGGTGGTCTTAAATTTTGGTGATTTTGGTAATTAAAAGGACATTAAAACTGTTACAAAGTTTGGTGTTTTACTTTTGGCAATTTTGAAAGTGGCTAAGCATGTTTATAGAGACACGAAAAATGGGAATTAAACAACTAATAATTGTAAAAAGTTGATAAGAAATGTTTTTCCAGCTTTATAGATGATAAAACAGACAAATTTAGGTGAGTACTTATCATGTAAAATCTACTTCCTACGGTACTTGTACACATGTCTTCAGGGTTAGTATTTACAAAAATCAAACTGTACTTTGGTGGCATGTCAATCACTTAAAGTTCCCTATTAGAGGAATAGAGATGTCACTAGGTGAAGTGGCAGATATTTGACTTTTGCAATTTATATCCTCTTACTTTGCAAACTGCAAAAGTCAAATATCTGCCACTTCACCTAGTGACATCTCTATATAAGTGAAACATTCTTGACTAGGGATGCCAAACCCAATAAAATCCATCCATCCATCCTTCCTTCCTTCTTTCCTCCTAAACTTGTTATTGGATTGTAATGAAACTTGTTGTCTTGATCAGAATATGGCTTAGTCGTGTATGATGGTATTTTATGTTTTTTGTTCTGGTTTTACTAAGTACCAGTACACCTTATTTAGCTGCATTTTAATTTTTATTTGTAGAAAAGAGAAATGATTATATCTATACTACTCAGGATCAAGCAGAGTGGTTTCAATTTTCCTATCACCTGTGTACCTGTTGGTGAGTTTAGAGATGTAAGTATTATATTGATGTGTGTGTGTGTGTGAGAGTGTGTGGGTGTGTGTGTGTGTGTGTGTGTGTGTGTGTGTGTGTGTGTGTTGGAGGGGGGGGGCTGTCATAATTTTTTCCATCTGAGATTGTTATCAATATAGTTATGCTCCTCAAAAGAAGAGCATCAGTTTGCTGTTTTGTATGTATGTACGTGTCATTTGTCTGTTTGTGTATCATATTTTTTTCTGTAAAACCAAAACTGTAAGAGTTTTGAGAATTTCATAATTATATAGATCTCCAACAAAAATTTTTGTAGTAATTCTGTTATGTTACTTAGTTCAGATTTAGTGGAGGAAACCAGAGTATCTGGGAAAAACCACCAACATTCAGCAAAGTTGCAAGTTCACTGACATAAACTTTCTCACACTTAAATCTGTATCAGTTGTATTCAAAAGTATGTGGTGAGAGATGCTGTGATCTATATGTCAGCATTTATACAAAAGTATGTGGTTAGAGATGCTGTGATCTATATGTCAGCATTTATACAAAAGTATGTGGTGAGACATGCTGTGATCTATATGTCAGCATTTATACAAAAGTATGTAGTTAGAGATGCTGTGATCTATATGTCAGCATTTATACAAAAGTATGTGGTTAGAGATGCTGTGATCTATATGTCAGCATTTATACAAAAGTATGTGGTTAGAGATGCTGTGATCTATATGTCAGCATTTATACAAAAGTATGTGGTGAGAGATGCTGTGATCTATATGTCAGCATTTATACAAAAGTATGTGGTGAGAGATGCTGTGATCTATATGTCAGCATTTATACAAAAGTATGTGGTTAGAGATGCTGTGATCTATATGTCAGCATTTATACAAAAGTATGTGGTGAGAGATGCTGTGATCTATATGTCAGCATTTATACAAAAGTATGTGGTGAGAGATGCTGTGATCTATATGTCAGCATTTATACAAAAGTATGTGGTGAGAGATGCTGTGATCTATATGTCAGCATTTATACAAAAGTATGTGGTTAGAGATGCTGTGATCTATATGTCAGCATTTATACAAAAGTATGTGGTTAGAGATGCTGTGATCTATATGTCAGCATTTATACAAAAGTATGTGGTGAGAGATGCTGTGATCTATATGTCAGCATTTATACAAAAGTATGTGGTGAGAGATGCTGTGATCTATATGTGGTGAGAGATGCTGTGATCTATATGTCAGCATTTATACAAAAGTATATGGTGAGAGATGCTGTGATCTATATGTCAGCATTTATACAAAAGTATGTGGTGAGAGATGCTGTGATCTATATGTCAGCATTTATACAAAAGTATGTGGTTAGAGATGCTGTGATCTATATGTCAGCATTTATACAAAAGTATGTGGTGAGAGATGCTGTGATCTATATGTCAGCATTTATACAAAAGTATGTGTTGAGAGATGCTGTGATCTATATGTCAGCATTTATACAAAAGTATGTGGTTAGAGATGCTGTGATCTATATGTCAGCATTTATACAAAAGTATGTAATTAGAGATGCTGTGATCTATATGTCAGCATTTATACAAAAGTATGTGGTTAGAGATGCTGTGATCTATATGTCAGCATTTATACAAAAGTATGTAATTAGAGATGCTGTGATCTATATGTCAGCATTTATACAAAAGTATGTGGTGAGAGATGCTGTGATCTATATGTCAGCATTTATACAAAAGTATGTGGTGAGAGATGCTGTGATCTATATGTCAGCATTTATACAAAAGTATGTGGTGAGAGATGCTGTGATC
Organism: Anadara kagoshimensis; assembly: GCA_021292105.1. Taxonomy (NCBI): domain Eukaryota; kingdom Metazoa; phylum Mollusca; class Bivalvia; order Arcoida; family Arcidae; genus Anadara; species Anadara kagoshimensis. The sequence continues at coordinate 56,369,585 of CM037871.1, read as the reverse complement.
TATATGTCAGCATTTATACAAAAGTATGTGGATAGAGATGCTGTGATCTATATGTCAGCATTTATACAAAAGTATGTGGTGAGAGATGCTGTGATCTATATGTCAGCATTTATACAAAAGTATGTGGTGAGAGATGCTGTGATCTATATGTGGTGAGAGATGCTGTGATCTATATGTCAGCATTTATACAAAAGTATATGGTGAGAGATGCTGTGATCTATATGTCAGCATTTATACAAAAGTATGTGGTGAGAAATGCTGTGATCTATATGTGGTGAGAGATGCTGTGATCTATATGTGGTTAGAGATGCTGTGATCTATATGTGGTGAGAGATGCTGTGATCTATATGTGGTGAGAGATGCTGTGATCTATATGTGGTTAGAGATGCTGTGATCTATATGTGGTGAGAGATGGTGTGATCTATATGTGGTGAGAGATGCTATGATCTATATGTGGTGAGAGATGCTGTGATCTATATGTGGTGAGAGATGCTGTGATCTATATGTGGTGAGAGATGCCGTGATCTATATGTGGTGAGAGATGGTGTGATCTATATGTGGTGAGAGATGGTGTGATCTATATGTTGTGAGAGATGCCGTGATCTATATGTGGTGAGAGATGCTGTGATCTATATGTGGTGAGAGATGGTGTGATCTATATGTGGTTAGAGATGCTGTGATCTATATGTGGTGAGAGATGGTGTGATCTATATGTGGTGAGAGATGCTATGATCTATATGTGGTGAGAGATGCTGTGATCTATAAGTGGTGAGAGATGCTGTGATCTATATGTGGTGAGAGGTGCCGTGATCTATATATGGTAAGAGATGCTGTGATCTATATGTAGTGAGAGATGCTGTGATCTATATGTGGTGAGAGATGCTGTGATCTATATGTGGTGAGAGATGCTGTGATCTATATGTGGTGAGAGATGCTGTGATCTATATGGAGAGAGATGCTGTGATCTATATGTGGTGAGAGATGCTGTGATCTATATGTCAGAATATTACTACTTGGTCACCAAGTTGGTCTATTACCTTGTAATTTGCTATTGTAATCTTTTTTTAAAATTGTGTTGTAGGTGTTACTACAGAAGCTGGTAACGAAAACCAATGGGAGGATGATTCCCTATGAAGAGGCTAATAACTTAGCAGATACAACCCATACAGGTAAATACAACCCCATACAGGTAAATACAACCCCATACAGGTAAATACAACCCCATACAGTTAAGTATGGTACTACCCCATACAGGTAAATGCTACCCCATACAGGTAAATGCTACTCTTTACAGGTAAATGCTACAACATACAGGTAAATTTCTATGTAGTTTTGTGTCAGTAAATACTATGTACCATTATACAATTGACCCACAAGTCAATTACAGAGTTTTGTCCCTTTGAATTTTTATATTTGTAACTGTTTTCCAGACTTTTTCCTTATTTGTTGACATACATGTATATGGTTCAAATTTAGCATATACCTTTTTATATAGATCAACCCCACAATCTCCATTTCTCTCAAGGTGGATGCTGTAAACAGTGAGCCTTAAGGTGGTAACGCGGGAGTAGACAAGATTCTATGTTAGCAGGGTTTTCTTGTTTAACAAATGCAACAGAACCAATTTTTCTTTATGATAATAAGCAAGATAGTAAAGAGAGCATCATATCACAAGTATTTTTCAGTGACCTGAAATATTATTGTATTTTTTTTTTCAGAGATTGTTTGCGAAAGCCTAAAATTTCTGAGTGAGATGGATACAGAAAATAGTATATCTGTGGAAGACGTGATCAAAAATGATCCATCTACAACAGTTTTTGATTTATCTGACAGGGTTAGTTACAATAATTAGTTGTTATGGTAATTTCATGTTGCAACATCAGTGAAAAATTTATAATGCAAGTTAAGTAATATTATAACAGTATATTTTTACAGTAATGTGCCACACAGCTGAGGATGAGCAATTTAATGGTTGTTGGTTTAGGACTCAGTCAGCTTGATCATATTTGTTCTAAGTCTCATTGTCTGGAACTTCACAGATTTTGCCCTTTCCTAACCTGTCATCCTGCTAGGCACAAAATATTGGAATTTTTGCTTATTCCTGAATTTGAAAAACTTGTCCTTTAAAAAAAAACCCAAAAAAACGATCGTATTGTTATGTGAGGTTCAAGATCATATTATTTCATGGTAAAATTTCTCTGTAGTCATGAAACATCAATTTTTTGAGAATAAATATTTTTTACAGTTGAACCTGCCTTAAAGGCCAGGATCACCTGCTTTTAAAGGCCAGTAAAATTGTATCCCAATTGTTCTTTAGTCATATTATTTGAACCTGTATATAAAGACATAAAGGTTGCTTTTACCAGTTCCCTTGGGTGGCCTTTATAGACAGTTTTGACTTGTTATGTATATATCTCATTTTTATTTGCTTTGTACATCCAGAATCAGGAAATTGTGAACTTTTAAAGCAGCTGTTATACACTCTCTGCAGTTACAGTTCTACTTCCGGTTTATCAACATGTTGTGCAAGCATATAACAGACATCAGGTTTTCATTCAAAAGAACAATTTTCAAAAATGCCATGCTGAAGTTGCAGGGTGGTGAATGCTAAGTGTCATGTAGATCAATGGCTCACCATTTTCGTGCAGACAGGTATTTAAATTCTTAACTTGGTTGAAGAGATGGCCAGTAGACATGTCTAGAGCAACTTTAAAACTTTGTGATATTTTTCACACAGGAAAAAACTTGTGTGTATTAATATCAACTTATTGTAGTCATGTTAGAACACAAATTTAGTAGACATTAGATTATTTTGTATGATTATTATTTTTTTCAGGCATATATTGAAAAGATTATACAGATCTACAAAAAAACACAGCCGAATTATTTATTTTTTGATGATTTTTATGTGGAAGAATATCCAGAGTTGCCTCCCTTGGGGAGTAGAGTCAAAAGAAAGAATAAAGTTAGTCATTTCGAGGGAACAATAGTCAGCCATTTATCAGAAAGTAAGCTATTTACAGTAAAACCATGTTCTAATTTATGCCCTAAAATTAACTTTGACATTCCGCTTTCAAACCCCCCCCCCCCCCCCCCCCCCCCCCCCCCCCCCCCCCCCCCCCCCCCCCCCCCCAACAGTTGTTCAAAATTATCAGCAAACCTCATACCTCATATAACTAAAAAATTTATCTAAAACAAATAGTTTGGTTGAATCAAGATTTTTACTTAGTTTAGTACCTTGGAGAAATACACATATCACATATTGTAAGAACAGTTTGGTATCGCTTTCTGGATGATTTAAACGTCAAAAGTAATATCAAAATTGACAAAAAAAGCCGTTTATTTCATTTTCGGTATATAAATATTTCACAAAGTGAGATAGTAAATCTTTGCTTTCTTCTCATTAAATAATATATATATATATGTAAATTCAGAGATATGATGCCAAACTATGAAGGTGCATTACAGCTTATCAAAACCTATAGGAATATCGAATTATCCTCTACATTTATGTATAGCCTCAGAAAAAAAGAGAATATTATAAAAAATGGGATTTGATGAAATTTCTTTTTAATTAATCTGTTTCATGTGTATTAATTTATGTGCTTATATCAATGTGTAAAATGTAGATGAATGTAATACTTGGATGATGAATAAAAAATACAAATACCAAAAATAGAAATATACATACCCATGATATTGCTGGAGCTAGTTTTTCAAAGCTTTTACAATCATCCATTTGTTAGTCTGTCAGTCAATAACTTTAGATATTTTCAGCCATTTTCATAAGTGTTGGAAAAATGATCTAATATATTCTTGCTAAGTTTCTGTTTAACATTAAATTAAAATGAGTTGAAAACTAGTATTGGGTATATGTTTACATTGATCATGTGACAGCTTCTTGATTAGGGAATTTGTAGACTTTGTTTAGTTCAACTGTACAGACGCAAATTGTGTTGTGCCATGTCAAGAAAAATTGATAATATTTTCTGTTTTTCTATTGTTTAAGGTAAAGTGGAGGTGATATGGGATTCTGGAGACCCTAAAACTTACAATCTAGCCAAGGATGACTGGGATATTATAGTGATAGATAAACCAAGAATAATGACCAGTCAGGATATTAACCCCCCTATTGGAACTCTTGTGAAAAGAGGTATGTAAAGTCTAAAATTATGTTTGCTACACATGATTTCACATTAAAGTGGACTGTGTCTAAGTGGACTAAATTAATGATTTGCAGATCACAACGTCTCTAACGTCTCGGTTGGGCAGATCTGATCCTTTCAATGATTTGCAGATCACAATGTCTCTAACTACCTCGGTTGGGCAGATCTGATCCTTTCAATGATTTGCAGATCAAACATCTCTAACTACCTCGGTTGGGCAGATCTGATCCTTTCAATGATTTGCAGATCACAACATCTCTAACTACCTCGGTTAGGCAGATCTGATCCTTTCAATGATTTACAGATCACAATGTCTCTAACTACCTCGGTTAGGCAGATCTGATCCTTTCAATGATTTGCAGATCACAATGTCTCTAACTACCTCGGTTGGGCAGATCTGATCCTTTCAATAATTTGCAGATTACAACACCTCTAACTACCTCAGTTGGGCAGATCTGATCCTTTCAATGATTTGCAGATTACAATGTCTCTAACTACCTCGGCTGGGCAGATCTGATCCTTTCAATGATTTGCAGATCACAATGTCTCTAACTACCTCGGTTGGGCAGATCTGATCCTTTCAATGATTTACAGATCACAATGTCTCTAACTACCTCGGTTGGGCAGATCTGATCCTTTCAATGATTTGCAGATCACAATGTCTCTAACTACCTCAGTTGGGCAGATCTGATCCTTTCAATGATTTACAGATCACAATGTCTCTAACTACCTCGGTTGGGCAGATCTGATCCTTTCAATGATTTGCAGATCACAATGTCTCTAACTACCTTGGTTGGGCAGATCTGATCCTTTCAATGATTTCCAGATCACAATGTCTCTAACTACCTCGGTTGGGCAGATCTGATCCTTTCAATGATTTCCAGATCACAATGTCTCTAACTACCTTGGTTGGGCAGATCTGATCCTTTCAATGATTTCCAGATCACAATGTCTCTAACTACCTCAGTTGGGCAGATCTGATCCTTTCAATGATTTACAGATCACAATGTCTCTAACTACCTCAGTTGGGCAGATCTGATCCTTTCAATGATTTGCAGATCACAATGTCTCTAACTACCTCGGTTGGGCAGATCTGATCCTTTCAATGATTTACAGATCACAATGTCTCTAACTACCTCGGTTGGGCAGATCTGATCCTTTCAATGATTTCCAGATCACAATGTCTCTAACTACCTCAGTTGGGCAGATCTGATCCTTTCAATGATTTACAGATCACAATGTCTCTAACTACCTCGGTTGGGCAGATCTGATCCTTTCAATGATTTGCAGATCACAATGTCTCTAACTACCTCGGTTGGGCAGATCTGATCCTTTTAATAATTTGCAGATCACAACATCTCTAACTACCTCGGCTGGGCAGATCTGATCCTTTCAATGATTTGCAGATCACAATGTCTCTAACTACCTCGGTTGGGCAGATCTGATCCTTTCAATGATTTGCAGATCACAATGTCTCTAACTACCTCGGTTGGGCAGATCTGATCCTTTTAATAATTTGCAGATCACAACATCTCTAACTACCTCGGCTGGGCAGATCTGATCCTTTCAATGATTTGCAGATCACAACATCTCTAACTACCTCGGCTGGGCAGATCTGATCCTTTCAATGATTTGCAGATCACAATGTCTCTAACTACCTCGGCTGGGCAGATCTGATCCTTTCAATGATTTGCAGATCACAATGTCTCTAACTACCTCGGTTGGGCAGATCTGATCCTTTCAATGATTTACAGATCACAATGTCTCTAACTACCTCGGTTGGGCTGATCTGATCCTTTCAATGATTTACAGATCACAATGTCTCTAACTACCTCGGTTGGGCAGATCTGATCCTTTCAATGATTTGCAGATCAAACATCTCTAACTACCTCGGTTGGGCAGATCTGATCCTTTTAATAATTTGCAGATCAAACATCTCTAACTACCTCGGTTGGGCAGATCTGATCCTTTTAATAATTTGCAGATCAAACATCTCTAACTACCTCGGTTGGGCAGATCTGATCCTTTTAATAATTTGCAGATCAAACATCTCTAACTACCTCGGTTGGGCAGATCTGATCCTTTTAATAATTTGCAGATCAAACATCTCTAACTACCTCGGTTGGGCAGATCTGATCCTTTTAATAATTTGCAGATCAAACATCTCTAACTACCTCGGTTGGGCAGATCTGATCCTTTTAATAATTTGCAGATCAAACATCTCTAACTACCTCGGCTGGGCAGATCTGATCCTAGTGTGAGAAATTTTGTATATTTTCTTACTTAAGGTTGGTAGTTTTTTCTGGGTACTTTTGTTTACTCCACCATATAAGAACAGGCTGCCCTTGATATAAGTGAAAGTATCTTAACTAGGGTAGACAAGTTTTGTTTACTATTTGCACAAAACTCGCTTGAGATCAATTAAATTTTATTGAGTCAAAATGGCCAACTGTAAAATTGTTGATACAACATAAAATACTATGCAACCAACCAAATGGTCTATGCTTGAATGTGTAAATAATGACAAGTTTACTGTCAATACAATATGAATGTCAATAACATCTTCTAGTATTTATTAAGAATATTTGATTTTTTCATTTGTTAGGAGTTGATTGGCGATACGAGGATCAAGATGGCGGCATAGGAAAAGTTGGTGCTGTTATAAATGTTGAGCCACTAGGCTTACTAAGGGTATGCTATAGTTGTTAGGGTTAAGGATAATAAACACAAGAGTAAGGTTTGTTGAAATGTTGTGTTTTCAAAATTATTTCACTAGAAATGATGATCGAAGGTCGTGGGTTCGATCCCTGGACCGGGCGATGTGTTGTGTTCTTGAGCAAGACACTTAATTTCACGTTGTTCCAGTTCACTCAGCTGAAAAATAAATGAGTACCAGCAAAAATGCTGGGGGTTAACCCTGCAATGGACCGGCGTCCCATTCAGGGGAGAGTCTTGTACTCTAAGTCGCTTAACGCCACCGAAACCGGGATAAGCTCCGGCCTGATGGGCCTAATGGCTCGGGACAGACTTTAACTTTTTTTAAATGATGCACTCAGGTTACATCAAGGACGTTGACTGGAAGAGTGCTTCATGAAATCTCAACAATGCAACAGGCAAACTTTCTAACTTTCTAACAATAAAGTCTGCCAGAGCCAGATTGGAACCTAAGTGTTGACTTCGCCTGCGGCTCAGGGTACATAAATCTTTGACGGGGTACATGGGGCCATGTAACCTGCCAAAGACATGTATAACTTATAAGATATGTTGTTAAAATAATATTTATAATCAGTGATTTATTATTTTTTATAGGTTTGCTGGCCTAATGGTACTAAGAATTTCTATAGATTTGGCTATGAGGGTTGTCGTGATGTTCTTATTCTGTAAGTTATTTAAGAACTGACATTTCTGATCATGGTATTTCAAGGGTAATGCTTTGCTGTTCATAGAATTTGGCACATGCCACACTATCTTGCATTACCCTTGAAAAACCATGAGCAGAAATGTTATTTCTTACCTTTAAAATTCTTTCTTTTAATAAATATTTTGTACCCTTACTTGTTTCAATCCTTAGAGCTATTTCTTCTATACTTGCTCGTGGGAGATAGGGTTTTTGTCCATGCAAGATCGGCCTATCTCACATGACCATGTGACCTCCTGTGTGTGACATGACATATTATTGCGGGAAAATTGATACACATCAAGGGTCATGACCCCAATTGTCTTTTAACGAGAACTGCAATACAATTGCTTCTGCATGTTTCATCGAAGGCAGATAAGGTCATATTGTAAATATATATAGAGTATCTTACATGAATGTTTATGTAATACAACATGTATTGAATTTATTAAACTTGTTGAATAAATTCAAAATTACATAAGCACAAATGCAGGAAATCTATTTATTATATAATCCAGAAAAAAAATCCATTTCAATTAGAAAAGAGCTGATTGACTGCAATACACAGAAGTCGTGTAAATGTATACATGTCCCAAAAGAAGTATGACTAAATTTTTTTGATATAAAAAATACATGTATGTGTCAAAAACATGAGATATTCTATTTCAACAATTTTGGATGATGGTTGTAGCAAATCCCAGTGTTTATGCCAGCTGCTCTTGCTAACAGCAGATCTAAATAAGTACTTACGTTATTGATCAAAATGATAGACTAATTGACCAAAGATGACAAATTTCTTATTTATACTTTAATTATCACTGATGTATTTTAGACATTCGTAACGTTATATATCCCATATATATATAAATGTAATAAGAAAATATGTGATAATAACACATTTTTATTGCCACATACCCATATACCCTTCAGTAACCATTCCATTTGATTTATTTATAGGGATATACCGGTATATAGCCACATACCCTTCAGTAACCATTCCATTTGATTTATTTATAGGGATATACCGGTATATAGCCACATACCCTTCAGTAACCATTCCATTTGATTTATTTATAGGGATATATACAGTTGACTCTCGTTATCTCGAACTCGACGGGGAAATGCAAAAAGTTCGACTTATCCGGAGTTCGAGATAACCGATGTTAAAAACGGCAACAAAAGGGAAGTAACTCGTACACGCCTACCGAAAGTCGCTTCCGTTTTTATCTTGTCAAACTGTGTGTCATCGGCATTGACATTTTAAGATGCAATGATAAATGATTCAATACGGGAGTTTAACAATTTTATCTCCCTTGATTACTCTCTATGGTTAGAGGTAAGAAAGTGTACCGTCTGCAAGCCAGGGGGCATTCCCCTATTACCTACATGTATACATGTGCTAGTATGAAACTTAGTATATGTAATACATATAAATGTATCTACATTATATTTTATTTTCTTAAAGTGTTTCGTCTGAAAATAAATAAATAAATAAATAAATAAGACTGAAAAGTAATCTTGACCCAATAAGTACTAACAATGTAATTGAATAATGATTGATGCAAGGTTGCATTATAGTATTTAAATAAATAAATAAATAAATAAATAAATAGATAAATAAATTTTGAAACATGACCTTGAATGCCTCATCAATATACACTTTAAATATTTTAAATCTTTATTTTATTTTTTATTTTTATTTATTCATTTTTTTTTTTTTTTTTTTTTTTTCTTTTTTTTCATTGACACACAGTGAAAAAAATTCATGTCATGTCTATCAATTTATTTAGTTATTTATTTATTTTAAATTTTATTTTGGAAAGTAACTTTATAAGGGAATTGTTGGTTACTTTAGTTAAAACGTTTGAAATAAATAGGGATTTTTTCTAAAAAGTAATGAATCGTTTACCATTTCATATGCCATTTTTTATGAAATCAAAATAAAAAAAAATATGACAACCAAAGAAACGGATAAAATTAATTGAAACCATACAGATATTTAATGTTAAAGTTTATTTTAATTTTTTTTATTCACATTCTAAATACTTTTACAATATTCTCTAACATTCATACATTTCATTTATCAGTTTATAAGTTTGATATTATCTTGTATATTGAATAAGTTTGATGAAGTTTGTGTAATTAATTTAAACGATACTTGTAAATTCTTAATGTTATCGATGGATGCTGACCATAAAAGGGTTCATTTGTCGTTTGTCGGTACGTGTCATGTATTGAGTCACCCGGTAATGTTGACAGGTGTGCAGAGGTATGTGAATTACGGATACTAATTAATAGTTTAAGACTTCAACACCATCATCTTGGTAATACGTTACGGGATAAACAATTCATCAATGGGAAACTTTTTAATAAACAGTAATGTAACATGTAGATATGAGGAGCATCATATTTCTTGGAGCAAATATTGGGTAAGGGAAAGAATAAAATGTATATTGTAATCGCCATAAGTACATCATAATTTTGGGTTCGTTTAATTAATTAAAATTAGTTAAATGTAATTATGTCAAAGGCAATTATATACATGTATACAGAATATATCGATTTAATTTTCTCCCACATCGGCGTAAACTTTATAAGTTTTGATACTATTTCAAGAAAAGAACAACTGATAAAGTTCTTCCACAAACTTGTATGTATTCAAGATTGTTTTTCTAGCTATAGACTGCCTATTATTAGTATCATATCTTTGTCGTTATAGCAAACATAACCATTTTATTTTATTTTCAAAGTTTAAAATGCTAAACAAAATATATTAATTATACTTCTTTAATTTGGTTTATTCATATTTATCATCTTTAAATTTTAACTGTTTTTTTTTTAATTCTTGATAGTTTTAATTTCTAAAATATTACAAAATTAACATATTTGACTTAAAGGAAATATAAATTTATTAGTAAGAAAAAGTTTTGTCACATAAAATATATATTTATTCATGAATAAATGTAAATATATCCCATTTACGGCAATGTTTAACCATTTAAAAGCGTTACCAGCCTTAGACCTTTATTACGACTGCCCCCTTGATTGCAAATCACGTTCAATCGCGTCCAATCTCGTAAGGTCACGGGCCTTGCGCATGCGTAATAAACAATGTTAAACTCCTCTATTATGCATTTTGTCTTATAAGATTAACTTTAATTACTCAAATCTGTCAATAACTGATTGCGCTATTGTTATTAGCCGACAAATAGTGAAGTCCGCTTTGGTCCTCATACCAGCTTCGCTTTGTGTACTTTAATCACCCCAAGCTTCCGGTTGTATTGAGTAATGTTCACATCACACGTTTTCGGAAGCCATGTTCAGCTTGACAGTAATTATAACACCTGCTAATCTCCTTGATGGTTTAATTAATTATGCAAGGGATAATAATTAAGGGCTTAAGGAAATTGAGAGGTCAGTGCAATGTTGTAATTTTAAAATCAACATGAGGCCGACAGTCAAATATTTCATTTATGTCGGAATGTGTTTTTTCAACCAAATAATCTGTAGGCGTTGACAAATTTGATTTTCCAAAATTTTTTGTTCGAGTTAACAAATTTAATTTTCCTAAATTTTTTGTTCGAGTTAACGAGTGTAATTTTCCTAGGATTTTAATTCAAGGGGACGAAAATATTGTTCGACATATCCAATAATTCGAGATATCCGAGTTCAAGATAACCGGAGTGATTTTGGTTTAATAAAGAACAACTCTGTTCGGACTTTTTAAAAAAGTTCGAGATATCCGGTAGTTCGAGATATCCGAGTTCGAGATAACGAGATTCAACTGTATAGCCATATACCCGACAATAACCATTCCATTTGTTTTATTTATAGGGATATATATAGCCACATACCCTTCAGTAACTATTCCATTTGATTTACTTATAGGGATATATACAGCCATAAGTTGAGGAGTCCCGTAGAAGGCCTGGATGTAGAGGATGATGATGGTATTACTGGTTAGTATCATTGTAATCAGCTTGATTGATAAAAACTTACTATAATCCCAGCTTGAGTGCTAAAATTAGCATTCATTGTTGAAGTTTTCAATATATTACAATAAGTTATACTGAGTTTTTGTCATGTACATCATCTGTTATAATTGTCACCAAGCTAAATTTGTTGACATTGATTTAATTTTATTTTATTTATTTATTCTATATTTTGGACATTAATTTTAATATTTCAAAGAATTTCATTAAATATTTCATTCACTGGAAAATTATTGACATTACATTCTAATTTCTTTTGGATTTTAATTACAGACACTCAATATATGACACTTATGAAATCAATTAACTCAATTTCACCTGAAGTTTAATTATTTATTCTCAGTAGGATAATCTCATGACAAGATTAGTGCTGTGACAGGTGAATTCCTGTTGCCACTTGACCATTAATTGTTATTGAGTAATGTCAATTTATGTTTACTTATATATAGGGATATGTAAAAATTGAAATACAAATATATACACAGATATTAGACCATAAGGTATAGGACTGTAATAGGTGTGGTTTTGGATAAACCAGAATCCACCTACCTACCATAGTGAAATTAAATCATTTTAAAAGAAGTTCAATCTTCAAGTTATATCTACATATCTTTGTGTAGCCAGCTTCCCCGTCTGGTTGCATTTTGGTGGAGAATCCGGGTAACTTGCATGTGTTATACTTTAAGTCAAGTTACTAAACAAGATCCTGATCAAGAAAACAGACAAGATGGACTTTTGTGGAAATTACGTATTACAACCACAATGGATGCAGCCTCCAAATTTCTGGAATACACCAGGAATAGACATGATGGACAGAAACAGAAATTTCATGCATATCCAGCATAAAAGCTGTTACAGATGTGGAGATTTATTTTCCCATGGACATAACACTAAATGCCATGCAAGGAATGCCAAATGTTTTAAGTGTGGAAAACTTGGACACTTCGGAAGAAAATGTTTTGCGAGGACAAGGATAAATACAAATGAAATTTGTAACCTACAAGTCCAGACAAGGAAACCAAAGCAGACCAAGTCCAGCGCCAAAAGGAGGAGAGACAAAAACAGGATTAAAGAATATAAAGCCAAGAGACAGTTACTGTTAATACTACCATTTTGTGACATTCCAAATAATGAAATTATTGAACTTTTACATCATTCAAACAATGTGCAAATAAAAACAATAGAAAAACAAAATTTGATATTGAAGGAGAAAATTAAAACAAAGGAAATTGATTGTAACAAATTAAAAAGAGAAAATAATAAGCTTCAAAGGGAAATTCAAATATTACAAATAAGATGTGATCAATAGCACACAAAAACTCAACAGGATTGCGATTTTGAACTAGAAATTCAGAATTTAAGGAGCAAATGTCAAGAAAATCAACAGACCATTTACAAATATCATGAACATCTCAGGAAATCTAAGGAGGACCGTGAAAATTATGTATTTGAAATTGATGTTTTACAAAGAAAATTAGCAAGTGCAGATAACAGAAGTGATGATCTTTCAAGGGAAAACTTAAAACTTTCGGACAAAATAGAAAACTTACAGAAAACAGTCATTCGAGATTTAAATTTACAAATTCAGGAATTAGCTAAACAAAAACAACAATTGGAAAGAGTGTGTGAAATATTCAAAAGTGATCGTGATGACTACTGTGAAGCCATTGAAATAGTACAAGATGGACTTAATCCCAGATATCCTGCCAATAGACGGATCCTAGCAGATATTAAAAAGATTCTACATAAAGGGTGACAGTGATGATTCTGATCTTAAACTTATTTTGGAATACATGAACACTTATCATGTGTAGTGCATTTATTATTTAATACAAGGCATGAGGACATGCCATATTTGGAGAGGAGGCAAACTGTCACCAAGCTAAATTTGTTGACATTGATTTAATTTTATTTTATTTATTTATTCTATATTTTGGACATTAATTTTAATATTTCAAAGAATTTCATTAAATATTTCATTCACTGGAAAATTATTGACATTACATTCTAATTTCTTTTGGATTTTAATTACAGACACTCAATATATGACACTTATGAAATCAATTAACTCAATTTCACCTGAAGTTTAATTATTTATTCTCAGTAGGATAATCTCATGACAAGATTAGTGCTGTGACAGGTGAATTCCTGTTGCCACTTGACCATTAATTGTTATTGAGTAATGTCAATTTATGTTTACTTATATATAGGGATATGTAAAAATTGAAATACAAATATATACACAGATATTAGACCATAAGGTATAGGACTGTAATAGGTGTGTGTTTTGGATAAACCAGAATCCACCTACCTACCATAGTGAAATTAAATCATTTTAAAAGAAGTTCAATCTTCAAGTTATATCTACATATCTTTGTGTAGCCAGCTTCCCCGTCTGGTTGCATAATCATCAAGGTGTGATGGACAACAAAGTGCCAAAATTTAACATGCCTAAAAAATACATACCCTAAAAAAAAGAAATGCCGTTAAAAAATGGTAACATCCAACTGAAAACCGATATCCCATAGTATAGTAATTTTGTCTTGCACTTATGTGATAACTTTGTTACATGTTTTCACAACTGTAATATTAACTAATTATTATTTCGATAGTGAGCAGTTTCAAAATTGATTCTCAATGAGGTAGTAAAGTTTATTTCAATTTGTATCTGGAAAATTGTTATTTCATGTAACCCTTATGAATTACTAGTCTATTCCGTTTCAGAATTTACTAATTACAACACTTCCGGTTTTTATTATGCATAATTCGTTGGTCTAGTGGTTGTATGTTAAACGCCTTATTCAGTGAAGTGCCATAATACAACATTTTATTCAGTTAAGTGCCAAAATCAAACCCACCAAAATTAAACAACCACATTTTGAGAGAAAACTAAAATATCCTGACCCCCAAATATCCTGATTTACTATAACGTTTTTGTACCCCCAAATATCCTGATTTACTATAACATTTTTATACCCCCAAATATTCTGATTTACTATAACGTTTTTATACCCCCAAATATTCTGATTTACTATAACGTTTTTATACCCCCAAATATCCTGATTTACTATAACGTTTTTGTACCCCCAAATATCCTGATTTACTATTACATGTTTATACCCCCAAATATCCTGATTTACTATAACGTTTTTGTACCCTTAAATATCCTGATTTACTATAACGTTTTTGTACCCCCAAATATCCTGATTTAATCCTGATTTACTATAACGTTTTTATACCCCCAAATATTCTGATTTACTATAAGGTTTTTGTACCCCCAAATATCCTGATTTATTATAACATTTTTATACCCCCAAATATCCTGATTTACTATAACGTTTTTGTACCCCCAAATATCCTGATTTACTATAACGTTTTTATACCCCCAAATATCCTGATTTACTATAACGTTTTTGTACCCCCAAATATCCTGATTTACTATAACGTTTTTATACCCCCAAATATCCTGATTTACTATAACGTTTTTGTACCCCCAAATATCCTGATTTACTATAACGTTTTTGTACCCCCAAATATCCTGATTTACTATAACGTTTTTGTACCCCAAATATCCTGATTTACTATAACGTTTTTGTACCCCCAAATATCCTGATTTACTATAACGTTTTTGTACCCCCAAATATCCTGATTTACTATAACGTTTTTGTACCCCCAAATATCCTGATTTACTATAACGTTTTTGTACCCCCAAATATCCTGATTTACTATAACGTTTTTGTACCCCCAAATATCCTGATTTACTATAAGGTTTTTGTACCCCAAATATCCTGATTTACTATAACGTTTTTATACCCCCAAATATCCTGATTTACTATAACGTTTTTGTACCCCCAAATATTCTGATTTACTATAACGTTTTTGTACCCCCAAATATCCTGATTTACTATAACGTTTTTGTACCCCCAAATATTCTGATTTACTATAACGTTTTTGTACCCCCAAATATCCTGATTTACTATAACGTTTTTGTACCCCCAAATATCCTGATTTACTATTACGTTTTTGTACCCCCAAATATTCTGATTTACTATAACGTTTTTGTACCCCCAAATATCCTGATTTACTATAACGTTTTTGTACCCCCAAATATCCTGATTTACTATAACGTTTTTGTCATCCTTTAAAGTGGTATTAGTTTTATCTGTTTAACTAAGATTTTGAATTCTGTGACTTGGATACGTTTCTGCCATACTTGTTTACCTTATATAATTATATTTCCCTTTTACCGTTAAATGTTGCATGCCTTTATGTACCCCAACAGATTCTATGTACTTGACAAGGTAACCAATTGCTATATAAGAAAGTGAGACAAAATAATATTTCCCCACATACTTGTGGTACGATGACAAACCCATTAAATTGAATGTTGATTTGAAGGAATTTACTTTAAGCCTTACAAAAAATATAGAGTCTGGGTAGCTCAGTTGGTAGAGCACTAAACTATGGTGTAGGTATTTCCAGATTTAATCTCCTGACCAACACTGTATTTTTTCTCCTGCCTGTTACATATATCTAATGTTTTATAGTATATAGTAGTGTCCTGGCAGTGGACTTTTTCTATGGGAGGTCCCAGGTTTGATCCCTGGTCAGGACCTGTATTTTTTCTCCTGCCTGTTACACACATCTTCCTGTTATGTTTTATAGTAGTTGACAACCCAGATATAGTAGTGTCCTGGCAGTGGATGGATGATGCTGGGACATGGTGGAGATATACCAAAGAACAGATGAGGATTATAGAGGAGGCTTACTCTGACAACCAACCAACCTGTGTATTAGGGACGGAAGAACACCAGTAAGTAACATGAAGTAAAACCTCATTATAATGAGCCTCATCCATTACTTATCACCACAGTAAAACTTCATTTTTCATTTTTTGTCATTGTTTCAAGTGAAACAGTTCTAAATAGCAATAAAGATGTCTTTCCATTATTGTTAACAAAAAACATTGTTATTAGAATTCTTGTGTTACAAAAACTGGCAACAAATGATGGTGCAGTGGTTAAATACAAACTTAATGTATTTTACATTAATTTATAAATCATCAAGTTATTACAAACTTGTTTTAATCAAGCTTGCTCTGTATTTCTCTGGATGGGGTCTTAGTGTGGGAGGAAAACCACTATCAGAGAGTGTGTGTTTGTGACAATATATTATGCTTTATTTTAATAGAAAATCCCATTTACCTAATAAAGATTGATATATTTCACTTAATTGACCTAGTGGTAACAAGAAATCTGTATGCACATCTGCAATTTGAGTAAAAAATTGAGCATACTTTACTGTCACAAACACACCAACTCTCAGACGATGACAAAGTTCACATGATTTGCCTGTAAACTTTGGGGGACAAGCTTTAACAATTTAGCTTGTAACTGAATAAGGGGAGGGAGGGAAGAGGGAGACATGATTATTAGTAATGATCTTGTATTACAGTTGTATGATATGTGTTATTTTAGGAAGCGTTTACTGTTAGATAGATTTGAAGTCAGAGATGTTGCTACAGGATTTATAAATAAGATTAATCGCAAAGGTAAGTACAGGTAAAACTTCATGAACCCACCAGGTGTTTTCAGGTATAAAGATCTGTCAATAATCAATAGATTTTAAGAATCTTACATTATGAGTTGGATTTTTCTGTACAAGACCAACAACATAATAATCTCTTGCCACAAAAAGCAGATATAAGTTTCCCTCTGTCCTTCCTTCCTTCTTTTTGTGTGTCGGAAATTCTTGCCTGCGTTAATTCTCCAAAACTATCAAGCACTAAACTTAGTGCAAAACATCAACATTGATAGATACGCATATCATTAACACAGGTTGATTTGCTTATTTATTGGCCTTTGAACATAAGTGTATATCACAAAAAGAACCTGTTGGCAGGGGATCCCAATTCACTGAATTTGCTTATTAGACTTATTTTCACAATGCTTTAGTCCATCCAGCTGGTAGTACATGACTTCATTGTGAAAGGATATTCCAACTATATGTGTATCACTGCCCTAGATTTGAATGCCAAACAGGCAGATCCTAGTATGATAAAGTTTGTCAGTCCACTCACCAGAGCATGTTTGTTTTCTCCAGACAACTGATGCATCAATAAATGTGAAATATAAATGCAAGTATCTTGACTTTGGATGTAAGACATCATTACTTCACTTCCCCCCAACACATCTAATTTGTAGTCTTGTATCTTCAATTGCTTCTTATTTCTGAACTCCTCTGAAGAACATAGAGATTTGGACATATTTCTAATTTTTAATAAATAAATTTGTAAACTCTTACATATTATAATTGTATTAGTGACTTTACTTCTGACAAAAGTTTCTTAAATCATGAAATTGTATATGCATGAAAATATAAATTTCCCTTGTATTACTGAATTATCAAAATATTGAAGTTATTTATTTTTTTTACAGAAACAAAGAAATAATGAATGAATAAGTGACAAAAAAGCAATCACAAGGAGAAGACTATGAAGTAACTCAGGGATATAAACCACAAATCCTTCATCATTACAAATAAAATTTTTATATGGATAGTAAACATTAAGATTGTCGTGGTGTCTCCAGAGGATAGCAGCCAATCAAGTTGTCAAGGTTACCACTGAGGATAGTAAACGTTTAGGTTGTTATGGTGACTACTAGGAATAGTAAGCATTAAGGTTGTCATGGTGACTCCAGAGGATAGCAGCCAATCAAGTTGTCAAGGTTACCACTGAGGATAGTAAACATTTAGGTTGTCACAAGGGCCAGCAATAATAGTAACCATCAACGTTGTCATGGTGAATAATGTAAAAAGTAACCAGTAAATTTGTCATGGAAAGTAATTATTAAGGTTGTCATGGTGACCATGAGGGATAGTAAACATTAAGGTTGTCATGGTGATTACTAGGGATAGTAAACATTAAGGTTGGCATGATGACCACTAAGGATAGTAAACATTAAGGTTGGCATGGTGACCACAGAATAAAAAACATTAAGGTTGCCATGGTGACCACTAGAAATAGTAAACATTAAGGTTGTCATGGTGACCACTAGGGATAGAAAACATTAAGGTTGTCATGGTGACCACTAAGGGTCAATGTGTATATGTATTACAGTCCAACCTGCCTTAAAGGCCACCTCTATATAAGGGTCACCTGCTAATAAAGGCCAGTAGAATTGTATCCCAATTGCTCTATATTCATATTATTTGAACCTGTATATAAAGGCCACCTGTCAATAAAGGCCACTTTTACTGGTTCCCTTGGGTGGCCTTTATAGACAGGTTTGACTGTAGTTTATTTACTCCAGTTATGTATTCTTCAATATCATGATGGGTTCACAATTTATGTGAGTCTATGCTTAATGTCAGCCCTCCAGCTCGAGGCCAGTTCACCAGTTGTATGGAGGTGGTCATTATAGCAGGTTATCTGCATCGACAGGTGGTCTTCAGGCAAAGATGGTTACTATTGCAGGTTTTACTGCAATTAGTTCTGGTGTGTGTGTGTGTATCCTGTTTTGTTTTTGATATTTTTATCTATTTATTGCATGGATTAATAAATCTAAAATTCCAAAAATAAGTAAAGCTAATGAAAAATATTTGTTTTATATATTCTAAAGTATGTGTAAGATGTTTTTACACACATGTATTGTATTATTTGATGATCTCTTGTTCAAAAACTGTAAACATGAAGCAAGTTATCAGCAAGCCTCTTTTTTAAATCTTAAAACATTTGATATTTAATCAAAAACAAACATGCTAATCCATGTCCAAATCAAAATTCAGAAGTAAAAACTTTGGAACTAATAAGTTAGGTTAGACATGTGAACTTCCACCAAAGAAGTGAGGTTGGGTGCTCGGAAAGGGTAAGCACCTTCTGTTTTAGCTAGCTACACCTGTTTTGTGCGTGAATTGTAAGTTGATAATTTTTAAAGCAAACATGTAATATTGTTACAAAAATTGACCATCCATATGCAGAAAACGGCTAAAAAAAAAAAAAAAGAGGTTTTCTTTTGTTATATTTTTGATGCAACAACATTCCATTATACAAATATAGTAATGAAAGTGGAATTACCCCAAAAGTTGTGGAGAAATTGTAAAAAAAATACAAAGTCATGTTTTTGTAACAGACTCTATTTATTGCATTCAAAATCTGTTTTCTGCATGACTATTTGATTGTTTTATAGGCCTTTTCCCTTACAGAATGTCAGTTATAATATTGTTCCTTATTGTATTAAATCTTTTTGTTGTACATACTAAAATATATGCATGTACCAGTAATACAATATTAAATGTTTTAATGTTTATAAAAGTAATGAAATCACTGAAAAGTTACAAATTTAAAGCTTATATATTTATATGCATATATTTATACTTGTTTTTACAAATTCAAAGCTTATATATTTATATATTTGTACTATTTTTAAAGACTACTTTATAATTTTAGAATTTATTACTTTTATACAACATTAAAATGCTTGTTTTATTTTTATACTGCTGTTTTAAGTGTTTTGCCAATGCAAATTTTATACTGTGAATTACATGCTACACCATTTTTGTACAGCGTTTCACGATAGTGAACGCGTACTTTGCTATCGGTTTCTTCCAAGATATTGAGCTTCTTTGCTATGAAATTATAAGATATGAGTACACCTGGAAATAGTGCGCCTGGTAAATGAGCGTGAAAGAAGTATATCTGTTTTATCGTGAGATATGTATTCTGAGACGGGTAATGCATTTGGTTACATATGCACATTTGGAATAAATTTTCGGAATACATTTCGGAATCTAGTAAAATATTGCGACGGGATGCATCTAATAATTTCTGCAATTTGGCGAACTGATCTCGTGTTTACAATAAAAAGTAGTCCGAGAAGTTTGCGTCCTACAATGTAAAATCATAACTTTTTATGAAATGAACAGCAACGGCAGGTTGATTTAATTAATTCTTCGTGAAATCTACGGAAATTTAAATTTATTTTGAAGGTTATGATAACGTATTTTGATGTTGAGGCAATTGTGTCATATTTTAAAACTGTTTATCGATTAGATTTCACTTTCGTGAAAGGGAGATAATTCGTACAATGTTGTGTGCAAATGACCACGTGGATTTTAAATACTTCACCATTAACATGAAACGGGAATATTGTGAGTGATAATCAGCAGTTAATTAAAATCCAGATTAACAGCAAATGATCCAGTTACATACAACCGCTAGAATGTACCCCCTCATAGCGACAGTAGGATCTGCAAAACTCTACTTTCTCTCTATCCGAAATGACAAAACGATCGGGTACAATACTTTCTCTCTATCCGAAATGACAAAACGATCGGGTACAACTTTTTTAAATTTTAATTACCGATTGTCTTTTTCATATATTTATGAAATTATTATTTTCTACCATTTAATTCAGCAATACATGGTTTTTCCAAAAAAAAAAAAAAAAAAAAAAAAAAAAAAAAAAAAAAAAACATCCGTCGGACTATTGCCTATTTTTGTTATGATCTTTATACTGTTAAATGGAGAGTTATGACTTTTAAAGTCCCTTTCTGGTTCACTGCTAGTGGACTACTAGTTCCTTCCTAAGTCATTACTAGTTGACTACAGGTACTAGTTATATACATGTAGATACAAGGGCAGGTGACCCTTATATAGAAGTGGTCTTTAAGACAGGTTTGACTGTATAACATGAATTAATATGAAGTTAGTTTCAGTATTAGTATAAGATACATTTCCTATTTTTTAAGTCTTACTAGATGTTATTTTTGATATAAAATTGATATTATATTTTTATTTGTTTGTGTAATATTGAGCCCCAATTTCACAAACATTTTAAGATTTTTCTTAACTTAAATTCAATAAATTTTGTAATAATTTCTCAGAAACAAAAAATAACATTTTTTTACCAAACTCATACAATTGTTTTAAGCTTGAAGTGATTTTCAAAATAGCACCTTAAGTTCTCCAATAATTTAATAGATTTACATAATTAATAAGATTTTATATTTGCCAAACTTAAGATAAGGAAAATCTTAGTCAAAGATTTGTTAGATAAACCACTGAGTTAATTATAGTATTGTAGAGATCAAAGATTTGTTAGATAAACCACTGAGTTAATTATAGTATTGTAGAGATAAAAGATTTGTTAGATAAACCACTGAGTTAACTATTGTATTGTAGAGATAAAAGATTTGTTAGATAAACCACTGAGTTAATTATAGTATTGTAGAGATAAAAGATTTGTTAGATAAACCACTGAGTTAATTATAGTATTGTAGAGATAAAAGATTTGTTAGATAAACCACTGAGTTAATTATAGTATTGTAGAGATAAAAGATTTGTTAGATAAACCACTGAGTTAACTATTGTATTGTAGAGATCAAAGATTTGTTAGATAAACCACTGAGTTAATTATAGTATTGTAGAGATAAAAGATTTGTTAGATAAACCACTGAGTTAATTATAGTATTGTAGAGATAAAAGATTTGTTAGATAAACCACTGAGTTAACTATAGTATTGTAGAGATCAAAGATTTGTTAGATAAACCACTGAGTTAATTATAGTATTGTAGAGATCAAAGATTTGTTAGATAAACCACTGAGTTAATTATAGTATTGTAGAGATAAAAGATTTGTTAGATAAACCACTGAGTTAACTATAGTATTGTAGAGATCAAAGATTTGTTAGATAAACCACTGAGTTAATTATAGTATTGTAGAGATCAAAGATTTGTTAGATAAACCACTGAGTTAACTATAGTATTGTAGAGATCAAAGATTTGTTAGATAAACCACTGAGTTAATTATAGTATTGTAGAGATCAAAGATTTGTTAGATAAACCACTGAGTTGATCATAGTATTGTAGAGATCAAAGATTTGTTAGATAAACCACTGAGTTGATCATAGTATTGTAGAGATCAAAGATTTGTTAGATAAACCACTGAGTTGATCATAGTATTGTAGAGATCAAAGATTTGTTAGATAAACCACTGAGTTGATCATAGTATTGTAGAGATCAAAGATTTGTTAGATAAACCACTGAGTTGATCATAGTATTGTAGAGATCAAAGATTTGTTAGATAAACCACTGAGTTGATCATAGTATTGTAGAGATCAAAGATTTGTTAGATAAACCACTGAGTTAATTATAGTATTGTAGAGATCAAAGATTTGTTAGATAAACCACTGAGTTGATCATAGTATTGTAGAGATCAAAGATTTGTTAGATAAACCACTGAGTTGATCATAGTATTGTAGAGATAAAAAATCAAAATAATTTATTGCTTTACACCATTTTAAGTAATGTCATAATCTTATTTTAATTAGAATTGAAAAATAATGACAAATACCATGATTCTAAATGCTACTAGCCAACTGGATAAGCTTATAAGTTTTTACTTACTTAATAATTAAGATTAGCAGTCATACTAACCGACTGGTTAAGCTTACAAATTTCTTTAATTAACTGTATAAGCTAACAAGTGTCGACTAACTGATTGGTTACTTCGGCTAGGCTTTAGACACCTGACATGAGTTGTTCTTTGTACTTAGATAAGGTAAAAAATATCTGTATGGTGCTGGTCACATTATTAAATTCACAAGTTTAATTTAATGTTTACTGTTGTTGAATTTTAATTGCTTAAACTGTGTTTTACCAATGATCTTTTATGTTGCACTGTATAAGACAACACACACACACACACACCTCTCTCTCACACACACACACACACACACACACTGAAATATTTAAAAGTTCCATGGATATTGAAGTGTTTTAAACATTCCATGAATATACTACTGTAAATGAGGTACTTCTTTTTTCAATCTCCATTTATTTTCATAATAGTCACTTATACAGTGATACACAGTGCCAATGTAGTTTAATTACTCCAAACTAGATATTATAGCTAATTACTGTAATTAATTAACACTAAAATATATAGCTTTACATTATTGTTAAAGTTATTAACTCCACAGAGGATTATGAGAAAATATTGGCCATTAAATGTGTTTATAATTTATTGGTCAGGCCACGGTTTCACAATCATCTCTTCACTTTTATATTCTTAAACTTTAATCTGACACAATTCTAAATCTATGTAATTTGGTTAATTTTCAAGATATGCTGGAATTTAAGATGTCATTTTGAAAATTACTCCTAGCATAAAACATTATTTAGTTTATGTAGTTTCAAAACAAATTACCAAAATTTGCTAAATTTAGGTGAAGGAATATCTTAGTTAAGGAATGAATGTGAAATTGGAGCTTGATAGTCAAAGAAAAATGTAGTGTCCATCTTTCCTGCTTCCCTTAGAGCATTGTATTACTTATTTTTCATCTTTTATTCAAATGTCACATGGCATGTAATATGTATTCCATTTAATTGTGTATCACAATGTTTTTAAATGTTGATGAAACATAAATCTATGTATTATAGATATATTCATATATTTAAAGTACAATTGCCCATAAAATGGTTATAAATAAATCATATTCTTATATAATGTGTTTAGTTCAGATGTTTTTAATGTTGGCTGCCTATTAGTTTAGTTCAGATGTTTTAGAAAACTATAGGTTTGTTGGATGCATATTGGTTTAGTTCAGATGTTTTTGAGGTAACTATAGGTTTGTTAGATGCATATTGGTTTAGTTCAGATGTTTTTGAGGTAACTATAGTTTTGTTGGATGCATATTGGTATAGTTCAGATGTTTTTGAGGTAACTATAGGTTTGTTGGATGCCTATTGGTTTAGTTCAGATGTTTTTGAGGTAACTATAGTTTTGTTGGATGCATATTGGTTTAGTTCATATGTTTCGAGGGAACTAAAAGCAAAGCAAAATTTTTAAACTGACAAACTATGGTAGATCAAACGATTGAAATTTTACCAGGAGAGAGAGGCTGGGTGCTCTGAATTTCTTGTATTCTTGTAATATATATATTACCTCATGTACCACCTCCTGTGGGCTTGAGTGAATAAAGTGAATTAAAATTTAAAGGGAAAGCACCACCTGTTTAACATGTTACTTATCAACAATATTGTGATGACGGCCATAAAAGTTTTTGTGAGCCTTGATATGTGTAAACTTGCAGTGTCCCTGTGCCCACAATTTATGTGTAAGGGCTTGCTTCGTTGAGTATTATTCCTAAATTTAAAATAAAGCTTGTTATGTTATTAGTTCTGGATAGAGCAATACTTTGTGTTTACAAAGTTATAACAGTACACAAGACATGGTATACCATGCTAAGACTTTATGCCCTTTTTAAGTAATCTTATTTATGACTTAAATGCATCTTAAATCTACCTTTAAACGACCATCTTTATACTGCAAATTCCCGTAAAGTGAGATTTCCCTGGTTTTTTTTTTACAATTTTCCGTTGTTATACATTTTCGACCTTAGAACCAGCCGGATTAAAATCCATTGTTCTGCAAATTAATCGGCATAAATAAGCTCCAAGTGTAGCCTATTGTTGGCGTCATAATTAAGGTATAAGTCCATATATAGAAAAGAATTTTAAGAATCGGAATGAATATTTTATTCCAAGCTCGCTAGGATAGATGACATTTATGTGGTCACCACATTTAGGATTATTAATAGGTAGAACGTCATCTATTCAATTATGTAGTGTTGAATGATTCACCGACAATCTTCTCTCAAGATTTAACAAGATTCTGTATGAATTTTGCTAAACAAATCAGTAACCAATGGTGCACAGCTTGTGTTCATCAGTATACCAATTGTTTGTTTAAAAATTCAATTGTCAAAAACATGTGTACAACAAATATGTTGCCTATTAAAAACGAAAAATCAAATACTTCAGAGGAACACGTGTTAGATATTTGTAGCTAAGCGACTATTTTGCCACAGGATCGAAGTTCAAAAGCAAAGATCTTTATAAACAGGGTGTTTTGCATTCTTAAACTTCTGATGTTGGTCGATTTTAATGATATAAGCTTGATTGGTGATTATGAAAGTATCCTTCCTTTTATTACCAGAATGTACTTGTCTAATCAAAATAAAACTTCTTAATTTCTTTTAGTATCAGTATATACAGTAAGCCTTATTATGATGATCAAAGCATTAAAATATCAATTATATTTTTATGGCGATTGAAATACGTAAATATTAAAGTACACACAAATATACCTATCCTTTATATAGAGAGAGTACACACAAATATACCTATCCTTTATATAGAGAGAGTACAGACCTGTCGAAAGTTTAACACTGAGATAAGGAAAAGTATTTGAAGCTTTGTTGTCAAGTGGCAGGAATCTGAATAGCTAGTGGCGGCTGTAAACAAATACATAGCAGGTTCCGAAAACAGCCGAACAAACGAGATACCAAATGAGCCGACTATTTGACACTGTTTCGTTAGCCTAGTGTTAAACTTTCGACATGTATACACTGGAAGCTTTGCATCGCCATTCATTATTAATTTTCTGCAATATTTCAGTCATTAAACTGATCAACAATGTAATGGCCAGACAGATTGTTATACACTCCTTATGTATAGACTAATTGGATTTATGTTGAAGATTTTTTAAAATAGGACTTCTTGCTAAATGAGAATGGTTGTTCACCTTATGTCCAGAAAATAATAAATATATGTACAATAAAAGTGTCGTTCACTTTGACAAGAATACAATGAAAGTTTTGTTCAATTTGACATTTTTCTTTCATTCCAAATTTTTATTACACAAGTGGTGGTTGTAGCTTGCAAAACAAAAGCTGTCAACCCTTCTGGAGCAACCGGTCTCACCAAACTGGTGGAAGTTCACTTGTTAATCTAATTTGACAGTTTCAAAGTTTTTACTTTGCTTTGGAATTGTGGTTTGGACATGGATTGGTATGTTTGTTTTTACTTTGCTTTGGGATTGTGGTTTGGACATGGATTGGTATGTTTGTTTTTACTTTGCTTTGGGATTGTGGTTTGGACATGGATTGGTATGTTTGTTTTTACTTTGCTTTGGGATTGTGGTTTAGACATGGATTAGTATGTTGTTTTTGTTTTTGCTTTGGGATTGTGGTTTGGACATGGATTAGTATGTTTGTTTTTACTTTGCTTTGGGATTGTGGTTTGGACATGGATTAGTATGTCTGTTTTTACTTTGCTTTGGGATTGTGGTTTGAACATGTATTAGTATGTTTGTTTTTTTGTTTTGTGATTGTGGTTTGGACATGGATTAGTATGTTTGTTTTTACTTTGCTTTGGGATTGTGGTTTGGACAAGGATTAGTATGTTTGTTTTTACTTTGCTTTGGGATTGTGATTTGGACATGGATTTGTATGTTTGTTTTTGATGCATTAAATTTTTGTTCATTTTGCCAAGAATGCATTGGAAGTATTGTTTAACTTTGCCAAAAATACAATGAAAGTTTTTGTTCACTTTGCCAAAAATACAATGAAAGTTTTATTCACATTGCCAAAATACATTAAAACATTTGTTCACAATGCCAAAAATACATTAAAACATTTGTTCACAATGCCAAAAATACAATGAAGGTTTTGTTCACATTGCCAAAATACATTGAAACATTTGTTCACATTGCCAAAAAAAAAAACAATGAAAGTTTTGTTCACATTGCCAAAATACATTGAAACATTTGTTCACATTGCCAACATACATTGAAACATTTGTTCACATTGCCAAAAATACAATGAAAGTTTTATTCACATTGGCAAATATACAATGAACGTTTTGTTCACATTGCCAAAATACATTGAAACAGTTGTTAACATTGCCAAAAATACAACGAAAGTTTTATCTACATTGCCAAATATACAATAAACGTTTTGTTCACATTGCCAACATACATTGAAACATTTGTTCACATTGCCAAAAATACAATGAAAGTTTAATCACTTTACAAAGAATACATGGAAGCTTTGTGCACTTTACAAACAATACATCATTGCAAGTTTTGTTCACTTTGCCAATAATACAATGAAAGTTTTGATCACTTTGCCAAAATGCAATGAACTATTTTTTAGATTTGTTCACATTGCCAAAATTACGATAAAAGCTTTGTTCACTTTGCCAAAAATACAATGAAAAGTTTGTTTACTTTGCCAAAATACATTGAAACGTTTGTTCACAACGCCAAAATACAATAAAAGTTGTTTTTTTTCACTTTGTTAAAAATACAATGAAAATTGTTCCCTTTACCAAAGTACATTGAAACTTTCACAATGAAACTTGTTCACAATGCAAAAAAGTTGCATTTGCAAGAATGCATAGGAAGTTGTCCAACTTTGCACGAACAATGATGATGTTCAATTGCCAAAATACATGAATGATTTGTTCACATTGCCAAAATACATTGAAACAGTTGTTAACATTGCCAAAAATACAATGAAAGTTTTATCTACATTGCCAAATATACAATAAACGTTTTGTTCACATTGCCAACATACATTGAAACATTTGTTCACATTGCCAAAAATACAATGAAAGTTTTATTCACTTTACAAAGAATACATGGAAGCTTTGTGCACTTTAAAAAGAATACATCATTGCAAGTTTTGATTTTTTTGCCAATAATACAATGAAAGTTTTGATCACTTTGCCAAAATGCAATGAACTATTTTTTAGATTTGTTCACATTGCCAAAATTACGATAAAAGCTTTGTTCACTTTGCCAAAAATACAATGAAAAGTTTGTTTACTTTGCCAAAATACATTGAAACGTTTGTTTACAACGCCAAAATACAATAAAAGTTTTTTTCACTTTGTTAAAAATACAATGAAAATTTTGTTCCCTTTACCAAAGTACATTGAAACTTTTGTTCACAATGCCAAAATAAATTGGCAGTTTTGTTCAATTTTTGCCAAGAATGCAATAAAGTTTTGTTCATTTTGCCAAGAATGCAAAGGAAGTTTTGTCCAACTTTGCCACGAATGCAATGAATGATTTGTTCACTTTGTCAAAATACACTGTAAATTTTGTTCACTTTGCCAAGAATACAATGGAAATATTGTTTACTTTGCCAAGTATAAAATGAATGTTTTATTTCCTTTGCCAATAAAAAAGGCAATTATTGTTTTCTTTACCAAGAATGTAATGGAAGTTTTGTTCATTTTGCCAAGATACAATGAAAGTTTTGTTCACTTCGCCAAGAAAGTATTGAAATTATTATCTACTTTGCCAAGAATACAACTAACACTTTAAAAAGAATACTTTAGATGTTTTGTTCACCTTGCCAAGATACAGTGGCAGTTTTGTTCACTTCGGCAAGAATACAATAGATGCCATATCTTAGTATTTCTAGGTGTAATTCGTCTGATGTACAGAAGCAGTGTAGTGTTAAGGCGGGGTTATGTGAGGTTGCCATATCTTAGTATTTCTGGGTGTAATTAGTGTGCTGTACGGAAGCAGTGTGATGTTAAGTCGGGGTTATGTGAGCTTTTTCTGGGTGTAATTCGTCTGATGTACAGAAAGGCGGGGTTATGTGAGCTTGCTCGCTCCTCCCCTTGTTATTTAATCAGTGGTCCCCATACACTTTGTTTTATTAATAATGTTTTAGACAACAAAATAAGGCAGTGTTGTTTTTGAATGTTCACTTACACAAAAAGTTTAAAAGAAGAAAAACCCCAGCACGTGCCTTTTTTATATTGCAAAATATATAAATAGACATGCTTCTTTAGATGATATCATATTTGAGAGTTCCCTTTAGTACTCAGTGACGAAACGGGATTGACGTTATACACCAGTGTACAAACCATCAGTGCAAATCACAATAATAATGAAATACGAGTAACCGGAATGTACGTAGATCATAAAGATAAAAACAGGTTCACACAGTAATAAAAGTGTAATTTTGACAGTAAAATAGTTAGAATGATAAGCTAATTATATACAAATCTGTCTATCATTAATTATTGGCCACTTATCTCAGTAACGGGAGAACTTTTACACACGTAATTATTCAAAGTACTGTGATTGGTGGTTCATTACAACATACATAAGTAATGGTAGTCGGCGATGGTGTATCTAAAATATATCTTCTACATGTTATAACGGAACGTATCATTGTATTTTGAAGGTAAGTCTCTCTCTCTCTCTCTCTCTCTCTTCTCTCTCTCTTCATCATCGTAAGGACTTTAATCATAATATATAAGATCAAATGCTCGTAATGGTATAAACTCAATTGTGGCTTAATTTAACATCTATTAATTTATAATTATTATTATTATTACAAATAAATAACAAAGAAAGAAAGAAAAAATGTATTATTATTATTATTATTAGTTACAAAGATCACTGTTCATAGTACAATGTACATAACACATTTTGCATCGCAATTGTAGAGGAGGAAATAATTTATACACTTAACCTAATATTGTATTAAAAATCGTTTGACTCGATGAGCTAAAATGAAAAGTTGTTTCCTATACAGAGCTATAAGGCCATGTAATATATTAAATTGATGTTTATCAAATTAAAAAAAGCCTAAACTATTACTTTTTGTTTAAATGACAATTTCTATACATAATTTTGATTCCGCATATTTATTTTATTTTATTATTTTTTTTTACAACTTTTTTCTATTTCTAATACCGTGATATCATGCTAATATCTTTTTGTTCGTTAATTGTTTTAAAAATGTTTATTTTCTAATTGTACATATTAAGAAACAACAGCAATTATAGAATTATTGAATGCTACGTACTCTGTAACGTATTTGAACAACACCCCCTGGATAACGTATTCTCAGTATATTCATTGTTTATCAAAAGCAGGAAATTTTATAGTATACATTAGACTTTGGGCTAGGTGGACCCACCGTGCATCCCCCAGGGTCCTCCGACACGACTTTTTCTGATACCTTAAGGTGTCTAGTAATGGATGCAGAATGTTCCCCAGAATTAAATTGGGACCCTCTGCATATAAAACTTCAATATTTAAGGGTTCTTGAAAGTTTTCAGCACATTTCTCTATTAGGGGTAGGGGAACGTTTTTATCTTTGTTTTTAGTGACATTTTATAGATATAGATCAGATTTGGTATAGTTATAAAGGGAACAAGTTGTAACGATAAAATTGACCTAGTATGTTTCTTGGTATAAATGATATTATCATCATCAGCAGCAGAAGCAGCAGCAGGATCATCATCATCATCCATTTTTCATACATTCATGACAATTCAAAGTTACAAATATGTCCAACATCAACATCATCACCTATTTTCCTATACCTAACAACAAGCTTTATTCATTATCGTAGTTTGAAAATGAGCTTTGTTCCAAGTATATCACCAATGGTGATTTAGCAATTGTTTTAATGGTGGACACAAGATTGTTGTATGCATCTAGAGCAGTGGAAACCTAACATGTGATTTCTGCCGTTGACTAGTTGTAACGAAAAAGAAATATCAAGAATAAATCTCTTTTGCCTCACTACCAAGACTCCTGCAGTGCCTCCTCTTACCAACATACAGAAACTGTACATCCTACGAATCCAGGGTGGATTTGTAGGAGATTTCGGAGCACCTACAGCCTCAGAGATGCAGTTCCATAATTTTTTCAAACATCATAGAAACTTTCGAACATTATTATCCATTATCCTTAAAACATGCTTTATCAGTAAAATGAGGTGCAGTATTTCCACACAAAGATTGCCATAAAGTAACATTTGTATCTCCAGAAAAAATAGACCATATAACCATAGAAAATGTAGGAGTCTATACGATGTCAGGGCAATGCAGGGAGCAGATGTCAACTCGGACCGCCAATGTATCATGACAAAGGCAAAAAATAAAAACAGCCAAACAAATCCTCCTGAACATAAGTTTGATTTTAGAAAATTGAAACTGGAAGAGAAAGAAGAACTAAGATTAGATCTGAAAAACAGAATTTATGCTCTAACAGCTATGGGTGATAATAATGAGAGCTGGGATATCGTAAAGGGCATATCGGTATAAAGACACAAAGAAGAAACATGCTAGTGAGATAACTACCTCGTTATCATAAATGCTACCAATTCTATATTTTTAAACTGATAAAAGATGTTTCTTATTTAACGTTTTATTTCAAAGGAGTTGTTAATTTTCCATGAAATTAGTTTCACGTCATAATTAACAACAGAAGGAAAAACATAACTCGTATATACCAACTGAGATGGGGTTTCCTTGTGATAAATGGGCACAGTGCAAGTGAAATACTAGAGATTAAAAACGTAACGTAGTAATCTGTTTATATCACCTATGATTTGTATGGTAAACATTAAACATCTAATAAGAAATTCTATCAATGTTGCCAAAAAACGATGTTCCTACTGAGTCCATTGATGTTGTGTCAAACTAAAAAAACCTAAAAGATAAACCAATAACCTTAGAATTCGGCTAATGAGACATAACGTTAAAACAGAAATTGTTTAAGGTCAAAGGTCAGATTCACAATTTATACAGAGGCCATATTGAACGAGTGGTGTGAAAGTGTCTCCCAATGCCTACTGTCAGCATCACTATTTATGTAACGATGAATGATGTTGTATTTCCTTAGAAAATCCAATAAACTTGAATCAAGATAAAAACAAACATACAAATCCATTCCCAAAGTAAAGTAAAAACTTTGAAACGGGCAAATTAAGTTAAACACGTAAACTTTCTCCAGGGAAGTGAGACCGGGTGCTCCGGAAGGGTAAGCACCTCCTGTTTAGCTAACTACAGTCGCCACGTTTTGTCATCAAAATTGGGAGTGAAAGGAACATGGAAATATGGGACATAAAATATATCCATAATAGATTTGCATACAGAGACATCATATTATCAGCAATATTGTGATGACGACCATAGCACTTTTTGTCAATTCGCAGCTCTGTTTGTCAATACGCATGCTGAAGCTTAAGATAAGGGGTTTTCTCTAGAAGCTCCGGTTTCCCACGTCCAAGACCTGACCTTCTCGATTTAGGTAAAAAAAATGACAATTGGGTATAATACCACAGCTCTATTCTACAATTTATCAACTATTCGAAGTGTGACATACTTTCATGCTTAATTAATCCCAAGGATTAGTGGGCGCAAGGCGTCTAGTGGACAAAAGTGCGCCCTTGTGGATTACAGTGCCTCTCACCGCCTCGGTTACGACATAATATCCCAGTGCAAGAAACTATGTCAGTTTGCTTGCCGTTGGTGGTTGTTTTTCTCCTAACAGTCCAGATCCGTCCACATTCCAGAACTCATCACCTCGATTATTGATATGTGTAAAAACCCATTGCTCTTCTTTACCAATCTGAAAGGGAGGTCATATGGTGCCCGAGTTCATCATCTTTGGATTGGGGCATGTTGACTATCTAAGCATGTTTGCACAGTTACTTTTAACAAATCAATTGATCCTATATGCAATGAACAATGACTCGGACCCTATCCTAAATTGGGTTTGAAAGATAATGCCTTTACCACATAACTGACGCATCCCCAGGGAGTCTTAATTGCTACATTGTTTGTATAATAGTTATTGTAATCAATGAGCCGTGTTATAAACATATTTTTTGTTCCTTCTTGTGTTGTTTGCTTTGCTGTTTCTTGTTACTTTGAATGTTCTGTTGTACCTTGTTCCGTTGTGACTTGTGTTCTTGTTGTCCTTGGTTTTTGCATTCAGCTAAGGCTTGGGCGTTGTGGCACACTTTTGTGGCCATATAACGGAGACATTCCTTTAAAGCAGGAATGTGCATTTAACATTTGCAAACTCCAGTCCTCCTATGTCCGCAACACAATGGAGGTAATTTTTAAGTTGGGTTGCGTGTTTTACATTTAACCATTCCCCGTTTTATTTGCAACTTATCGAAGCAATCTTTTTAAGCTGGGATGTGTGTTTTCGATTTGAAAACACCAGTCCCCGTATTTTTGCAACGAAATGGAGGCAATCTTTTTAAGCTGAGATGCATTTTTCCCATTTTCAAACACCATTCCCCGTATGCTCACAACTCCGTTTATACAAGACTTCAAAATTTGTGTATTTTAAATCTACATCAGTCTGTAGTCAACAAACGTTATAACAATCTATAAATCTATTAACAATGTCGATTATGTTTCAAGAGTTTTAATTCCCAGCGTTACACACACACACACACACACACACACACACACACACACACACACTGTCGTTTTTATTAAAGTTTGCCCGAGGAATCGCCAGATAAACAGGTAAAACTATAAAGTATATCGCCACCATCTGATAAGATTAATTTACATAAAGCTTCAGGTCAAACTATATACCAAGTGTGATACAGTACAGTAGTATACGTCCATGTCCTTGGTTTTATTACAACTTCGGGCTAAATTGTGTTACATGTACACCAAAATAGCGTTGTTATTTATTATTAAAATAATCTTCCTGTTATCAGATTGTATGTTGTCCGTTTAACAATTTCTCACACCTCATATATGTAGGGAATTTTTAGTAAAAATTAACCATAATTACAACCGGAAATACCAATACAGGCATAATTATTTTAAAATGTTGTTCAAAACTGTCAAAAATTAATATTTGTATTTAAAATGCTGAAAAATGTTTGATGAACTATGCAAAAGTATACTATTTCTGGACTTAAATAATGTTCATCTAGTAGACCACCATCCAGTGGACCACCATGTAACTGTCAATGGTTTTTTGTGTATTTCACAATAAGCAACTATACGTCCCTAGCCTTACACAGTTAATAGGATATTGTAAGCGGAAAAGGATATCTTACAGAGTCGTATAACGAACCAATAAAAAGACAGAACAGCTTTAAAAAAATGACGTAATACGTAAGACGTTATTATTAGCTTTATGAAATTAACCAGCATTTTGATATAACGGTAAGTATTAGCGTCTTTAAAGGCATTTTATATAACATTATAGTCAATTACCATAACAGGTGCGTGTTTATTTTTTTTTCGAAAATAAATATTGAAATAATATTGAAAATTTTATTAAATTTTGTAAAATTAATAAATACAAGGACACGAAAAAAATAAACTAATTATATTAAAATTCTTGTTTCTTTGACATTCAAATTTTAACACACAGATTGTTTATTTATTAAATTATAATTTTAATGACAAAACAGTTCAACAGTATGAAATCACCAAATAAATCCATGTAACACAATACTTAATTCATTCCACCTAATTAAGCAACAAAGCAATTAGCTCCATGTTTATCTTCAATATTTTAAAGTAAATTCATAAAACACGCTTTGTTGTTTATCAATGATACACGGGTCTTTGTTAAACGCGTTATTGCCTCAAGATTCAACATTTATTGAATTTTTCTGCGTATTAATTACGCCAGATTTTACACTTCATTAAAATTTTATCTTTGATGGCTTAGTGTGGAAACGATCAGACTCTTTTTGGATTGGATCCCGGTCCAAAAATATCTTTTTGTTAGGTCTTTGCTGGCTAGGTCCTTAAACCCAATTTGGACTCAATCCCAGTCCAGTAAGTTATGTTTGTTGGTACATAGTTGATCTTTACTGTTTGTTAATATACAAGCCTTTTTTTTTACTAGGCCCTTCAACCTCCAAACCCAAATTTTGCTCGAGTTGTGTTTGCTGTAACGTAATTAGTCTTTACTCGTTTGGTCTTAAACCATAAAACCTAATTTAGACTATCCCAACCGTGTACTGCTTCGCATTAGTGTGGGGGGGGGGGGGGGGCATGATTATGTCATATCAGGGCACATGACTTGAAGCGGAGAATTCAGACAGGTGGGTTCGAAATGCTTTCGTTTTGTTCCAAAATAACATATTTCGGTCATACTTTATGCCTTACGGAACATTACGATATCTCTGTGAGGCAATGCATCCACGATTTGGTATAAAATAAGGCCATGAATACTACTTTACCCCTGCAATATTTTGCTGGTGCGGACTACGAATAATATTTTAAAACAAAACGTGGTAGTGTATACACTTGAAGGTCTACACAATGCAGATTTTGTATTCGGTGTATAAAATATCATCTATACTTTCATCTGTACCAAACTTATACCTCAAAAACCCGATTTCTTGCACAATTTGTGTTTTAAATATGATCAACCGGGGGACATGATTTTGGAATCGCCCGGGCGACATGATCAGAGGTAAATTACAGACGATGCTGTTGATTTTTACAAATAATTTCAGAAAAAACACCAGCAAATGCCACGAACGCTTGATCACATGAACTGTTTGGGCAATGTGCATCAATGTCTGCATAGATACGCATTCATATTGCTTTGGGGGAAGGTTAGTCAAATCTTTTACATGCGTTTGAGGTTTCCAATTAAGTTCACGTATATAATAATTGATGTTTTTGAATAAATATATGTACACATTACAAAATTTTGACTGAAATAGATTGTTTTTTTTCAATAAAAATAACTTCACAGTCAAGAATATTCACTTGTGTCTTGGCATACATATCCTCTCTGCATGCTGCTGTTTTACTCTCAGCTTCCAGATTAGGAATCTATGGAGATAAACTACATAATGATGATTATTATTGCATATATTATCATTATTGTTATTTCAGTTAGGGTGCGAATGCAGTGCCTTTTTATGAATCCCATGGAAAACATTTTCTAGTGAATGAAACTGACATTCCGCTTGCCGAGGTTATGTTATTTTCTGTTAAAGTACTGCGGTTTCTCTATTATTTCTAAGCTGATCGCCTTAACATAAGCAAAATTATGTTTAACAGCAGTCAACGTGAATAATACATGTTTGCAATTCACGTCTTTCTATATGCCTTGTTAGTAGTATTTCGCGGTAATACATGAAAATACAGTCACACCTGTCTATAAAGGCCACCCAAGGGAACCAGTAAAAGTGGCCTTTATGAGCAGGTGGCCTTTATATACAGGTTCAAATAATATGACACAATACATATTGGGATACAATTCTATTGGCCTTTTTGAGCAGGTGGCCCTTATATAGAGGTGGCCTTTAAGGCAGGTTAGGCTGTACGTTAATATTATTGATTTTTTAATATCAGGTATATCGCCGTATATGGTTCAAATAGACACCTTTTGTGTTTCAGACAATATGCCAAACAAAGAGACTAGTCTCTTGCTTCACCCCCTAAACGCAAGCTAAAATATGTCAACCCTTCTTCGAAGAGACGTCGCTTTACAGTTTCTCTATTTACAAAAAGTCATTCTTTTCAGACACTGCCACGAACTTGTGATAATGCTAAACATTTGCTTAATGATGAAGTATCCTTGTGGCAACGCATGTTTGTAGACTCACATGACTAAGTACGAAAGGTTTTGTTGCCAATCCCGCATCGCCATGTATGTGTATTTTCGGGTTCGAATTATTAACATGACAAACATTTCTATCTTCTAAAGCAATTCTACAACTACAGTTAAAAAGATGCAAATTTATACTTTATATTCCTTATTGACCACAGGAATGTCGAGGTAATGAATGATTTTGACCGGGGGGGGGGGGGGGGGGGACCAGTTGTGTTGAATTAAGACCTATCCCGTTGAAAATTGAACCGTATCGTGGAATTTTGACCAGAAGACGGGTCAAATTTCAACTGATTAAAACAGATAATATTAATAATAATAATAATAATAAATTGATGTTTGTTTTTTTTCTAGTTGTTTGGGTTTTGGTTGTTTGTATAAATAAATTTGTAGGGGTGTTAATGATATAAGTTTCAGTCAATCTGTCTGTCTGTCATTATGTCTGTTTACCTGTACTTTCTTGTCAGGTAATTTTTCGTTGCATGCTGTATTACGCCGTGATCCTGATTGTGTTGGTTATTGCCAAGTTCATGTTTTTATATGCATATCTCTCTTTTATATGTATGACTACCAAAACTTAAAAAGTAAATCTAATACGACAACGGCATACAGTGTGATATATAAGGGTAACTCGGTAGCCAAGTGGTTAGAGACGCATTGCCTCACAACCAAGGTTCGAATCCCAATCGGGACATATTCTAGTGTGAGGAAGTTTGTAGCGTGCAGAAGGTCGGTGGTTTTCTTTGCACACTCTGGTCTTTCTCTACCATTTCTTGACTGACCGCCTCGATACATACAAATGAAAGAATCTTGACTAGGGCGTTTAACTCCAATATATAGAGTTTCTAGAAAATATTGAGGAATTCTGACGGAAACCGATTTTGTTAAACTATTCATTAATCACAATAAATACATAAAAAGTAATATTTTGTTAGCCACTATTTCCAGAAATACCAATGTGTTCAAAATATTTTCATAAAAATTCTCAATAATTATTTCTGGGAATTATGTAAGTAAATTTGATTTTTTTTCTCAAAAGAAGAATAACTGAAAAAAGTAACAAATAACTTTTTCCTGTCATTTTTTTCAATTAGTGACTCATTGACAGTTAATATAAATTGAAAAAAAAAACAAAAAACAAAATGCACCGTTACGTACATTGTAAAGATGATTAAGGTAAATTTTAAACTAACGAGAGAGAAATGACGACTAAAACTGGCGAAGTAAAATAGAACCAGCAGAAGAAATAATTCACTACATATATACAAGACAACACTTGGACGCCCAAGACCAATAGATAAACGACACGACATAGATGGGACGTGCATAAATAATGAATGGTGTGGTTAACTGTACAAGAAGCGATTTTGGGACTTAAACATTTAAACATTGTCCTTCTTGTAATGGACATTTTCGCTCTGCACAATTAAAATGCATATAGCGTTCATAAAAAACATTTTATAAAATTTTGGTTCACAACCAATTTTAAGATAGTGGTTGTCGATTACAATTGGTTTTCCATAAACTAACCAAACAGTTGCTTCAACATACTCAAAATTTTGAAACAGACAACTTTCAGTAAACAGGTGTGAAAAATAGCATAAATATTTAGAGAAAACGGGACCACTGTAAAATACTTTGATAAACCCGAACTTTTTGACAAACGAGTGTTTTACAATTAGATAATTGTATGACTAATAAATGCATACAGTTGTACGAAAGTTTGAAAAAAGCGCAATAACGCGTGACACGAATGACGAGCTACAACAAACTAATGAAAAGGACATTAGGAAGACATGGGTATCCCATGAATAGAATACTTAACTAATAAGCTTATCTTATGCTGGGGCCACATTTTTCAGTTTATTCAAAAGTTTGTACGATATACTGATGTCAGTAAGATAATTCAGTTACCATTAACTTATAATTAATGATACATTGGATCAATATACTGGTTAATAGTGGCATAAACCACTTTTTAAATTTAAACTTAAAATACATTCAAAAAGTGGTATATGGCAAAAGTAAGCAAAGTAGTCTCAATAACACTTTTTAAATAACATAGCACGTGCATTTCATTTTGAAACAATTTTCACCGCGGTTATAAAACGTAACCTTGGCGACAGGTACGCGTTTTGTGAGAAAAGAACGGGTTATTTTGCCAAAATAAAGCGTTATTACGCGAATGCTTTTTGTTCTACCAAACTGAACCCAATAGGCTTTCGTAAAGTTGAATTTTGTCATTGTTGTAAATTTTACTGTCCTGTTATGTATTACGTATAGCTGCAAAATCGACGGTGTGTCATATCGTTAATGGCTACAGCGTACGTTCGAGTCCGGAAGACAGACTAAAACTCTATTTGTTGGAAGAGGCAATATTAAACAGGGTAAATTTTCAACGAATTGAGATAATATTTATAGAAAAAAATTATTATCAACCTGTTGAAAAATGACCCCGGGTTCAATATTATACGTTGAAAAATGAACCCAGATCAAAATTCTTCCTTACACCGGTTACTACCTTCTAATGTCCAGTACCAAGTAGAACTGTCAGTGAAGCTGACTTGTAATCCCCCCTCGCATGTTACATGTAAGGTTTTGTCATTGGGTCACGACTCTTGACCTACAGCCTTTTGAAAGTTTAACACAAACCTAATCTCATCAAATGATATCAATATCTCTCTTGCTTTTCGACCAAGGGCTATGAATTACACGACCAGACGGCAGGCCAACTTCTGTTTCTTTTCGTTACTTATTGTTAAACTTTCAACAGGTCCGACTATATGTACCTACCATTGTTATATGAACCATATACGACTCTATACCTGATATTAGAAAATCATTAGGATCGCAATACACGGTGTATGGTTGGTTGAATGCTGTTAAACATTATTTCACTTCTATTGGGGCGATCAGCTTAGAAATGATGGGGAAAACCGTAGTACTCTCAGAGAAAATCACATATCCTCGGAAAGCGAAATGTCAGTAATGCTTTGAGTGGCATTGCATTCGCACCCCGAACTGAAGGCAAATACATGTATAATAATAATAATCACCATCATCATCATCATCTAGTTAATTTTAAGTGAAATATTCTTGATTGTAATGTTAATCATCTTTATTTCAGTCATAATTTTATAATGTGTACATATATTTATTCAAAAACATCTGTACTTTATTGGTACATTAAACGCATATATAAAAGATTTGACTAACCTTTCCCACAGCAATATGAAGGCGTATTTATGTAGACATTGATACATATTGCCCAAACAGTTCATGTGATCAAGCGTTCGTGGCATTTGCTGGTGTGTTTTCTGAAATTATTTGTAAAAATCAACAGCATCGTCTGTAATTTACCTCTGATCACGTCCCCCGGGCGATTCCAAAATCATGTCCCCCGGTTGATACATATTTAAAACACTAATTGTGAAAGAAATAGGGTTTTGGGGTATAAGTTTGGTACATATGAAAGTATAGATGATATTTTATATACCAAATACAAAATCTGCATTGTGTAGACCTTCAAGTGTACACACTGCCACGTTTTGTATTAAAAATGATTCGTAGTCCGCACCAGCAAAACATTGCAGGGGCAAAGTAGTATTTATGGCCTTATTTTATACCAAATCGTGGATGCATTGCCTCTCAGACATATCGTAATGTTCAGTGAGGCATAAATTGTGACTGAAATATGTTATTTTTGTACAAAACGAAAGCATTTTGAACCCACCTGTCTGAATTCCCCGCTTCAAATCATGTCCTCCGATATGACATAATCATGTCCCCCTAATGCGAAGCAGTACATGGTGATCCCTGTCCAATGAGATATGATTGTACGTACACCAATGGTCTTTGCTGTTTTTGTTTATCTTGGTGTCAGGATGTTTCTCTTTTTCTTGATGTCAGAATAATACCAAGTGGATTAGAATATTAAACATCTATACATTTAGCTAACTAATGCTCTCGTCCAGCACACAAAAATAGGACATGGGCACCATTGTATCACACCGTTTCACGCTTCCGGAGCACTGACCTCACTTCCCTGGTGGAAGGAAGTTCACGTGTTTAACACAATTTGCCGGGTTTTCCTTTGTTTTGGAATTGTGATTTGGGCATGGATTCGTATGTTTGTTTTTGATTGGTAAACTGGTGTTCGAAAATAGATTCATTGAATATTTTTTTTTAAAGATGGACTTGTTTTAAATCAAAGTTGCAATATCTTCTGTTTGTTTAATTTTCTAATATCAAACTATGCCTATGATATATATGATCTGATGGCTTTACGACCAGTACTTTATTTTGTAGCCAATAGTTCATGTTCTCCGGCTCGTCATAAAAACAGATTTGAGATGTATCCGTCTGTGTTTATCATTTGGAGTGTTGCAATGTCTGAAGCTATTGTATATGTATGTGTAGTATGTAATATACAATACAGGCCTGTCAAAAGTGATTTGGGCATGAATTAGTATGTTTGTTTTTGATTGGTAAACTGGTGAAATAGATTCATTGAATATTTTTTTTAAGATGGACTTGTTTTAAATCAAAGTTGCAATATACTCTGTTTATCAAACTATGCCTATGATATATATGATCTGATGGCTTAAGACCAGTACTTTATTTTGTTGCCAATAGTTCATGTTCTCCGGCTCGTTATAAAAACCAGATTTTGAGATGTATGCGTCTGTGTTTATCATTTGGAGTGTTGCAATGTCTAAAGCTATTGTATATGAATACACCACAGGCCTGTAAAAAGTTTAATACTAAGGTAACGGATTAGCGCCGAAGTATTAGCTCATTTCAACTCCTTGTAGTTATATATGTATTTTGTCAGTTGTTGAATATTTCTGGGCAGCTTTTCAAAAACTGGCTGAAAAATATCTCAATTCCTCAGCAGCCGAGATCCGACATCACAGAATTAAACATTCGACAGGTAAGTACTGTACAAACACTGTACTTATATCAGCAGAGTACAACAATTTACAGTACAAGATTACCAATATACCAAAGTTAAAATAATAAACACGAGTCAATTTGTAGTATACAACACTCCACGTATATGCGCCAACAAGGAGATGGGTGCTGTTAATTTTTAAAAGACTGGCGCAATAATGTTTAAGATAAGCGCCTCAGATTAACTTTAATTAACATATATATTGACCGTTAAGTTCATAAAAAAACAATTGTCAGGCAAGCGAGCCGATATTTACTATTGAAACAGTTTTGTGAGTAATATCATTGAAAAAGGCCAACCATCGATGCAATCACTCACGGTAGTTATAGAACAAGCTGTTGATGTTTTTAACTCTTTATTAGCAATTAAGACTATTTGATTAAGATTGATCCATGGAAGTTTGCAGCCATCATCAATAATCCAATATTGGATGCCGGATATATCTGTACCATACACCAAAACAAACATTCCAATCCGAGACGAAAGTTGGCAAATATAGTGAAATTCTACGAGTGAAGTGAGGCCGGGTGTTTCGGGAGGGTAAACAACCCCTGTTCAGCAACTTTTTAAATTTTAACTTCTAGGAACCACACTGTAAACTTAGATGAGACTTGATCTCATTTTGTTTTTGAAGTTTAAAGCGAATTCGTT
This sequence comes from Anadara kagoshimensis, assembly GCA_021292105.1. NCBI lineage: Eukaryota > Metazoa > Mollusca > Bivalvia > Arcoida > Arcidae > Anadara > Anadara kagoshimensis. The sequence goes on along the minus strand of CM037871.1, from coordinate 56,327,200 downwards.
ATTGTTAAAGTGTTGTATATTTGTGGTGTGTCGGCCATTGACAAATGCATGTACTTCAGCTACAAATATCTGTATTTCACCTTGTCTACAATTTGAATATTTATAAATGATACATGTGTAGCTAGCTAAAAAGAGGTGCTTACCCCTACAGGAACCCCGGTGTTATTTCCCTTGTGAAAGTTTACGTGTTTACCTTAATTAGTCGGTTTTCAAAGTTTTTACTTTGCTTTTGGATTATCATTTTGCATGTTTGTTTTTGATTAAAGAGATTTTAAATTAGATACATAATAATATTATGATTGTTCTAATGATTTTTATATTTACAGGAATTTTGAGATGTTTACAGACAACCATCAATAACAGAACAATGACATACAAATTATTTATACTGTTATCAGCCCTGTCAGTTACTTTGAGTGTTATCGGTTTTGATATCAATAACGTTATATATCAATATGTCCTGACATGCGGATTTGATCGTGTGTGTAATCTGTCTAGCTTTAACTTACCGCACCGTCTCAGTGTAAGTTATCTACAAAATAACACACAACTTTGTCCTTTCTGTGGCTGTGATTCAGGGTGCATGGAGAGACAAGATTGTTGTCCAGATGCATTTTTTTCACAAACAGAAGTAACGTGTTTAAACACAACAATAATGAAATTTTCTTCACTCGAGGGAAACGCAAATGACAGTTTTTCACTTGTGAGCACATGTCCAAATAACACGGAAACCAAACTTAAGGAGCAGTGTACCGGAAGTGAGGATATGATCCAGAGTCTCAAGTCAGGCGGACCTGTCAGTAGTAACGAAGGATTTCGTCTTTCATACCGAAACAAATTTTGCGCAAAATGCAATGACGTAGAAGATTTTAGAACATGGATGCTGGATATAAATTGTAATGACTTTGCAGATTTTAACTACTTATCCTCGTATGACGAGGTCCTTAATTTAGCGAAGGAACGAAGATGTATTATATCGTTCAAGCCAAGTGACAAAAATATCAAACGTGCAGTAATGATATGGACCATCAGTGTATGTAACGTGACAGGGAGTGGAAGGAATATGATGCTGATATAGAACTTGCTTGTAAATCAAGCTATTTCAATCCTTATCGATATTTTAAGAATATATTTTGTTATTTATGTAATCCATCGGATGTAATGGAACAGGAAATGATAGCTGAATGTAATGTCACGGAATTATGGGAACCACATGACCCCGTTTTAGAATCAGCTTGTCGTAACTACCTACATACTCATACAACGTTTCCTTACAAGAACATATTTTGTTACTTCTGTAACAGAAATAATACCGGTACAGCGGTTGTCAAGGAGGCATGGGAGAGGGATGATTCGATATTTATGTATTTGGACACAAAAACTATAATTAGAGAAAAGTTTAATGCGTCATCTTTCAAATATTCTATAGATTTTAGAAAGTATAATTTAGAATATTTTCAATCAGTCGTTAGCGAATTTATTTCAAACCACTCACTTCCGAAAGGCAGTGTTGTGCAAAAAATAAAGCTGCATCCAGAATCCATATCTAACTTGATCAATCAGTACGCGTCTTATCTACCGAGAAAAAAACTATGCACACCAAACAAGTGGTTACCAGACGAGGTCACGGGACTAATTGGTAATGATTTTTGTTCCTGTGACCGTACTTGTGCTTTCCGGTATGATAAATGTGTATCGATAGCGGGCTTGAATCATCTTATTCTTGTTTACCAGCAGATTTATATTCTATGAAAAGACAAAATAATAATACCACAAAATTATTCCTTGTAGTTGATACCTGTTTCAGAAATTCTGATACGCCATTTTCAAAGATGTGTCAGATGAATGGTATGTCAAATATATTTTCGTTAATACCCGCGAATGATTACTGGAGCAATGCTATATTTAGGAACATCTTCTGTGGACTTTGTAACTCGGGCATCGAACATACCCAAGTGTCTGATTCAAATTTAAATGAATTTTTACCTTATAGTGTAGACGTAACGTGCGAGAATAAATATCTTTATTTTGTGCATGCAAAAACATTTTACGATGTATTTAGGCAAGCCCAAAACGTGGGTTGCAATATAGAAATACATGACGAAAACAATTTTGATTTGCTTTGCGCTGGGAACGATGATAGTGTGATTAAGAAATGTAACGTTACGGGATTCTGGCCGGAAGTTGATCTTGACGTCCTCTATGCGTGTGAAGGTTTGGCGGAGAGTGTATTACCCATGTATTCTCTGGATAACCAATACAAAAATGTGTTTTGTTACATTTGTAATCCAGAGTCATTAAACGGAAGTGTTATTTCTTCATGTAACGCAACTGGCTTATGGGACACATACGATTCTAATGTAGAGTTTGCCTGCATGAACATGCCTTTAAGTTATGTGACACATCCGTACAAAAACATGTATTGTCGTTTATGTAATGAAGTCATTATTGATACACATACAGAGTACGTCTTTACCAGGTATCCGATAGTACCCACTAACCGTAATGGTGTTATTTTTACGGATGGTATCGTCGCCACAGTGAGTTACAGAAACATTTTTGCGTTAAGTTCTTACCAGGAATACCAAAATGAAGAAGACAATAAGGATAATGATCTTTGTGACATCAACCAAGTTCAAGATAAACCAAATGTAAGTAGTAAGATCCATGGGAATCAAAAGAAAGAAATTTGCAACTGAAGAAACATGTACATGTACTAGGCAACAGGCAAAGCCACCAAGAACACGACACAATACAAACTAGAACTGTCTCTGGAGAGCCAAATATCCCCCGCCCCAACATTTGATGTTTTCCGGTGACCTTAACCTTTCTGAAATGATTTTGGTTCAAGGTGATGGTTCACCTTTAGACCATGAAGATTATTCATGTGAAGTTTTATGACAGTCGTCCGAAGCAGTTGTTTTCGGGGGGGGGGTATAATAAATGTTAATGCAAACGCAAACCAAGAACACGACACAATACAGCTTAATTATAATACAGTCAACACATTACAATACAGCTCAATAATAATACAGCCAATGTAAACCATGAAAACGGCACAATACAGCTCAATAATAATACAGCCAAACACGACAATACAAGGAAAAGACAAACACATATTGAGACCGTTGATTATATAACTGTCGGCTTTGAACAGGCACTGGAGCAAATGTTAGAAAAAGGGAATTTGAAAACTGACAAATTTAGCGAAACGCGTGAATGTTCTACCAGATCACAATGCCAACAAGTAAAATCTTTGAAATAATAAAAAAATGTCAAACTACAATCAACTGTAAAGTAAAAACTTTAAAACTGGCAAATTAATGAAACATGGAGTGTGGCCGGGTGCTCTGGAAGTGTAACAATCTCCTGTTTAGCTAGCTACATTCGCCAAGTGAAAACTAGCGAATGAAACAACAAAAAGATAAACGCTTAATGTAGAACATAATGAAAACACATTGTAAACTTCCGTTGTTGTTTCATATATACTTGAGTTATATAATGCTATTTTATAAATGTAATTTGAAGCATCATTATATTTAAATTTCCTGTTTTCGTCTTTATTGTTTGTAGGATATCTGTCGAAACGTCAGCTGTTATCCGGGTAAATATCTGAACTGGGCACATGTACGCCATTGTTTCCATCAACTAAGAATCTTCGATACACATTGTCATTCTCATTGACAGGATACGGTTCTACAGCTGGTATCAGGAATTTTGATATTCTGAATATTGTTAGACATAAAATCAAAGACCAATTAACTCGAAATATTTATGTGACGTCATTTACATCATTTTATATTTTGTCAAATTTCCCATGCTCCAAGATAACTTCAAACTCCACTTACTTGAAACTGTTTGTAATACCAACTTTTTTATTGAACAAAATGTAAATAGACTTTACACAGAAACTTTTTGAATGACATCACAAAGACTGCATTCAATCTTACCATAAAAGGAGAACGGTAACTTTTGAAAGCAGACAAGTCTTGGATCATTTTATCTGCCCTCACTGGTATCTAAAATGGACTATAGACATAAGTGTCACTTTTATGAGCATGATAACTTCACTTTTGAGCCTGATAAAGAATATAAATCATCGTATGTTTCTGAGCTTTTACTTTGTCGTCAGATAAAGCTTAATCAGAAGGAATTCATCATCAACGTGGAAAAGACAGAGCTGTATATACCCAAACTAGGGTATTATCTTAAATATAACGAGTTTGAAATTACAAGAGATGGCAATGCAATGGTTTGCCTTTCAGACCAGTTACAGCAACTTTGTCAGCAGACCAGTTACAAAGTTTAAGTGAAAGTGAATATATTTTACAATTGTCACAATGGTTGCAATAATAGTTTCCTTGGTTTGTCTGCTTGTGACATTTTTCACATACAGTATATTTCCGGTTTTAAGATCCGTACCAGGACAAAACAACATGTGTTTAGTGTTTGCAATGTTCTTTTCACAGCTGATGTTCCTGGTTAGTGATTATCAAAGAAATGTTCCATCATTATGTAAAGCAGTGGGTGTAATTTCCCATTATTTCTGGTTATGTATGTTTTTCTGTATGAACGTGTGTTCATTTCATATGTTTCACGTTTTTGCAGGAAATTTAACAACCGGAAGTAGAAAAACCGGAAATAACAAACTCATATTCCGGTATGTATTATATTCATACGGATGTCCAACGATTATCATAACTTTAAACATTTTGATTACGTTTTTTGTGACTGGGTTACAGAACATTGGTTACGGTGACAACAAATGCTTCATATCATACCTTACTTCTTATATTGTGTCTATGTTAGTCCCAGTGTTATTACTGTGTGTTTTAAATATTTATTTCTTTGTCGTGACAGGATACAAAATAAGAAATACACCCAGGGTACAGTGTAACCAGAGTGATAGACACAACTTTATTGTTTATGTCAAACTATTTACCATTACAGGAATATCATGGATATTTCAAATAATAGACTCATTTTTACCTTTATCAGCTTTTTCATTTATTGTCTCTTTATTTAATGGGTTTCAAGGATTGTTTGTATTTTTAAGCTACATCTGTAACAAACGAGTATTCAATCTTTACAAAAAATTATTCAAAAATGTAGATTCGTCATTATCGTCAACTTCCTCTTCCGGTACAAAAGCCACAGAGTTAAGCCTTACGTCATAACTGTGTTAATAAGGAGTTATGGAGCACATCACTTTCATTACGCCATGATTGAAATGAATCGCACTTTTACCTATAACAAAAGGACAGCGAATCAAAAGTCTCGCCTGAAACGTATATTTAGTAACTGATAGTACTGGCTCTGACTACTTAATAGTATTAATCAAATCTAAAGGGAATATAAGTGTGAAAATGCAGCAATATTGTAAAACTGGATAAAAAGAGAATCTCTAAGTTCGATAGTTTTTGAAAAAAACAGTGTGCTACTATTATTGTGGCTACAAACCGGTATATTTGCTTTATAAAAAGATATAAAGATTATTATGGTATTTTATTTATCACATTCACCGGGCATGGTTGCTAAGGGACCATGTTCTTTGACATTAACTTTTTAAAAGTGTTTATACATCGAATTTAAAAAATGACTGTTTGCATGACATTGATAAGAAATATACATGCTTGTAAAAGATAATGGTTACTAAACGGTGTCTTTTTGTTTTTTTAAGTGTTTGTAATATATAATGATATTTTGCATGGCTCTAGTAAAATGTCTAGTTGCTATGAAATTAATGTACAGTTTACATGTTTCAAGCTAAAATCAAATTGAAAATTTGATATAATATTCATCATCGCTGAACCAAAGAAAGCATTAATAAAATCATGTTTCTATGACAAAGTCGTAGCAATGACCTTTACAATTGACCTCAAACCTTTACATCATTTAAATTACATGTGTACAGCTACATTGAAGTAGAAAACCTTACATCATACAAGATTAGAGTTAAGTATAATTTGAAAAATAGGCTTAAACTGTATTAAATACCACGTTTCTCCATGCACGAGTTTTTAACCTTTAAGCAAGGGCAAGGTCATTAATTTCATGTTATTTTACCAACAACCTAATCCAAGGTAAAACTCACTACCATTTTTTAGTTCCATATCATTTATAATCAGAACTGCTAATAACTACGACGGCGTCAGCCACTGTCACGCACTTTTTGTCTCGCGATTTTCAGGCGATAGTTAGCATTCCAAAAATTATAAATCCTGTATAAACATATTTATGTCCATAACCATGGTCTTGTTGTATATGAGGAAAACATATTTTGCGTCAAAGGCGCGTTGATCTATGGGGTTCGGGACATAAAATCTAAATCTCAGGATTTCAATACAAATACATGTTACAATAATAATTATTTTTATAGTAACATGGTATTTACGGCCATGTATAATAATGACAAATGAAACAAGGTAAAGTTCCCAGAAGTTCCAGACCTTTACTGCAGAACATATACGTAGTCCCGTACATTTACTTTGCCCACGAAAACCCTTGACCCGTTTTATGATGCTGTGTTGAGAAGTTCTATTTATAGACAAAATAGATTTAAAAGATTTTCCTAAGTTTGGTTTTATTATCAAATAAAATACTAATTGGAATCAAAATTACAACTGCCAAAACCTCTTTAATGTAGATCCATGTCACTTACAACAATAATTAGTATAAAGAACTTCAAACAGTTGAGTAATTAACGTGTAGTGTTTTCATAAATATTTCATTGTCGGTATTTATCGTTAATGACTTTGATGTACCTTGCATCTGATGAAGGATTATGATTTGTGGAATAAACTCAAGCAACATAGTCATTTACCGGTATTTTTCAATATTGTCAGGTTTAAAAAGTTTAACGATGACAAACACAAAATAAGTTTATATTAGCCATTTGCTACAAAATACATACGATAAACACGAAATAATCACAACAAACACACACAAAAACAAACAAACATACCTATCCATGTCCAAAATTTCCAAATGATGATTTGAAAAAAGGTCAAAACTTTGAAAATCGGCAAATTGGGTTAAACACATGAACTCCACCATGGAAGTGGGGCCTGGTGCTCCGGAAGGGTAAACATCTCACGTTTAGGCAAGCTACACCCACACGTGAAAATGAAACCTTTGACAACCTTTCTGTTTTAAGTGTTAATAATATAAAGTGATAGATTGTATAGCTGTGGTCAAAATGGACATGGTTGGTAAGGGCATTTATATAGGTCTACATGGTTGTTATGGGGCCTTCACTTCATCTCATTTCATTTTCAGGTTTCAAACTAAAATAAAATTAAAAACTTGATGTAATATTCATCATTGCTGGACCAAAGAAAGCAGTTACAAAATTATGTTTCTATGACGAAGTCGTGGCACTGACCTTTGAAACCTCAAACCTTAGATTAGAGTGATATAGTTTAAATGAATACAAAATTATACTTATATTGTATTTGATACCATGATTTAGTTACCATGAAACAATGTCAAGGTCATTTATATCAAGTTATTTTACCAAAAACCTAATTTAAGATCAAACTACCTACCAATGTTTAGTTCCATATCTCTAATAGTAACAAAAAATTATTTTTTAAAAACCAAAATCAGAATTGTTACCGACCACGATTGTCATACAAGACATTATGTAATTATAACAATTGAAACAACGCAATGTTCCGCAAGTTCCAGACCAGTACAACATAATGTATAGCTGTCCACTCTCTGTCCACGAAAAACCTTGACCTCATTTATGTTATTATTCATTATTAGGAGTTTTCTAAATGCTGTTTTGAGAAGTTCTATTTATAGACAAAATAGATTTGAAAGGTTGTGCCGTATTTGTGATATATGGGAATGAATAAATGGTAGTTAGTTGTAATGGGAATGGAATAATAATTAGAATTGAAATTATAATTTAAATAACTTCAAACAGTTGAGTGATTTACGTGTAGTGTTTTTATAAATATTGTATTGTTGATTGTTAATAACTTTGATGTTCCATTGTATTTAATGTAGCAATTATCAATGTTTATCAATTTTATCATCAATTTGTCAATATTAGTTAGAATATAAAAATTAAAATTAAAACTGGTATAATATGTACTTAGTCATAAAAGGTTGAACTAGACTAAACAGTAACAAACTCACAGTACAGACCTGTTAAATGTTTAACATTAAATCAACGTGACGGTGTGCCGAATTGACTATTAAATTCTACTCTGTGTTAGCTATATTTCGAGTTTTTTGACAGCTACTGTTTATATCTACTAGCTATTCTATGTCTCCTCCAATCGGTAGCTGTTCTTTCGAATCTTTTTTCGTTAGCTCAGACCTTTCGATAGGTCTGTACTTTAAAAACACGAAGGTCACATTGAGTTGTCTCTAAAATGAACAGTAATAAGCACAAAACACATCACGAAATTCAGAATGATCATCATTTAATGCAAAATGAAATATTAATAGAAACAAAAAGGAACATACACGATAAATGTAATAGTTATTCTTTCGATCAAGGATTTTTTCCCCAAAAAAGAACAAATTCCCAAGTTTTTTCCTTGGAATGAACGGACTAAATCAAGCTAGTGGAAATACTCCTGTTTTCATTAACCGGAATATCTGTACAATTTTACGGTTACATAAACACATACAATACCAAAACTACTAATAAAATCTCACTCATATGGACACCTGTTGTTACATCAACAATTTCAGATATAGGAGGCGAGATCATTTGCCCGATCAATAATACCGAGGATAAATCTAAACTCACATTCAAGTAGTGCGGAATATTAAGCAAGTTTATTTATCTGTGTCCATTATTTATTTGTTAATTGTAATCATTCTTTGCAACGGTCATAATGCATCCAACATATTACCATTATTCATAAATAGTAAAGACCTGTCGAAAGTTTACTATTCCGTTAACGAACCAGTGTCGAACAGCAGCGTTTCTTGGTCCCTCGGAGGTTGTATTAAGGCACCTGCTTTCTATATCTTAGCAGCTTTTCAGACACTAACTATCCATATCACGGTCACTAGGCAACCGAGCTTCGGCTACTTTTTGTTAGCTCAGTGTTAAACTTTTGACGCGTCTGTACTGTACAAAGTTCATGATTATTCTTTTTGATGTTTTACATCATGTACTGTATCCTACAACTTTTTCCATGTCTCGACTGTATATTTATTCTCGCTAATATATTATGTATTTATGATGTTTAAATTGTATAAAATATTGTCATAGTAAAAAATGTTGTTGTACTAAAGAAGCAATCGGTTTTGTTTTTTGTTTTAAATGCAACTAATCGTCATGAATTTAACTTGCTCACAAAATAATCAAAAATATGATAAACTAGTGATGTTCTAGTCTGGATTTTATGCCGTTTTTAATTACCAGTGTATTTATTTCTAAAAATATGATCTATATACTGTATCAATTTTCTTTAAATTCGTATATATTCATTTAACAAGGAGATTGAAGTCTTATTCTAAGACTTTTTAATGCAAAGTTTTCAGAAACAAGCATGAAATTTAATTATATTCAATCATGGTGAAATTTAAAATGGTTTAAAAGTCATCAATGTGAGACCTAATGTAAGGAACCCGGATATAAGTTTAAGTAAGACCTTGCTATTTAGTTAGGATGTTGTGGAAGCTTGCAATATCACAGTAAACGCATATCAGTTATTTTAGAGTTTCAGAATAAGTTGAAATAAAGCAATTTTCAGCTAAAGGATAATCATTACAATCTACAACACGAAATAATACTAAAAAACACGAGATTTTTTAACGTATCACTTTTTAATTACAAAATCATGTTTAATAATTCAGATTTTACTGTAACAAATGTTTTATTTGTAAACTGTGGCAGTAATGTACCATTTTACAACGTTTTGCCCAACATGAAAGTGTCTCATTTACGTAGCTTGGTTCCAGTTTCTTCCATTCATCTTTGACAACATTTTAAGACCAGATAAAGTAAAGATCTTTTGTTTCTGAAGATGACGTTTAAGAATCACCCAGATACCATAATCCATTGGAGCGCAATGGGGACTTTTTGGCATCCACTCGGACGGTGTAATGTAACTGACTTTACGTTTCTTCAGAAATTCTATGGTTCGCTTAGACGTATGACTAGACGCTGAGTCCTGATGAAATCATGTCAATAAAACAATCTTGGAACATATTTGTAAAGGCATTGTTTAAGCTATAGTTCTAATTAACTTTTATACCTTTGTTATCGATTCCCAGCGATGTATTGCCATAAAAACTGGGGGTAGCCTCATCCATAAATTCGGGTGCAAAACTATGAAGTTTAACGAAATTAACTTTTCGTCGATCATATTGACTTCCACGGATTTATTTTACGTTTCTAAGGCTACCATTGTAAAACATGGCCTCATCTGTGGTAACACAGTTTTCCCATTTGCCGTTATTTAAACAGAGATAGAGGTGCCATGCTTGAGCACTTCGTTTCTTTATTTGTGCGTCATTCGGTTTGTGGACTGTACGCTTCTTACGTAGTCTAACGTTGAGTAGTTTGTAGTTCCAACAGAAACATCACCTTTAATAGCTATCTCACGTTGGAAAGGGGAATGAATTCTATCTATCATATGGCGTATTTTTTATGACATCAGAAGCTGCGTGTTAAACATCTTTTGTATTTTAACTTTTGATATTGCAACAAAATACCTTTGCTATGTTTAATCCAGAACACTGAAACAATGGAATTATCATAGCCCATATTTTTCACTTAGTTTACAACCTGTCATGTCATGTTCAACTTCAAAACACCTGAAACAATCCGTGTAACAACCTCGTTAGTTTTACGTCGAACCATTTCTAAACATCATGCAAAAAGTAATAATGTTTCACGTTACATTGGTTAAATGAAATGTAGAATTTTTTTTATTATTATATATTAATTTAAGTGTATGGAATGTGACTGAATGGAGCAGTTTATTTTATTTTATCCACATATATCTATCCACATACCTATATCATTATATCGGTACATATTGTTGTGATCACAATGCACATGGTTGCCAAGGGCATTAATCTGCACTTTACATGGTCACTAAGGGACCATGGTCATAACCTTTTAAATATTTTATGATACATAGAGGATCTTGGACGAGTGGGGTTAAGTATGAAATTTATTAAACGAGTTTAATAATTAAATATGCCAAGTGTCTTGGCGAGTGGTACATTTAAGTATTGAACGAGTTTAATAAATTTCATATTAAACCCTCACGAGTCCAAGGTTCTATATAAGATAACTTAAAATATGTGGACACAACAGCATGTAAATGCTACCATATGCCATATAGAAACAGCTGATTTCTATCTATGCCAGACAAATCCCTACAAATAAATGCGCAAGTGAAAATATAGGTCTCATTAGTTTTTAGTGAAATCAATTCATTGCTTTAAATAAAAAGACAAAAAGTAGTTCGCAAGTTGAAACGTCGTAATATTTTCCATATTTAACATGATTACCTCCAAAAGAAAGGAAAAACCTTTCATAAGTCTAACAATAGACATCAACAGTCTGACACAGTTTTCTGTGACGTCACAAGCCACGAACCCTACGTAAATGATGTCATCATGTTAACATCAACTGAGATCGAGAGTAGCTGTTAGAGTCGCTATCAGATTCGATACTTGGCTTGCAAATGTGTTTCCTTGGTGGCATCTTTACACTTTGTTATTTTAAATTACCACCCAACACGGTGCATAGAAAAATTCTGTGATCATTCGCGGGATGATAACATGTCATTGACGAGCCTTACGAGATCGGTCACTGCTGTGATCAGTGTTGATGTTTGGCCGCTGAACAAAATTTAAATATAGGGCTTAATTTCATTTTTTATGTGTAAATGCCGGGAGATCTATGTATGCTGACCATGATTGATGTGACTATCATTATGCATTGTTTTACGAAATGTTTTGATTCGTTTGGCGCAGAAATACTGTGTTTAATTTATTTACACAAATTTGCAAGTTCTTTCATTTGTGGCCAGTTTCGATACCGGACACATTGTGCATCCGTACCATGAATGTTCCTCAACCTATTCATGGTGTGTTTTACATATTGCGTATCACTGGAAGCAGGTGAAGCAACATAAAATGGGAAATGAATGAGTTTATGAATGGCGTAGCGATTTTTCTCACGTTTTTAACCAATCAAAAGCACGAGTAATGATTACGTCACAATACATTGATATTACACGGGTACCCATGTTATATGAAAAATATTACATCGTTTTATTACATCAATAATCAGGAGAGTTATGTAATATAACTATATAAGAACCTTGTTATTATTTCATGTTCATGTTTGAAGCTTACATAAAATTGAAAACCTGATACAATATTCATCATTCAGCAGTTAAATTATGTTTCTCTGACGAAGTCCTGACCTTGACCTTTCAAATTTACATCAAACCTTCAACCTTCACCTCAGTTCACTTTCATATATAAAGCTAAAATAAAACCGACCCTACATCAAGATTAAAATCAAAAATAATTCGTATAAATACAAAAACAGGTATTTTTACATACATTTATATGATATTATTTTACCACCAACCTAAAGAATTTAGCTCCATATCACATATAGTAACAAAGACATTTTATTTTTGAAAATCAAAATCAGAATTGTTTTCTACCACTAAAGTCTCGCAATTTTCAGGAGAGAGTTAGGTCTAACAAACATTAGTCTGGTAAATGCAGACAAGATATTATTTAATTATAACAATTGAAACAACATAAAGTTCTGAAAGTTCCAAACATGTAGTCTCAGACACTTACTCAATTTACGAAAAGCTTGACCTGATTTATGTTGAGTTTTCAGAATGGTGTTTTGTCTATTTATAGACACAAATAGGTTGTTCTGTATTTGTAACATTTGGAAATGAATTAATGGTTTTATTTGTAAATCAAAAAATAATAATTCGTTTCAAAATTGCAACTTCAAAAAATCTCATTAATGTAAATGATTGTTACTAACAACAGTAATTATTATAAAGAACTTCAAACAATTGAGTAATTAAACGTGAAGTGTTTTTAAAAATATTGAATTGTTAATTGTTAGTGGCTTTGATGTTTCGTTGTATTTAATGTAACTAGTTTTTATTTTCCTTGGAATGAACCGAATACATTACGTTATAGTTCGATCACTTATTCAGCGAGGGAAAAAATATGTTTTGAATGGGTGGTGTGATTTCAACTTAGATATCTTCCTTGATATAACTTCAATAGACGTTCACATGCCTAATAAGAACATATTATTGCATAGTTTAAATATTTTTGCAAGGTTTCTCAGCCTTTTCAATTTTTTGCTTTTAATTTATATGAATAAATTTTAATAACCTTTCTCGATAAAAAAAATAAGATAATAAATACTTGTTCGTTTGCAGTTTTGTTTTAAAGGGAATTATTTAAAAATACCAGTTTTCTATCTACATGCTTAAATTTTTAATATTCATTCTAGATTTCGCGCTTTTAGGAGTCAAAAATTAGCAATTACTTAAAAGGTAGCTGTCGTTAGCTCTGAATATAGCATAATCGACAGCTTCATTCATATATGCCATTCAGAACTAGGTTCTGATTGGATAATACGTATTTACGCGATACGGGTTAAAACAGGTGCCTTTATTCCTAACCAGTTAACGTCACGGACTAACCCATTGTACTTGTTTAAGAATGAACAACAGGTAAAACAGTGTACACTTCAAAATAAAAGAGTAAAATTCATTTATTACACTTGTTTTTTCCTAGAGAACGACACAATTCTAATGCAAAAACTTTCAAGATCATCTAAGAAAGCCGATATTTTTGTCTCAAAAGATGAAGTTATTGGCGATAAACTATTTTATTGCGTGATACACATCACCTGAATTCAGATGTCCGTCTGATAAAAACTGGTTTTATTTTAATTTTAGACTTAGTATAGTAAATATAACATATTTTTCAACAGATGTTATCAACATAACAGATCTACTTATATCATGAAAGTAATCCACGATCATTATAATGCCACATCGGTATTCTTCGCTGAATAAGTGATTGAACTATATTGGAAACACTCCTGCTAGTTATTAATGTTTCCGTTTACCGGAATTTCTGTACCAGGAAAGAATTATATAAACACATACAATTCCGAAACTATTCATATGGACACATGTTGTTTGAGTGATATTGTTAGTTACATCAACAATTTAACGTATAGGAAACGGGAAACGAGATCATTTGCCCAATCAATAATACTAAGGATAAATATAATCTTACATCCAGGTAGTATGTGAGAATAGAGCAAGATTTTCTGATCTGTGGTATGTACTTATGTGCATTATTTATTTATTTTAATCATTCTCCACTGCAGTCATAATGTACCAAATATATTAACATCATTAACATATATTAACACTTCTGTCGAAAGTTTAACACCAAGTTAAAGGATTCGAGCCGAATCAGCAGAGCCTCTTGACTCCCCGTAAGCTATATTTCGGCAGCTGCTTTCTGTATCTCGGCAGTTTTTTCTGTCACTAAGTATCCATATCTCGATTTTTCGGCATCTGAGCTTCGACTCTTTGGTTAACTCATGGTCAGTGTTAAACTTTGGACAGGTCTGAACTGTGGGTAGTTCACAATAATTGTTATTGATGCTTCCCAGCATCATGTACAGTACTCTTAAAATTGTTCCATGTGTCACGACTGTATATTAATTATTGGTAATATATTGTGTATTTTTGTTGTTTAAATTGTATACAATTTTGTCAGAATATAAAATGTTTTTGTACTAAAGAAACATTATTTGTTAATTAGTAATCAGTTTTGCTTTGAATGGAACTAAATCGTTAAGAATATTAAATCACATTAAGAATTGTCTGGTATAAATTTTGATACAAAAATGTGTTAAACCAGTAATAATCTAGTCTGCATATTTATGTTTTTAGTTTTATGTCCTTTTTCAAATAGCAGTGTATTTTTTTTCTAAAAATATTATCTACATATAAAATTCCTTTTAATTCGTGTATAAGGATGTGTTTAAAAAGCATGGGTTTAACAAGGAGATTGAAGTCTTATTTTAGGACCATTTGAATACACAGTTATCATAATCCATTCCAATATATATATTAACAGAATTTATGGGAAAAGTTTAAATGGTTGAAAAGTCATAAGACCTAATGTAAAGGAATGCATATAAGTCTTAGAAAGACCGTGCTATGTAGTTAGGACGTTGGAGAAGCTTGCAATATAATACCATCAATATTAGTTATTTCAGACGAATAATTTCACTTTCACATATTAAGCTAAAATAAAACTGACCCTACATCAAGTTTAAAATTAAACATAATTTTGATAAATACAAAAACAGATATTTTACATACATTTATAGAATATTATTTTACCACCAACCTAAAACATTTAGCTCCATATCACATATAGTAACAAGGATATTTTATTTTTGAAAACCAAATTCAGAATTGTTTTCTATCACCATTGTCTCGCAATTTTCAGGAAAGTATTAGGGCTAATAAACATCAGTCTGGTAAATGCAGACAAGACTATTTTTAATTACAACAATTGAAACAACGTAAAGTTCTAAAAGTTCCAAACATGTACAACAGAATGTCTAGTCTAAGATATTTACTCTGTTAAAGTAAAGCCTTGACCTGATTTATGTTGATGTTATTAAGAAGGTCTTTTTCGAGGCAAAATAGATTTGAAAGATTGTTCTGTATTTGTAACATTTGGAAATGAATTAATGGTTTTATTTCTAAATAAATAGTAATTGGTATTAAAATATCAACTTCAAGAAATCCTTTTTAATGTCAATGATTGTTACTAACAATAGTAATTCTTATAAAGAACTTCAAACAATTGAGTAATTAAATGTGTTATGTTTTTAAAAAATATTGAATTCTTAATTGTTAATGACTTTGATGTTTCGTTACTAATCCATGTCCGAATCACAATCCAGAAGCAAAGTAAACACTTTGGAACTGACAAGTTAGGTTAGACATGTATTTAATGTGACTAGTTTTTATTTTCCTTGAAATAAACGAAATACATTACGTTATAGTTCGATCACTTATTAAGGAAAAAACATGTTTTGAATAGATGGTATGATTCGAACTTAGGTATCTTACTTAATAGAACTTCAAAAGACTTGAAAATTCACATGTCTTCAAGAACATACTAGTATTTTGAATATTTTTTGCAAAATTTCTAAGCCTTTTTAATTTTTTGCTTTTAATTTATATGAATAAGTTTTAATAAACTTTCTCGATAAAAGTTTGTTAAAAAAAATACTTGTTTGTTTGCAGTCTTGTTTTAAAGGCAATTATTTAAAAATACCAGTTTTCTATTTACATGCTTACATTTTTAATATTCACTCTAGATTTTGAGTTTCTGGTAGTCAAAAATTAGCTATTAAGGTGTCTATTGGTAGCTCTGAATATGGCATTGTTTTGCCTAGACAGCGACACAATTTAAATGCAAAAACCTTTAAGATCATCTAACAAAGCCGACATTTTTGTCTCAAAAGATGAAGTTATTGGCGATAAACCATTTTATTGCGTGATACGCATGACCTGAATTCAGATGCTCTTCTGATAAAAACTGGTTTATTTGATTTTTAAATATAAAATATTTTTCAACAGATGTTATAAAAATAACAGATCTACATATATCATGAAAGTAATCTACGATCATTATAATGCCACATCGGTATCCTTCGCTGAATAAGTGATTGGACTATAATCGAAACATTCCAGCTACTAGTAGTTATTTATGTTTACGTTCACCGGATTTTCTGTATATTTTATACCAGGGAAGAATGAACGATTATATAAACACACACAATTCCAAAACTATTGATAAAATCTCACTCATATGGACACCTGTTGTTTTAGTGATATTGTTAGTTACATCAACAATTTCAGCTATAGGAAACGAGAAAATTTGTCAAATCAATAATACCTAGGATAAATATAATCTCACATTCAGGTAGTATGTCAGTATAGAGCAAGATTTTCCGATCTGTAGTATGTACTTATGTGCATTATTTATTCATTTATTTTAATCATTCGTCGCTGTCATAATGCACCCAGCATATTACCATTATTCATATACAGTAAAGACCTGTCGAAAGTTTACTATTCAGTTAACGAACCAGTGCCGAACAGCATCGCTTCTTGGTCCCTCGGAGGTTGTATTAGGGCACCTGTTTTCTATATCTTAGGCGTTTTTTAGTCACTAGGTATCCATATCACGGTCACTTGGCAAGCGAACTTCGACTTCTTTCAGCTGTTAGCTCAGTGTTAAACTTTGGACAGGTCTGTACTGTACATGGTTCGTGATTATTGGTACCAGGAAAGAATTTTCCCAACATCATGTACAGTACTTTAAAACTTGTTCCATATGTTGAGACTGTAAAAATTCAAGGTGGAAACATACCTAGCCTAAGTACATATAGGGCAATAAGATCCACCACGTTTCCTGCTTTTAACAAAAAAGTTTAGAGGGTGTCACTTTTTTGGGATCTGCCCCCTGACTAAATAATTTTGGATAAAAAGGACACAACACTTATCAACAATACTGTGATGATGACCATAGACTATTTTGAGGGCTTTGATAAATGTAGGGTTGCTTGATTTTATTTTAGACAACTTGCTTCATTGTATAAAATTCTTGTAATGGGAACAAACTCTACTATAGCGTATTGACTGTGAACAAACATACCAAATACAGGAAAGGCAGAGAAAAGGAAAGTTGACAATAGAAAAATTGAAGTCATCAAGTTTGTCATACGGCTTCAACTCTAGCCTATATTTTGGATGCCATATAGGTACATGTTAGTTAAATTATCTCCGGTGTGCGTTTTTTATTCTGATCATTCAATAAGACGAGCTATAACATGACTATATATTACAGTTAGAACATTTACAGAGATGCCAGAACAGTAAACGCTAATCAAAAACGAACATACCAATCCATGCCCGAATCGAAATCCTAAAGCAAAGTAAAAACTTTGAAACTGAGAAATTAGGTTAAACAAGTGAACTTCCACAATGAAAGTGAGGCCGGGTGCTCCGGAAGGGTAAGCACCTCCTGTTTATCTACACCATCCACGTGAGTAATCAAATTTGCGTGAAAAGAACATGAAACTATGGGGCGTCAAATATTTTTGGGCAATCGTAGACACAGAGATCCTTATCAATAATACTGTGATGACGACCATAAAACTAACATGATAAAAGACATATGTATATATGTTCCTACTTGATATGTAGAGTTGAGTAATGGTATTTAACGTCCAAGTCAAGACTATTTCACCTTTATCAAGATGCCGCCAGCTATAGGCGAAGGTGCACAAATTTAGTCTGTGTGTTGAGCTGATGGCATTATACATCAGGGTTTTTGGCGTGCCAAACTAACCGTGACACTGGACCTCGTTTATTTTAAGTACCGCGACTTTCATTTCGTAATGCCGAGTGCCAGTCACTATCCATTTTTAAAGTTTTGATATTAGTTATTTTGTCTACAAGTGGAAACAATTCAAAAATATTTCAGCCGTGGTAGTAAAATAACTAGGTTAAAATGATGTATGTATGGAGATAATAAAAAAATAAAAAAATAAAAAATAAATTTAGAATTAAGGAATGAACGTGGTCAATTTAGCATAACACATTATGAAACACACTATCCAAGTATTGTTTTAAACCTTTTAAGTACAGGATATAAAGCATCTTGTTTTCAATGTTTTGACTGCTCAGATTATATGTAATACCATATTAAAAGCATTAACGTTTGTTTTCTGTTGAGTTTTCAAAATGTTGTTTTTATATTAAAATCTTTGAAGAATGAATTAACGAGACTCCAAGATTATCCTGTATGTTACAAAATTGGAATTGACTTAATGGTTTTATTCACCAAAATCAAACACACTGTTCCACTTTCCAATCTCAAGTAATCATGATTATATTGCAAATTTATATTTTCAATAAAAATAAATATTTCAAAAAACTTCAAAAAGAATTGTGTAATTAACGATTGAGATCGTCAAAAGGTATAGGAAATGGCATCTACCGCTTATGGCTGTGGTAAAGATAACATATTATCATTTGTTACAAAGATTCTAGAATCCATCGTAATTAATTTGGTCGTTAATTTTCTTTGTAAAACACGCAACAATCTAAACAACAGTTTTAATACATCACTAATGACTATTATAAAACAGGAAGCAAAAGATAAAGCAAAACACACACACACACACACACACACACACACACACGGTTTGAAGTAAAACCTTAAACATGGTAGGGTATATTTTGTAAACAATAGAACAACTAAGATGACATTTTGCTAACGTTAATGTTTTCATCCTTGTTAGTACTTTTCAAGCATGGTTGAAAAGAGGAATTAAGTGAGCGGTGCAGTGAGGAGTTGGGCACTGAGGCATTGACATGGAAGGTTAGTGGCGAGTGTTCGCCGTTTACACAAGTCAAAATGTAAGATAATTTGTCAGTGTTTACGTTTGAGGCATTAAGTTCTAACTAGAAAAAATACTGCGTCTTAACTGTACAGAGAAACTGTCAAATTTCGGTAATTCATTCCCCAAAAATGGTTGAAAGGCAATGACTAGTACATGTGATTACATGTGATGGCAATGATTGATCCACTTGGCTACATCAGTCCACATTACTTCACTACAGACTAATAAGTCCACACCACCCCACTACATCATGGGGCCAGTTTGTTCGAAGCTTTATTAGTTTAATCAGTGATTAACGCAAATTAAAAGCATCAAGAAAAATTAACACAACAGCATCAAATTGACGTTTTTTTAAACACCGTGCTTTAGTTTGGTAGAGTTCTATCCATTTTTGAAATTTTCAAGTTTAATTTCACAGCATAATTAAAAATATTTACAATAGAAAATTAACTTCTACGTTGAACCCAGTTTGATTTCTTTTTTCAAGATTCGCATAAACATCGGTTTTTCACATCGCGCATGAATACCAATAGTAGTATGTAGGGTGGTCATATCTGCATACAAATGTTGCTGGTTGCTGGATACTATAAATAATGCTGACATAAGAGGTCGTGGGGTCACGAGGTATGACGTCACGGGGAGAGGGGGAAGTCCCGGATGTAGGCAAATCGAAAGGAAATCTTTAGGTCTAATAATAGGTGGGGGAAACCGGATTAAAGTTTAGTAGGTGAGGTCCGAGGCTACCCCTCTGATGAAGTTAGAGGGTTAAAACCGTACTAGGACTCTATCTCTTGACCGAAAGGGGTCATGTGATATACCGTCGTGTCCGTCTCGAGGAGAGGCATCGAATGGGAAAGGTGGTGAGGTGCTTGAACGCAGTAGAAAAGAGTTATCTCCCGTTAAGTGAATTTCACGCATTCGGACCCACCATCTGAACCGCTTAGCTAGACATGAAATCGATGGCATAGATCGATAGAGAATGAATCTCCAACGTATCGGTATATGATGGGTGAATCTGGGGTGTGAAATAAGGCTCGAACCCGATTTTGATGTTTGGTCATAGACTTAACAGGGGTATCTGTAGAGGAGCCTAGAACGCGAACCACTCGTTCACGGACTCAATGTTTGGTTTCACGACAAAGGGCTCGTTCCTACAAACACATAGATACCTCGATTATAAAGATTGAACTAGAAATAAGAAAGTTATGAAGAAACGAATGTCTATGGGAAATTCCCTATAGTCTTATATTGGACATCGATCTATAGCTCTAGCGCACCAACCATTGAACCCCTATTAACATATGTAGTATCTATCGATTCGTCTCGTCGAGACCAACATTTGGATGCAAAAATTATTAAAATCCATAGAGAGAAAAGAAAGTTATGGTTAAAAGTAATATATTTCCTCGTCTTGTGCAATAGTACGTGATGATGGGTTAGTACTTGTACTTCCCTCCTATTCTGGGAGCACCTAGACTATAGGATGGATCACACCAATGGTTCAAACTTTGTATGGCACTTAGAGGGACGAGGGAGTGTCGTTAGATTCGAGCCCCATACGTTGATGATAAAAGTGGGATCCGGAAAACGGACCGGACAGAAAAAAAATCCGGAATACGCTGCCGCCGCCGCCGCCGCCCCGCCCCCCTTCCCCTTTCCCCTTGCAGCGGGAGGGATAGGAGGGAGGGAGGGAGAGGAGAGATGGAACAGATCCCTTGGTTACCCTACAGTTACCCCGTCGTTACCCCACAGTTACCCCATCGTTACCCCACGGTTACCCCGTCGTTACCCTATATACCCCGTATTTTTATATTTGATATATGTATTAACAATATGATGCTGTCAATAAAACATTTTGTAGATATTCAGTGTGTAGCATTTTGTTTTTTTTTTTTTGCGTTCAGTCTATACATAAAAAAGGGAGATGCCTATCTTTCCAGTGCACTTGCCCTCACTTCCTAGGTCCTCGTGTTCAACCTAATGTGCCAACTTTGTTTAGAGATTAAAGTTTGAATATGAATTGATATGTATTGATATATATATAAACAATAAAAGAACGGTAACTTAATCATTTTGAATTTAACACTCGAAGCGAGCAGTAGCACTCAGACCCAATAATGGTGGGATCGATGTATGTGTCAGATCCAGAAGTGTGGAGATTTTTCACAGACTTAATGGATGGAAAAATCGATCATAGAAGATATCGAGGAAGAAATTCAGGTGGTGCAGGTATAGCGGGAATGTATGCTAAAAAGTCGTACATGATACCGGTGCCTTCATACTGTAGAGAAAAAATCGTAGTCGGTGAGCAAGTGACGCCCGTGGAAGCAGCATTAGAGCGAGCCAAATCGGTATACAAAAGAAAAGTAGAAGATGGAGATCCCGTGGTGCCTCTACATCAGACAGGTAGTGGTGACCATCCGACCGCTGCAAAAGTCCGGAAAAACAAGTGGACGACGTTGTTTTAGTCCACTTAGTACATCTGCAAATCACCTGGAGGAGGAGGAGGAGGAGTAGGAGGAGGAAAGAGGAGGAGGAGGAGGAAAGAGGAGAAAAAACAAGTGGACGACGTTGTTTTAGTCCACTTAGTACATCTGCAAAACACCTTGAGGAGGAGGAGGAGGAGGAGGAGGAGGGAAAGAGGAGGAGGAGGAGGAAAGAGGAGGAGAGGAGGAGGAGGAGAAGGAGGAGGAAAGAGGAGGAGGAAAAGGGAAAGAGGAGGAGGAGGAGGAAAGAGGGAGAGGAGGAGGAGGGAAAGAGGAGGAGGAGGCGGAAAGAGGAGGAGGAGGAGGAGGAGGAGGAAAAACAATATATAAACTAAGTCCGGAACACACGACATCATTTCAAGTTTGAAAGTTGAAGGGTCAACATGTATCCATGCCCCGTATGTAGTAAACCATTTTCCAGAAAAGATAACATGCTGAGGCACGTACTTCAACAACATGGTGGGGAACTCCAAACACCTGTGGCACCGTACTTTCAATTTCGACATCCGTTCACCATGCAGATAACGGCACCCTCCATGGGAGGTAAAACCACTTGGCTGAATACGTTGTTGACGAGCATGAACGATCACGTGAGCCCCGTTCCACAACGTGTCGTCTATTGTTATTCACAGAAGCAACCAGCTTACGAAAAGATCAAAACGATGCTACCCGACACTGTAGAGTTTGTTAAGGGCATTCCAGACGATATAGAAGAAGAGTATTATTTCGATCCAAGGATTAACAACATGGTCATTTTGGACGACGTCATGACCGAAGCAAAGAACGATAATAGAATTGCCAATTTGTTTACTAAGGGAAGCCATCATCGAAATTTAAGCGTGGTCTATCTCACTCAGAATTTGTTTCCGCAAGGAAAAGCCTCCAGAGACATTGCCTTAAACTGTCACTATCTCTTGTTGTTTAACAATCCCGTTGATCGTCAACAAATCCACTTGTTGGCTAGAAGAATACAACCCACTAATCCCGAAAGGGTGATGAAAGTATACGAAGCGGCAGTGTCTCGACCCTATGGGAACTTGCTGATCGATTTGAAAGCCAATACATCGGAAAAAGATCGCCTCATGCCAAATATTTTAAAACAAGAAGAGGATGAAATGAAAGCTGAAAGCACAGACGAAGAGATGGAAGAGACAGAAGAATCAAGTGATACAGATATGCCCGAAAACGGTCAACGGGGAAGCGGACCTCAATACTACACGCAGTTTCCCCCACCGTGGTATCAACAAAGGGGAGGTTCAAAAATCAAGAAGGTAGAGGACGAAAGCGATCTCGCTTCGAAGAGGAAACAACCGACCACAATATATGGAAGAAATTATTCTTACCTGAGGTCATCAAAAACATCAAGCCAAAAATGGAGAAGAGAATAGAAGAATACGTGGATAGGGGAGAAACTGAAGATCGAGCAAACGTCCTAGCCTTTAACGATAACCTTCCAGAGATGCGAAAAATAATGATGCAGCAATTTGTTGAATACATGTTAAATAGAAATGCTTTGGAAAAAGACTCGGTTTATCGTCTCATCATAGACACAGCTCGACGATTATCTCTGGAGTATCAAATGGGGAAATAGAGACTTGGAAGAAAGCAGCAGAGTTGAGGATACATTTAATGGATGACATACTACCTTATAAAGAAGATATAATAGACTATAATGAAAAACATTGGATGAGACACTCGATGATAGGGGATTTGCAGAATGTTGTTACTCAATGTCAATAAAACTTACAAAATAACCTATCTAGTAAAATTTTCATTCCTCCCTCCCTCCTCCCTCCTATCATTCCCGCTGCAGGGGGAAAGGGGCAGGGGGGCGGGGCGGCGGCGGCGGCGGCGGCGGCGGCAGCGTATTCCGGATTTTTTTCTGTCCGGTCCGTTTTCCGGATCCCACTTTTATCATCAACGTATGGGGCTCGAATCTAACGACACCTCCCTCGTCCCTCTAAGTGCCATACAAAGTTTGAACCATTGGTGTGATCCATCCTATAGTCTAGGTGCTCCCAGAATAGGAGGGAAGTACAAGTACTAACCCATCATCACGTACTATTGCACAAGACGAGGAAATATATTACTTTTAACCATAACTTTCTTTTCTCTCTATGGATTTTAATAATTTTTGCATCCAAATGTTGGTCTCGACGAGACGAATCGATAGATACTACATATGTTAATAGGGGTTCAATGGTTGGTGCGCTAGAGCTATAGATCGATGTCCAATATAAGACTATAGGGAATTTCCCATAGACATTCGTTTCTTCATAACTTTCTTATTTCTAGTTCAATCTTTATAATCGAGGTATCTATGTGTTTGTAGGAACGAGCCCTTTGTCGTGAAACCAAACATTGAGTCTGTGAACGAGTGGTTCGCGTTCTAGGCTCCTCTACAGATACCCCTGTTAAGTCTATGACCAAACATCAAAATCGGGTTCGAGCCTTATTTCACACCCCAGATTCACCCATCATATACCGATACGTTGGGAGATTCATTCTCTATCGATCTATGCCATCGATTTCATGTCTAGCTAAGCGGTTCAGATGGTGGGTCCGAATGCGTGAAATTCACTTAACGGGAGATAACTCTTTTCTACTGCGTTCAAGCACCTCACCACCTTTCCCATTCGATGCCTCTCCTCGAGACGGACACGACGGTATATCACATGACCCCTTTCGGTCAAGAGATAGAGTCCTAGTACGGTTTTAACCCTCTAACTTCATCAGAGGGGTAGCCTCGGACCTCACCTACTAAACTTTAATCCGGTTTCCCCCACCTATTATTAGACCTAAAGATTTCCTTTCGATTTGCCTACATCCGGGACTTCCCCCTCTCCCCGTGACGTCATACCTCGTGACCCCACGACCTCTTATGTCAGCATTATTTATAGTATCCAGCAACCAGCAACATTTGTATGCAGATATGACCACCCTACATACTACTACCAATACTCCCGAGTCGAATACCAATCCGCAAGTCCAGATGTCGAGCACTCTATCGTCTATTAAGTCTTTTTTTTTAACAAGCTCTACCTTCAATAACTGTAACTTGACCATAAATATGAATATGTAATTTTTTGTCATTGACTGAAATAAAATTTGTTTGAAATATTATCCAAGATTGATGACCTATTTTGTTTCTTCCAGACATGACGTCAAATGGGCGGGGCTTAATGTTTCTGAACAGCTGTTCCATGTCCAGGTCACGTCCGCCGTTAAAAATTCTTTTCCAAAACATTAGAATTTATTTCATTCAACGCAATTTTGCTCTCGTAAAGAAAGAATAAATTGTAAATATAAGAATTGACTGTCATTTTTTCCTGGTCCATCAAGTATTGAACCAGATTTTAAAACTAGCAAATCTAAAATGAACTGCTTCGCAGTTCATCAGATTTGCTAGTTTTAAAAACTGGTTCATTACTTGATGAACCAGGAAAAAAATGACAGTCAATTCTTAATTATGCAAAATTCAAATTTTGACTAATCAATTGATTAAACTAATCAAGGTTTGAACAATTGGGTCAAGGTCACTCTATCAACCTACTCAACAGAATACAATGAATATGTGGGTTTTGGTCGGAATGGTGTTATACACGACATATGTCAACACCATTTCACCGTCTGGAGTACACACAATGTACATGCATACTTCCTCACACTAGGGCAGACGATCAAATGTAAAGCAGGAATAAAGAAAAAGGTACAAGTCCATCAAGAAATCGAATCTGACGCGAATCAAACAATACGCCAGAAGATACAAATGTTAACTACGGTCATCCAATATGTTCTATGTCAAAACATATACTAACAGAGATAGAAGATTGCACAAAGGTCACGTTAAAAGATATATACAAAAAATAGGAAAAACGACAGCTGGGGAGTAAGTTTTTTGATACGAATCTGATAAAAAACAAATTTGACCTGGTTTTGTCAGTGAGTGGTGATTCTGATATCGATGATTAACGATATTTGTACAGTACAGGCCTGCCGAAAGTTTAAAACTGACTCAATTTTGTCAGTGAGTGGTGATTCTGATGATAAAAGGTATTTATACAGTACAGGCCTGTCGAAAATTTAAAACTGAGCTATCGAATCAGTGCTAATTAGGTATCTTTATCAGGCCAGCTCTTCGGCAGCTGTTTTCTATCTCTAGGCAGTTTTTCTGGCCACTAGCTATCCACAAATATCGGTCACTCTGTATACGAGGTTTTGACTCCTTTTCGCTAGCTGAATGTTAAACTATCGACATGTCTGTATTGAAGTTTACAGTTTAATACAAAAAAGCACATTCTATAGTGCAGAAACCAAGTTGAAAACAGGTATTTATAGCTTTCTACGCTATAGTCATAATGATCATACGGTTCTGATAAAGATTAAATTCCTTCACGTAAGTTTGTAATACACCGAGCAGAAACCAAAGAGCAGTCAGATAAATCCTTATAATGTCAAAATAGTGATCAAAATTGATTAAAAAAGTATTCATCACTTCTATCGAGACATCACCGTCTGTCTATGACTGAAAACGGAATGTGCATGGCTTGTGACATTAATTATTGTGCCCAATGATATAATAGATTAGTTTCTTAAGAGACAAATGCAATGTCCCCAACATGGCTACGTTCTTATATGACCTTGTGACCTTGCCCAACGCACCTAAATTTGGTATACGTTTTATTTTGGTTATTATTTATTTGACCAAAATCAATTTATAGAAATAGGAGATCGAAGATATGGAATGGAAACGATGTTTGGGTGGGAGGCGACTTGACCGACAAGATGATTCCTATATACCCCCTAAACTTTGTTTGCGTGGGTATAATAATCTTATGCGGTTGGGGGGCCAATGGGGGCTTTATAATAAACCATGCATAATGCTTTGTTTTAAATCCGCGGCACAGCTTACCACTCGTACGAATGTTTCTCTTAGATTGTAGAATATTTATTTGTAGTATTGTTGTTTTTTCTTATCCTTCTACAGATCTGCAACTAAATTCCAAGTACCCTTTGTTAAAATGCAGTCTTTCTCTTTAAAACTAAATTTCATATAATACTAGATTTAATTTACAGCACTAGACGGTCGTTTCGTAAAACTATTTCTCATCAGTGCTTGGACCAAAATTGTAAAAACCAAAATTTTTTGGGGTTGAATAAAACCCAAATGACCAAAGCAAATTTAGACAATAGTATATTAATTAATACATTTAAAAAAACTCAGTTTTATAACTGAATGAATTGGAATAAAAAGATAATTCAGTAAGTCAATAAAATTTTGTTCCTGATGATAAAATTAATTAATTTTAAATCACATCAATTGCAAACGGAAGTGAAAGAATTGAATCCTGAATCTGTATTTTTTAACTCAATGTTCATCTGGTTTCGTAGTGTAGTGGTTATCACGTTCGCCTCACACGCGAAAGGTCCTGGGTTCGACCCCCAGCGAAACCATTTTTTGCAATGTTGATTTTTTTATGGTTGTACGGTATTGTGTGAATGCAACATCACACAGCATGTTTTGCTCGAATCCTATTCTGTGCACAAAATCCAGAAGTTCTCATCAAATCCATGTCTTAATCACAAGCCCAAGGCAAAGTAAAAAAAATTGAAACTGCCATGCATATACTGTTAAACATGTGGATTTCCACCAGGTAAGTGAGACCGTGCGCTCCGGAAGGGTAAGCGCCTGATGTTAATCTAGCTGCACCCACCACGCGTGAAATCAAAATTGAGAATGAAAAGAACATATGTAGATGGTACACCTGTAATCGATTGTATGTTTGTTTCTATTTTAATTGTAACGTTCAAGCATATCAATGTTACACGTCTAGGTACCCAAGGCTTATAACGAGAGAGGTTCTAGATACTAACTCGAGTTTAAGTTAAAAGACGATTTTTTTAACTCTTCTGTCCATTTTAATTACCAAGTGACTATACATTGATTCATCCATCAACATTAATGATGATATTGATATACGAGAAATCAATTGCTTCTGAGACACTGTTTTAACTTTGAAAAAGTTGATGAGTCGAAAGTGCTCGCTTGTGATTTTGACATCGCTATTATTTCAAGTTTCATTTCATATTTCATAATTTATGCTGCAATATCCTGTGTACGATGACAAGAAAAGATAGCCTTATATTAAATTGTTATCGGATAAAGAGGGACAACTCAAATAATTTTTATATACACATGTCGCAGGTCTATGATTCCTTTCGTTCACACGTTGCAATTTGCCAGTTATTGTTCATCTTTAATGTTTAGAGACAGTCGTTTTCATACATCACATTTATACTTTTTAAAATTTTGAAATATTTATAAATATTTTTAAAATATTGATATTTTATTTTAAAAACAAAAAGCGCATCTAAAAATATTTTTAGTTTTATTTTTACTTTTTCCGTCATTCTCGTACATAGAGGAAATTTTACCTTTTTACTAAAAAGCAGCTGTAATATGTTCCCTTGATGACCCCATATACATATATTAAAAGGTTCAACTAAGGTCAAATATTACAATGCAAATCACTTATATATTACACTTGTTATTGGAATCGGTTATCACAAAATATCTAATTTAGATGACGTGAATTAAGTAATTTTGAAGTTTTGAAGTGTTTTAATTTGTAAAAAAGCATTAGGATCACATTATTTGAAAGTGGACAAACTGATTTAAGTCTATGACACAGGCGTGATTCAGGCGTGAATATCAATGTTTTAGAACATGGGGTCCAAAACGGGTGTCTTAGTTCTTAGTCGAATCACGATATTTGTAAATCTGCTAATTTTTTCTCTATATACAGAAATAAATGTAATTATTTCAATTTTCATGTATTTTTCCTTGTTAGTATTTTTGTTTTTAAACACAAATATTGTGGTTATTTAATGACACCAAATGATAACATAGCAATTTTAGTAAAGGACTGTCTCTAAGTATGAAAGACGAATAATAGTTGCCTGATAAAGCGGTCGTCACAAGACACTGACTGATGAGAGCCTCGTCCAACCCTGTTCGTCTCAGTTCCGTCTTTTCATACTCCGAAAACAATTCCATTTGTAATATCAAAAAATTTGAATTTCGACTGAAAAAGCCTTAAAATTGACGTAATCAAGCCATTTCGAACATTTCTGTGAGGAATATTTACAAATATTAGATCTATTTTACATAGAATAAAATGGGTGGGAGGTACAAAATGATGTCTTACCCATGAGCAAGACCGACCGGCCCAGTCCTTGTTCTTGTTAATACTACGCTTTTTAAATTTCGTACATTTCTTAACATTAAAATTTCTGAGTCATCTGTATCTTTTATTAAAATTGTGAATTGTGAAAGCATTTATTCTAGATTTTTTCACCCTAGTGAATAAGCCGGTTTCGTAGTGTGGTGGTTATCACGTTCGCCGCACACGCGAAAGGTCCTGGGCTCGAAAACCAGCGAAACCATTTTAATTATTTGTTCATGGTATCGAATACTTTTGTGTGAATGCAACATTGCTTGAATAAAGTACGTAATTTGTACTATTAAGTCGTCATTCTTTTAACAAAATCCATGTGTATTTTGAATTTATGAAACTCTATATATATGTAATTGAATTATTGCATTTTTAAATTTTCCGATTCATTTTTTTAGTTTATAACCTAAACACTTTTAAATTTTGTACATTTCGTTATAAACAATTTCAGTCTTTGGGTAATCAAATAAGAATTGTATTTAATTGTTAGGTTACCGGTAATTGTACAATTTTACTCGAAATCAGATCCATTGGCTAAGGACGACGCTAGTAATTACTCTACATCTCTCTGTATCTATGACAAATCAGAGATTTTGTCTTAGCAGTTAATTTTGTCAGCGGTCCGTCTTTGGAAAATCTCTTTAATTGACTAACTACAACATGGATGCTGTAACACACGGGTGTATGACTTAACCATCGGACGGATGCTATAAAGCTCGTATTCATGGGCTGGATGCGATTTAGGGTATTTGGTATACCCCCAGTGTACAATGAATAATTATTACTTATTTGCTTGATATCATTGTATGTAAATTGGAGTTATCTCCCTTATACTGTTGCCGTGATGGATTATCTATGTCACATATATATGTATCTTTATTACCTGGTCTTTTATTATATTCATATACAATTGTGAATCGTAAAAGCTTTTAATCTAGATTTTTCACCAATATAGATCAACCGGTTTCGTAGTGTAGTGGTTATCACGTTCGCCTCACACGCGAAAGGTCCTGGGTTCGACCCCCAGCGAAACCATTTTTAATGACAGTTTAGTATTGAGTGGATGCAACATCTCTGGTATTTAAAATACATACAGCAGGTTTTTTTTTAAATTTTCCATGAAGACACGTAATTTTTTGTTACCATAGATTTTATTTTAGAAAGAGTTCCATTTGTATCCTGCACTAAAATTTTACTTTCGACAAAAAAAGCCTTAAAATGACGGAATTAAGCAATTTTAACATTTCTGTGAGTAATAATTATTCAAAAATTTTACATAAAATTTAATGGGTGGGGGTACAAAAGGAACTATTACCTTTATTTTGATCATGATCTTAGCATTACAAACATTGAGTGTTGTTTACCCCTTAACCCTGTATATATACATGTATATAAATACCTAACAATAACATTTAGGTTATTTATGACGCACAAAATTGAACATTGTACTAGTATTTCTCGCCAATTAAAAATCAAATACTGAATTCTGGATCATATCCGATACCTATCTAATTTTGTATGTCACACGGTTGTAACACGACTTCCGGTGTAGCTCTCCAGCTAGATGGGCGTTTTATGGGCGGTAAACAAATTTGTTTAGTGTTCATCTCATATGAGAACTTTTGTATATAATTTTGTTTAATTGATAGTTATTATATATTATATATTTGTTGTTAAGTGAAAAAGACACTTAAATCGGGTTTTAACCCGCTTTTGGGGATGGAGCCCAGTGCTGGGCTTTTAGACCCGGGGGGTGGTCAACAGCCACGCCCAAGAACATTTGACAAAGAATTGACGGTGGCAGTAAATATAGGACATATTAATGCTGTGAAACCGGACATTGTCATTAAAGAGTTTGAGAAAATTACTGGACAATTTTCAGTGAATGCTGTCATTCCGAAGGGAATCGATACATATGAGGTCACCTTTCAGGACAGGGACGCCTTCGAAAAAATCATTAGTGGTGTTAATATCAATGGTAAAGTTGTAAAACCATTACCTATATTTAACAATTTGGTTGTTGTGTCCATCATACATTTACCTGTATATATTAAAGACATTGACATTATTACAACTCTCAAAACAAAAGGGGTGGAAATATGTTCTCCAGTTGCCAGGAGGACATATAAGGGTACCAATATTGCGGATGGTACAAGATATGTACAATGTAAATTTCCCCCAGGGCTACCATCATTGCCATATTCCATGTCTTTTGATACTCTTGATGGAAAAAGATTTTTCAGGGTTATCCATAATAATCAAGTAAAGTTTTGTGGCAATTGTCAATCATTGGACCATGTCACCAAAGAGTGCCCTGATATTGATTGTTATAGGTGTGGGGAAAAGGGGCACATGAGACGTCAGTGTACTTCAATCAAATGTAGATGGTGTTACGAATTTGATAATAAATGTCAATGTGAGGGTGATAATATAACAAGCAACAATAATGAACAACACAAAACACAAAACACTGATGACAGAGAAGATGAAGATGATGAATATAATAGAAGGTTAGAGGCAAAATTGTGGGGATGTGGTAGTGATGATGATGAGGATGATGAAGAGGACGATTATGATGAAGATGATGATTATGTTGATGAAGTTGATGATGATATGGATGAAGGTAGTGAGGATAACATGTCATGTAGTGAAATGAAAACAATTGAAACCGTTAATGATGTCAGTGTCAGTGAAGGTGGTCAGGTGGAAATTAATAAATGTGATGAAGTAGCTTCAAGTCAAGGTGATAATGCCAAATGTGAGAAAAAGTGTGATTTAGTTGATAAAAATAGTAAAACAAGTGTAGAAAAACCAAATGAATCAAGTATGGAAAAACCAAGTGAAACAAGTGTGGAAAAACCAAATAAATCAAGTATGGAAAAACCAAGTGAAACAAGTGTGGAAAAACCAAATGAATCAAGTATGGAAAAACCAAGTGAACAAGTGTGGAAAAACCAAATGAATCAAATGTGGATAAATCAAGAGATAAAAGTGAAATTTTCAGAGATATGCAAGTTCAAGTGTCAACAAGTGATGATAAAACAAATGATGAACTTAATGTTGACGTCAAAGCTCCTAAAAAGACTAAAAACAAACGTAGGAAGAAGCAAGAAATACCAAGTAAAAGTGAACAAGATACAGATTTAAAAGAACATGACATTCATGTAACGAAAGACAATTTCAAATTAGTTAAGAAACGTAGGTTCAGATTTAATCCTATGCCTAATATTAATGGTAAAACATGCAGGTCAATATCTTCCAATAAAGAGACATAATGGGTAATATAAAAACATTATATATAATTTATCTTACAATGGTAAATTTATTAAATTTGAATGCTTGTGGGTTGAAAAATGTTAATAAAATTGAAAACGTTTTTCAAATATTTAAAGACCTAGGTGGTGATATTTGTTTTATTCAGGAAACAAAATGGGATGACCAGTTTGTTACATGTATAAAACAAAAACAATATTGGAATGGTGAAATATTTTATAGTAACACTGACAGTAACACATGTGGAGTAGCAATACTTATAAATAAACACCTTAATGCTAAAACAACATTGGTAAGTGAACGAAATGGTAGAATGTTACATATAAAATTACAGTATGACAATCTTGTTTTTAATGTTATAAATGTATACGCACCAAATGTTGTAAAAGAAAGAACAGAGTTTTTTCAGGTGTTAGATAATTACATTTCCTCTTTAGAAAATGTCATTTTAGCTGGAGACTTTAATACAACTCTGTCTCATTTAGATAGAAAAAGTGATAGTGTGCACAAATGTGATCAGGCTGTTAATGCTTTAAACAAACTATTAGAAAATAGTAATTTATATGATATCTGGCGAGCTAGGAATCCAAAGGCTCGAGTGTTTTCTAGAAAACAGGTTGTTTTAAATAGATTAAAACAGAGTGGCTGGATTATTTTTTTCTATCAAGAAATTTAAATCACAATGTACAAAGTATATTTTATAAAGATTCATCTTTTAGTGACCACAGTATTGGTTTTATGAAATTTCATTTTGAAATTATAGAGAAAGGCCCTGGTATTTGGGTTTTAAATAACTGTTTGTTAGATGAGGAGAGGTATTATAATAGAGTGTCTGATATAATAGAAGAGCAAGAACAATGCCCATTATTTAATGAGGATGTTTTAATTTGGTGGGATAATTTTAAATACAAAATTAAAAAGTTTTCTCAAATATATAGTAAAGATAGAAGTAAGGAAAAGTTTGCAGAATTTAATAAATTACAAAATAAATTAAACTTTTTTCACAAAAAGTAGCTGATGGTAAAGATTATGATATAGATAAATATCAAGAACTAAGGGCTCAGCTAGAAAGTTTAGAGCGTGAAAAATGCAAGGGGGCCATTTTAAGGTCAAAAGCAAAATGGGCTATAGACAGTGATCGGAACACAAAATATTTTTTAAATTTAGAAAAATATAGACAGAATAATAATGTTATTAAAGAGTTAAAGTCAGAGAACGGTAACTCTATTAATGACACAGATAGTATTATGAATGAAATTTATAATTATTATAGTAAATTATATTCATCCGTGTCTATTGATGATGAAAGTAAAGATGAAATGTTAAGTTTTATTGATTCTCTGTATCAGATGAAGATAGAGAGCAGTGTGACATGCCAATTACACTACAGGAAATTAAACAATCACTTTTTACTATGGCAAAGTCTAAAAGTCCTGGTCCTGATGGGTTAACAGTCGAATTTTATTGTAAATTTTTTAACAAATTGGGCCATGTTTTATTAAAGCTTTTTAATAATATTCAGGAAAAGGGCAAGTTATCCAGGAGTATGAGATTAGCAGTTATCTCCCTTATTTATAAAAATAAAGGCGATAAATCCTCACTCAGAAACTGGAGACCGATAAGTCTATTAAATGTTGATTACAAAATTTTAGCAAGAATTATGTCTAATAGACTTAAACGCGTTTTACCCAGTATTATATCACCAAGTCAAACTTGCTGTGTAATTGGCAGAGACATTGCAGACACAATAGTTAGTATAAGAGATGTAATAGATGTAGTAGAACAAGAAAATATAGAGGGTTATGTGTTGAAAATAGACCAGAAACAAGCGTTTGATAGAGTCAGTCATGATTATTTATTTTCGCTTTTAGAAAAGTTTGGTTTTGGACCGAATTTTATTTCCTGGATAAAGATATTTTATTCAGAAATTTTTAGCAGTGTTAAATGCAACGGATATATTTCTAATTATTTTCCCATTAAGAATTCAGTAAAACAGGGGTGCCCTCTATCGGCTTTGTTGTATACTTTAGTAGCTGAACCACTATGCAAAGCTATTTGTCGTAACCCGGATGTAAGGGGAATTCCTATACCCAACACAAACAGTGTGTCGCTCGTGTATCAACACGCTGACGATACTACTTTAACGTTATGTAACAAACAATCCATAGATCACTGTTTTAACGTTTTTGATTTGTATGGCAGAGCATCGGGATCTGTTATAAATAGACAAAAATCACAAATTTTGTGCATTGGTAAAGGTTCAATCACAGATCTTGAGTGTCGTCATTTAGATATTGAATTATGCGATTCGGTTATTGAAATACTTGGCGTTTACCTGGGTAAATCTCAAGTTATATGTGATTCTATGAACTGGGGAAATAAAGTTACAAAAATTAAAAATATATTGAATATGTGGCAACAAAGACAATTGTCTATTCAAGGCAGGGCTACTGTAATATCGACCCTATTATTGTCACGTTGTTGGTATACATTAATGGTACAAAGTATACCTGAAAAGGTTAAAAATGATATAAAATTAGCCTGTCTTCATTTTTGTGGTCTGGTAGTCACACTTAGTTGCGTATCAAACAGTCATAGCTGAAAAATCCAAAGGTGGTTTAAATTTACCCGATATTCAACTAAAATTGCTTGCTTTCCGTTTAAAATTTTTAAAACGGTTTTTAGATAGTGATTGTAAAGCCTTGTGGAAAGAAACTATGTCGTATTTTTTATCCAAAATATTAGATATGAGGCTGTCTGCAGAATTTTTGTTTTTACAATTAAATAAGTATATGGTTCCTAAATTACCTTTATTTTATCAAGAACTGGTACGTGCATGGCACATTCTGCGTGAAAATAGATTATAGAAATTGAATATAACATACACACCATTTATAATCAGCCCGTTTTTTGTAACCCTTTAATAACATTTCAAAATAAATGTATATTTTTTAAACATTTTATAAAAGCAGGATTAATACAAATCAAACATTTTACTTACGAGGTTGTACGTGGTTTTCTTCCTCCTGAAGCTGTTGAGGAAATACTTCAAGATGAAGATCCCGAATACAGTCATTCACGCTTTGAAAAAGAGTATGTCACAATTTTACAGTCAATCCCAAGTGAATGGAAAAATATTATTAATGACAGTGTTAATGCAGGCACGGATGTCACAGAAAAATATCCCATAATATTCCTTAACATTTCAGATTTAAAACGTTCATTAAATGACTGTGATAAAATTCTTTTACACGTGTTTCCGTTTTTTAAATGCCCGGGAGCCACACTGTTATGATTTCTGGATTGACTTAGGTGTGAAATTCGAACCCTATTGTTTATGGCAAGCTGTCAATCTAAACTGTAAAACACCTGACATGATTGACCTTGATTATAGAATTGTACATAATAAAATTTTCACGATGGAGAAACTACACCTTTATAATAAAGTGGACTCAAACATTTGTAAACTATGTCAAAATGAGTGTGAAGATATGTTACATCTTTTTTACAAATGCCCCTTATTAAAAGATTTTTTAGATTATATTGCTAGAATTTTAGAAGAATTATACAGAGGGCGGATGTGTTATATATGAATAAATTAAAATTTGAAGAATTAATTTTAATCGGTTACTTAGAACACACTTCAAATGTCAATAAATATTTTATAAATATTATTTTAAGTATTGTGAGATTTTGTATATTTAAAAGGAGAAATGTGTGTTTAAGAACAAATAGATTATTGGACATCAAATATTTTTTCAAATTTACTTGTAATAGAATTGTATCTTATATGTTTCATTATTACAGTATTAATAACAAAGCATTATGTGATAGATATTTTTTAAATAATAACTTATTGATGAAGGTTGATGGTGATGAAATACATTTACAATTGTAATCCTGTGATATATTAAAAGCATGTTGTGATATTGAATTATGTGAATAAAGAATATATGAAGAGAAAAAAAATCACGTTCGCCTCACACGCGAAAGGTCCTGGGTTCGACCCCCAGCGAAACCATTTTTAATGACAGTTTAGTATTGAGTGGATGCAACATCTCTGGTATTTAAAATACATACAGCAGGTTTTTTTTTAAATTTTCCATGAAGACACGTAATTTTTTGTTACCATAGATTTTATTTTAGAAAGAGTTCCATTTGTATCCTGCACTAAAATTTTACTTTCGACAAAAAAAGCCTTAAAATGACGGAATTAAGCAATTTTAACATTTCTGTGAGTAATAATTATTCAAAAATTTTACATAAAATTTAATGGGTGGGGGTACAAAAGGAACTATTACCTTTATTTTGATCATGATCTTAGCATTACAAACATTGAGTGTTGTTTACCCCTTAACCCTGTATATATACATGTATATAAATACCTAACAATAACATTTAGGTTATTTATGACGCACAAAATTGAACATTGTACTAGTATTTCTCGCCAATTAAAAATCAAATACTGAATTCTGGATCATATCCGATACCTATCTAATTTTGTATGTCACACGGTTGTAACACGTGAAGAAGACAAATGTTTATAGAGCAGAGTGGCGCAGTGGAAGCGTGCTGGGCCCATAACCAATTTACTTTATTCACTCTAAACCACCGGAGGTGGTACAACAGGTATATTTACATATAATATAAATCCGATGCCTGCATCACAATGTTTGCAATAAATATACATTTCATACATACAAACATTAAATATAAATACATAATTTCACAGTGTTTATAATACTGTATATCATATAAGTTTACATCTTGTAAAGATTAGTGTTTACGATAATATTCTTTGGGATAAAGTATTCTCTGGGATAAAGAAGAACAACTAAATTTGAATGTTTTATAAATGTCACGTAAAAGTTTTCACTTGGCCCGTAAGTTGTAATTTGTTTGGCTGATTGACTGGTGGAAGCCTCGCAAAGTTTTGTCACGTCTCAGTTCCGTCTCAGATACTCCAGCCCAACTAGTCCAGTCCTTGGACCCAATCCTGTTTTAACACTCTACTTTTTTAATGTTGTACATTTCTTAATAACCAATTTCTGAGTCATCGGGTTGTAGAACAAATTATGTCACATATGTATCCTTAATTAAGGCGCCCAAACAAAGTTTGGCGACTTATTGTTTTTGCACCGTTTCTTATTATTATTATTATTATTATTATTTTATTATTTTTATTATTCTTCCTCTTCTTCTTCTTCCGGCCATGAACTTGTCCAACCAATTTCTCAAAGACCGTTGGTCCAATCTCGACCAAACTTCACAGGAAGGTTGATCTCCATCTTCTTCCCTGGAGGCCGAGAAAAAATGCCCATGGGGTCATTAGGGGAGGGGCAGGAGGGCGGGGTCTTAAAAACAATAATGATCAATTTTGCTATTTAGACTATATTTTGTACTATAAAACCATATATATTCATGATCAGTGTCTCGAGATGTACAAGTCTGTATCGCAAGATTTTCCCGGGGTATCAGGTAGGGTGGGGATGGGCGGGGCAGTGTGATAACTTTTAAACGGTTAAGATCCCCACCCATAAACTATATATTTTCTGGTTCTACATGAAAAGTTGAATAGAGTGACACTAAAGAAAGTCCCATGGGGTCATTCCTGATGGAGGGTGGGGATGGTGCGGGGCTTGGTACTAAATTTTAAATGGTTGATATCCCCATCCTGAAACTATATATGCTCCGGTTCGGCTTTTAAAGTTGAATAGAATGATACTGCAGAAATACTGACGTTATTCCAGAGGAGGGTGGGGACAGGCGGGGCTGGGTACTAACTTTTGATCAGTTGAGATCCCCACCCCTAACATATATATTTTCTTATTCTTTATGAAAAGTTGATTAGATTGATACTAAAGTAAACCCATATGGTCATTCAATAAGACTAGGGGGGATGGGACAGGTAGGTCTAGGTACTAACTTTGAGATCCCCACCCTCAAACTATAGTTTTCTTCATGGGATGGCTGCTATCATTTTGTTTAAGAATTAAAACAATAAGCTTGAATTTTCATTGTAAAGGATACTTAAGTAATCACTGATCCATGTCCAAAAGCTCTCAATATAAGCAACACTAATGGTCATTTATCCCTGGGGCATGATTCATTATTCAATTCGATAGAGTAGCTGTATTTAGTGATCAATATGACATACATGGGTAAATGCTTGGATTAATTTAAAATCAACACATCATTAGCTCATCAAAACAACAGGTTGTGATATTGGGTATAGGTGATGTCAGTCAACTTTGTCTATTGTTTGAATTTCAACCAATTGGATTCATGTACTACTTCTACTTTCATTTGACACCAAGACAACAATTTTTTAGAATACAATTTCAGAGAGAGAGAAAGAGAGAGACCATACATAGGCATGCTTGCTCCAAGTATATATTCTGAATGACCAAAAAGGTTACATCTCTTGAATCTTTATATCATTTAAACCTTGAAGTAAAAAAACTGTTAATTTCTAATAATATGAGTTCTGAATACAGGGTATGACTTTTATTTGTTTGGGCGCCTTATTTGTAATGATGCATCCATCATTACATTAATACTCGTTGAAATTGTGATTCATGAAAGCTTTGGATGTAAATTTTCCATCTGTCTGGATTAACTGGTTTCGTAGTGTAGTGATTATCACGTTCGCCTCACACGCGAAAGGTCCTGGGTTCAATCCCAGCGAAACAAGTTTTAACATTTTGTTCATGCCTTTTA
This sequence comes from Anadara kagoshimensis, assembly GCA_021292105.1. Taxonomy (NCBI): domain Eukaryota; kingdom Metazoa; phylum Mollusca; class Bivalvia; order Arcoida; family Arcidae; genus Anadara; species Anadara kagoshimensis. The sequence continues at coordinate 56,287,985 of CM037871.1, read as the reverse complement.
AAAAATTGTGTGAATGCATCATCTGTAGTATCAAATGCATACTTTTTGTTTTTAAAGCGTGAAAAGTTACCCTTTCCTGTGAAAACGCGTTATTATTTTTTAACATTGTATCATGACATAAGTTTGTGCATACATTAACCCTAACGTCATGTAATCAACTCAGAATTGACTTTATTTGTTAGGTCACCAATAATTGTACAACATTTTACTCAAAATCAATTTCATTGGTTGTTTACAAAGGAGTATCCTAGTTACCCTATATTTCTTTGTGTATAAATGTATGTATCTATGATAAAACCAGGAGACAGTCTTAACAGTTAATTTTGTCAGAGGTCTGTCTTTAAAACATCTTTAATTGACTTTCACAGTACTTTATTATCTTTCTACTAGATTGAGATCATTGCATGTAAATTGAAGTTATCTCCCTTCCACTGCATAGATCTATGTCACATATCTGATCTTTTATTATATTCATACATACAATTGTGAATCGTAAAAGCTTTTAATCTAGATTTTTCACCCCATTGATTAAGCGGGTTTCGTAGTGTAGTGGTTATCACGTTCGCCTCACACGCGAAAGGTCCTGGGTTCGACCCCCAGCGAAACCATTTTTTAATGACAGTTTAGTATTGAGTGGATGCAACATCTCTCGTATTTAAAATACATACAACATGGTTTTTCCCTATTTTCCGTGAATACACGTAATTTTTTGTAACCATGGATTATATTTTGAGCATGGAACATCAAGTGTTTACCCCTTAACCCCAACGTATCAAGTTTAATTGGAGATTTGACAATTTCTTACGGCACATAAATAAATACCCAAATCATAACGTTTGGGTTATTTATGACGCACTGAATTGAACATTGGATTAGTATATTCTCGCCAATTAAAAATTAAATACTTTATTCGGGATGTCACACGGTTGTAACACGTACAAAAGACAAAAAAAAAATTCGAAAATGTTTATATAGAGCAGAGTGGCGCAGTGGAAGCGTGCTGGGCCCATAACCCAGAGGTCCGTGGATCGAAACCACGCTCTGTTACTTGTTTTATTTTTGTCTCCAGTCTCTATTATCATACACGTAGTGCAGAGGTTCTAAAATGGAAAATAAATTCTACAAGTCTTAGATTGTTTACTTTGAAAAATATAACGCCCAATCTAAAACATAGTCAAATCCATGTCAAACCCACACTCCCAAATCAAAATGTAAAATGTTTTAAAACTAGCAAATTAAATTAAGTTAAACACGGGAACTTCCAACAGGGATGTGTCGGAGGACCGGTGCTCCAGAAGGGTAAGTACCTCGTGTTTACCATGGGTACCAGAAACCAGGTTTATAATTACTCTCTCTAGTAAATATTATGCAGGACATATAAGCGTTTACGAGAATTTTTTCACGGATAAAGAAGACCAACTAAAATTTAATGTTTTATATATGTCACGTAAAGGTTTTTCCTTGGTTCTTAGGTTTTAAGCTGTTTGACTGTTTGACAGATGAAAGCCTAGTAAAGCTCTGTCACGTCTCAGTTTCGTCTCGGATACTCCAGCCCAACTAGTCCAGTCCTTAGACCCAATCCTGTTTTAACACTCTACTTTTTTAATGTTTTACATTTCTTAATAACCCATTTCTAAGTCATCGGGTTATAGAACAAATTATGTCATATGAAATTAGGATTCATGAAAGCTTTAGATGTAGGTTTTTCATCCGTCTGGATTAACTGGTTTCGTAGTGTAGTGGTTATCACGTTCGCCTCACACGCGAAAAGTCCTGGGTTCGACCCCCAGCGAAACCATTTTTAATGACAGTTTAGTATTGAGTGGATGCAACATCTCTGGTATTTAAAATACAGACAGCTGGTTTTTTTTCTATTTTCCATGAAGACACGTAATTTTTTTTGTTACCATAGATTTTATTTTAGAAGGAGTTCCATTTGTATCCTGCACTAAAATTTTACTTTCGACAAAAAAGCCTTAAAATGACGGAATTAAGCAATTTTAACATTTCTGTGAGTAATAATTATTCAAAAATTTTACATAGAATTTAATGGGGTACAAAGGGAACTATTACCTTTATTTTGATCATGATCTTAGCATTACAAACATTGAGTGTTGTTTACCCCTTAACCCTGTATATATACATGTATATAAATACGTAACAATAACATTTAGGTTATTTATGACGAACAAAATTGAACATTGTACTAGTATTTCTCGCCAATTAAAAATCAAATACTGAATTCCGGATCATCTCCGATACCTATCTAATTTTGTATGTCACACGGTTGTAACACGTGAAGAAGACAAATGTTTATAGAGCAGAGTGGCGCAGTGGAAGCATGCTGGGCCCATAACCAATTCAATTCAATTCAAACTTTATTCACTCTAAACCACCGGAGGTGGTACAAGAGGTATATTTACATATAATATAAATCCGTTGCCTGCATCACAATGTTTACAATAAATATACATTTCATACATACAAGCATTATATATAAATACATAATTTCACAGTGTTTATAATACTGTATATCATATAAGTTTACATCTAGTAAAGATTAGTGTTTACGATAATATTCTCTGGGATAAAGTATTCTATGGGATAAAGTATTCTCTGGGATAAAGAAGAACAACTAAATTTGAATGTTTTATAAATGTCACGTAAAAGTTTTCACTTGGCCCGTAAGTTCTAAGTTGTTTAGCTGATTGACTGGTGGAAGCCTCGCAAAGTTTTGTCACGTCTCAGTTCCGTCTCAGATACTCCAGGAGTACCCTAGTTACCCTATATTTCTTTGTGTATAAATGTAATACTATGTATCTACGATAAAGCCGGGATGTAGTCTTAACAATAAAATTTTGTCAGAGGTCCGTCTTTAAAAATCGTTGATTGACTTCAAAATATCTTTCTACTAGATTGCGATCATTGCATGTAAATTGAAGTTATCTCCCTTTAATAGTAAAGATGTGGCTGTACAGTCTGAAGACAGGTCAAAGCAGGACAGCAAAGATGTGGCTGTACAGTCTGAGGGCAGTATAGTAAAGCCGTTGCAGTACCGTCTGAGAGTCTGAGGGCAGGTCTAAGCAGGACAGTAAAGATGTGGCTGTACAGTCTGAGGGCGGGTCAAAGCAGAACAGTAAAGCTGTGGCTGTTCTGTCTGAGGGCAGTTCAAAGCAGGACAGTAAAACTGTGGCGTTACAGTCTGAGGGCAGGTCAAAGCAGGACAGTAAAGCTGTAGTTGTAATGTTTTAAGAGCAGTCAAACCATGGAAATAAATCTGTGGCTAAACTGTTGAGGACAGGTCAAAGCAGGAGAGTATTCTTCTGTGGTTATAACTGTCTGAGGACAGGTCAAAGCAGGAGAGTATTGCTGTGGTATACTGTCTGAGGACAGGTCAAAGCAGGAGAGTATTGCTGTGGTTATACTGTCTGAGGGGAGGGTCAAAGCAGGACGACGTATTAAAACTGACACTGTATTGAATTAGAAACCAGTGCTGATTATGGTGTTATTCATCGATCATAAGTTGAGGGAAGTTGAATAGACTTTGCACTGTAATTGAAAAACTAATAAAGGAAAGGTATATTATATGACTTCTCTAGCTTTACACTTTTAAAAATGGGATAGACTAGGCACATTTTCAGAAAAGACGTCGTTTTAAAGAGGAAGAGGCATTTTTTAGTAAAAGCAAACTATATATCATTCTTACCTAATTTGGGTGTGCTGAGTCCGAAAATGGCGGATACCAAGCTGAAAAATTGCTCTAAGTAGGTCAAAATTTAAATACAAAATGGCCGCCAAAATCAAAATGCATTTTTGCATGACATTTGATATAGAAGTTGTTTTGGTAGCAACAAACAGCTATTAATCAAAGATTGTAATATTTCAAGGCTTACTTGGGTGTTAATGAACATAAAATTTTAACAAAATACCTATGGGCCTTATTGCTTACCTGAAAACATTTAAAAGATACTGAAGTTTTAAGGGCAACAACACCTTCGTTGATTATCATACACAAAATTTGCTACGAAGTTAGATCTTGACATGTTGATTTTTTTTGCAACTTGGTGTTGTTATCTATTTATAATACTCTTTGAAAAATATGGTCAAAAACACACATTCGCAAAAAATTATACTCCGGGGGTAACAACTCCTCTATTAATCATCGTATTCTTACAAACATTGCTTCTTAATTTGTCATGTTCATTATTTTTTAATGTCTTCTTTATATAACACTAATAGTTTTCTAGTAAATAGCCACAAAACCAGCACAATTTGCGAAAAAATCAAGTATTTTTCAGGGGCAATAACTCTGTGAAAAGGGGTTTGATATTTATGAAATCAAAAGAATTGGCATGACGGTCAGCCTTCGTCTCAGGTGGCCTGGCGACAAAGGTCATTATGAAAAAATGTATATATTTGACTCATGAACGAAAGTTCACATGTTTAATTTTAGCCAGTTTTAAAGGTTTTCGCTTTTTGTTTTGGATTGTAATTTAAACATAGGACTGTATGTTTCTGTTTAATTCAATGAATTAAGTACGACACATGACATGCCGAAACACTGATATATGTAGTCTAGAGTGTGAATGAAATAGCTTACAAATTGAAGCCGTGTTTGCACCAAGGTAAAGAATTTTTCTTTTTGCAGTGGAAGAGCAAAGTAAATGTAAAATCCACTAGCCTTGCAAACTATTTAGGGTGCTAAGTCATCACGAGCAACTCAAAGCTGGCTATTTTTTAAAAAGGTGAACTTGCACTAAAAATGTGATGTAAAGTTTGATATTCAACTATAGCAAAAGTTGATGCTACATTTTATTATTAAACTGGTAAGAAGTAAGAGGGGTGATCTGATGATATACCGTGAGCCTTCTGTTTAAGGAGATAAGCGCCGATGTCTCTTTTCAACCCTTCTATCCCCTAACTATTTAAATCTGTGTATCCTAAGACCAGTGTAAATTGTAAGTTAATATCAACAAGGTATTACTCTAAAATAAATAGGACTGGTGACTTGGCAAATGTAAAAATTGTTTAAAGAGCAGGATCCAATATTTGCACAAAAACGGTTAGGCACCTTAGGCTATCCATACTGATATGATAGCAACATGCCCCTACATAGACAAGAGTAAAAAGGTGGGTGGCGGATTATGAACAGGACAAGCAGAACATTAATGATGACCCCAGTCATAGAAGGTTGCAACCCAAGAACTGGTCAATAGAGCTTTGTTTTCATTCCATTCATGGTAGCCGAAATCACCATTAGTTGCTCATTTTTGTTAAATCCTTTTCTTTCAAAAAGAAAATAAATTGTTTTTGCAAATCTGCAAATCTGTAAAAACAAAAATACTCTAAAATTTTCACAAAATTTTAAAAGTTTGGCCACTAATCATTTTTAAATTGTGGAAACGTAGATAAAAACCATGGTATTGTTATGACTGACAGGTGAGTTACAAAAAATATAAGAGCAGTGAGTTGGCATTTCACAGAGAACAGTACATTCTATTCTGACATTTTGCAATAAAAAAGCTTTGGGTCTGTTGGGCTTCTGGCAATTAATCAGAAGCACACAAGATGCACTTTTGTCGCGTGTTAATCTATACATTTTAGTGGTATATTCTGCTAGCTCCCACAAGAGCTTTGTTTCTATGGAGGCAAAGCGGTACATATTTCATCCCTAAGCCCAAATAACAGTCTAAACAATGGAATCACCTGGTTCATCTCCGCCAAAGAAGGCAGAGAAAGACTGTTCCATCACCACAGTTAACCTAGATACTGATGGTATTCTGATGGTACATGTAGATTATTTCGAAAAGGGGCAAAAAAAAATAAATGGCACATAATTTGTATTACTTTTCAGGCTGTTACGGAAAAATATTCAACTCAAGTGTTGAGAAAAACTCAGTAAAGGTGTCTCACTCCACTGACACAATTCTACCATTGCCTTGACTGCAATTAATGATTGTGGCCTTAAGTTTTAAATTGAGTGGCCAACGTTTTGCTTAAGCTTGCACATTAGTCTTGCTATTTACATTACCCAGTTTTATAGTGAGATGATATATTCATTGGAGGACTTTCTGAATTTTCAAGTTGCATTGAGCTCCTTAAACATCGCTGGCAAAACTGTATAGAGACTGACACTACGTTGTAAAATAATGCAATATTACCGTCGAAATTCAAACCACTACATATGAGGTTCACAACGTATATGTTTTTAAATAATGGTTGTGATTCTACCTATTTAAGCTATATCATTCTTAAAAGTTTGACGCATGATGGCATAGTAATTTGGTATTTTGACATTGACAACCACGGGTTTTACATACTATTTTGCAAGAACGTGTGGCAAACTCTGTATAAAAGAGTGTTCTGGAATATGCTCTTTTGCATTTCAAACACAAGTTTCGATTGTGACTGGTAATTCCACACCACGAGCAGTATTTCAGTATAGTTTTGGTTATGAACTCAATTTATTAGTCATGTAGATTTATCAGTGTACTATGCAAAAGCACACATAATGAACAAACACTTAACTATAGCCGCCACTTTTTTTTAGAAATTGTTTTAAACTTGGTTTAAACATTTATACTTCAGTTTAGTCTTTTTTATTTTAATGTAACAACCCCAAGTCTGCAAGTTATGCTGAAATGTCACAAAGTACCATCTTTTGCTAAAACATGGAACTTAAATAACACTGAGAAATTATATGCCAATAAATTTAAACAGTCGCCATTTTGTTTTTGGAATTATGGGTTCAAAAGCTCAAAATTTTACTTAATATCCGTCATTTTTGAAATACACCAAACTCGAATTATGTCAAATTAAGCATGTTGCCAACTTTTACTAAAATTTGAAACCCCAAGTAACATTTTTGCATTAGTACATTATAAGTCGCCATTTTGTTCTTGGAATTATGGGTTCAAAAACTCAATATTGAGCTTGGTATCCGCCATATGTGAATTCGGGATCCTCAAATTATGTCAAATAAATCATGTTACCAACTTTTACTAATTTGAAACCCCAACTAACACTTTTGCATTGGTATACCATTTAATTTTAGCCGCCATTTTGTTTTTGGAATCATGGGTTAAAAAATTCAAAACTGACCTTGGTATTCATCATTTTTGGAATTTGCATCTTCTAATTGTGTTAAATAAATCATGTTACCAACTTTTACCAAAATTTCTCAACCCAAGTAATATTTTTTGCATTGTAACCATTAATTTTAGCCGCCATTTTGTTTTCGGAATTATGGGTTCAAAAACTCAAAATTAAGTTGGGTATCTGCATTTTTAAATTCGCCATCATCTAATAATGTTAAATAAATCATGTTACTAACTTATACCCAAATTTGTCAACCCAAGTAACATTTTTTGTATTGGTACACCATTAATTTTAGCCGCCATTTTGTTTTTGGAATTATAGGCTCAAAAACTAAAAATTGAGCTTGGTATCCGCTTTTTTGAATTCAGCACCCTCGAATTGTGTTAAATAAATAATGTTACAAACTTTTACTAAAATTTGTCAACCCACTAACATTTTTTGCATTGGTACACCATTTATTTTAGTCGCCATTTTGTTTTTGGAATTATGGGTTTAAAAACTCAAAATTGAGCTTGGTATCCGCCATTTTTGAATTTAGCACCCTCGAATTATGTTAGAAAAGCATGTTACCAACTTTTACTAAAAAATGCCGCTTCAAGTCACATTTTCTGAATTTGTTCCTAGTCTAGGAGACCATTTTCGCTAGAATAGCTTCTTTAATTATCATTTTATTGATTTGTTGATTATTATAGTGATCTTTTATTATATTCATACATACAATTGTGAATCGTAAAAGCTTTTAATCTAGATTTTTCACCAATATAGATCAACCGGTTTCGTAGTGTAGTGGTTATCACGTTCGCCTCACACGCGAAAGGTCCTGGGTTCGACCCCCAGCGAAACCATTTTAATGACAGTTTAGTATTGAGTGGTTTCAACATCTTTGGTATTTAAAATACATACATCAGGGTTTTTTCCTTTTTTTCCGGAAAGACACGTAATTTTTTATCACCATGGATTATATTTTGATCATGGAACATCAAGTGTTTACCCTTAACCCTAACGTATTAAATTCAATTGGAGATTTGACAATTTCTTACGGCACATAAATAAATACCCGAATCATAACGTTTGGGTTATTTATGACGCACTATATTGAACATTGGCCTAGTATATTCCCACCAATTAAAAATTAAATACTTTATTCCGGATCATATCCGATACCGATCTAATTTTGTATGTCACACGGTTGTAACACGTGCAAAAGCAAAAAAAATCGAAAATGTTTAAATATAGATCAGAGTGGCGCAGTGGAAGCGTCTGGGTCCATAAACCAGAGGTCCGTGGATCAAAACCGCGCTCTGCTACTTGTTCTTTTTCTACAGTCTCTATTATCATACACGTAGTGCAGAAGTTCTAAAATGGATAAAAAATTCTACAAGTAATAGAAACAATCTATATTTATATTAATTATATTTATTACTTTATATAACGCTCAATCTAAAACATAGCAAGACGTCAATCCATATCAAACCCACAATCCCAAATCAAAAATGTAAAAAGTTTTGAAACTGGCAAATTAAATTAAGTTAAACACGGGAACTTCCATCAGGGATGTGTCGGAGGACCGGTGCACCGGAAGGGTAAGTACCTCCTGTTTACCATGGGTACCAGAAACCAGGTTTTACTCTCTCTAGTAAATATTATGCAGGACATATAAGCGTTTACGGGAATTTTATCATGGATAAAGAAGAACAACTCAAATGTTTATATATGTCACGTAAAGGTTTTCTCGTCCGTGAAATCTAAGTTTAACGATTGACTGATGAAAGCCTCATAAAGTTCTGTCATGTCTCAGTTCCGTCTCGGGCTATAGAGCAAATTTTGTCGCATATGTATTCTTAATACAATTTGTGATTCATGAAAGATTTGAACGTAGATTTTTCACCCATGTTGATTAACTGGTTTCGTAGTGTAGTGGTTATCACGTTCGCCTCACACGCGAAAGGTCCTGGGTTCAACCCCCAGCGAAACCATTTTTAACATTTTTTTCATGGCCTTTTAAAATTTTGTGAATGCAACATCTCTGGTATAAAATACATACTTTTTGTTAGTAAAGTGTGAAAATGTTCCCCTTTCCTGTGAAAACACATTATTATTTTTGAAAATTGTATCATGGTCTGAGGATCAAATCAATTTGTGCATACATTAACCCTAACGTCATGTAATCAACTAAGAATTGACTTTATTTGTTAGGTCACCAATAATTGTACAACATTTTACTCAAAAATCAATTTCATTGGTTGTTTACAAAAGAGGACCCTAGTTTTGTGTATAAATGTATGTATCTATAATAAACCCGGGAGGCAGTCTTAACAGTTAATTTTAACAGAGGTCCGTTTTTAAAAATCTTTGATTGACTAATCACAATCATTTATTATCTTTCTACTAGATTGATATAATTACACGTAAATTGAAGTTATCTCCCTTCCACTGCATCCGTATTTAAAAAATCTCGTTATTATAGATCTATGTAACATATGTATCTTTATTACCTGGTCTTTTATTATACATGTAATTGTGAAATGTAAAAGATTTTTCACCCCAGTGATTAAGCGGGTTTCGTAGTGTAGTGGTTATCACGTTCGCCTCACACGCGAAAGGTCCTGGGTTCGACCCCCAGCGAAACCATTTTTTAACAGTTTAGTATTGAGTGGATGCAACATCTCTGGTATTTAAAATACATATATCAGGGTTTTTTCCTATTTTCTGTGAAGACATGTAATTTTTGTCACCATGGATTATATTTTGATCATGGTCTTAGCATTACAAACATCAAGTGTTTACCCCTTAACCCTAACGTATTAAGTTTTATTGGAGATTTGACATTTTCTGACGTCACATAAAAATACCCGAATCATAACGTTTGGGTTATTTATGACGCACTAAATTAAACATTGGAGTAGCATAATCCCACCAATTAAAAATTAAATACTTTATTCCGGATCATATCCGATACCGATCTAATTTTGTTTATCACACGGTTGTTACACGTGCAAAAGACAAAAAATATTTTTTTAAATATAATCGAGAATGTTTATATAGATCAGAGTGGCGCAGTGGAAGCGTCTGGGTCCATAAACCAGAGGTCCGTGGATCAAAACCGCGCTCTGCTACTTGTTCTTTTTCTCCAGTCTTTATTATCATACACGTAGTGCAGAAGTTCTAAAATGGATAAAAAATTCTACAAGTAATAGAAACAATCTTCAAATAGAAGAATTGTATTTTGTTTATCACACGGTTGTAACACGTGCAAAAGACAAAAAAATATTTTTTTAAAATATAATCGAGAATGTTTATATAGAGCAGAGTGGCGCAGTGGAAGCGTGCTGGGCCATAACCAAGTGGTCCGTGGATCGAAACTATTCTCAGCTACTTGTTATATTTTTTTCTCTAGTCTCTCTTATTATCATACACGTAGTGCAGTAGTTCTAAAATGGATAATAAGTTCTATAAGTCATAAATTGTTTACTTTGAAAAATATAACGCCCAATCTAAAACATAGCATGACGTCAATCCATGTCAAACCCACAATCCCAAATCAAAATGTAAAATGTTTTAAAACTAGCAAATTAAATTAGGTTAAACACGAAAACTTCCAACAGGGATGTGTCGGAGGACCGGTGCTCTAGAAGGGTAAGTACTTCCTGTTTATCATGAGTACCAGAAACCAGGTTTATAATAACTCTCTCTAGTAAATATTATGCAGGACATATAAGCGTTTAAGAGAATTTTTTCACGAATAAAGAAGAACAACTAAAATTTAATGTTTTATATATGTCACGTAAAGGTTTTTCCTTGGTTCTTAGGTTTTAAGCTGTTAGACTGACTGACAGATGGAAGCCTAGTAAAGCTCTGTCACGTCTCAGTTTCGTCTCGGATACTCCAGCCCAACTAGTCCAGTCCTGAAACACAATCCTGTTTTAACACTCTTTTACATTTCTGAATAACCAATTTCTAAGTCATCGGGTTATAGAAGAAATTATGTCATATGAAATTAGGATTCATGAAAGCTTTGGATGTAGGTTTTTCATCCGTCTGGATTAACTGGTTTCGTAGTGTAGTGATTATCACGTTCGCCTCACACGCGAAAGGTCCTGGGTTCGACCCCCAGCAAAACCATTTTGATAATTTTTTTCATAGTATAGCAATAATTATTATTATATAAACGCAACATCTCTGCTATAAAATACACATTTTAGCGTGACAATTTCTTTTTATGTGAAGACACGTCATTATCAAGTATCAATGATATTTTTATCATGGTCTTAATATCTCAAATACTGAGTGTACATGTTATTTCACAAAGAAACATCCGAAACCGTCAACAGGGCTTTGGCAGTCTGTTAAAAAGTACTGGTATCAGATAAAGAAATTTGAATGTTAAAAGTATCGCACACTATCTCATCGTGTAAGAGCTGTTATTCAAGCAAGAGGTACTTCTACGAAATATAAGTTGTAAATTAGCTTGTGTAAGTACTAACCAATGCCACCATTCTATGTAAATCACTTCTAAATATAATATATTTTTTTTATATATTTGTTCTTACTATTATTGTTGTAAGGATAGCATTTCTGTGTTGAAATTAGGGGTGAACGTTTCTTTGTGGAATAAGCTGTATACCTAAACCATTAACATCGCAATTGTTTTTTTAAATTTCGTACACACACAAATAAATAGCCTATTAATATCAGAGGCAAGTTGTTCGATGCTTGGTAAGTTTAATTAGTGATTAACACGAATTAAAAACATCATTAAAATCAACATAACATCATCACATTGATGTTTTATAACAATGTGCTTTAGTTTGGTGAAATTCTATCCATTTTTTGAAATATATAGTTTAATATCACGACATAATTAAAATTATGCAAAATTCAAATTTTGAACCAACTTCGAACAACTGACCCCAGGTGTCTATGAAGTGTAAGGTGGCAGTGGCCGGTTTATTTGTGAGTGATTATCTGACTATTTTATTTCCTTTTCTTTGGAGTCATGAAGAGAACAATGCAGTGGTGTTTGGTCCCTAACCAAGAGGTCCCTTGATCGAAACCACACTCTGTTATTAAGTATATGTTAATTTTTCGACATTCTCTTTTAATGTACCTGGTCCAGAAGTTCTCAAGAAAATTATATCACCGATTGTTTGATGCATTAGTTGTGTTGTAACAATTGAAGCTTTTCAAGGACATAAATAATGGTTACCAGATGTTACTGCTCGAGGAATACAAACAAGAGAGTTAGCGTTTGGATCCCGTAAGTGTTCTTCTCGGATAAAGAAGGATAACTTAAATAAACGTTTTGTATCCATTTAACACTTGAATCTATTCCGCAGCAACATAATTGCTGTTCAAAAGTAAAGGGTTTGCCATAAATTTCAAAGCATTGTGTATATTCCATCGGCAATACGTATTACGGGTTTTTGAAATGCACCTTTGTTGGTTCAAAGTTAATTATTAAAAAACTATGTTTTGGGCTTGTTGGAAATACTCTCAACTAAAATTTGAATTTCGACTGAAAAGCCTAAAAGCCTAAATTAAAAAACAAAAATACTAATCCATGTCCAAATTTCAATCCAAAAGCAAAGTGATAACTTTGAAACTGACAAATGAAGTTAAGAAAAGAAAATGTAATAACATGCATTAAAGATTATACCAGTTTTAATTTTTCAGCACTAGACGTCTGTTTCAGAATATAATTTCTCATCAGTAGTGCTTGGACTTAAATTGCGAAACCAATTTTTTTCAAGATGTTGAAAAGATACCAAAAGGAACATTTGAGATTAAACAAAGATAAACAACCATTGCAGGAACTAAAACAAATTAACTAAGCAAAATATTTGTCATTACAATATTGATAAATTAATAATATCTCTGTATCCACAATAACCCTGGATATGCTTAACGTCCCATAGTTCCGTGTTCCTTTCATTTCCAATTTTGATTACAAACGTGACGCGTGAAGCTAGCTTAACATGATACCATTCCAGATCACCCGGTCTCACTTTCTCCACATCGATCCAACTCTGACAAATCCCAGTGTTCATGGTGTTTGGAGGTTTTCAATGGTTTTCTGTCGAGTCTTTCGATTCCCTTTGCATAACGTCCATCAGCCTCAGTATTTGAGTAAAAAATCTTGCACTTATTTCACATCATCCGATATAAAACCAGATATAGAAGCACTTAAGTGATTCATAAACACCTTACCTTTTCGTTGAAAACGTGCACGTACACGGAAGAATTATTCAAGAAGAAAGTGCTACACAAGTACTTTATTTCGTTAAATGAACTTGTTTTATTTGTTTATCAATAACATCACGTAACTCTGACACACCACCAGTACCACTGGTTTATAAATAAGGTAAATATGTTGACCTTACCTATATCAACATGTATTGATTAATATCTAAATATAACACCGGGTTATTTATAAATTCAGACAGTTAGTTTAACCGAGTTATTCCTATCTCGGTCACTCATCCCTAACAGCAGTGTGGTATTTAAAAAAGTTCGAACATTTGTAGGTTAACCATCTGGAACCCTGGTAAATATTGAATAAATCATGATATTGGTCAAATTTGTTCTTTGCCCCAACCTTATCAGCGATCGATTTAATCGATGTATGTTTTAACATATGTCACCTTACCTTTGTTATTTGGCAAAAAATATACAGAGCCAATCATTGTTGTATCGACGAGTTTTTAGCTGTAGCAATATACCTGTATGTAGCAATAAACCTGCTTCTCCTGATTATGGTGCATTTGTTTTATAGTTCATACGCTGTGAAACTTAATGCAACGAAGGAAGCTGTTTACAGATAATTGTTGACCCAGGGATATTGCAAACCTAGGTTTATCAAGGCCTTCAAAAAGGTTTATGGACGTCATCACAAAACTGTGATAAGCATGATGTATCCAAAATTACACTGGTTATCTTTTACGCCCGATACTTCTATGTGTCTTTCATTTCAGTTTTGACAGGGGAATCGTATACGTACCGTTCTGAAACACCCGGCCTCACTTCTCTGGTGGAATTTTAACTTTTTTGTTTTAGTTTAATTTGCCAGTTTTATAAGTTTTTCTTTTCTTTGGCACAGTAATTTGGAGATGAATTTGTATACCGTCTGTTTTTTTATATTTAAATACATATTTATAAGCGTGTTTAGCAAGAAATTCAAAATAAATGAGAATTGACCAGACAGTGTTGTAAAGATATATCAGTAACATATAACAATGGAATTAAGGCAGGCAAAAAGCCTTCAGATCTTTATAGTTTTTTCGACATCTCTCTCTTTTTTTTAAAATCACATTTACATTCAACACAATTCTCAAAAGCATTGCTTAAGACTCTGCTTTTCTGAAAACCCCGGACTTCTGTGCTATGTTACACTTTGTATAATTTGTAACTATAAATATATATATACTAAACTTTGTAAACTAAAATGTTTGTTTTATATCTTTTCGTTTCCTTAAATAAATAAAACCTAACAATTACTATCTATTTATAGATAGCGTGATGTTTATTGTTTTCCTGTCCTTCGAAGAAGTTATCAGACGTAAAATACAATGTAATTACCTGTTACATGCCACTCTCAAGTGTCAGTCAGACACCGGAAATATCATTCTTTTGTTATGTTATCATAAATTGTTAAAATCACCTACAAAACAAGGAAAGTTTATATCCGTGTCTCAGCTGATAGCTCTATAGTATGTATAAGTAAAGTTCATTTTGGTCTTCTTATTTTCTCATATTGTAACATCTTGATTTGGTTCAAGTGCTACTGATGAGGAATTTTATATTTTGATTTCTGGCGTGGTTATGTAGGTAACTAAATAGATGATGCTTACCCTTTTGGAGCACCTAGCCATATTTCCCAGGTCGAAGTTCGCATATTAAATAATCAACTTGGTTCGCCATTTTCATAGTTTTTGTTTGAATGTTGATTTGAGCATGAAGCGGTATGTTTTTTTTTTGTTTTTTTTGTTTTTTGTTTTTTTAATAAAATTGTATCTTTGATATAACCGTTTTCCTTTACTTTACAGAACGGTTTATTTCATTTCACTTGTATGCATGTACGTTTGATTCGTCGTTGGACAATAGTAAATAGTGTTGTTTTCACAATTTTTGTCCAAGCACTGCTGATAAGAAATTGTATTCCGAAATGGCCGTCTAGTGCTGTAAAATTAACACTGGTATAATATGTCATGTAATTTTAATGATTTCAATTTTTGAAAGTTCAATGCATAATCGAATATTTTTTCAGACTTAAATGTTCAAGTGGAATATATGTGATAGGTCATAAAAATATATTTGGTAAAAACAATGACAACGCATGCTAGCCACACGAAAAAGGTATACGGAGACAACTGATTAAATTATTGACCGATCGCCGGCCACAACCACAATGTTCCGACAAAGACCGCTATCACGGTACCAAAGCAGCGCCACGGCAACGTATGACGTACTAGTGTCAGTGACGTCTTAAACTGTGCAATTCAGGCCGAGTTTGCGTGTAATTCAAGCATGCCAGGCCTTTAGCGGAACATTGTGGGCGTGGTCAGCGATACCTTAATTAACTGATTAATCAACTGTGGACGAAAGTATGAAATAATTATTAAACGTTATCCAAAAGTTGTGCCTAAACACTCTAGAAATTCGCGTAGAAACAGCTGACCTTACATGGTTCATCGAATCCGTGACAGGTTGGGTCAAATTTTATATCGGTGGTGTTAGTAACCCAGTGAACTACGTGAATTAATGTCAAAACTAAGACGTATATAAATAAATAAGTTAAATAAATTTTGTCCTTCATGCTACCTACAAGGATTTCCAGTGAATAGTTATTTTCAGTTAATCATGTACATGTATATGTATATGTTTTAATATAATAATTAATTCCGTTCTCATGTGTGTTTTTGGCATGTCGACTATACCATGCAAAAAGACAAACAATGCAAGAAGATTCAATTTAAGCGTTAAAACTAAAACGTAGTTAAGATTCGTGAAGAAACACGAATAAAACAAGTCAAACATAGGAAATAATCTTTAGATCTGAACCTCTTGGCTGAAAGCTATGTTAATAATTTAATGTATAAAATTGTACAAGCCAAACATTCCATTTCATGTTTATTAACAAGCATTAAGCATCTTTGGACGAGAAATTTGGTTTTGTATTGAATTTCCCCCTTAAAAGAAGAATGTGATCCCCAAAAAACATTGTTTGCGGATAAAATCCTATACTAGCTATATTGCAAGAGATAGAGAACAAGGATGGTGGTAAATTTGGTGGTAAAGTTACAAGTCAACTTCAACGTGAAAACGCAAAGTGCGTGCCGTTGTTTACTGTAAAGCGTGCTTTTATAAGTATTGGGGTATTTGGCGAGTGCTTGTGGCGATTTATAGGCCATGTTGGATTTAGGACGAAAATGACTCCTACAATTAAAACCTGCATCATCAAAGGATCTACTTCAAGTTTTCTATTGTGTTTCTAAGCCAAGTTTTATACAAGAAGATTTTCACAGAATCATCTTAACAGCACATTTGCATAACCTATAAAAAATGTATCAACGAAAATTTTGTCAGAAAACCCCCTTACATATGTTAAATTGCAATACATATAAATTTTTAAAAACCTGTTTATAGAAATGGCGGTCATCTTGGATTTCATAGAAAACTAGGCTGGACATCATTTTAAATCTACATGATCTAAGGACCTTCCGTTCAAACTGGTTTAATTCAGTCCATCGCTTTCAGATAAGAATGAAATTTACGTACGAACGCACGCACACTCGCTACGCCAAAAATCGCTAAAACTCACTCTAAAATACCCAGGCCTACTAACAGTTTGTTAATTTTAAAACAAATTGTATTAAACTAACTAATGATGGACACTATAGTCATGCCCCGTGAGGAGTATCAACCTTCTGAAATAAAAGACACGTAACCAAACAGTGAGTATGACGCACTTTGGAATAAAGTATTTGTAAAATCGGTTATAAAACAAACAGAAGTTGTAATTAGACACTGAAATAGAACAATTCAAGATCAATAATGTAAATTATTCATTAAAAAAGTTGTTTTTAGTTTGTTATTTACGTCATCATAGCACTCTTAAAATTATATATAATTAACATACCAACTTAACGTACGGAATTAATTCATTCACACTAAAGAATAAAGAGACCGCAGTTTTCCAAAAATCGTTAATTCATTCATGAAAATTATCTATGAAGTCAGAGAGTTTTAATGATTGGAAAACAATGGGCATACACAACTCTGAGAACATAACCAGCTTCGGTTAGGACATAAAAGTGATGTTTTCCATATTTATGAGCAAAAAAGAGAGTTTTTTTTATATATATATATACAAAATTCACAGACGACAGACTAAGATAATTAACATTCTATTGTTAATCAATTAATGAAACATTCCACTTGATGTTTAGAGTAAAGCGTTCAATAAAATAAGAATCTGAAATCAATTGATAGTTTTGTTTACTTTAAAAATAAGTTTGTTTCATTTCCAAACTTAAAGCTTTATTTGACTTTAATGTTCAAATATTGATAAATTCAGTGTCATTGTAAGACTTTATTTGTTTAATAAGTGTATATTTTAACAACAAATGTATATAATCACATTTTAATATATTATATATATATATATATCACATAACCCTCCTGTTTATTGATGGAATAAAACGGTGTAATATTTTTCGTATTACACAGGTACCCATGTAATATCACTTGATTGTGACGTAATCAGTTATCACGCTTCTGATTTACGTAGTGGTCGTGCCTAATGACGTCATATAAAAACTGTGTCAGTCTGTTGTTTATTTTTAGACTTTTGAAGACTTTCCGATCCTTTGAAAAATAATTTTGATGCATTCGGAAAAATATTATGATTTCAACTTACATACTGATTATGTCTTTTTTTCTAGGTGATTAATTTATTATTACTATAACTAAATAGAACTATATTCTTACTTGCGCAGTTAATTTGGAGGTGATTTGTCTGACCTAGATAGAAATCGTCTATTTCTATATGGCATCAAATAATATGTACATGTCATTATGCCTCGGTATTTTGAGTTATGTGATATATAGAATCTTAGACTCGTCAAGGCTCGTGGCATATTTAATTATTAAACTCGTTTAATAAATTTCATATTAAACCCCCACTCGTCTAATATATATCTATATATATTAGTATACAAATCAATGGCGAAACCACAATCCCAAAGCAAAGTAAAACCAAGCACACCAACCAATGTCCAAATCACAATCCCAAAGCAAAGTAAAAACAAACATTCAAATCCATGTCCAAAGCATAAATCCAAACAAACATACCAAATCATGTCCAAATCATAATCCCAAAGCAAAGTAAAAACAAAATTACCAACCCATGTCCTAATCACAATCCCAAAGCAAAGTGAAAACAAAATTACCAACCCATGTCCAAATCACAATCCCGAAGCTAAGTAAAAACAAAAATACCAACCCGTGTCCAAATCACAATCCCAAAGCTAAGTAAAAAATGAAATTGGCAAATCAGGCGAATTTCCTCTTGGGAAGTGGACCAGGTGCTCCGGAAGGGTAAGCACCTCCTATTTAGACAACTACACCTGAAGAGTTATAAATGGAAAGCGAAATAAAAGGAACATCGACTTTGAGACGTTGAATATATGCCAACTTCAGGTTTTTATTTTATTTTGTATGTGATTACGATTTGGACATTGATTGGTGTGGTTAACTACTAAATATCAAAATGCTTTTTCAGATAATCAATATTTGCAATAAATTTCATAACTGATTATTGCAAATAGATCGAGAGATTTCAAATAAATCGTCAGTCTCGCAAACAGAAGAGTAGGCTTGGTTTGAAACTAATTATAACAAGACTATATATGTGACTTGTATACTGTTGTGTACTACTTTTTATTGCATTATTCTATATTGCAGGCCGAGGCTTATCAGGACCCTTAGTAAGCTTTATAGCCGCCATCACAGTATTGTTGATAAGTATGATGTCTCTGTGTCAAGGATTGCCTAGAATATATTTGATGCCCCATTGTTCCATGTTCCTTTCAATCAATTTTGATTACACACGTTGCAGGTGTATCTAGCTAAATAGGAGGTGCTTACCCTTCCGGAGCACCCAGCCTCACTTCCTTGGTGGAAGTTCACGTGTTTAACCTAATTTGTTTCTACTTTGCTTCTGGATTGTAATTCAGGAATGGATTAATATGTTTGTTTTTGTTTTATAAAAATTCAAACGTGGCACATGAAAATACTATGAATTATCTTGCTTTTATTATTAATTTTAACTCGAATAAAATATCGAACTCAGCTATCTTCTGTTTAACAGAAAAACTTCAATAAAAATCAACAAGTTCTGTTAAATACAGCTATTTTTCAGTGATAAATATTTATGCTTCTTGAGAATAAGATAAAAGTTTCTGCTGCAATAAGCTAATGGTTGGTTCGGTTTTCGTTCGTGCTTTCCTTGTTTTATTTTTGAAATTTTTTAAACCATATACGGAATTCTATTTTAAGTAACAGCCCTATTTAGGCCTGTTGTATTTTGTTATTGGTTGTGTTTTTATTTTGCTTTTAGGATTGATATTTGATGTGAACCAATAGAAGATTTTTCAAGAATCATCTTAAAATCAGAACTAATTTGCATGATCAATTAAAATTGGGCCAATGAAAATTTAATATTATTAAGTGTATGGACGAACGCACGTACGCCTAGACAAATCCGCTAGAACTCGCTCTAAATACCCTGACTAAGTTATATTGTGTAAACTTTTTAAAAAGGCAATATGTATAAAATCTAACTCTAACCATGGACAATATGGTCATTGCCCGTTTAGAGTATCAGTTTTCTGAAACAAAGGACATGTAACAAAACAATGAGCTTGAGGCCGGGTGCTTAGGAAGGGTAAGCACCTCCTGTTTAGCTAGCTACATCCGTCACGTGTATAATCCAAATTGTTGAAAGATTATTGAACAAACATAAGTTGTAATTAGACACTGAAATATAATACTATGTTTGTGCTTCATTTTAATGGATTTTTGCCAAGAACATGTTCTTCAGCTTCATTCAATCCCATGCCTTTTATTGTAATATGCTCTGAGATGAGTGTAGTGTTTAACGTCCCAGTCAAGAATATTTCACGTATATCAAGCTATATGCGAAAGTGGAGAAATTTTGTCTGTGCATTGCGCTGATGGCATTTTACCGTAGGGTTCTTTATGGTGCCACACCTACCGTGACACGGGACCTCGTTAATATTAAGTTCCCATCCGAAAGAACCGTGACTTTATTTCGTAGTGCCGAGTGTTTAGCGAAAGAACAGGCACTACCCACTTTTAAGTCTTAAGACTGGTTAGACCCAGTCGTAAAATGTGACTCTAGATAATGACAGTTACAATAATTTTAGATTCAATATTTTATATGTTTAGTTCCATGATCGCTGAGATGACGATTTGGACTGGATAACTCTTAAGTATCTTAACAGTTACTGAAATCTACATGATATAAAGATTTTAATTATACGTATATATTTGTAAATACATATACCAATTTTAATTATACAGCCCCTAACGGCCGTTTAGGGATATAACTCCTTATCAGTAGTGCTTCAACCAATATTGTGAAACCAAAATTAATTAAAAGATTTTTAAAAGATACCTAAAGGACTAAGTCCTTTACCAAATTTAGCCAAGGAAATACTTTGGATTAGGGAATTCCCGTAGGTTTTGAGAAAATTCAGATTTTAAGATAGCCTTGAGTTGCCCAGCCCTGCCTTGGACAATGAATAACACTTAATATACTGACCATTTTTTTTATTTTTATTTTTTCGTTTACAAAGTTAAAAACATCATAATAATTTTAATAATAATAATATTGTTATGCATCATATTATATATCGTTCACAGTTAACAGCCTGTGCATGGTATTCGGGCAGTTACACATCATTTTATATAATGTCCTGAAGCAAAAGCAACATGGCTGTCTCTAAATGCCCCTATCATTACACATAACTCAACAAAATTATGTTAAACAAAATATAGCACGATTTTAGATAATAACAATGAGCTAAAATATTTTTGTTTGATCAATTAAATTATGTTCAATTTTGTTCCAATGTACCATGCAACATGAAAAATATTTTCCTCTCCCCTACCTAAATTTTTTCAGGATAAATAGATGAGATCGAACAACAATACAAATGAAATTAAAAATGTCTGCGTTATCTTCATATCCAACCAAAACACAAATATTATATAAATCGACAAAAGAAACCAATCCAACCTTGAAATGTCCTAAACACCTCAATTTTCAGGTGTTCTTATACTCTTTCTCACAAGGTAAAATTGCATCAATAAATCAAACCTATCTCACCTTGAAATGCCCTATAACATCTCAATTTTCAGGTGCGTTTATACTCTTTAATTACATTAATATCTTATCTTTATAACAGCCGTTACAACATTTTTAATGCTTACTACATACTCATAACAAATAATTAATATTTAATACAACATACATACACACATACAAACAACTAACTTGAGATCTGGAAAAGGAAAGGAAATTTTACATTCAATACCCCAAATACAACATAAGTATACATTGAACATTTGATCAAATCAAAATTCGCTTTTATTTTAGTGAAAAACGAATTTTGTATTGAAAGACTTAATTTTCGCCATATATAAAGTCAAAATAGTTACAATATGCACTATATCATTGTAACGTTAGAGCAAAAAAAAAAAAAAAAAACATTCGAGAATAATTTGATTTCAAATAAAAATTGAACAATAATATGTTATTGTTCCTCAAAAAGGAGGTAGAAATAAAACTAAAACTCCATGTAATTAAATGTCCCATTCTGAAAGACATATACTAATTCTTGTTAAATAATATTCAGAATTCCATTCCTTTTTTATTATGTTCAAAATTTTTGTAATTGGTGATTTTAATATATAACATACTATGTGGCGTTTTTTTTGTTAATATTGCCTTTGTTTTAATTTGGTAAATTTTCGCAATTGGTGTATCCATTTTTAGAATACAACATTCATGTTTATCTATGTTAATAATTACTGCAAACAAAAACATTGTTCCAAAAATAAAAACTTGCCTTTGTTTTAATTTGGTAAATTTTCGCAATTGGTGTATCCATTTTTAGAATACAACATTCATGTTTATCTATGTTAATAATTACTGCAAACAAAAACATTGTTCCAAAAATAAAAACTTGCCAAAACTTACAGGTATCATTATATTATGGTATTCTATGATTCCAGATAAAAATGTAAAAAAAATCTGAACTTTTTCAATACATTATTCTTATCACAGATAATAAACATTTAAAAACTGAGAATTCTTAAAAATATCGAAAGACCTCTTTAATGATTAATATAATCCCTCTTTAAATATTTATAACATCATTCTTAGTTCATATGCCACTGTCGTATCATCACAAACACTCTTGCCATTCATTTTATTATCAGTCAAACTGAGATTGCAAGGAATTGAAAACAGATATGAGTGAGATGCAATCAAAATGGCTTCTTGGCTAAGATGACGTCATAATAGTTGAATCCTTGAATGTGCTTTACTTTCATATGTGTGAAACCATGCGTAGACAAAAGTTTTTGGTACTCAGATGATGACCTTTCGCGACCTTTTGTCATCAATGACAACATTAAGTCATTTGCCATCGCTAGTTCTGGTCCATCTCGGTTTTCATTCAAGATCTTCTCCATTATTAAAAGACTTCCACCTAAAAGAAAATTAGACGATTGATAATCAATGTCTAAAATGCCGATATGAAAGTGTATAAAATAATTTTACACTTCCGTATAGGAAATAAAGATTTGAAAACAATAACCCTAGAATATTTCCAATTTATAGTTTTTGCATCTGTATCCAAAAATATCTTTGGCATATTTGACGTTCCATAGTTGCATGCTCCTTTCTTTTTCAATATTTTTACATGTCGAGGGGTAGGTAGCTAAGCAGGGTGTGTCTATCCTTCCGGGGCACTCGACCTCTCTTTTCTTGTGAAATTCACGAGTTTCAACTTAATTTGCTAGTTCAAGTTTTACTTTACTTTTGGGACTGTGATTTGGACCAGACCCAGTATGTTTGTTTTTGAACTTATATAATCCTGTCTATGTTTTAAAAACCTTATTGCATCTGCATATATCTCTGATTTATTGAACTGGTATTAAGAACCATAAACTGGTCAGGCATAGTTATTAATAATTAAAGAAATCTAATCTCAGACAGTGAATAAATTTCATTTACCTGGTGGTAGTTTCTGATATATTTTCGAGAATAGTATATCTAGACTTTTTTCGTCCCATCCATGTACAACATGTGCTAAGATATACAAGTCGCCAGCTGGTATGTCATCCTCTAGGAAATTACCTAGTAAATTAAATATACAAAGGTGTTACTTTAGCAATCGGTAATAATTAGAAGATTCTGAAAAACCTGATACACCAGAACCAGTATGTATCATTTAACTTGTATGGGCATGTTTGTTTTGGATTAAAACAAAGGTAAAACTACAGAATTATGCACGTATGAACCGAAATATGAGTCAAAATACAAATACAGGGTATTGTAAAATTGTACCATTACCTAATTTCTCAAAGCTATTCATTTATTTAGTTACTATAAAATCTCCAATAAAACATTAGCTTTCAACTTGTCAGAAGTAACGAAACTTCTCACAACATTATAACATCAACACAAAAGTCTAAGTTATGTCCCACAAGTCATATAAAACAATACAAGTAAACATAGTCTGCCTCAGGAAGAGACTTAAAAACGAGCCTCCTTTTCGTATGCCAGAAGTGATCACTGTGACATAAGCATACAGATGCAGTTACAGTTTTCCATTTCCAATTTATTTTGGCATATATAAATGACTTGTTACAAGTGCACTTATAAATGATGTATATTTTAGCTGATTAAAGTTCTTTTGAAAGTGCCTGGTCAATTGGAGCCAAATTTGGTAATGTAACGAAATTGTGCTAAGTGTAAACATTTACCTGGCTGAAATGAAACTTTGTCGTCTACATGAGATGGTTTTAACTTCTGCGCTATTTGAACCACTGGAGGTAGGTCAAGTAATGTCACCTTCATCTGGGGATATGTTTTAGATAATTCAAATGATATTCTTCCAGATCCACCTACAAAGTACATTTAACATAATACAATATGCAATTAGCTAATATTGAGATACATGTTTCTGAGGAATGATTGGTTTGGGATTGGTGAGACATGGACACGGATTTGTATGTTTGTTTTTTTTTATTCAAGTCATCAAAAGAAAAACATATAATCTTAATTTTTATTGCAGATGCCGGTGATATTTGAAGTTGCAGTAAAACCCTAATCAGGGGTATTTTGATCTTCATGTTAACATTTTGTATCTCTATGTACCCCATTTTACAACGTGTACATCCAAATTGTGTACATTGTCATGCAAAAAGTACTTCATTCTATTTCATGTTAAACTGAAATCTTATTGATTTACTTAATACAGTGCATTTGTTTTTTATCTTCTACTGTTCTCTCTCTCTCTCTCTGTCTGTCTGTATGTGTGTGTGGGTTGTTTGACAAATTATCATGTCCCATTTCGCTAAATGTCAACAGTTAATGATGTCTTGCTTGGCTAGTTATGAGAATGAATGATGTTGTTGCATTACTTATTATACCAGTTTTAGTTTTACAGCACTAGACGGCCTGCATAATAGACGACGCGTGAAGATAATGCGTCTTATTTTTAGACCAATTTCAAATATAAAATATAATTTCCTGCTAAGGTAAGGATTTGATATATTGCTTTTACTTTTTAAATATTGTCTTGTAATAAACGGCACATTTCAGCAAAACAATAGTATATAGTTCTTTCCTCTTAAAGGGTATTACCTATTAAGGTTATCTAACAAAACAATACCAACTAGCCTATTTTAATGAATGAATGACGTCAACAACTACAACAGACTAATTGAAGTCCCATTTCGAAAAAAAATGGTTTATGCCTAAACTTAATTTAACTGACTTTAATAAAAACATTCACCAACTATTTTAAACAGCAAGTAGTCAAATTTCGATGCATCCGGTCTCACTTCCCCGGTGGAAGTTCATCTGTTTAACCATATTCGCTAGTTTTCAAAGTTTTTATTTGCTTTTGGATTGTGATTTGGACATGGATTAATATGATTTTGATAATCTCATTGTTTTTCTTTTTCGTTTGCGTGTTGTCTTGGTTATATGACTATTGTAACAAACATGTTCTTTTAGTTATTATTTTCTTTGTTTCAAGTATTATACGCAGCCAGCGGGGTCTAATAACTCTACTTACCGCCTAAGTCAACAGCTTCACGGTGAGGGCTAAGATCAAAAGCTTTGACCAAACCAGGCGCACAAGCTGCTGCAAAGGCTTCGGTTGCAATGATAAATTTTGTCTGCATTTCACTTGGGTCCATACCCATTGGTCCCTTAGGTGGCATACTAGGCATATTGGTGGCACTATTTGAATTCATAGACGCCATCTTGTTCATCATTTGCATCTTGGTTAGGGTGGAGTTATTGCCATTTAACGTTGGTGGCATTTTCCCCATTCCCATCATTTTTGGTGTGTTAGGGATTTTCTCCATTGGTGGCTTTAAATTTGACATGTTGGTTAAATTTTTCATTTTCTCGACATCTTGTGTTGGTTTGTTCAGTGGGTTATTTGGTATGTTGTTATTGCCAACATTATCCAAATCATTGATATTTCTGTTGACGTCATACTTAGGTTTACCTGAAAATATTCCAACAGATACCGTTGTTAATATGCAGTTTGTTTCATATTAACAAACAAAACCGTTCACAAAAGAAGCAGTAAGAAACCTTTGTGTGAAGGAAAAATTCAGAAAACTACGGCAGCATAGAGGCGACACGAAAAATATTATTTATATCGTGTTCGAATAATAACGAGTGCGCACGCGAAAATTTTGCGGTGTTAACGCGAACTGTTATGCGTTCTTAAACAAATGTTACCTGTTTGGCTAAAGCATGAGATAACATTGGCGTAAGTCGCTTGGGCACGCAATTATTTTCTCGAGGTGCAAATGTTTTTGAGTGAGCACGCGATATGAAATGATTGTTCATGTCACCTCCGTACTGTCGTAGTAAACCCTATGTAAATCATATAGAACCAGATAACAGTAAACAAAAGTAAAGAAAATAGAAAGTAAACACAATATCTTTGGCACAAATTAATCACAACTAGAATCAATATATATTCGACACAATGCATGTTATTTGTGGTACAAACATCCTCGCATAATAAGGTACACATGTACCCAGAGCATACAATCAATTGGTATATAACCAGGTTAGGTTTCTGAAAGATGAAAATGTATTTGTAAGCAAAAAATTGTTCATTAGCATTTTAGCTTGTACATAAAAATGACTTATAAATCATGTACAAAAAAATCAATAATAAAAAAGGCAAAAATGATAGGCAAGTACATTAATACAGGTCGATGTTCAATTAATGCGGTCACCGATCTTTCATCGTGCAACGAGGTTTTGCTGTTTTCGTTCAATGTTTGTCTATAAAGAAGGTCATTGAAGAAAAATAAATATGCGTATCAGCAAAAATATAGTCTTTGTGTATTAACCTTGGAACGTGGCATATGTTACATCAACAACAAAAAAGATATGAATGGAAGCCGATGATTCATTCATGAAAAGGTTTCTCACCGGGCAGCAACACTGATTATAACTGGTTATAACATCTTATATTTTATGAATGGATTGTTACAGAAAGGACAAGAGTTTATTACTAATATATATATTATATCTAGAGGCGGCGGAAACGTGAATCATAAATCTGGTTGATCTGACGACGAGGACGACATATGTTACATACAGAAACCATTAAGTAACATAACTATAAAAACTAAATATTATCATATATTATTCAGTACGGTTGTGTAGGTGACAACTCTGCCGCATAAAGTAAATGTAGTTATTCTCACAAATGCATATATTTTCATTGATATAATTTTCTGAACGTAAAGCCGGATGCCATCTGTCTCTGAACTAAGTTGTTATGTTGTTATTTGTAATCAGTTTTAAAAAACATGATAGTTATTGTGTAAGCGGTAACGTGCCGCCTGTACTAAACACATACAGTCAGTATTAGGTATAAACTAACTATAAAAGAAACATCTAGTGTGGATTTTGTTGCTGGAACAAACATACTAGTATTCGTGTATATATTTCAAAAAGTGTTATTGTGTGAAACAACAGCATTTGTTATCAAGTAATAAATACATGAATCTTTAAATCTAATATTAAAATAATAATCATTGTCTTACGTTTGTAATATGTGTCATGAGAAATGTTAAAACGATTAAAAATTATCATACGACATATATGTGGTTGCAATGAATTTCAGGTAAAATTTAAATTTGCAAGTGTATATAAAGACTTTTACGTGTTTCAGAAATAGATTGATAACCGGATATGCCTATTTTGATGTTTAAGAAAATAAAAATGAACAATGAAAACTTTATCTGTATACACATTGACTGTCTAATTAGAAGCTTCACACAGAACAGAAATTCTAATTGTCAGACAATGACTACCGAGTACGGTATCCATTTTCTATTGCTTTACTTCCTTTTGTTTCTGGTGTTTGTGACGTTTTTCTGTTCTTTTCAATAGAACTCGATTCAAATTCAACCAAATAGAGACTACCATTTTATAGCATGGGCGAAACAAATTCTACTTCTGTATCTGAACTTTTGTGGTGGTGTAGAAGTGGTATAGCGCTATGAGCAGAGACAGGAGATGACTTTTGCATTGTGTAAATGACATTTGAAATTCTATAAGAAGAGATAGGAGATTTGCTAATAATGGCTATACATACCAGATTTCAACATCATTGGCAAGTTATCAAGCATTGGAATGATAACAGATTGTTCCATCATTGTCAGAGCTATCATCGTTGGTCTTTTTGATCGAGTAAGGTACTTTGATGTCGCTGTAGAATTTCTATAGACAACGGCTTCTGTAAAATAAACATAGTTATTAATGGAGGCAATCATTAATATAAAGGGAGAGAATATATGAAAGCTATGGATACGTTTATTTTTCTAATAAATAGTCTTTATGTCATTCCTATTTCATAGAAATAACAACAAATAATCATTGGTCTGAGAGGATGTTGTTAAGGATGCTCAATAACTACATTAAGCTACACCACTTGCAACAACCGTCAGGTGATACTGTAGGCTGTCCTATGTTAGATGAGTAGCGACTGAGAGCCAGGGTGCCGTTGCCTCTTTATAAGCGATCAGCTCCAAAGACCACCAGAGAATAACGTAAATGCATATTCAATATTTATATAATTAAAGACCAACACTGATATTACAAACTTGACGACCTGAACTGTACATGCTTCTCTGTCTCCATGCTGGAGGACTGCATAATAGTACAAATTATTATGACACATCTTCTATGCTTCATTGCAAAAACCCAGTGATATTTCCATAAGTGTTTGTAAGTTAAATTTTCATAAAAGTTCATATGAGTTTAAACTGAACCCGGCTATCATCAAATCATGCATACCTTTATTATTTCTTTCTTTGTGGACTAGTTGAAAGCTGGCTAAGGTATCAAGCAGGCGTTCTGTAACGACAGGGTCGTAACCGCATCGTTTGGCGATTACAGCAGCCGTGCAGGGTTCACCAAGCGTCTCCAGCTCATCAAAAAAGCCCATCTCCAAACATTGACTCATAATCTATCAATGAGAAGAATACATAATTTTAAACATCTCCCATAAAACGGGAGCTAGCAATCTCAGGAAACACCCTAATAACAGAATTCTAAACATCTGGCATAACAGGTGGTGCTTACCAGAGCACCCGGTCCCGCTTTCCTAGTGGAAGTTCACGTGTTTAACTTAATTAGTTTTGTTTACTTTTGAGGTTGTGATTTGGACACGGGCGTGTTTTAATCAAGGAAGCACTCGGACTTAGGAAGCACGGTAGGGTCGCAATTTACTCTTTTAAATAGTTTTTATAAATCTAAATAGATTAGACAAGGGAAAATTCCTATGACCTAGTGGACAAGATTTAAAACTGTGCAACCGAATTTAAATATTGACAAAATATAGGGTTATACCAGTGCGATATTTGTATACAAATGCACTGATAACGTTTACGTTAAACTAGGGGAATGCGGTCATAATTTACGTTAAGCAAACTTTAGGCCATTTTCTTAATATAAGATTGTATAAACTGTGTTTTGTGGAACAACTAACAAAAATCGATATTGATGGCATTAAAATAATATTTTTTTCGGAAAACGCGAATCGGTGTTTGGAAACTGGCATTTAATTAATGTGTTGTACCGCAACCCAAACTGCCGAACAAAAGTAGAAATCTTATTGGCGAATTGTCACAGCGGTAGGTTTATCCGATGTCTGCAAGCAAAGAATCTGAAATTCTTTGGTTGATTCAAGTTTGTTGTCTTCATGTAATTGATAATACATATAAAGGGCAATATTAAATGGTTTTTATTATTATTTGCTAAACAGAAGGTTCTTACCCTTTCGGAACACCTAACCACATTTCTCTGGTGGAAGTTCACATGGTTAAACTTAATTTGCCAGTGTTCAAAGTTTGTACTATGCTTTAGGGTTTTGGTTTGGATATGGATTGATATGTTTGTTATTAATTAACATCGATATACACGATTCCCGAGCTGAAACACATCCCTTTTCACGGATGTCCACTTTGTATCCGCCGTCAATGACAAAATGATTTTTTAACAAAGGGGAACAACTCGTCATCACGTCTTAAGCTTGTATATCGTATGATTCTGAAATCAGATGACATTTCTATCTTGCTCGTGAGAAATATTTCTCTTATCACACTGCTCACATGAGTACATGAGATAGCGTGTTTACATAATTGTAGACTGTTCACAAATAATACTAGCATTATTGTGCGTCATCTTCGCATCCCTACCAAACTTCTGATTGTAAAACTAGTGGCACAGAGTCTGTCATTTTTATTGGAGTAATGGTGCTTTACGCCAAGACAATTTATAAAAGAGGCGGCCAGTTCTTAGATTGTTGCGTAAACTTCGGTGAATACCAGAAGAAAACCAACGTCCTTCAGCATAGAACGGAGAATTTTCTTACGCAGGATCTGCCCGAGTGTGATTAGAACTCAGGTGGTACACATGAGTGTGTCTTAAACCACTTGGTCTCCGAGACCCCTATAAATCATTTGTGTACGAATTTTCACTAACAAAGATAAGAAATTATGGAAACAAGTCTAAAACCCCCTTTAGAATTTTGTTTATTATTGTTATTGTAATTATGACCTTTGAAGATAAAGATGCATTTAGAATTATTGACATTAGATAACAATAGAGTTTGAAGCTTGTTGATAACACATACGGTATTTAGTGGACTTAACATCAATTTAATTGTTTGTTTTAATTTTAAAATGCTTATCTTTGGTAAAATTTTGTGTCATTTTCAAGGCCCAATGTACTCTGACAAAAAACAGAGACCTTGAAAGATTGTCAATTGTTTACAGAATAAACGGTATTAATATATAATCCCTCTCTAAATATTTGCAAACAACTCTGACCTGTCCAGTTGACCTTTTTAAGAACATTCATATAGGATGATTCACCCAATAAATGGGTAGTGTTACGATCCAAGTTACCCGGTAATACATACACAATACACATGTCAACTCTATGATGTAGGTATCACTTATGATACCGGTGTAGTAGACGAAATGAACGCCTGCGTTGCCTTCATATAAATGAACGGATCCATGATAATATCTAAACTAAAGGTCAAGCGGACAGGTCAATGTTGTTTACCTAAACCATTGTACTGAGGACAGTTTAAACTTACTTAAACGACCTAACAATGACCCCGAGTTCTCTTAATCGTGTCAGTCCAGAAAAGGGAGGTTTGGCTAAGTGTATAGTTAAAGCCAGCTTCCGATATCGATTTAGTGAAAAACCGCGATTCTTGTAAGCAGCACTGAATTTGCTTTACTTACATTCAATCTTTTTATACATTTATTTTTAAAAAGCATGTCAAGGAAACAGTAACTGAAAAACGCGCACTTGGCAACAAGCATTACTACTACCAAATGCAAGAGCACAACTAAAAATACCATTGTACGTTTCTATGTCTGTGATTTTAACTGTATCTCAGTGTTAAGTTTTTGGTCAAAGTTGGCAATTGCTATGTTAAAAATATATAAACATCAAATAATCATCATTTACAACAGAACGCGGAATTTGTTTTCAATATCCTGTGTCACACACACACTCTGACAAGCGAGCGCGACCACAAGAATGCATTCAAAAGCAATAGAATGGTATAACTGCAATAAACATAAAACGATTTGACGTAAAACATGCAGGCATAACTCATTCTTCTCTTGGAGGAAGAAGTGTCAAATACTATCAGAATAAAAGTATACAAGTGTCATTGCAAAACGGTAGACATGTTTTTTTTTTTTTTTTTTTTTTTTTTTTTAAAGTGTAGTGCAAACAAAACAAAATCGTAATTTTATAAAATTTAGTTTAAGTTCAATTTTGTACTGTTGTAACATAAAAATATTGTGAATTAATGCAAGATCGATAACTATTTATTGCCACATGTATCATAACGTAATACTTTACACATAACCGATGTAAAAATTACATACCACGAATAAAATGTATTTTACTCTGTTTGCAGATTATGGGAATGTGCACTACTTTATTTTTGGAAAAAATAAATAGAAAATTATGTTTTCCAATTTTTCTCCTCAAAAATTTGGCAACTTATTCAACACACATTCTGTAAACATTCTGTAACTAGTAAAATGTGTCAAATAAACAATATGAGATTAAAAATAACTAGATAAAAAATACCCCCAAACACCTTAACATTGATACAGATTGGGTTATTCTGAGCCAGGCTCCAGTTTCACAATCGTTCCTTAACTACGATTTTCCGTAACTCAAATTCTGGGAGATTTTGACAACATTTTATAGTACTTCCTATACCATTTTTACATGTATTTTATGATAAAATTTAAAAAAATGGTATCAGACAGCGATACAAATAAATGATTTCAACAAAATTATAATATAAATGCAAAAATCCTCCAAATGATACCTTAAATTTATGAAGGTCCTTAGAAGTAATATCTAATTTGCCAGATTTAAGTAAAGGGGAATCTAAGTTAAAAAATAAATGTGAATTAAGGGCCTAGTACGGTCAATTCGACAAAAAATATCGAATGACTTTGTACTGCATACTTTAAAAGGTCTTTTCGTTCAATATTAAAATTTATCTTTAGCATACTTTCAGTCGATAGAAAGGTAAAATATTCTGTAAATACCATCATGATAAAATACTTTAAACGCTCAGGTTATAAATAAAATTTTAATTTACTTTTAATTTTTTTTTCGATAAATATAAAAGAATTTTCAACTTACTTTGAACTTTGTGGCTCCATGGATAATCTCCAGTATCGTGTCAGCCGCTGGATCAGACGTAAGCTGGGGCCTGTTTAAGATGTCAGTCATTTTGGAGGATTTAAATCTTCTGTTTTGTTCAAGAAAAATAAAATAATAACGAGTGTTGACCAAGGTTTAATGCTTACACTACTCGCCGGCCGGCTTAAAGAGTCTGACAGCTGACAAACAGCTGATCGCTGTTTATATATTGTACGTCGTCCAAAATTAGGTCGGTATTAGCCATATACGGAGAGTATATTACGCTTTACCCAGATAGTATCCAATAAACTGTCGTATTTTATGTGTTCAGTCCCCTTGAATGAAAATCATTAATATATCGCGTGTAAATTTACATATATTTGCATTTATAATTAAGTTTAACGCAATGATTTCAACTATTTACCCCTAATAATTAACTTAGATTTCTAACATTGTGAAATTAAGACAAATTCGGTTGAATTATCAGAACGTGGATTTTGTAGTTTTATTTTATTTTGTTAACTTAGTTACCTGTATAAAATGACAGGTGTAACGATAATAAAACAAGGTACTTTATATAGAAACAATTAACATATCCTGTTTATATATAGTGTTAAGTTAGCCACCGAAGTTGGTCAAGCATTCCATGAGGTAACTGAGCTGAATCTTATAGTGGACAATGAAATTTTAGTACAACTGTACAAGTATTTAGTCAGAGGTCAAACCGAAATCTGAATACAAAAGATTGACCGTCTGGTTTTAACGGGTCAAACAAAATTCTACTTTTTAGAGAAATTGATTAAGCGCATTACACAAATAGTAGTTCACTTGAGTGCTTGCTTGGCAAGAGAAGGTTTAGGGTTTAGGGTTCAAGCCCCGAAGCGGTCTGACCAAGACCTGGGAATATCTGTTTTGCCTTTGTGTGTATAAACTGTTTATTTTAGACATTTCGGTATGAGCGATTGTTTTAATGGTGGTGTCTAACCATTTTACACATGTTATAGTATTT
This sequence comes from Anadara kagoshimensis, assembly GCA_021292105.1. Lineage (NCBI taxonomy): Eukaryota > Metazoa > Mollusca > Bivalvia > Arcoida > Arcidae > Anadara > Anadara kagoshimensis. The sequence continues at coordinate 56,254,323 of CM037871.1, read as the reverse complement.
GCTAAAACTGTTATTGTTTTGAATTTTAATCTTTCTCGCGTGTTCTTGTATGTGTTATATACAAGTAGACTTTTTTTGTACAAAAGTAGGTAAATACACAAAGTTCACCCTTTAACATTAATAATTATATTGTTTTGTAAAAGCACACTGTCCTATCGATCTTAAACAAAGCCATAAGATTTACAATATTAGGAAAATTTCTCGGCTGGAACCATAAACTGTGGACTCCATATTCCAGCTCTGTGAATGACCTTTTAAAATTGCCCTTAACACTGACATATACCATTCCGATGTTGAATGTTTTTATGTTTAAATAAAAAAAAGGTAAATGACAACACCATTGTAAAACCAACAGCGATATGCGCATCAGAAATATGGAGCACGTAACTCATTAAATCTAACACGAACAACTTATTACATAATAAATAAATAAATAAATAAATAAATAAATAAATAAATAATAGCATGTAATATAGTGATATTACATGGAGGAGAACGACAGAAAAGGAAAGAAACGCCACCGGATGGGCCAGCTGAAACACAGCAAAAACTGCAAAAAAGGACAGGCAAAGATGGAAAGATAGCGTTACGGCCTTATGCGCCTTCTGGTGAGGAGAGCATTAAAGGTTAAGTTAAGTTAAGTAAGTAATATAGTGATATATAAAACAATTAAACAAATACTACATGTGCCGAAATGTAGCTCTTACCATTATGTCCGTAATTGTAATGTCCCCCCTTCTCTCTTATTGTTTACCTAAATCCAATAATCAAAAACAAACACCCATGTCCGAATCACAATCCAGAAGCAAAGCATAAACTTTGGAACTGACAAGTCAGGTAAGACACGTGGACTTCCACCAGGGAAGTGAGGCCGGGCACTCCAAAAGAGCAAGTACCTCCTATTTAGCTAGCTAAAATATTGGGAAAAAACTCCAATCAGTAGACAAATTCGTCCTGTACACAAATCAATTCTAAAGGCAACCAAACTTACCAAAGCAAAACACCCAAATTGGCCATTATTCGATCAGACACAAACCATTCTGAGCCAACTGTACTTATCTAATATCACCATTTCCACAGGAATAACTAACTAATTTTGTTTACAGTATTTGTGTTTGTAACTCATACATACTCGTAGTTAATTGAAGTATAATGGTAGTTTTTTATTGCAGTGTAATGTACTTGTCCTATATAGATATCCGTTAGGCGTCCAAATTGTCGAATCTTAATGGAATCCGGACTTCCTTGGGCGTTGCAACTCCGACGCCTACTATAGGTTGAAGTACAGGTCTAAGGTTTCTGCAACTTCAAGTCATTGTTTCCGTATCAATGAACTTATCTGGACTTGTTTATGGTGATGTCATTTGATACTTTGGTTTTTTATTATGAAATAATGCTTTCAAACGTAGCATATGATACTGTTGTAACAAACCACGAAGAAATATACACGCGATAGAGTAAATGACGGACTGACGGACTGACGGATCCCCGCTGGTCACTCTTAAATAAAGATGGTTATAACTGCTCATTTTGCCGTAAAATATAATTTAGTTGGTCAAACATTGAAGGCCTAACAAAAGACTGACAGTCTGGTTTTATGTGCTTTCCCTTTCGGAGCACCCGGTCTCACTTTCCTGGTGGCAGTTCACGTGTTTAACTTGATTTGCGTTATCTAAACATGGATTAGTATGTTTGATTTTGATTCAACAGGTTGAACTCAAATAATGAAAATGACAATTTTTTATTTTTATTTTTTTTCAAAATTGAACGGAAGCGCATGCCACATAATGACCTCTTAAAACGTAGTGCATCTGTATTGTATTACTCCAACAATATGTTGTTGTTGTTTCTCTTTGTCGTATAGGCTAATCAGCTATTTGCAACGAGCTCAAGTTAATTAATATCTTAATATTAATCTAAGAATAAGTTTATGTAGGTATGAGATGTTTTATGATCTGACTTGCACTAGCGCAAACTCAGATCGGTTTTCAGTTCACCGCAGATGGGCATACCACTCTCCCAGTCACATAATACTGACACCGGGTTAAACAGTCGACAATCCGTCTTCTTAATACCAGGTGTTAATTAGACGACGAACGAATGTCTAATACATGTCTATGGGAAGTTTTTCAAAGCTAGAAAAAAATTAGTAGAACAAGCTTCTAGAGCCCTTTTCGGTGTATATAAAAAGATTACTAATTTAAATTTATCTGTTAAATGTCAGTTGAATTTATTCGATAAAATGATTGTTCCTATCTTGACCTACGGTAGCGAAGTTTGGGGATTTGAAAATATATCTATTTTAGAAAATATACACTTGAAATTTTGTAAGAAAGTTTTAAAGTTACGCAAGTCTACTCCTAACTGTATGGTATATGGAGAACTCGGTCGCTTCCCTTTAAATATTATAATCTGTAAAAGAATGATATCTTTTTGGTGTAGAATAGTAAATGAACCAGACAAATTTTCTTATATTTTTTATAACCTTATGTTTAAAATGTTCCAAGATGGGAAAAAAGTGCCATGGATTGAAAAGATAAAGTCTATTTTTGATTCTCTTGGTTTTAGCAACATTTGGGACACTCAGGGACAATTCTTAAGCAACCAATGGATAATTAAAGCAGTTGAAAGGAAACTTGAGGATCAATTTATTCAAAAATGGGACCAAGATATATTTAATTCACCAAAAACCGTTTCTTATCGAATATTTAAAACAGAGTTTTGTTTAGAAAATTATCTGAATATACTTCCAAATACACAAAGACTAATCCTAACAAAATTCAGAACAGGTAATCATAGACTTCCTATTGAAACAGGTCGGTGGACCAATGTCTCTAGAAATGAACGATTATGTACTAAATGTTGTGATGGTAAAATTGGTGATGAATTTCATTTACTTTTTGAATGTTGTAAGTTCAGGCATTTACGTATTAAATATATTGATGTTAGTTACTGGAAGAATGCAAACACTTACAAATTTTCGGCATTGTTTAAGTCTAAAAATAGAAAGAAACTACTTAATCTAATTAAATTTCTGAAGGAAGCCCAACTTGAATATTAACAGTTTTCTCAGTTATTATACTGTATATATATTATAAGAACTATACCTTTGTATTTGTTTGTTATTGTATGATGTATTGTATTTAATGTTTAATTTATGTGGCATGCGTAGATTGTAAATATGGAAATGTGTTACCTCTTGTACCACCCCCGGTGGACTTAGAGTGAATAAAAAAAGTTAAGTCTATGACATCATCATGGTTTGAATCCCTGACCTGCCGCTTTCGAGGCGGGCACTCACTGTTACTGAGCCACCAATAATGCTGTAGAATATCCGAAGAAAGTAATTTGTAACCGAGGACATTGCCTTGTGAAAGCCAATGAAACATACAACATAAACAAATCAATTATGTATAACTGATTATAAAACTTCCGGCTAGATTTATATGAAAGATAAAATATGGTCCAGTTATGTGGTTACAGTTGTGTGGTTACTTTTAGAAGGCTCGCAAATTTTACCTTTAAGTTACAATCATTGGCCATAATTACAGAACTTAAAAATGTTAGTTTGTTTGTTTGTGCTTGTTTATTTTATCTCTAACATTTTGGTCTTTCTGTTGATTCTCATTTTAACATCTTGAAGATACTTGGATTTTCACTAGTTTGTTCCGAGCAATATGAGGAATTTTATTCCAAAACGGTCGCCCAGTGCAGCAAAGTTAAAACAGGTTTTGTAATAGTTACCACCACTTGACTGGTGGAACAAATATCCCTGAGGATATTATCATCCCAGGAGGCAATACATAGTATGGTCAGACAAAAATTGTTTATCAAAATAATCTGCTTCATTAATTTAAAATTTCTCAAAAGCTAAGCTATGTTTAATGGCTAAGGGGGATTTGGTAAAATTCATTTTTGCTATGCTGTAATTTCTCATCTTAACATCTTAAAATAGAATTTGATTACCACAAGTTTGGTCTGAGCACTACTGGTGAGGAAATTTTACTACGAAACGGCCGTTTAGTGCTACGAAATTATACTACGAAACGACCGTCTAGTGCTACGAAATTATACTACGAAACGGCCGTTTAGTGCTGCGAAATTATACTACGAAACGGCCGTTTAGTGCTGCGAAATTATACTACGAAACGGCCGTCTAGTGCTGCGAAATTAAAACACAACACAACGGGTATAATAATATTAATGATAATAATGATGATAATAATAATTCAAACTAGTTATCGTAGTTAAGTCTGCCTATAAAGGCCACTCAGGGGAACCAGTGAAAATGGCCTTTTTGGGCAGATGGCCCTTATAGAGGGGTTCAAAAGCATGAATAAAGAGCAATTAAGATAAAATTTTACTGTCTTTTAACAGTATGTGTCCCTTTTATGGAAGTGATAATCAAGGCAGGCTCAACTGTATTTACAACTTAATTAAACTCTGTGTATATTGATTTAGGATTGAAGGACATCGAACCGTTAATATTACAATATTACTGATAAAAATTCTCCATGGTCTTTATGTCATTTATACCAAAGTTGTGAAAGCAGTTGTCGTCATCAAATCAGAAAGTGAAATGCTGAATAATGTTTACATGACTGGTGTTAGTCAAAGTCGTCATCGTCACTCTCCATCAAAATGTATGAAATAAAAGGATTTACACACATGGAGACTGAAATTGTAAACTAAAATATATTAATGATCTTACACTCCTAAATATCACAAAATAATATGACGTTAATGATAAAAGTTGTGACAATAACAACAAAATATGATAACGGGTAAAGCAAACAAAAAAAAAAAACAAAACATACTGATCCTTTGTTCAAATCACAGCTTAAAAAGCAAAGTAAATTTTCAGCAGAAAAGCGAGGAACATCCTTGCTTTATAAGTCCTTCACAAATTGTGTTTTATATAAATTTTAATATTTCTCTTAAAACAATACTAAAAGCAGATACTCTGAGAACTGGCAGATTAAGTGAAACATGTGAATAACCTCCAGGGAGTTTGTGACCAGGTGCTCCGGAATAGGAAGCACCTCCTGTTTAGCTAGCTACAATCGCCATGTATATACTCAAATTTGAGAATAAAGGGAACATTGAACTATAAAATATAAAATATATCTAGGAACATTTAGGATACAGAGACATGTACTTATCAACAATATTGTTATGACGGTCATCAAACTTTTTGAGGGCCTTTATAAGCCTAATCTTGCAATATACTTGCGTCAACATTTTATTTGTAAGCCACTGGCTTCGTTGGATAATTTTCTCGTAATGGGGTCAAGGTTTACAATAGCGTATTAACTGGGAAACAAATACACAATAAACAGGTATATGGCTTCATATAAGAGCAAATGTGACGATAAAAAAAATTGAGGTCATAACGTCTTTTAGCTTCAAATGTAACCTTACGTGGGTTTCGAAATGAAGATATACAAAAATGAAAGCCCAAGTATGAAGCAGAAAGTGAAAATAAGTCATGACATTCAAATAGTCTCCAAATTTAGTATATTAAGAGCTAGAACACCATCAAAATATATGTATGGTATGTGGAGTTGAATGGTTTATGTAACATTTTTCTCTCTGGACAAATTTAACAAGGTTCTGAATAAATTCTGCAATTGCAATTCTGTTTCATATGGATAAAATGGATAAAGAAACAAATCAGCAAACAGTGGTGCATTGTGCCCATTGGTTTACCGACTTTTGTCAAAAAATTATACTACCAAACACAACAAATATGCTGTTTATAAAAAACTCCAACATTTTGTTGATATGTTGTTTATTCAGCATATGTGTGTTTCAGTCAGTATAGTGCTTGACAAAATAGCTGAAATCGCTGTCCAGCACTATATAATTATAATATCTAAGCTTACTGTTTTTGTAAATAATGATAAGAAAATAATTTGTTTTATACATGGTTTCAATTTAGAAGAAGAAATAGTGGTATTAAGTGCAGAATGATTAAATTTAAAAAATAGTATATGACAGAAACAAGTTAGAGTTTAAAAGGGTATTTACATATGCAGGATTTGTAAACATTTAAATTTTAGTTTAACCACCCCTCCTAAAATCTGATTTTTTTTCAAACATGTCACATAGAAGTTAATGGATAAAATGAACTCTGATAACTGAATATTATAATATGATAATTCCCATAGCCTTGCACAAAAAATATTTTAAAAAGTTAAATAAAAATGTAAAACAAAACATAAGACTGATTACCTACGTAACATAAATCCAACGAATATGTAATTACAGCAACAATCGAATACCACATACTAAAACATGTCAAAAACAAACATACTAATCCATTCCGAATCACAACCCAGACGCGAAGTAAACAGTTTGGAACTGATAAGTTAGGTTAGACGCGTGAAGTTCCACCAGGAAAGTGAGTCCGGGTGCTCCGGAAGGGTAAGCACCTCCTGTTTAGCAAGCTCCACCCGTCATGTATGTAATTAAAATTCTGTGGAAAAAAACATGGAACTATGAGATTTCATTTTAGAAAAACGACGGTTGTATTTTATTATTATTAATTTTTCCGTTTCATAAATAAATAAATATTTCTGTTTGTCTCAACATAAAAGATAAACTGGCCTCGGAATGCGGTAACAACATGAGTCATGATAACAAAGAAACGTACAGACATTATCACCCCTATTTTTAAAAATAGGTAACAATAATAATCTCTATACAAAACAAAGTTATTTACTTTAAGTTAAAAAAGGGGAAAGAAATATAAACATGTTACTATATATAGCTATAACGCGAGGTTGTACGAACTGATGGATATATTTATTTAATCTAAACTCTTTCAGGTGTAAACAGCGTGCAATTCACGCATAATCCATCCAATTACATTCACCTTTGTAGCGTGTGTATCAGTGATAGAACACGTTTTTCGGTTGGCTTGTAGTAAGGATCGTGCGTCTTTTCTCTAATTGACGACCATTCTATGAATTTATATACTCAGCATCCTTTTTTTGTTTTTGTTTTGTCCAAAACAAAACAATAACAAAATAGTTTATATAGACAAGACAACATTGACCTGTCCGCTTGACCTTTAATTTAAATATTCCTTTGGTACTTGTACAATGTGATATGTATAGGGAACACCGGTGTATATTACACAGGTGGTAATTTTGTTTGCAACATACATCGTTGTATCATAACTGCGAATCCTATGACTACCCGTGTATTAGGTGGAACCTCCTATATGAATATACCTAATAAAAGGTCAAACGGACAGGTCATTGTCGTTTGCCTATACTGTAATTAAACATAACATGACGACGAGGCGCAATTGTATTATTTACAAAAGGATTAATGTTTACGTAAATCTATCACAAGCGATTTTTATATTTTTTATCCGATTTATACTAATTCTCATTTATATGACGTCATTAAGGGTGCTAATACACACGTTCACATTGTTGTAGTTTGAAAACAAATACATTTCTGTCAAACAAGTTAATTTAATCAAAAACAAACACACTAATCCATGATGTCCGAATCACAATCCAGAAGCAAAGTAAAATCTTTGAAACTGTGAAACTGACAAGTTAGGTTAGACTAGTGAACATCCACCGGGGAAGTGAGGCCGGGTGTTCCGGAAGGGTAGGTATCCTCTGTTTGGTTAGCTACACACGCCACTTATGTAATCAATATTGTGTGAAAGGAACATGGAACTATGACACGTCATATATATCCAGGGGAATCCTGGACACAGAGACATCAAACTTATCAACAATACTGTGATGACGGTCATTTAACTCATTTCCTTACCCGAGGGTAATTAGATGTTGAAGGGGTTTGATCATGTCCCTATCATTACACACAGTATAGTCTAAATGAGATAATGCATCGCCCCGGTGAACCCTGTCGGATTATCATCTAGTCTATAGTCTAGACCTCTTGATATTTTTGATAGCATATCATACCGATTTATTTACTTACGTGAAATGAACCTGAAAAACTAACAGTAGGAAATTAGAAAAACGTTTGGTAAACCAAAACCACGGCTTATATTGTAAACCAAATACTTACCATCTCTGGCTTAATGGATCAGAGCAAAAGCTAATAGAGTAAACCGTATAGCCTACCATATATCATACCGTCTCTGGTTCGATGATAGAGAGACGTCATACTTAACAATATTGTGATGAAGGCCATAAAACTTTTTGAGGGCTTTGCTAAGCTTAGGCTTGGAATTTACAGATATCAAAAGTTTATTTCAATTATCTTACCTTTGCATGTCGGTACGCAAAACGCGGTCAAGTTAATAGGGAAGTCGGTCGTTTAAATATTTCAGATTAATATTTCAGTCAACCTACCTGTTTTTGAAATTGAGTTCAAAATGTTGGTTTTGTTCAATGTTGTTTTATGCCATATCAGCAATTTTAAGCTAGTCCTGCGAAATATTTTTTCTTTTTTAATAACTCAAAGATTAACCTAAATATAATTTAACTTAAGCGTGTGAGTATTTATTATCTGTTTTGTACTAGTGCGACCAATAGCGATCTTTAAAGTGTTAATATAATTAAACGTTATGTCGCTGACTAACCACACAGACCATTATACCTGTATCGAGCAAACCAGTACAGACCAACAAAAAAGAGAATCTCCTGTCATGGCGTCGACCCCACAGTGTAAGAATAAATGAAAGCAGGATGTAACTGTTTCCGAAGTAGTCCTGGGTGTATTTCGCGTCCTGTAGTTCAACATATCATTTCACTTTCTAATTTCAATTCCACACGTTGCTGGTGTAGCTATCTTCACAGAAGGTACCCATCCTTCCAGAACGCCAGCTCTCACTCCCCTGGTTGAAGTTTACGTGTTAATTTTGCGTGTTCCGAAAGTTTTTACTTTGCTTTTTGGATTGTGATTTTGTGGTCCCACAAAACTGGGAGGATTTTAAGATGACCCTTATCTGTTAACCAGCAAACTTGCATGTTGTGTAGTGTTTTTTCCATTACAGTGCAGATGCACTAAGCTTCGAGAAAAATATTATCATTATTAGTAAGATTTAGGTAATCCCTGATTCAAATCATAAAATCAAGACGATTAATTTGGTTGGTAAGTTCTTGGAATTTCACAAGATTTAAAAAAACAACTTGGCGAATCGTTTCTGTTTGATGCTATCACATGACATATAGAAACAGGTGAATAATCCTAGCCATCAACCGACATGTAAGATACAAGATTACCGTAATCCGGATACATTAATTAGGTTTATATCTTATGATAAAAATAAATAGGATTATCATTTAGCAGAACACATGTATGTTTATAAAATATATGATATGTGTCAAAACAAACAACCCACGCAGCATTTTTCGGTGACCTAGACGCATTAACGTCTGTTTTTGTTCTGTAATTTTCTGTTCAATTTTAAGAAAAACAAAAAGAAAGTAACAATTGTGAAACAAATGTTTTCCAATGACTGCTTCATTTTAAGAACGTACTCCCTTGCGCACCTGAGCTGACGTCATATATCAAGCCATGTCTAAACCACAATCCCAAAGCAAAGTTTTAAAAAAAACTATAAAAGGAACATGGAACAATGGGAGGTCAAATATGTCCATGGTGATTTTGAATACAGAGACACAATATTGTGATGACGGCCATAATGTTTTGAGGACCTTGGTAAGCTTGGGTTGCAACATCCTTGTGTCACCGATTTATTTGTAAGCCCATTGATTGGTTGTATGGAGTCCCCGTAGTGGGAACAAGCTCTACCATAGCGTATTAATAATGGTGAAACAAATAAACTCTAGCTATATAGCTGTAGCAGGTATATTGTTGCGTAGAAAAAGAAAGTTGACAATAGGAAAATTGAAGTCATCACGTTTGTCATATACATGTATCTATAAAGGCGTCATAATTCAGGATTAAATCTTAAAATGAATCAGAACTTTGTCGGATCTTTTATTAAGATCACTGGGAAAGATGACATTCACATAATCTCCAAATTTAGGATCATTAAGTCTATAAGTTGAATTTTGCGACAGTCTCGTCTCAAGATTTCATAGGGTTCTGCATAAATTCTGTCCTATACTAAAAAAAGAAACAAATCAGCAAGTAATACGCTCGTAGTGCACAGTTGCTAAAATGTGAACACAGCGTTACTTAACTTTGAACATAATATGAGTAAATAGTGAAGATAATATTAAACGAATATGTGAACACAAGAACACTAAAATATGTACGAACATAACATTAATAAACTGTACAGTTGGGGTCGAGTTAGGCAATTGTGTTTAACGTCCAAGTCAAAATTATTTCACTTATATAGTCGAAGATGCAGAAATTTTGCCTGTGGGTTGATGACATTATACAGCAGGGTTCTTTATCGTGACACTCGAAAGAACCGTGACTTTAATTTTGTAATGCCGAGTGCTTGGCGAAAAAACAGACACTACCTACTTTTAAGTCTATGGTCAGACCCAGTCGGTATACGAACCTACGACCTCCCACTTATGGAGCGAGCACTCTACAAACTGAGCTACCACAGTAGTTACTTAACTGTGGACACAATATTGCTAAAATGTAAACATTTACATAAACTGTACGCATGATTTAGTAAGAAACGTTACTTTATTGTTCTTCACGAAAGTGACTCCATGAGGGGTTTTGTTAATAAATATCCTAGTGAGCTTGAAATAAAAGACACGACTGATTCCTCAAGTTCTGCTTCATATTTAGACTTATACCTGAATTATGACGCACACAAAAGGCTACATTTGAAACTTTATGACAAACGTGATGACTTCAATTTTTCTATTGTCAACTTTCCTTTTTTATGCAGCAATATACCTGCTTCTCCTGCTTATGGTGTATTTGTTTCCCAATTAATACGCTATGGTAGAGCTTGTTCCCACTACATGAACTTTGTACAACGAAGTAGGCTGCTTGCAAATAAATTGTTGACTCAGGGATATTGCAAGCCTAGGCTTACCAATGCCCTCAAAAAGTTTTATGGCCGTCATCACAGTATTGTTGATAAGTTTGATGTAGTCTCTGTGTCCAGGATTGCCCTGGATATATTTGACGTCTCATAGTTCCATGTTCCTTTCACACAATTTTGATTAAACACGTGGCGGGTGTAGCTAGCTAAACTGGATGTGCTCACCCTTCCGGAGCACCCGGTCTCACTTCCCTCTTCCCTGGTGGAAGTTCACGTGTCTAACCTAACTTGTCAGTTTCAAAGTTTTTACTTTGCCTCTGGATTGTGATTTGGACATGGATTAGTATGTTTGTCAAGTAGGAGACATAAAAAACTCTAAACTGTGCATTCCAATTGTATTTTGCAATTTACCTTAGCTGGTGACATCTCGATATAAGGGATACAATATCGACAAACTGTTAAACCCTTTAATTGTGCGCTGTGTAAGTAAAGCGATTAAACCTGCTGGTAAAATTAGGTCATATTTATTAATTTTTTAAAGAACTGTTTCTCACTAAAGAATTTTGAGTGTTTTCCATATGTACAGCTGTAGGTCACATGTCCTTAATTCTTGTTGTTTTTAAAACTGGTTTTAGCTGATTCAGCTGTACTGACTAAAAAGTTTATAACAAGTCTCTTATTGAGATCAGCTGTAAAATAAGGTAAACAAATTTAAATTCTCCGCTCAACTTTCTGTTTAAAACACAATACTCTTAGTGCAGATAACCTTCATTGTTCTGACTCAGCAATTTTGAAAATTATTTTTATGTAAGTTGGATCTTTCCATGTTTTACATTTTAACTGTAATAAATAAATAAATAAATGAATATAATAAGAGAATCTCTTTCTATACGCAAGTAAATGTAAATAAAAAAAAACCAAAGATACTAATCCATGTCTGAATCACAATCCAGAAGCAAAGGAAAAACTTTGAAACTGACAAGCTAGGTTAAACTCGCGAAGTTCCATCAGGGAAGTGACACCGAAAAGGTAAGCACCTCCTGTTTCGTTAGCTACACCCGCCATGTGCGTAATCAAAATTGAATGAAATACGTGGGACATGAAATATATGTAGGGAATCCTGGAAACAAAGACATCAAACTTATCAACAATACTGTGATGACGGCCATAAAACTTTTGAGGACCCTGATAAGCCTAGGGTTACAATATCCCTGGGTAAAAAAAATTTGTAAGTGTATAAAGTTCCCATAGTGGAATATGAACATAAACATTATAATGACAATCAAAGCACAATAACATGAAAACCCTAATTTAAGTCCCATTAGTTGAATGGGTTTTTACATCCTAGTCAAGACAATCCGTTATTTAGAGACGTCACCGGCTATAGATGAAGGAGCACTTTTTACTTTTGCAGTGTGCTCAGGGTTATGTGTAATGGGTTTCTTTAACATGCCACGCCTGTCGTGTGCATATGACCTTGACCATTCAGCCGCTTGCTTATTTAAGTGAATGCCAAGATTGAGTATGGTGATGGTTATGATGATTAGTTAAGATAAAATAAGAAAAACGCTACATTTAATAAAACATTTTATCATTATGTTTTTGAATACTTACAAACGACCTTGAACTTGACCTTATTACTAAGTTTCGAATTCAGCTATTTCCTCGATCTCTTTTTAAATAAGTTTATATTACTCGTATTTCATTAGAAATAGATTCATATGAATTAAAAAAGACAGATCTTAACACGGACGAAGGAACGGACGGAACAGATCTTTAGCCAGGCAAACTTGGAGCAAATGAGGTACGTTTTCAACACTGTTTCTATACCTTACCACAGTGTTACCTTGGTTGTATTGGATTTTTGATTCAGCAGGACCGATGACATCATCTCTTCATTCCTCTGCCATGTGCTACTTTGATTTGTTTTTATATAAAATAATACAATCAAAAGTAGCACATGCATGGCGCCTATATTAAAGTGATAACAATTGCATAAAAATATAAACATACAACATAAACATCTTGAAGATAATTAATACACAAACAAATTCATCAGCATATATGCATAGAGGATATATAGAATTGAAGGGTGTACAGCATACAAGTATGTTTAAAAAATGTCAGACAACCAAACGGTCCATGTTTTTACTTCGCAAATTTTACCATTGTCTCTCTGTCTGACCACTGCAGTAGCTAAGATGGTAGAGTGTTTACTCCGTAAGTGGGAGGGTCGTGGGTTCGAACCCCCGCCGAGCCTGACCCAAGACCAAGACTTGAAAGCGGGTAGTGACTTTCTTTCGCCAAGTACTCGGAATTACGAAATGAAAGTCACGGTTCTTTCGGATGGGAACCTAAAATAAACGAGGTCCCATGTTGCGGTAGGAGTGGCACAATAAAGGAATCCTGCTGTATAATGCCATCGGCGCAACACAGACAAAATTCCTGCACCTATAGCTGTCGACATCTTGATATAAGTGAAATATTTTTGACTGGGATGTTTAACACCATTACTCAACTCAACTCTTCATTGTCTCTCGATCCGTCTGGTTTTCTCGAAAGCTAATTAGTTAACTCCTCAGGTCCTCCATCTCTACTATTATAACGTCTAGACGGAGCTGACACTCTCAGAGATCAAGTATCACAGGTGTTGACGAATTCTCTATCTAAATGTCATTCACCTTTTTAACTAGGGGTCAAGAAATAGGTTCACGGGTGTATTATCTTACAGTTATTGATCCAGTCTGTGTATATATTGATAATTTATTTTGACATTTTTGTATTTGTTTTAACTAAAAGATGTTGTTTTTGCTTATTTTTCATTCCTTCAATTATTATAATATATTATTGTTTATTTATTTATTTATTTATTTTTTTGTATTAACTTCTATATAATTTAATTTTACTTTGTTACATTTATTTATTATTATTTTTTTAATTAATATTGTTATTTATTTTTTTATTTACTATTTCAATTTTCTTTTCTTTTATTTTGTTCCATTTTATTGTATTTATTTTATATTTTATTCAAAAGTGGTAGTTCTTCAATTAAAAAAAGAAATTATAAGTATTATTATTTTATTTTGTTCATTCATTTAATTTTTCATAAAGTAATGTGCTATATAGATACCAATTTTTTTTAAATGATTATAAAAATGAGGCACAAAATATTCATTGCTTTTTTCTTGTGTATTATTGTTTGCATTAAGTACCGATTAAACCCATGGAGTGTGACATTTTATCAACAATTCGCTGAGTCGTGACTTCACATGTATATACCGGTGATTCATATTATTTTCTTTTATAAAAATATTTTTTATTTGTATTTAAAAAAAATGAGTTAACGAGTTTACATCACCGATTTTTTTAGTTTAACGTCACCATTTCAATTATCTTACCTTTGCGTGTCGGTAAGCAAAACGCGGTCAAGTTAATGGGGAAGTCGGTCGTTTAAATATTTCAGATATATATTTCAGTCAACCTACCGATTTTTGAAATCGGGTTCAAAATTTAGAAGTAGAGATGTTGGTTTTCTTCAATGTTGATTTATGCTATTTCATCAAGACGATATATTCTTATTCTCGCAAAGGTAAATCTAAATAAGTTAATGTGGTGCGCGAGATTTATGGCTCTCACAGATTAACGTGTATGCCAGTTTATGTGGTGCGCTAGATTTATGGCTCTCGCGGATTAACCTTTAAAAAGTTTATGTGGTGCATGAGTTTTCTGGCTCTCACAGATTAACCTTTATAATAATATTTATTTATTTGCAAAGCAAAACAAAAATTGCTATAGCAATTATACAAAATAGTTATGGTAACAACATAGCAGAGAACAATAGTTAGTTACTAGTATAAGAAATCCATTCTTCTTTTCCATGATAACTGGAGGTAGCGGCAAAGTTTCCTGAGTAAGAGTTTAAAAACCTTTAAAAAAGTTTATGTGGTGCGTGAGTTTTCCGGCTCTCACAGACTAACCTAAACATAATTTTATGTGGTGCATGAGTTTTCTGGCTCCCACAGATTAACCTTTAAACAAGTTAGTTTATGTGGTGCGTGAGTTTTCTGGCTCTCACAAATTAACCTTTAAACAAGTTTATGTGGTGCGTGAATTTTCTGGCTCCCACAGGTTAACCTTTAAACAAGTTTATTTGGTGCGTGGGTTTTCTGGCTCCCACAGGTTAACCTTTAAACAAGTTTATGTGGTGCGCGAGTTTTCTGGCCCTCACACAAGTTTATGTGGTGCGCGAGTTTTCTGGCCCTCACACAAGTTTATGTGGTGCGCGAGTTTTCTGGCTTTCACAGGTTAACATTTCAACAAGTTTTGTAGTGCGTGAGTTTTTGGCTCTCACAGAAGTTTATGTAGTGCGTGAGTTTTTGGCTCTCACAGATTCACCTAAACATAAATTGATGTGGTGCGTGAGTTTTCTCGAAGTATTATCTGCCGTGTACTAGTGCGACCAATGACGACCTTTAAAGTGCTGGTACACTGGATCATTTCTGACAAACATCGCAGACCATTCAATCCATTACACTTGTACTGATGTAACTAGTGAATGGAATCAAAGAATATAAGAATCCATTATGAGTATCAATGTAGGATAGAGAAATCTCACCCGAGGGGTTGAAGATTTCAATCAGATAGGACGTTTTCTTTTTCTCCCATTTTAATGTTAATTTGGCTTTAAATTTGATTTACATAGACATCGACACCATGATTGTAAAATTTATTTTTGTTATTCAACGTTCTGCATTAAAACAAATATCACCATCGGGACAAATAACTCGCGTGGGGGAGAGAAACTGATCAACAAAGGCGAGAAGTTGACACTCGAATAATGTATTGATATTGCCCAATCATATGATATTCACAACATTAGCTTAAAACTATGACGTCCGAGATGCATTCATTTGAAAACCTGAGATTCTGGGAAAAATCGGGATTCCTAGGACAAAGAAAAATTTCGTCAGGATTCACACAGTAGAACCGGAAGTGGTAGAAGTGGGCAGAACTCTCAAAGTAAACAGATGTGTGGCCACTTTGGAAAAACATTCGAAATCGGACAATTGTCCCGTAAAAGGCAAAACCTGTAATTTGTGTCATAAATTGAATCATTTTGCTTCTGTATGTAGGTCAAAGAAAGCATTGAGTGTGACACACAACAAGGCAATGCAATAGTGACCCTGAAATATTTGTTGGTTGTATTACTGCTACCCGGTGTGACCAAACAATTGTTTTTTTCCAGATAGGTCCTAACCACACTCTTGTCAAGTTTAAACTTGACACAGGGTCACAAGTCACTTTTCCCCTTTCTATTTTTACACACTTGGTACCACCAATGTCCTTGAGAGCAAAGTCGCACATTGTCATCGTACAGTGGCAATAATTTGAAAGTAACTGGTGTCTGTAACCTTGTATGTGTATGCAGAGATTATGAGGCTGAAATTTATATTGTTGATACTTATTCCCCATCCATACTTGAACCTAAATCATGCATGAATCTAGAGTACTTATGGTCTTTCACCAGCGCTACTTTAAATGGGTTGCAGAATTAGGTCGTTGTTACCATATACCAAGCACCAGCTTATACCGGAGAATTTACCAGCAAAGAACACACGTTCAAAAAATGCGTGACTACAAAGCCATACTTGTAAAAAGCTTTCTACGATCGTCGCGCGAAACCTCTTAGCAAGTTAAACATTGGCCGGTGCGTCAAATTTCAACAAAATCCGGACTAGAAAAGGCGTTCAGCTGTTCTCACCGATCAGCATGATGATCGTTCATTTTCAGTTCTGACTGAGAATGGTGCTGTTTATCGCCGTAACCGTAAACACTTAATCAAGTCTACGGATAACAGAGTATGATGTAATTACCAATCCTACTCATTCTCAGCAAGCTGAACCCCTTACCAAAGTTCCTTGTTCTATCAAGTCAGAAAACCCTGGACCACCCCCTAATACACTTAATATATCAGAACCGGGACCTTCCTCCTTTAGTTCACTAGATCTCCCCACCCTCTGAGTAACTATGTTACTCGTTCAAACAAAATATATTCCATCCGTTTATCTGAACAGTTGTCAATTACAACCTGTATTTACTTTGTATTGTATAATATTTTGATTAGTTTGTAATACTTTGTTTACTTTCATAAGTTTGAATTGTGTATAATGTGATGTAACTGGTATTGGTTGCGTAAAAACCATTATAGACATTCTTGGAACCGTTAACACAAGTAGTGTACAGACATTTAATGATCATTTGTTTATGTACCAGTGACATTAATTGTGTTTCTTATTTCTTGTGAAAAGGGAGTTAACATTATCACTACCCTGTTAATAGTGTTAAGGTCTCATCAAACACTTCTGGTCCCATGTTAAATCGGCCGGTTTTATGACGTCATTGTGAATTTCTCTACGGAATAGGCATGCTATTCAATACACCATTTGAAGCGGAATTTGAAACACTTCAATAATCAGTTGTAAAAATAATACAATCACCGTTGATTTTTTTTCGCTAAATGGAATAATATGCGAACTACATGGTAAACACGTTTTTCCTGCTTGTGATTATTTAACCAAACCCGGATCCTATCGACCATATTACTACAGAAAATGCACATATACCTTTATCATTACCTATTTATTGTTATAGCACTTTTGTTTTGGTGTATCTTCTATGACATATTGTTTTGGTGTATCTTCTATGACATATTGTTTTGGTGTATCTTCTATAACATATTGTTTTGGTGTATCTTCTATGACATATTGTTTTGGTGTATCTTCTATGACATATTGTTTTGGTGTATCTTCTATAACATATTGTTTTGGTGTATCTTCTATGACATATTGTTTTGGTGTATCTTCTATAACATATTGTTTTGGTATATCTTCTATAACATATTGTTTTGGTGTATCTTCTATGACATATTGTTTTGGTGTATCTTCTATGACATATTGTTTTGGTGTATCTTCTATGACATATTGTTTTGGTGTATTTTCTATGACATATTGTTTTGGTGTATTTTCTATGACATATTGTTTTTGGTGTATCTTCTATGACATATCGTTTTGGTGTATCTTCTATGACATATTGTTTTGGTGTATCTTCTATGACATATTGTTTTGGTGTATCTTCTATGACATATTGTTTTGGTGTATCTTCTATGACATATTGTTTTGGTGTATCTTCTATGACATATTGTTTTGGTGTATTTTCTATGACATATTGTTTTGGTGTATTTTCTATGACATATTGTTTTTGGTGTATCTTCTATGACATATCGTTTTGGTGTATCTTCTATGACATATTGTTTTGGTGTATCTTCTATGACATATTGTTTTGGTGTATCTTCTATGACATATTGTTTTGGTGTATCTTATATGACATATTGTTTTGGTGTATCTTCTATGACATATTGTTTATACAAATAAGATACACTGTTTTAGAGGTACTATTTGAAACCAAGGCAACTTGACCTTTTGTGACCCGGAAGTGTTTAATGAGACTTTAGTCGTTTTGTGGGAGTTATCTCTCCTTAATTGGGTTGTTGCTATTGTTAGAGTTATTTCTCTTGAACGCCTGTGTATCTTTATGTGAACCCCAATAAAAAAATTCCAGACACAAGCATGTTTTCTTAATTACGTCAACATCGATACATGACAGACCCGATGTGTTTTAAATATAACAAGCTGTTTTAATGCTTTGATTAAGATTTTATCAGTATTAAAACATCCATTTAATAACTACGTTAAAGTACATTTGAATCAGTTTTATGTGGCTATCTAACTAAATATTCCAAATTCTAACATGACCTGCGTTTTCTTCATATGAAACATGAAGAGAGCCAGCCGTGGTATAACAAACGATATACCCATCACTGTTCCGTCTTAATGACGTACTCCCTTGCTTATCTTATGGCGTCATGCTATGTTTCACGAACAATGTGTGTGACGTAATTTTCATTCATAAAATCATTAATTTCAACGGCGGTAATTTCAACAGCCGCATTGTTTCAATGGACCTTTTTGCAAATAGATAGTAAAATGTGCTTCCGAAGAAAGAGTTCGCAATGTTTATTTGAAATTGTTTTATTTAAGTCATGTTAGAATTGAAATGATCAACATTTACCCGTGGTATATCGTCGAATAATACACGGGCCGTCGTTAACATGCGGCGAATAAATCACTCGGTGGCATAGCCACCTCGTGATATATTCTTCCGCATGTGAATTCCGGTCCGTGTATTATTCGACGATATACCACGGGTAAATGTTGATTATGCTTTCTGGATGGAACGCGATCACTTTTATAATTTTACGCAGGAACGTCAACAAAATTTGATGACGTCATTTACAGTTATCAAGTTATTAATTCAGTATTTACACCAAAAACAAGGTCGAACTGATTACAGAAAAAACTCATTACAGTCTAATGCACGGATGGTGGCATGAAAACAGAACATTGTTGTGGGTGCAAAATTGACGTATCGCCGGCCACGCCCACAATGTTCCGTCAAATGACCGGATGCTTGATTTACACGCGAAAAGAATGAAAACTCGGCCTGAATAGCGCCATTTAATGACGTCACTGACACTAGTACGTCATTAGTTGCCGTGACGCTGCTTTGGTACCGTTATGGCGGCCAGTGTCGGAACATTGTGGGCGTGGCCGGCGATACGTCTATTATTCTCACATGACCACATTACCTTGAGTGACGTCATAATCAAAAGACATGGCGTCATTATGTGGGGAACATGACGTCATCTTGCGGGACAATTATCTGATTAAGAAAAAAGACGTCGAGTTATCTCATATATTGAGGAAACTATCAAGTTTACTGGAATTCTAGACAAACAGACATAATTGAAAAATAAATAAATAATATCATTATCATTTCTATGAAATATTACATTCAAAAGTAGCACATAATAATAATAATAATATTGATGATGATAATAACAAGAACAATATCGAAACACGTATATTCTGCGAAAGTCTATTTATTACAAATGCTTGTTTTTGCCTGCATTTTTCTTTATTATCTCAGCTTTGTTATTTTTAGAAATCGATAAATACAAAGATTATAAGTATTTGGATATTATATATACTATATAGTCATACTTAGTGAGTTAGGTTCAACAATATTTATTTTTCAAGGCCAAGTTGCCCAGACATTGCCCCTAACACAAATTAAGAAAGAGTTTTGGTATCTGTTAGCGATCAGCTGATTCCGGTGTCATAAAAATCACCCTTACAGCTGATCATTAAGATTCTGCTCAAATCGGCTGTTTACGAAGAAATATTAGGTTACACCCCTGATAAATAGAACGTAAGGTGAAGGTCATTAAGATATTGTGGAAAACTACGAACTTATTTTAAGTGCATTGCTTTCTTTATATACAAAAATGATATATAGATTATAAACGGAGTATAGATTCATGCTTCAAGAATCAATTTGCCAATATCAAGACACTATTGACGTCATTAAGTTTCTAAACTAAGTTAATTCCTTTTATATTTGTGCAGAGAGGCATTTTATTTATTGTCACGTTTGAAAAGTTATACCTTTGGGACGAGATCATTTTTAAGAAACAATACATTGTTATTTTTCGACGCAAACAGTGAATTAAACTAGTTTAGGTACCCTTGTGTTATACAGTGTATAAATTAATGGTCGATAAGTCAAGGGCATAGTAAATTAGGCTTTGAACCTTAGTTATATTATCAATTAAAGTATTTCTCAACTAAAAGATAGAAAAAAGTGTTAATAACAAAATAATAGGCCCTGAAATAATATATATGTAATAATGAAAACACACTCATGTTTAAATTGAAAACAAGTACAAAGTGAAAAGTTCAATTTGCTAAATGCATTTTAAAACAGAAAAAAAAAAAAAAAAAAGATCTACATACATCTTAATATTTTTTTTCATTTTTTATTTGTTTTAAGCCATGTTTTGCAAGACAAATAGTCAATTTAAACCCATGTTTTTAATGAGTGCACTTTGTTTATTATATATTATCATTAAAAGAGCGAAACTAAACGCCGAGTTCAAGAAGTAAAACAACTATATATATATATATATCCAACAAATACAATTCTCCGAATTCCGATATCTAAAATGTTTACACCGACTTCCTGTTTGATAACCGGAACTGATCAATTACTTGAAAAGGGTGTTAACCGGAATATTTTATACTTACCATGTGATGGAAATGTAAAGCTTGCAGATGAACGACAAATATGTTTCTTCTAATTTTACTTCAAAGATTTTAGTGAATGAATGAGTTGGATTGAATTAACAAGATGAAAGATGAAACAAAAAATATCTCGTATAAATAAATAAATAAATAAATCAATAAATTTTATTTATTTGAAAATACATTTACACTAAAACTGAAAAGTTATAAATTATAAATAATTACAGTCATGTTGTATTAAACTGTCATATACCATTTTTTGAATTCAATCATAAAATACATTCAAAAAATGGTATATTGTCTATTGTCATATACCATTTTTTGAATGTATTTTATGATTAAATTCAAAAAATGGTATATGACAAAACGATAGTAGGTCACAAAGAAAACTGTAACAAATAAAAAAAAAACAATTTTAAGAAAACTAAATTAACACTGAATAATGATGCATTCAAGAAAAAAAAAGCAAAACAAGCGGTTATTTTAATATAGTTTTTATTCAATGTAACACCGAGCACGCATGCATGCAACTGTTTAAATCAAGGCAGGGCGTAGCTGTCTATACGCAAATACGCACGTGCGTGCACTTCAGAAATCCAAAAGTAAGAAATGGCTATTTTTCAGTAAAAAGTTTTTTTCTTTGTTACACATATATTAGACCCATAAGAAAAAAAAAGTTGTAAAGGTTTGACTATTCGAATTTTCGTTTTATACGTCCCTTCTTACAATATATAATACATTGTACTAGTATATATTATTGCTTCCTCGCCTTAATGGGGTAAGAAGAACGACTGGCTTATCTGTTACCAGAATAATGGGCCGGTTGGAACATGGTTTATGTTGTCTGTGACTGACATCTCAGTAAGCTAGCACCTTAAAGATGCCCGGTTAATACACGCAGCAGTAATACAAAACAGATCATGTAATACTACTTACAATTAAGTACAAAATTCAATATAACATTATGGGATAATATTGTACAGTGCTGTACCAATCTGAAGTCTCAACGTAAGCTTCAATCATTCTAATTTTTTGTGGATTTTCTAGGGATATGTCAGGAATTAAGCGTAAGCTTACAATATAAATAAAATGAACATATATAATAGTTTAATTTTGTGCATAGAAATCGGTTTAACTCATGATCATTGCTACATTTTGACCGTTAGTCATTATACCGACTAGATGCACATTTCCAATCAAAGTAGAGATTAACTTAAAATTCAAACAATCCAGAGATGATAAGCTTAAGATTTCACATGGATACATAATTCTGGTCAATCGTTAATTTTTTCGGAAACATCCTTTTCTGATATCTTTTTGCGCTAAAATTTGGTTGTTTCAACAACAAGGCGTAGGGTATTGCACTGTCATTCATCAAAAGTATACCAGTTACAGATGAAGAAAAGAAGATTCCAATATATCAAGATTTGAGTGGCATCCATTTACAATGACTTCTGTAAGTATCGAAAGTCTAAGATTAGACAGTTTACTTACCAATTTCGATACTTTAATTTTATCCAGGAATTCTGTTTTCCTCCATCATCTACTAAACTGACAGCGTCGATACACTATTACGCCATTCCTCTAAACTTGTTTATAACGTAAATGTTTGTTTAGAAATTATGGTATGAGGGAGCGGAACATATATTATAGGGAAAAATCTGTTAACTTTCAAAAATTCTTATAAATAAGTGCATCCTAGTTTATCGAAAAGCATAACATTTACAATACAAACTTGTCGAAAGTTTGACACCGAGCCGAAGCTCGACTGTCGAGTGGCCACGATACATATAGCTACTGACTGAGATAGATAGCACCTGCTGTAAAGCTGGAGAGATATACTTGGTAGCTAACTAGGGGCCAAGATTAGCCGCCTATTCCGCATCAATCCGTAACTCGGCTTCGAGTTACCCATCCCTGTATTGTAAGTCAACACGATCACAACTTTTGTGGACATACGCCAATAATTGACATAAACAATACTGAATACAACCCACATCATGGCTGATTACAGCGCTGTTACGCCACATAGCGGTGTTGCCGCATAAACGCGCCCGACACGTCTATGCGGGGAATTTCAACGCATAAAGAGGTCGACCACGTTTATGCGGCGGCGTTCAACGCATAAAGATGTGTTGCTTATATGCGGCGCAAGGTTGCCTTTTTGGCGCATAAAGAGAACTAATTTTAACGACTTAGTGTGAATTTTAAAAAGAGCTTAAAAACGGTGGTGGTGCCATTAATTATGACGACGAAGGTGACAATTGAGAATTTAGGATTTTGTTGATAATGGTAATAATAATTGTGAGGAGAAGGTGGAGGATGGTAACGGGGGAGATTGGAGCGCAACGACGATGTTACTGTCGTCGTGCCGACGGCAGTGGCAATAGTGACTGTAATGTTGGTGGTCGTAAAATTGCGATTTTTGCAGAATTTCTACTTTTGCTTTTAATAATAATAATAATAATATAATGATGACATCATGATGATAGTGATGGTGGTGGTGTTTTTAGTGAAGTTGGTAAAGATGATGAAGGTGTAGGTGATGGTAGTAAATGTTTTCTTTATGCGGCGGAATGTAGCCTTTTTGTCGCATAAAAGCGTCTTCTTTATGCGTTGAAATTCCCCGCATAGTCGTGTTGAAACACGTTTATGTGGCAACACCGCTATGTGGCGTAACACAGCGCATTTTCAATATTCGCTTCTTTAACCTAAATGCTTACGTCATTTCGTTGTTTAACTTTTTCGGGCGAAGGAACGAAAATTTGCCATAACTGGATACTATAGCACTAGTGACGGTTCCTTCGCCAAACAGAATACAAGTGAAATGAAAGTAATGGTCGGCGAGAACCAACACTGCTTATTTTTATATTGCATATTTTAACATGAATAATTTGTAAAAAGTTGTGATAGAACAGATATTATGTAAACCATTTCTAATTAGAGAACCACAGCTAATTATGAATACAAAATAGACCACCATCACATAAGTGTGTCCTACAGTAACTGACTAGACGCTTGTAGCCTTTCAAGAACATAGGTGTAATATTCAGACACTTTTTCTATAGAGATAGTATATTATGTGAACTGTGTGACGGTAAAATCCTATTCAATCATTGATGATCATACAAAACTGTTCTTGTTACGCCTCGGAGACCGGCTCAGTGGGAGAGCGTAAGCCTAGATAGCGAAGTCACGATATCGTATCCGATGTGGTTTTACAAAAGACTTGAAGAAAAACCAAAGTTTACACGCGTAAACCCTATTCTTTAATTGACTTGTCTATATATAATGAATACTTACTTAAATCAAAGGTCAAGCGGACAGGACAATGCTTTTGTCCATACGTAGACCACCAACACGTTTTCTAGTTTGTCAGATTTACTGTTGCTATGACGTTCATTGTAATGCTAGAGTGACAATAACAATCACACGTTTTAATACAAAACTGTGAATTTTGACAAATATATGAGTTCATTGCAAAATCAAAATGTTTTTGTTTTTTTGAGATATGATATATATGTACCGAAAGCCCCCCCCCCCCCCCCCCCCCCACACACACACAAGCAAGTACATTTTAACGCGGATGGCAATTCATGTTGTATACATACTGCAATACTTTGCAATAGTTTTCTACGGAACCCCTTTGGTGACACGAGTGTGCACGACTTTTTTATGCATGACTTGTTATTGTTAATAGAGGTTGTGTTAAAATCGCCTATATTTTTTCCACCTTGTCGGGGAGTTTTTGCGTAATGGTTTGCAAGATTAACTAAATGATTCATATGACGAGTTAAACAAGCTAAAAAGTCGTGCGTGCGAGTTAGTTTTAACAATATTTTATTCTCCAAAAACAATGCATATACAACATGTAATTCAATATACAAACATATAGAAAAAAAAAGGATCCAGGAACAAGCCAGAATAGCTTATATTAACCCGTTTCCTTAGCAACTGTAAAATTTAAAACTGAATGGCCAAAACAAGGGAAAATATTATGATAAAGCCAGGTACAATCGTTACTCGTTAGATATAAAATGTTGAATATAAGCAATAGTACATGTATATGATTAATTCATGTAAGATATACACACTGGTAGTAGTATACAAATAAATAGTAAGTTGACAAAATAGAGTTCTAGTTTGAGAATCGCTTAGATAGGTTAATAAAGTTTTGAACTGTTTTAAAGATTTCAATGTTTGAAGCATCCGGTAGGTTTGAATCTCCATGAAGTAAAAGCTCAGTTCTATAAAACGGGTTTTAATGCGTCCGAGTTAAAGAAATCGTGGACACAAGGTTTGAAATATATTTTTTCGTGTCACGAAAGGAGTTCCGTAAGTTTACATATCAATAGTCAAAGTCTCAGTGTAAAATCTGTTTTTGTAATGATTTTAATAAGAATCAACTGAATTGGGCTGTATCTATCATCATTTTTCAATCTAATGGGAATGGAGTATTGTGGGATTATGATGCTTGAAATTCCTTATACCGTGGCGGACAGTTCTGAGATGGCAGGACAAAGTCATCGATGGTCACTGAGACTGCCCTTGCTCCATCGGTTCTGTAAAAATGACAAGCGGATGTTTTTGACCAGTTGTGTACAAAGATGCAAAACAGTGTCTTGGACAATTCGATCACCTGAACCGCTATTGCACAAGTGCCTCTGTTAAAAGTGTCTAGCAGATGCTTAAGATCATACGATCATTGGAACCGTCTTTGCCAAAGGCACATTGTACCTAGATGACTTATTTTCCTTCATTTTGACCTTGATTTTCATAAACAAAGACATCAATTGCATCAACTGTGCCCACACTCGTGTAACTGGTTATGTTTGCTGATTACGTATTTACGTTTTCTAGTGACGTATTTTGTATTTCTGAATGAACAACTAGTATACATAACGCAGATAACACATCGTATGTCACTGTATCAGATACAACATTATGAACGCCACAGGCTATACCTGAACCTCTGCCATTACTACACATTGATGTATGTATCTCGTAAGACTTTCTATCATCTGAAATGCTATTCTCCCTGTAATTATTTCTATTTGGACGTAATTGTTAAATGATGGATATTTTGCATTCATCTTATGGTATATTTCACTCCTTATTTATGGATTTCTTTTATATACCGATGGTATCTTTTGCATTTTGGCAAGGTTGGTAAAACTAACATGCACTAGTAAAGTACGACCAGAAGTAGACCAGAACATTCACATGAACTCACACCGTTTGAAAATGACTTAATGCTAGCTGCTGGTAAGTAACGTTTACACGACACCCATGCTAGAATTTTAATATTCTTTATGGAATGTTGGTTTATGATCACAAGAACAAAGATAACCATAAAATAAGTCATTCAGATTTCACTGGTGGTGCTCCGAAAACCTGGATTCCAGAGTCAGAAAAACCACATTGTCACCATTAAGAATAAATGATTCAGAATCGAAAACTCGCGAAGATTATCCTGCTAAAAACAACAAGCGCCACGAGCTAATTCGGTGTCATTAATCCAAATGTACATCTGAAACGAGCTACATTTGCAAGTCGGTGTCATTAGGCAATGTATATAATGGTGACCGGTGCTTGATCTGAAACAGTCTCGTATAAACTACATCAGTGTCATTAGAAACCTTACACATTTAGTATTTCAGTTAATAAAAAGCAATTCTAGCCTTTCTAGGGTATCCTGATGCTTTTTGCATATCTTGCATTGTATTCGAAGACTTTAGTTCCTTTGACAAGTAGTAATGTCCACTTACCACTTAAGAGTTGTTTTACAAAATATAAGTGTCTAATGAGCATATCTAGTTCTACAGTTTTGAATGCAATTTGTGTATTTGTCATGTCCAGATGATGGGCATATCATAAAATCGTCACGCTGCTGAAATTCTTCATCCATGGAGTTATGTCCCTTTTAATTCTGTTTTATTTCACACAATATGGTAGCATTGTGGTCGTATCTAGTCCTACTGTATATTTTAGAATGAAATTAATAAATTTCGTTTGTGTTTTGTTATGTCCAGATGGTGTATATATGATAAAATCGTCACGCAGCTGAAATCTCTAAAAGACTTATACCCCTTTTTCTACTTAGATGTATTTTACAAAATATGGAAACATATGACCTTAAATTGAAAAGAATTTAATAAAACTTGGTATATTTATCTGTTATAACTTGATGTATTATGGGATTGTCACGCTTCCCAAACAAGCTTTTGAAATATTTATTGCACCGATGTCCTTGTTCCACTTTATTGATGCAAAGTTGTTGTTTTTTAAAATCTTTATTCTAAACACGATATAAATTGTCTGTCTTCGTTTTCAGACACAGATTTCGATTAGTTTCCATAAATGTAAGGGGTTATAAATTATGCAATATACACTGAGACGTAAATACACAAAAGTACGTCATACGAATACGAAGCATGCATCACAAACTTAATTAGCCGAGTGTAAATTGATTACCGCCATGGAACAAGTGCGTGGGACGACGTACACTTTGGTACACTGATCATAGGTTCACTGGGTCAAATGTCAAATACAACAGACTGTGATATAAATCAAATCAAAAACCTTCTGACTAAATATAGAAGGTAACAGTTTATATATACAGAGACTGTCACCGACTGAAATTAACTTCTTTATGTATAATCTGCTACCGTACATCCTATTTTCATTCCCCGCTTTTCGAAGAAAGAGGGGAGTATTTTATTTGAAATATCGTCCTTCCGTCTGTCCAGATACATCCTCCGGAATAAATCTTCTAAACTATTAAACACTATTTTACGAAACTTGATGCAAATCATCAACATTGATAGGAATTGCGCATATCATGAAACCGATTTGGTTTACGTTTTTCTGGTAGTTATGACCCTTTTACTGAAAACTCTACTGGCGGAAGATCCCAAACCACGGAACTTGCTTGTTCGCTTTTAAATTTGTTTTTCTCCCAGTTTAAATTCTGCTTAAGTACGGAATTCAATAAGACGTATTGAATCTTTCGTAGTGAGAGAATAATTAATAAGTTTCCTGGTTTTATCGTTGTAAATAAGTCTTATTTTGGCATTTTAAATGCAGTGGTCTCAAATATCTTCTGATGGTTTCGATTGTGTCGTAGTCAATGGATTGCTAAAGTATAGACACTATGGTGATACAACATTGGCGGTAAAGTACACTTGAACTTCTCGTTGTGACGTCATTGGGTTTTTGTGGTAAATTTTTTTTTTCACATACAGTATTCTTTTTATTATTTTAAATAACCTAATTGGAAATGTTAGATAAAAATATCATATTATGTACACAATGTGTATGTACAACCCTTCGTATTAGGTATTGTCCTATTTTCGTAGTTGTATCACTACTCGTCGGTCAAGTGCGACTCGTAGTGATACGGCTACGAAAAAGGACTCGACCTGATACTCACACCGTGTACATATAATATGTATGTATGCAGCCAGTTTACAGTAAAGAAACTAACTTCATGTACCGTCGGATAGCTTTCTGATTTAATATGATTTGGACTTGACCATTGGGCTACACTTTAGACAATTCTTGCAACACCCCTTCTTTAATCTATAATTAGTAGAATAATGTTATTTGGAAACCATTTAGAACATCATCTGCCTTTTGTAGACAATTCAGATTATAACTTTAATAAATTGAATATTTATTACTCATTTGTGCGTATTTTCGTAGTTATATGCTATGACTGTCAATGACGATAAAACAGGTACTATTATCATACAGTACAGACATGTCGACACCGACGTAACGAACAGAAGTCGAAACTTGGCTGTCGATTGACTGAGATATAGATAGCTAGTGGTCGAAAAACTGCCGAGAGATAGATAGCAGCTGTTGTCGACATCGAATACGAGATGCCGAATTGAGCTGGTATTAATAAGCTTAGTGGTAAGGTTAAGACGGGCCTTTACTGTACATATAGGTGTGTTGGTACGAAATCAGTCATTATACAATTACAAGTATTAGGAAACACAATTTAAATATAAATAGTTTGATACGTGTGTATTTTGTGATTAAAACTCAGTAATAACACATGAAAAGTGCGAAAATGATCAAATCAGAATGGAATATTTGAGACCTGTTTCTCGTGTTATTGACGTAGTGACAAGATAAGTATTGAATTACAATATCTATAAACGGATATAAAAGATAAAACCGGAGCGTAACAAGAGAACCAGTACAACATGTACATGTTTAAAACAACGCTATGTCACGATGGTACTTTTTATTTTCAGAATATCTGGATTATTAAATCTCACACACGATATTTCTCAATTAACGCGTCATATGCTACTTATCAACGGTTTTATGTTGTCACGTTATTTGTGTGTTTATATAATAAACCGTTTGTTTAATAATAAACAGACGCAAAAACTGAAATTTGAATGCCAAAACCTGCAATTGAGCAAAAACAAGAGTTGAGTTGAAAAAAGTGTTTAACGTCCGACATAAAAATATTTCACTTATATCGAGATGTCGCCAGCTTTAGGCGAAGGTGCGGAAATCTTGCCTGTGCGTTGCGCTGATGGCATTATACAGTAGGGTTCTTTATCATGCCATACCTACCATGACACCGGACCTCGTTTATTTTAAGTTCCCATCCGAAAGAACCGTGACTTCAATTTTCGTAATGCCGAGTGTTTGGCGAAAGAACAGCAACTTCCCACTTTTTGGACCAGGTTAGGGTTCGAACCACCGACATTCTACTTACAGAGCGATCACTCTATCAACTTAGCTACCACAGTAGTATAAACAATACCAGTAACAAGAACAAGTAGGGCAAAATAAAGAAACAACTAACCAATTAAGAAAGCAAACATCAAGTTAACCCATATTAGGAAACCTTAACATTACATCAAGCTAGAACATGAAATCAGACATACTGACACAAGTATTTATGTCGGGATCTTATGATGACTGTCGGGGTTTAACGTCTACATATGTGCTGACGGCAAAAGTACACGCCGTCGTAGAGTCCTAAAGTTTACATGAGGGCTGTCGGCAAATGTACACGTCACCTTGGAGTCCTAACCATCTCACTTGTTTTTTACAGGCATAATAACAAAATGGTATCCAGTGACGACCCAAGTATGTCTGTAGGACCGTAATGATGATCGTCGAAGTTGAACGTCTACCCGAGGACTGTCTGTCAATCTACAGACCATAGTAGAGTCCTTACCACCCCACTTGTTTTATACAGACATAATAACAAAATGGTATCCAGTGACGCGAACCAAATACATGTATATGTGTAGGGCTTATACCATCTCACAAGATTTGAACCAGCAGTCCTAAAACAACGCGCGTATAAAAAAATAAGCTAATTTTACCAAACATTGAACTATTCTGGCATGTTTATGTTTTCTTGATTGTTTTGAAAATATCAAATGTTTGTCAGGGTTCACAAATGGTCGCCAATGACCATTCGTGCATTCGGTAATGTTGAAAACTTGCCATATTGACAGTTAGTAAACTCATTGTGCCGTGTCATGTAATGTCTTAATTTGTGTTTACATATAGTGTATATTCAAGGACACGAGCACTGTGAATGATGCCAAAGAGAGGTGAACTCTGCTGGATATCAATAGTAAAAAGATACATTTGGATGATAAAAAATAACAAACAGAATCTCCAAAACATGAATCATTTGTACTACGGGTATATTACTGTCTGACTGCGCCATGGGTTGCCAAGAAGTAAACAGGGTGTTTATCCGATATCCAGATAATGTCGCTTAATTCGGTCAGCAGACTTATTCTTAACTAGCTTCCTCATAATGTCAAGTACATTTAACATTGACCTAATATATACGAGTATATTTTACTTTGATTATTGATAAAGAAAAACAACATACGAGTACACTCACCGGTATACTGTACATGTATGGCTCACTGTTCATCATTATCGACAACATACGAGTATTCACACCGGTATACTGTACATGTATGGCTCACTGTTCATCATTATCGACAACAGACGAGTACACTCACCGGTATACTGTACATGTATGGCTCACTGTTCATCATTATCGACAACATACGAGTACACTCACCGGTATACTGTACATGTATGACTCACTGTTCATCATTATCGACAACAGACGAGTACACTCACCGGTATACTGTACATGTATGGCTCACTGTTCATCATTATCGACAACATACGAGTACACTCACCGGTATACTGTACATGTATGACTCACTGTTCATCATTATCGACAACAGACGAGTACACTCACCGGTATACTGTACATGTATGGCTCACTGTTCATCATTATCGACAACAGACGAGTACACTCACCGGTATACTGTACATGTATGGCTCACTGTTCATCATTATCGACATCATACGAGTACACTCACCGGTATACTGTACATGTATGGCTCACTGTTCATCATTATCGACAACATACGAGTACACTCACCGGTATACTGTACATGTATGGCTCACTGTTCATCATTATCGACAACATACGAGTACACACACCGGTATACTGTACATGTATGGCTCACTGTTCATCATTATCGACAACATACGAGTACACTCACCGGTATACTGTACATGTATGACTCACTGTTCATCATTATCGACAACAGACGAGTACACTCACCGGTATACTGTACATGTATGGCTCACTGTTCATCATTATCGACAACATACGAGTACACTCACCGGTATACTGTACATGTATGGCTCACTGTTCATCAGTATCGACAACATACGAGTACACACACCGGTATACTGTACATGTATGGCTCACTGTTCATCATTATCGACAACATACGAGTACACACACCGGTATACTGTACATGTATGGCTCACTGTTCATCAGTATCGACAACATACGAGTACACACACCGGTATACTGTACATGTATGGCTCACTGTTCATCATTATCGACAACATACGAGTACACACACCGGTATACTGTACATGTATGGCTCACTGTTCATCATTATCGACAACATACGAGTACACACACCGGTATATTGTACATGTATGGCTCACTGTTCATCATTATCGACAACAGACGAGTACACACACCGGTATACTGTACATGTATGACTCACTGTTCATCATTATCGACAACATACGAGTGCACTCACCGGTATACTGTACATGTATGGCTCACTGTTCATCATTATCGACAACATACGAGTACACTCACCATCTATACTGTACATGTATGGCTCACTGTTCATCATTATCGACAACATACGAGTACACACACCGGTATACTGTACATGTATGGCTCACTGTTCATCATTATCGACAACATACGAGTACACACACCGGTATACTGTACATGTATGACTCACTGTTCATCATTATCGACAACATACGAGTACACACACCGGTATACTGTACATGTATGGCTCACTGTTCATCATTATCGACAACATACGAGTACACACACCGGTATACTGTACATGTATGGCTCACTGTTCATCATTATCGACAACAGACGAGTACACACACCGGTATACTGTACATGTACGGCTCACTGTTCATCATTATCGACAACATACGAGTACACTCACCGGTATACTGTACATGTATGGCTCACTGTTCATCATTATCGACAACAGACGAGTACACACACCGGTATACTGTACATGTATGGCTCACTGTTCATCATTATCGACAACATACGAGTACACTCACCGGTATACTGTACATGTATGGCTCACTGTTCATCATTATCGACAACAGACGAGTACACTCACCGGTATACTGTACATGTATGGCTCACTGTTCATCATTATCGACAACATACGAGTACACTCACCGGTATACTGTACATGTATGGCTCACTGTTCATCATTATCGACAACAGACGAGTACACTCACCGGTATACTGTACATGTATAGCTCACTGTTCATCATTATCGACAACATACGAGTACACACACCGGTATACTGTACATGTATGGCTCACTGTTCAGCAATATCGACAACATACGAGTACACTCACCGGTATACTGTACATGTATGGCTCACTGTTCATCATTATCGACAACATACGAGTACACACACCGGTATACTGTACATGTATGGCTCACTGTTCATCATTATCGACAACATACGAGTACACACACCGGTATACTGTACATGTATGGCTCACTGTTCATCATTATCGACAACATACGAGTACACTCACCGGTATACTGTACATGTACGGCTCACTGTTCATCATTATCGACAACATACGAGTACACTCACCGGTATACTGTACATGTATGGCTCACTGTTCATCATTATCGACAACATACGAGTACACACACCGGTATACTGTACATGTATGGCTCACTGTTCATCATTATCGACAACATACGAGTACACTCACCATCTATACTGTACATGTATGGCTCACTGTTCATCATTATCGACAACATACGAGTATTCACACCGGTATACTGTACATGTATGGCTCACTGTTCATCATTATCGACAACATACGAGTACACACACCGGTATACTGTACATGTATGGCTCACTGTTCATCATTATCGACAACATACGAGTACACACACCGGTATACTGTACATGTATGGCTCACTGTTCATCATTATCGACATCATACGAGTACACACACCGGTATACTGTACATGTATGGCTCACTGTTCATCATTATCGACAACATACGAGTACACACACCGGTATACTGTACATGTATGGCTCACTGTTCATCATTATCGACATCATACGAGTACACGCATCGGTATACTGTACATGTATGGCTCACTGTTCATCATTATCGACAACATACGAGTACACACACCGGTATACTGTACATGTATGGCTCACTGTTCATCATTATCGACAACATACGAGTACACACACCGGTATACTGTACATGTATGGCTCACTGTTCATCATTATCGACATCATACGAGTACACGCATCGGTATACTGTACATGTATGGCTCACTGTTCATCATTATCGACAACATACGAGTACACTCACCGGTATACTGTACATGTATGGCTCATTGTTCATCAGTATCGACAACATACGAGTACACTCACCGGTATACTGTACATGTATGGCTCACTGTTCATCATTATCGACAACATACGAGTACACTCACCGGTATACTGTACATGTATGGCTCACTGTTCATCATTATCGACAACATACGAGTACACTCACCGGTATACTGTACATGTATGGCTCACTGTTCATCATTATCGACAACATACGAGTACACACACCGGTATACTGTACATGTATGGCTCACTGTTCATCATTATCGACAACATACGAGTACACACACCGGTATACTGTACATGTATGGCTCACTGTTCATCATTATCGACAACAGACGAGTACACTCACCGGTATACTGTACATGTATGGCTCACTGTTCATCAGTATCGACAACATACGAGTACACACACCGGTATACTGTACATGTATGGCTCACTGTTCATCATTATCGACAACATACGAGTACACACACCGGTATACTGTACATGTATGGCTCACTGTTCATCATTATCGACAACATACGAGTACACTCACCGGTATACTGTACATGTATGGCTCACTGTTCATCATTATCGACAACATACGAGTACACACACCGGTATACTGTACATGTATGGCTCACTGTTCATCAGTATCGACAACATACGAGTACACACACCGGTATACTGTACTAGTATGGCTCACTGTTCATCATTATCAACAACATACGAGTACACACACCGGTATACTGTACATGTATGGCTCACTGTTCATCATTATCGACAACATACGAGTACACACACCGGTATACTGTACATGTATGGCTAACTGCATTTAGTAAGCACCCTGATCAACCTTTGTTCCATTAGCTGGAATGAGTAATGGAAGTTGCTGAAGGGTTGAAGTAGTATAGAAATAGCCTAACTGTTTATTTAGTGTTGTTTTTATAACTTTACTTTCACGGGTTCATAGACATTTCCATTCATAAACTAAACCTTCTTGTAAGTAAGAGTGATTGCTCTGGCTACCATCCAGAATGACCATGAGGATGATTTGATGTAATACACATTAATGAGAACTCTATACCTAATTCTAGCCATTACTTACTATATCCCTTGTAGGCAAACGACACTGACCGGTCCACTTGACCTTTGAGTTAAATATTCATTAATGACGAGTATATTTCAGTAATAGGTATCACGCGTGTACATTTCGGCTATATGACGTGAACACTAATCATGGACAGGGTGTATATGTATTAAATTGCGAACCTAACGGTATCAATGTATTGAGTGAGCCCTCCTATTTGAAAAGTTTAACGAAAGGTCAAGCGGACAGGCAAGTTTGTCATTAGATGACATTAACCCCAGGTTTTGTATCATAAGACAAATGGTGAATTTAAGTTCAAGGATAACTTGATATATAATATTAAATTTAACAAAGAAAATTCAGTTAACATAAAAGAATGATTTTATATGATTTAAGCATAAATTGCCTTGGATATATTTGACGTCTCATAGTTCCATGTTCCTTTCACACAATTTTGATTACACTCGGGTGTAGCTAGCTAAACAGGAGGTGCTTACCCTTCCGGAGCACCCGGTCTCACTTCCCTGGTGGAAGTTCACGTGTCTAACCTAACTTGTCAGTTACTTTGCTTCTGGATTGTGATTCGGAAATGGATTAGTATGTTTGTTTTTGATAAACAAATACAGTACAGATATGTCGAAAGTTTTTATGTGTTCAGGATATGTATATCTAGTGACCAAAAATATAACGAGATGGCTGGCAACTGCCAAATTATATATATATATATATAGCTAACGAGGGTCGAGGTGAGCTGCTGATGCAATGCTTGTAATATACAAATAAAATCAATCGCTACCGGTCATATGAGAAAGGGGAATCTCAAACCAAGGTCTTTTATATTTAGTCCAGAACGAGGCTTGTCGAGTTCTGCACTAAGACCAAGGGTTATCTCATATGACCAGTAGCGATTGATTCTTTTTCTCACACCTTATTCCTTTAAACATCAACCAAAAGCGTCTAGGCTCACAGAAAGATGTTTATTCAAGCGTAGCATGTAGCCTGTTTCAACCCTAGGGTTGAAAATCCCACATTGGTAAAAACGAGGGATTTCAATGTCACAGGTCTGAGAAAATGATGCCCCTTATTGAAGTCTCTACATTAACTACCATAAACACCCAAAGTACAAAATCTCACCAAAATGGGTCTGATCAACAAACATCGTACAAAGGAAGTGATTTTTTTTACAAACTCAACAATATTTTGTTCACTTATATATTAAAAAAGCATTACACATTGGGAAAAGATTTTACACACGTTAACGATGTTGGCACTAAAACCTGCTGTTGTTTTTGCTCGTCTGACCATTCATGTAATAATTACATGATGCAAGTTTTGTATGCATGCAAGGCTCACAAATATAATAGAAAGTATATTGTGCTAAATGCACGCTGATCTATCACAAATTTAGCAATGTATTTTAAAAATATAATATCAAGATATCTGGTCAAAACTTTAATCGTCGAATGAATGAGGTTGGAAGGCGTAGCATTTAGCCGATGAGGTCAATATAATTATATAAGAGAATTTACTTCTTGCGTGTCAATTTTGCAATTACAGTCCATTCAGCAGAGAAACATCACAGCCTAAAATCCACAAAGAAATGTCACCCCTAATACATTTATAGTGAGAACAAAAACACAAATACAACAAAAGGTCCGGTGTAGGTCTCGCTTGTCATCAACACAAGCTAATTTACGTCTAGTATTTTGTTGAAGCACCTCTTGGTTGAATAACAGCTCTTACACTATGTGGTAGTTTGAGATACAAATTTTGAAATTTTGATTTCTTGATCTGATACAAGTGTTTTAACAGACGTTAACGGCTCTGACTTTTAAAATTTTCAATTAGACTTATATCAAGAGTATTTTTGGGCTAATCAATTGCAAGGATAGAAATGTCCATTGGTTCAAAGAACTACTTAGCCGATTTAGATGCATGGGCAGGAGCAAGATTTTGTGGAACGATGAATTGTTTTTCGGGGAAAATATTCACACAGAATTCGTAAATCATTTATTATATTTTTTGTGGCGTTGACTATTTAAGGTGTCAGCAACCTTCTGTAGTACACCTACGCCATCATATGATATGATTCCCCAAACAAAAACTTGAGCAGGATTTTCACTGTGCTTTGCGTTCAAGAACTGAGAAAGCGTTCGTGTTTTTCAAAGAAATTCTTCACTGAGATGTGAGTCTGACTGAAAAATTTGTGTGACGCCCTCAAAACGAAAGAAGCTGTAGATAGTCAAAAATCGCCAACAGAGCCTTGGCAGCCTGTTTAAAAGCACTTGTTTCAGATCAAGAATTCGGAATGTCAAAACTTGTGTCGCACACTACCTCATCGTGTTAGTGCTGTTATTCAAGTATCAGTAAGATGTACTCCTGTAAATTACGAGCAATGTCACTGATTCTTAGTAAATCAATTCTAATTGAAATGCAGTTTGTGTAATTGTTTGTTTGTTCTTACTATTAATAAGGGTGGGGGGGGCTTTCTTTATTGAATGCGCTGTACATTACTATTAAATTTGTAAGTGCAGTGTAGTCATAAAATAATCCACTGAGTCGGGTGTACGGGATATTACATAGTAATTGAATAGATGGACATTTTGAATACGAAATGGTAAGCCATTTGGTTTACATTTTAGCTACGAGTCACGCCCCGGTTTCACAATCGTTCCATATCTTTAAGGAAAATGTCATGCCCGTTATAATGTTGCTAATATTTAAGATATTCAGGAATTTAAAGTGTCATTAAGTGTCATTCTTATGTTGGCTTATTTCTGACATCGACACATAAAATTACCTCAATATGTCGACTTAATAGCTGGACAAGTCGAGATAATATCATGAAAAGTTGATACCCAAATAAAAAGTTGAGATAAATAACTCATGTCGAGATACTTACGTCAACTAATCATGGTAAGTATCTCGACATAAGTTTCTCGACATGTCGTGTTATTTATCTCAACTTTTTATTTCACTATCACAACTTTCCATCATATGATATCTCGACTTGTGACATTAAGTGAACATATCGAGATATGTGGACGGAAATTATCTGGATGTCAGAAATACGCCACCATACATTCTGGAGGTCACTTCAAGCTTATAATTATTTTTTTTATTTACGTTTGTCCATATTTTTAAAAAACAACTGCCAAAATTTGCTAAACTTAAGTTAAGGAAAATCTTAGTTAAGAAATGATTGTGAAACCGGGGCCTAATCCACTAATCATGTAGATTTAAAAAAAATCTTGAAAATGGTTAGGGACGTCTAGTTCTTTTGCTTTAAAATAACATAAGTGGATTGAAATTTCGTAGTGACTGATGATGGTTATCATGCTCAGTTTGTAAGACAGGTGTCACTGTATGGTATATTTTAAATATGAATAACTTTATTAGTTTTCAGATATTCGTGTATTTAAGGTGTTTAAGTTTAAGATTAGTCAAACTTAATTCATCTACATTCTGATTTTGTCGTAACTTTATATTTGTAGTACCATAAAATCTACGTCAAAATACGTGATCTAAGTCAAGGAAAATCTTAGTTAGGAAACTAGAGACGGGTAAATTGTAAGTTTTTTAAGAACCATCTTTATATATTTTATTTCTGTTATCATTTTTTTTCATAACAATGTCACCCGAAGAACATATATATTACCGATAGTTCAAATACCTGATAAAAGAAAATTTTGGTAATACTTTGGTTATATTTCGTTATAATAAAATCTAGAATGATTTACAGAGGCCATCGAACTCCTAAGATCTATCCACACAAGGGCGCATGCTGTATATATTAAAAGTGTTTTAATTTATCATGTAATATTAATCTTAAATGGTTTTAACCTTCATGGTTTTTGCTTTTACCGCCGATGCTTGTTGAACTCCATGTACTAATAACAAAAACCACTAAGCATGCGCTTCTTATAGGTAAGAATAAATGGGTCAGGAAAAACATGGCACACGGCACCAACAAACCGGAAAATGTAAGACGAACAAATCCAATAAAACCCCAGATTGTGTGACGAACAATTCCACTAAAACCGGAGATTGTAAGGCGAACAAATCCAATAAAACCCCAGATTGTGTGACGAACAATTCCACTAAAACCGGAGATTGTAAGGCGAACAAATTCAATAAAACCCGAGATTGTGTGACGAACAATTCCACTAAAACCGGAGATTGTAAGACGAACAAATCCAAATGAAACCCGAGATTGTGTGACGAACAATTCCACTAAAACCGGAGATTGTAAGACGAACAAATCCGATAAAACCCGAGATTGTGCGACAAACAATGTCACTAAAACCGGAAACTGTAAGACGAACAAATTCAATAAAACCCGATATTGTGAGACGAACAATTCCGGTAAAACCGAAGATTGTGAGACGAACAAATTCAATAAAACCCAAGACGTACAATTCCACTAAAACCGAAGACTGTAAGACGAACAAATTCAATAAAACCTGAGATTGTGCGACGAACAATACCACTCAAACCGGAAACTGTAAGACGAACAAATTCAATAAAACCCGATATTGTGAGACGAACAATTCCACTAAAACCGAAGATTGTAAGACGAACAAATTTAATAAAACCCGAGATTGTGAGAAAAACAATTCCACTTAAAGTTGAGGTGGTAAAACGCACAACTTCAATACTTCTTTTTCGATGAATATTCTTAAGCCCCGCATTAAATTCCAAAACGGGGCTAAAGTAGATCATTGACAAGATGGAGGACAATCAATAAGGTCGCCATGATAAACATTAATATATATTATATATTGTTGCGTGGTTTATTGTCACTCGCATGGGCATAGCAATCCAGAACATATGGAGAGATGAACCATTCCAATTAAAGCAGAGATGATGACGAACAATTTGGATTAAGTCGGACATTGTAAGACAAACGATTCCAGTATAAAAGGAGATGGTAAGAGGAACAGATCCATTTAAACCACAGAAAGTAAGATCAACGATTCCAATAATCAGAAGGCGACAAAATGAAAAGCCCCAATGAATTGTGATGTTGTAAGAGGAACGGGTCCAATAAAACCGGATACCCGGCATAGTAAAACGTAAGATTACAATTCAATGGGAGACGGTGAGACGAACAGCTCCAATAAAACCAAAGATTGTAAAATCGGAGATAGTTATACGAACGATTATAATAAAACATGGCGATGGTAAGATGAACAGTTCCAATAAAACCGGAGATAATGTGACTAAAAACTACCATAAAACCAAAGTTAGGCGAATGGTTAAAAAAGGGGAAGACTGTGAGACGAACATCTCCAATAAAACCGAAGATAATCATCTATACGATTATAATGAAATATGGAGATGGTAGGTAAGATGAACAGCTCCGATAAAACTGGATATAGTAAGACAAATAACTCCAATTAAGCTGGAAATAGTAAGGCCAACGATTCAAACAAAACAAGAGATTGCAAAAAAAAAAAAAAAAAAAAAAAAAAAAAAAAAACGGGTGATGGCAACATTTAGAAACACATTTCCAAGTAAATCGGAGATGGTTAGACGAGACAAACAACTCCAATACAAGCGGGGATGGGGATTGTAAGATGATCGACTCCCATTAAATCGGAGATGGTCTGATGAACAATTTCAGTAAAGCTGGGGAGGGTATGATGAAACACTCCGATTAAATCAGAGATGGTAAGACGAACATTTCCAATAAAACCGGGGATGGTAAAATGAACATTTCCAATAAAACCGGAGATTGAAAGAAGAATCATTCTAAATAACATGAGATAAAGACGAAGTATTCCGATTAAGCCGGAGATATAAGAGATACAGCTCTAATACAACCGGAGAAAATAAGACGAACGATTCCGCTAAAGCCGGAGATAGTAAGATCAACATCTCCAATAAAACCGGAGATTAGTCTTGATATTGCACACTTGTAAATTAACGTCCTTGATCTACAAATAGGTCTGACAGTATATCAATACACACATGGAATTTGGTTTAAAATTGAGAAGATTTGAATCATTAGGATACATCCTAATCACATTCAAATTAATTACAATCAGGGACCGACCTTTCTATGACATTAAGTTTGAAGGTCATGTTTTAGGACGTGTTTGTCAGTCTCTCTGTCAGAGTGACATCTCGTAATGAGATCATCAAGATTAACGGGGCATTAACGTTCTACAGTTACAGGGCCGTCGAAAGTTTAACACTAAATTAACAAATTGATGCCGAATGAGCAGCTCATCTCGTCCCCTTGTACCGATATCTCGGCAGTTTTTCGTTGACTGGGATATATCTCTTGGCAGTTTTACGTTGACTGGGATATATCTCTCGGCAGTTTTTCGTGGACTGGGATATATATCTCGACAGTTTTTCGTTGACTGGGATATATCTCTCGGCAGTTTTTCGTTGACTGGGATATATCTCTCGGCAGTTTTTCGTTGACTGGGATATATCTCTCGGAAGTTTTTCGTTGACTGGGATATATCTCTCGGCAGTTTTTCGTTGACTGGGATATATCTCTCGGCAGTTTTTCGTTGACTGGGATATATCTTCGGAAGTTTTTCGTTGACTGGGATATATATCTCGAGTTTTTGTTGACTGGGATATATCTCGGAAGTTTTTCGTTGACTGGGATATATCTCTCGGAAGTTTTTCGTTGACTGGGATATATCTCTCGGTTTTTCGTTGACTGGGATATATCTCTCGACAGTTTTTCGTTGACTGGGATATATCTCTCGGAGTTTTTCGTTGACTGGGATATATCTCTCGGCAGTTTTCGTTGACTGGGATATATCTCTCGGCAGTTTTTCGTTGACTGGGATATATTTCGGCAGTTTTTCGTTGACTGGGATATATCTCTCGGCAGTTTTTCGTTGACTGGGATATATCTCTCGGCAGTTTTTCGTTGACTGGGATATATCTCTCGGAGTTTTTCGTTGACTGGATATATCTCTCGCAGTTTTTCGTGACTGGGATATATCTCTCCGCAGTTTTTCGTTGACTGGGATATATCTCTC
Source organism: Anadara kagoshimensis (assembly GCA_021292105.1). Classification (NCBI taxonomy): domain Eukaryota; kingdom Metazoa; phylum Mollusca; class Bivalvia; order Arcoida; family Arcidae; genus Anadara; species Anadara kagoshimensis. Next base: position 56,212,104 of record CM037871.1, on the reverse strand, counting down.
GGAAGTTTTTCGTTGACTGGGATATATCTCTCGGAGTTTTTGTTGACTGGGATATATCTCTCGGAAGTTTTTCGTTGACTGGGATATATCTCTCGGCAGTTTTCGTTGACTGGGATATATCTCTCGGCAGTTTTACGTTGACTGGGATATATCTCTCGGCAGTTTTTACGTTGACTGGGATATATCTCGGAAGTTTTTCGTTGACTGGGATATATCTCTCGGCAGTTTTCGTTGACTGGGATATATCTCTCGGCAGTTTTACGTTGACTGGGATATATCTCTCGGCAGTTTTCGTTGACTGGGATATATCTCTCGGCAGTTTTACGTTGACTGGGATATATCTCTCGGCAGTTTTACGTTGACTGGGATATATCTCTCGGCAGTTTTCGTTGACTGGGATATATCTCTCGGCAGTTTTACGTTGACTGGGATATATCTCTTGGCAGTTTTACGTTGACTGGGATATATCTCTCGGCAGTTTTCGTTGACTGGGATATATCTCTCGGCAGTTTTACGTTGACTGGGATATATCTCTCGGCAGTTTTTCGTTGACTGGGATATATCTCTCGGCAGTTTTACGTTGACTGGGATATATCTCTCGGCAGTTTTCGTTGACTGGGATATATCTCTCGGCAGTTTTACGTTGACTGGGATATATCTCTCGGCAGTTTTCGTTGACTGGGATATATCTCTCGGAAGTTTTTCGTTGACTGGGATATATCTCTCGGCAGTTTTCGTTGACTGGGATATATCTCTCGGCAGTTTTCGTTGACTGGGATATATCTCTCGGCAGTTTTCGTTGACTGGGATATATCTCTCGGCAGTTTTACGTTGACTGGGATATATCTCTCGGCAGTTTTCGTTGACTGGGATATATCTCTCGGCAGTTTTTCGTTGACTGGGATATATCTCTCGGCAGTTTTTCGTTGACTGGGATATATCTCTCGGAAGTTTTTCGTTGACTGGGATATATCTCTCGGCAGTTTTTCGTGGACTGGGATATATCTCTCGGCAGTTTTTCGTTGACTGGGATATATCTCTCGGCAGTTTTTCGTTGACTGGGATATATCTCTCGGCAGTTTTTTGTTGACTGGGATATATCTCTCGGAAGTTTTTCGTTGACTGGGATATATCTCTCGGCAGTTTTCGTTGACTGGGATATATCTCTCGGCAGTTTTACGTTGACTGGGATATATCTCTCGGCAGTTTTACGTTGACTGGGATATATCTCGGAAGTTTTTCGTTGACTGGGATATATCTCTCGGCAGTTTTCGTTGACTGGGATATATCTCTCGGCAGTTTTACGTTGACTGGGATATATCTTTCGGCAGTTTTCGTTGACTGGGATATATCTCTCGGCAGTTTTACTTTGACTGGGATATATCTCTCGGCAGTTTTACGTTGACTGGGATATATCTCTCGGCAGTTTTCGTTGACTGGGATATATCTCTCGGCAGTTTTACGTTGACTGGGATATATCTCTTGGCAGTTTTACGTTGACTGGGATATATCTCTCGGCAGTTTTCGTTGACTGGGATATATCTCTCGGCAGTTTTACGTTGACTGGGATATATCTCTCGGCAGTTTTTCGTTGACTGGGATATATCTCTCGGCAGTTTACGTTGACTGGGATATATCTCTCGGCAGTTTTCGTTGACTGGGATATATCTCTCGGCAGTTTTACGTTGACTGGGATATATCTCTCGGCAGTTTTCGTTGACTGGGATATATCTCTCGGAAGTTTTTCGTTGACTGGGATATATCTCTCGGCAGTTTTTCGTTGACTGGGATATATCTCTCGGCAGTTTTCGTTGACTGGGATATATCTCTCGGCAGTTTTCGTTGACTGGGATATATCTCTCGGCAGTTTTACGTTGACTGGGATATATCTCTCGGCAGTTTTCGTTGACTGGGATATATCTCTCGGCAGTTTTACGTTGACTGGGATATATCTCTTGGCAGTTTTACGTTGACTGGGATATATCTCTCGGCAGTTTTACGTTGACTGGGATATATCTCTCGGCAGTTTTTCGTTGACTGGGATTATCTCTCGGCAGTTTTACGTTGACTGGGATATATCTCTCGGCAGTTTTCGTTGACTGGGATATATCTCTCGGCAGTTTTACGTTGACTGGGATATATCTCTCGGCAGTTTTCGTTGACTGGGATATATCTCTCGGCAGTTTTACGTTGACTGGGATATATCATTTGGCAGTTTTACGTTGACTGGGATATATCTCTCGGCAGTTTTCGTTGACTGGGATATATCTCTCGGCAGTTTTACGTTGACTGGGATATATCTCTCGGAAGTTTTACGTTGACTGGGATATATCTCTCGGCAGTTTTTCGTTGACTGGGATATATCTCTCGGAAGTTTTACGTTGACTGGGATATATTTCTCGGCAGTTTTTCGTTGACTGGGATATATCTCTCGGCAGTTTTTCGTTGACAGGGATATATCTCTCGGAAGTTTTACGTTGACTGGGATATATCTCTCGGCAGTTTTTCGTTGACTGGGATATATCTCTCGGCAGTTTTTCGTTGACTGGGATATATCTCTCGGCAGTTTTTCGTTGACTGGGGTATATCTCTCGGGAGTTGTTCTACCACTAGCTACCCATATTTTGGCCTCTCGACAGACTAGCAAGTTCGACTTCTTTTTATCCGTTCAATGTTAAACTTTCGACAGGTTTAATTTGTACTGTAATTAAGAGCAACCTCGTGTAGTTGTAATATTTATATGTTCTCTATATTGTAAATATGCAATTATGAGAAATAAAGAAGTTTGAATTTGAATTTTCCCATGTCCGATCGAAATTTTAATTCAAGAACTGAAACTTTCTAACTGTGATTTGTATTACCGAAATTATTATAGTTGTACAGAATCCGAAATTAGAGGGAACAATAGTTTGACCAATGTTAACTTATCCAAACCAGAATGAGTGCAGCGTCCCGTTTGAAAATGATGTTCATATCAAAGTATGTGTATGCATATGCATGAGAGAGAGAGAGAGAGAGAGAGAGAGAGATCTCGAGATCTTATTGTATAAACTTTCTGAGATCTAATGTAATTCACATCTGACAGTGAGTGCAAGTTAAGTGCAATGGAAAAAAGTAAAAAGGTGATTCGGTTTCTTTTATTATCTTTATTTTGAAATTTTAAAATGCATAAATATATATAAAAAATACAAATGGGCGGAATGTAGAACAAATCGGTGCGAGTGATTGACGTAGATGTTGGCGACCTTATGATACTTGTATATATATCCAGCATCTTCAGCGCGATTTTATCGTTTTTAATCTCTGATTCTCGAGTGCAGAATCCTTAAATCTAATGTTGATACAGTTCTGACTCTGACATACATGATTGTTAAGTGATCTGGTAAGTCACGTTCAAGGCCAGAAAACCGTGCACTGATTAATCTCTCTCTCTCTCTCTCTCTCTCCTAAACAACTACAGTAGCACAACTGGTAGAGTGCCCTATGTCAAAGCAGGAAGATTCCCGACACATTGTCATGAGCGCACTGCAAAAGGTAATTTTTTCTATCACTTCACCTAAATCTGGTGACGTCTCGATTGGTACAAGACTGGTACGTTAAACCCCGACCAATCTCTGTGGACATTAGTAGAGACAAGCGAGATAGATAGTGGGGACAATGCGAGATTCATAGAAATATGTTATTTCTTTTTCCTACAATGTGAGGACATTTTCAGTATTTATTAAATGTAGAGACGATCAAATGTCCCCATGTAACCTAACCCGACTCTATCGAAAATAACATTTTTGAGAGCTTTTCAATTAGCCTACCATAGATCTGGAGACACAAGATTACAATGTACACCATTGCCGGTTATGAGTTCTGTTACTTTTAGGCAGCCAGTGTGACCTCTTAATTTTTGGATAAAGTATCACACACACACACACACACACACACACACACACACACACGTGTAAATTATCAAGCTCCGAAACAGCGCCCACCTCCTAGCTCCGTATGTCGCGAGGTAAAAGAGATACGAATGTTGGCCGCTGTTGGGAGCTTGGTAAATTATCTCATGTGAAAATCTAGCTGTGTTAAAATGTAATATCATTAAGAGTTATTCCTCTTCGTAAGTGTGTGCACTTAAATCAAAATCGGTGATAATCATAAAACTTAGTTCTAAGAGGTTTTACCGGAATAATTGCGAAATTCTGAAATAGTTAGACACTTTCCGTAATCTTAGGGGAAATCCGGAATAATCCGGCAGAATCCGGAATAAACCAGATAAATCCGGAATAATGAGGCAAAATCCGTAATAATCAGACCGAATCCGGAAGTGTCTGAATTTGCCGGTAAAAGACTGATTATTACGGTAAAGAATATTAATTGTGTCATATACCATTTTTAAGTAAGTCATAAAATACATTCAAAAAATGTTATAATGACATATCGCTTGTTGTTGTTGCTATCCTTCTACTAGGTTATTTAAAATAATAAAAACAACACTTTATGTGGGAAAAAAATCCACAGAAAAACACTGAACTATGTTATGACATTATATTTACATTATGGTATTTGATTGTATTAAACTCTGTTTTAGACTAAATGAAGTTATAGGACTATTTTGCATTTGCTAATGTGACGTCACTCATTTCTTGCTGACACCTATGCTCGTGACGTCATTGATAGGCTGTTCCAGGAATTGGAATTGCATGTCGTACACGACAGTGTTTTAAATTTATTTCATGTTTTTGGATCCTGATTCCTGAGGGTAAGATGGCCAGACAATTACAAAACAAAGAGCTGCACAACAGAACAAAAACAGAAAGAGCAAGTCAGATAATAAGAATAAGGAAGTGGAGGTGGATTGGCTATGCACTTAGAATGGAAAACAACAGGATTTGTACAACGACAATAATATGGCAGTCCCAGAAGGAAAGAGGAAAATAGGTCTGTCAAAAACAACATGGTGCAGAACAACAGAGAAACAAAGAACACAACTGGGATGGAAGACTGGCTGGGCGTCTGGAAAAGCAGCTGCCAAGCTGCGGTAGCTCAGTACTCGCTTCGTAAGTGGGAGGTCGTGGGTTCGAACCCCGACCGGGTCTGACCCAAGACTTGAAAGAGGGTAATGACTTTCTATCGTCAAGCACTCGGGTTTACGAACTTAAAATAAACGAGATCCTGTATCACGGTAGACGTGGCACGATAAAGAACACTGTTGTATATTTCCATCAGCGCAACGCACATGCAAAATTTCTGCACTTTCGCCTATAGTAGGCGACGTCATGATATAAGTGAAATATGCTTGACTGGTACGTAAAACACCATTACTCAACTCAACTCTACCGGAATAATCTGGATGTCATGTCAGGCAAATAGTAATTCAAAGAGAGACAACTTGAATTACAATGAAAATACTCTAAAACATCTAGGCACTTCACTAACAGTCACATTCATTTTACAACCAGGCTAGTTATAGTTTGGCAGTTTCACAATAATGTTTTAACAAAGATTTTCCTTAACTTAAATCTGACAACTTTTGTCAGTGTGTTAAATCATTACAAACAAGTATTGTTTTCAATATTAGAATGTAGATGTAATAAACATGATCTTCAAGATGATACCTTAATTTTTGAATAGTTAAAATACCAACAAAAACATTCAGATTTTTAAGTTAATATAAGAAAAAGCTTAGTTAAGAAATGGCGTGTACTTCTTTAAACCGTCTAACGTGTTTTGTAATTGGAGCTGTCTCTCTTTGTAGTACCAGCAGTGTATAAATTTTCGCCCAAGTCAAGATTCTCTAACTAATACAGAATCGGTCAGGTTCTGAAATGCTAGAGGGAACTGGAGTACCTGGAGAAAACCAACGACTTTTAGCAAGAAAACCTACCTTCGGTTTCAGACCATTCCGCGGCCTAATGAAAGTACATGTTCTAAGATTTGTTAAAGAATAAAGCATTATTAGCACACGAAGCATAGTGTTGATTGATATCACTTATATCGAGATGTCACAAGTTCAAGGTGAAGTGGTAGAAATTTTTACCTTTGCAGTGACGTTCATAGATAGAAAAAAAATGTAAAGTTCCTTCAATTTTACCAATTACTATTCTGAATCACGGCGTTTGAGAACTTTATCTTCCGAGTCTATGGGCTCGGGTGTTAACGTTCCCTGGGGAGACAATCTCCATAATTCTTCCAACCGAGGGCACTATTTACATAATGTTTCAAGTTTAATGTGTTAGCTACGACATAATTACAATTCCAGTGTATTTTCTAAACAAAAATCCCTTCCTAATTTAAAAATGGATCATCTACATGAACAACGTACGTTAAAAAAAATATATCTTAATCGATTCAGAATAAAGTAATACGACAATGAAACATTGAAGGTTATGGGTAATGTTATGTTAGACGTACATGTATTTGTAACTTTACATGTATGTAGACAGAATTTAATAACCACTTCCAATAAAGTAGAAGTTGATAAGATTCAAGGGTTATATGATGAGTTATATATTTCCGGTGTATTAGCAATTTGAATGTCTTTTTTATTTCAATATCCAAACAGAGTGAGTACTTCTTTTTTATATTGAAATAGTTTGATAAATGTCATGACTACACGACTTTGTCAAATTTTAAAAACTATATAATTGTCATATACCATTTTTTGAATTTAATCATAAAATACATTCAAAAAATGGTATATTGTTATTGTCATATACCATTTTTTTAATGTATTTTATGATTAAATTCAAAAAATGGTATATGACATAATGATACCAACAAAAATACACATGATCATGACACATTTACATTTTTATATAAGCATGGATTTATATTTATTTTTTTTCTTCAATTTTTTGTTATTAGTGCTGGTGTATAATCAGAATTTAGTTATATAAGCAATTAACTCCAGGAATATAGAGAATTACAATCCAAAGTACGAAAGCACGGCGGAAAGATTTCTCCCCGAAGTCTTTTCTTGGATTTGATTAAGAGATCGTTATGTTTCTACGGTTCGCTAATTCCCTTTATAAGCTTTATTACGGCGCCGTAACTGACTTGATTTCCAATTCGATGGATAATTCTATTTGGCATTTCTCAAGAGACATACTCGATCGGTATCAAATCTCTAACAGTATCAACACTATTCATCAATATGTCACCCGATACTCATTGCTAAACGAGATTTTTTTGATGTATTGGTAGTGAAATCCCCTCGGAAAAACAAGAGGATTTAAAGAGATTGAATTCTTTGATTTCTTTGCAGACATTGTCTTTATTTTTTGTTGACAACTGATAGTTCCTCCAATTGCCTTTTATTGCCACTATCCGTTATATTAGTGGTCTATTCCGTAATCGACTAAATACTTTATCGAGTTCATCAGAACTAATAATGAAATTATAGGATCCCCATTTTGTGGTTAGATGTGATAAGTGCCCCCCCCCCCCCGAAAAAATCGAGTGATAAAACAGATAAATAAATTCATTGAAGTTTGAAGTAATTATATAATTTGTTATTATTGAATGTATCAATAAGATATAATTTTTAAAACTATATCACTGTCATGTGCTACTTTTGAATGCATTATTTTATAAAAATGTTAAAAGTTTTGAATTTTTATAAAATAATGCATTCAAAAGTAGCACATGACAATTTATTGTCATATTCCATTTTTGAATGTATTTTATGATTTTTAAAAAAAAATGGCATATGACATCACTTAAAATATATGTCTTTATGCTTCGGTTTCCTCTACCAATCCATGTACTCACCGCCTCGATATATTCCATTACTCCACTTTTTACGCTTCTCGCCATTCTTACGCTCTTTCATAGTTGCATGGAAGTTACTATATTTTCGTAAACTGAAGGATTACCGGACAACAAACGGTAATATGCTAATTATACATTTGTATTTCTTTTCAGGTCTTTTGTCAATTTCTGTTTCTTTTATATGAATTCGTGAAAGATTTCGAAAAATAAATAAATAAATAAATAAATAATAAATAAATAAATAAATAAATAAAAAATAAATAAATAAATAAGTATTAACATACACACTTTTTAAAAATCATTAAAACAATTCAAACATCTCTCTATCCACACAAGTTTAATTTTGAATGTTAGAATTTTATAAATACATAAAAACATAACTATTTGTGTCTGAGAGTCGTGATGTGTTTATGTATGACAGAGTAACATAATCCTACATTCCTTACACGTTAAGAATCTTGCCGTAACGTAATTACAATTTTGATTTATGCTAATAAAAGAGTGTCAAATACACACTCAGGCGAGTGATCTATTGTAATTGAATTTTATCAGACGTTATTGCATCAAAGTACGGAGCCATACATCTAAAATCGTCATAACCAGATTTCTCTGAAAACTCCAAAACCAAATCACATCAGGAAATTATATTATGTCAAAATTGTATATTTGTCCAAGTTATCCAATTTTAGCTGAAGTTTTAATGCTGTTTTTCCAAAACTCAGGGTATAAGTAGGCGGTTCTTTAATTTTTATTTTAGTTTTTTTTAGTCTGAAAACAAATGTATGTAATAGAGCCTTTACTGTACAATGTTTTCTGTTTTAAAGCCGGTATTCTTTATAGACGATTTGCAGCTTTATGTTTGATGAATATGAAACATACTATATAAAAAACTATTTGTTGAAGGAAATATCGAGAATCATCTCCCGGCGAGAACATGAAATTTTTGAAAGTCTAAAAGCTTAAAAGTTAATTGGAAGAAAGGTTTTGATAGTTGTAACTTGCCTTTAAATCCCATCAACTTTGAACAAACTTTTAACAAAATTAGAACAAGTTTTATTCTATCACTTTTGTCATTTTATGATAGACTAAATACTAAATGAAAGTTCAGAAAATGTATTTGAAAATTTAAAAATATTATAACATTCATTATTCGGCGGCCATTTTGAAATCTGCCATGAGCAATCAAACACAGGAATACACTTTTTGTATTGTAGTAAGGACCAAGCAGACACATGTTTGTGACTTACAGAACTGTAGGTGATAGATAAGCACATAGTGAAGTTTTGAAGACAATAAATGCTAGGTAAATACATAACCATTATACATTATACACTTTTTGTTCTTACTACATAATGCTTTTCCCCACAATTTTGATTCAATAAAAAAAATAACAATTCTACATGGAATAAAATATAAGAAGCTGTTTTGTTTTGTTTTATGCTTAGACCACCTTCAATGTTAACACTGTATTCTGCGGCTATCGTATTTATTATGTATGTCATATACCATTTCTTTAATTATATTTTATGATTAAATTTAAAAAAAGGTCTATAACATTTATATACATGTATGTTGGGTTATAAGCTCGTTTTTGCTTTATGCCAATACATACTATACATGTATTATTAACAAGCTAAACATAATGACAACACAAAGCTCAATTGTATCATTTTATGGTCGTTTTAGCTAGGATCATGTGCTCCAAAAGTGCACAAATGTCTCCAATTTGGTTCATAGACAATACTTCGACTTCATTGGTTTTTAAAGAATCAATATGAATGTTGGAACAAAAGCGTTCCGAAGAATGAACTAGAATTATACGCTTGATCAAAAATCCATAAAAGCTCCCATTTCCGGTTTCATTGTGCATGTTTTGAATACCTGATAATTCGTGATATATTATACCGTATTACCAGTTTTAAATTTACAGCACTAGACGGCCGTTTCGGAATACAATTCCTCATCAGTAGTGCTTGGACCAAAATTATGAAACCAAAATTGCTTTCACGATGTTGAAAAGATTACCAAAAGGACCAAAGTATATTTTACCAAATTTAGCTAAGGAAATACTTTGCAGGAGGGAGTATACCTTTAGTTAGTTTTTGAGGAATTTTAAATGTTAGCTTGCTGCAAATTTAGACAATAGTTTATTTCTGACAATAATACACAATTATTGCCCACTGAGTTTGTGATATCCTCGGTGCTCCAGCCACCAGCAGACATGTACATATCATATACCAGGACCCGGTTGTTCGAAGCTTGATTAGTTTAATCAAGGATTAACAAAAATTAAAAACATCAATAAAGATCAAGATAGCATTATAAAATTGATAGTTTTATAACAATGTGCTTTGGTTTGTTGAAATTCTATTCTTTTTTATTATTTCGACATAGATTTTGCAAAATATCTGAAATTTTACAAAATTTAAATTTTCACTAATCAATTAATTAAACTAATCAAGCTTCGAAAACTGGCCCCAGTTTTATTATTACAGCACTAGACGGCCGTTTCGGAATACAATTCCTCATCAGTAGTGCTTGGAACAAAATTATGAAACAAAAATTGTAAAATTTATAATTTATAATTTATAACTAAATATATGATCCAAAAACCTTACCATCTTGAGTTTTATTAGGGATGATATTTACCAGAACACGATACTGAGTAATTCTTTGGTACAGAAACCTTACCATCTTGAGTTTATTAGGGATGATATTTACCAGAACACGATACTGAGTAATTCTTTGGTACAGAAACCTTACCATCTTGAGTTTTATTAGGGATGATATTTACCAGAACACGATACTGAGTAATTCTTTGGTACAGAAACCTTACCATCTTGAGTTTTATTAGGGATGATATTTACCAGAACACGATACTGAGTAATTCTGTGGTGTAGAAACCTTACCATCTTCAGTTTTATTAGGGATGATATTTACCAGAACACGATACTGAGTAATTCTGTGGTGTAGAAACCTTACCATCTTCAGTTTTATTAGGGATGATATTTACCAGAACACGATACTGAGTAATTCTGTGGTGTAGAAACCTTACCATCTTCAGTTTTATTAGGGATGATATTTACCAGAACACGATACTGAGTAATTCTTTGGTACAGAAACCTTACCATCTTCACTAGTTTTATTAGGGATGATATTTACCAGAACACGATACTGAGTAATTCTTTGGTACAGAAACCTTACCATCTTCAGTTTTATTAGGGATGATATTTACCAGAACACGATACTGAGTAATTCTGTGGTGTAGAAACCTTACCATCTTCAGTTTTATTAGGGATGATATTTACCAGAACACGATACTGAGTAATTCTGTGGTGTAGAAACCTTACCATCTTCAGTTTTATTAGGGATGATATTTACCAGAACACGATACTGAGTAATTCTTTGGTACAGAAACCTTACCATCTTCAGTTTTATTAGGGATGATATTTACCAGAACACGATACTGAGTAATTCTGTGGTGAAGAAACCTTACCATCTTCAGTTTTGTTGGAGACGTACATTTAGTTCATAAATATGAAATAATAAAAAACCAAACCGTCAGTACATTACTTCTAAAACAACTAGATGACCTTAACCTTGTCAAAGTAAAATCAGCAACTTTAAATACGTTCTTAAATGCTGTTAGACATTAAAGAAAATGTAAAAAATGGAACAAATTGATTTACGGTACGGGCCTGTAGACATTTTTACACTAAGCTAACGGATTGGTGCCAAATTGGACATTAGCACATCTTGACCGCTCGTTATTTCGACAGCTGCTATATACATGTACCTCTTGACAGCATTTTTTCTGTGACTAGGTATGTATCTCTCGGTCACTCTGTAGTTGAGGTTTCTTTTATTTTTTGTTAACTCAGTGTTAAATTTTCGACAGGCCTGACTGTACTTTACTGCACTGTATTGTAATATATTAATTGATTTCAAGATACATTCAATGAATTACGTAAACCATTTTAAATCAAAATTACACTGCAGAATGTTAAACAGTAGTTTGAGTATACGACGGTGTCATTTTCAGACATATTAAAAGTAAAGAAAAAAATTAATTTACAAAATATCGTGTTTTATCCAAAAAACCATGCATATTAAGTAATTATAAATTTGAGAAATGCCAAATATTTACTTTTAATTTGAATTTAAATCAGGTGTTTATTTTATTTTGAGTGTCGCATTTAGTAATGAAATTCTAAATCCTGAGTTGAAATTTGAATTCAAATAAAGTTTATGGATTCAAACTTTTTTTAAAAATCTATCGATAAAAATATATAGATAGATATTCTTTTATTTAAAGATTCAAAGTATAAGTTTTAAATTCTATACGAAATAGATACAAAAAAAACCCACAAAAACCAAAAAAATAAACCAAATTCTTAAAATGGAAATTGACAGAAACAGTATTATTTAACAAACACCCATTCTTAACATGAGTTGTATTTTTCCTGTCAAAAATAATAAAAATATGATAGAACAGCTTTCATTTAAATGCAATTCCACGCTTGTTATAACGCATTTGTGGTGAATTCAAAGAACGTAAAACGTCGGCTACAGTTTTAGTGCCTAAAACTCTGGACATGAAATCAACTGGAAATGCTTTTAGCAATCTAAATAAAAAATCTTAATGTGTTTTATCAGTAAGCTGTAGGCACATGATTTGATTTAATTCAAGAAATAATATTTCAATTAATTTGCGGTATTTGTGTATAATAAGGGCGGTAACCTCGGCAGGATTTCTCTAAGTTCTATAGAATTATGAGCCGATAAATTTCTTAGCGGGTTAGCGACGTGATTATCCATATTTGAACGCTAACAAGACCGACGCGAAATCAATCCGATTTTAATGCTCAAATATCTTTGATGAATTGAAGATGGAAAAGTTATTAAGCAAAATGATGTTGATGCGTTTTGGAGAGCAACTATTGGGTAAATCAAGTTACCCAAAGCCATTTGTCTATAACGGCACAAAAGGAATCTCTAATAGATGCTGAATTGGGGATTTTCAGAAATAGAAAATTTATTAGTTGGATATTCTTGTAAGTAACACCTGTAACCTCACCTTTTGGCTTTATCCATCATTATGTATTACGGCGGTGTAATGATCAAATCACATCCTGAAATCCGATTATCAAAGAATACTGATACAGTATTACTGATGTCTTCAATACGAACCGGCTAAATGTTTTTGACGCATTCAGGCACAAATAGTTTAATCAAGATTTTTCTTATTTTTCACATGAATTTCATCAACAGATTTTCAATTACCTAAGATGATCAAAACTTATTTAAGTGTAGAAAAATGGAATCGAAAATTTTATCTTAAGGCTGACAAGAAAATCGAGAATATCCATTTGGTATAATTCTTTGAGCCTTCGATTTGAGGCTGGTAACCATGCTTTAATAGCGCTTTAATATGACAAGGAATAAATCAGGTGTTATACACAGTGACGATTAATAATGCTTAATAGAATTCTATTGCAACAATGCTTTCATATTAGGACTAATGTAATGAAGATATACCCTAACGGAACACATCTTATATGATTGAGGAATGGAGAAACATGTATTATCAACAACAAGAGATTGGATTAGTGATGAGAAATTAACTTTATTAGTGATTTCCGTCTCGACTAGTGTCATTCCCTGGTCTTTCCAATTTTTCACTTCATTCGGCCAGAAAATAAGTTCAATGAAAAATCTGCCATTTGTCTTAAATTGTCCTTTTCTCTTTGTCACAAATCAAAACTGACTTGCCAAACAAAATGGACAGAAGTAATATCGCTTGTAAATTTTATTTTCGTAATGAAAAATCGTAGACTTTGACGAATTGTTAAAAATTATTGAATTACAGAAACATTTCCATCACATCAGATAATGACAGAATAAAACAGGTCTCGCTCAATTCCAATTTTCCTGTCACTTTGAGAGCCCCTGTCCTAATTTACATAGAACGGCCTATAATATAATATTCAAAAACAAACCAACGAATTCATGTCTAAATCACGATTCCAAATCAAAGTTTAAAAAAAAAACAACTTTGAAAGTTAAGCACGAGGTAGTTGAAACCGGATGCTTCCGAAAGGGTAAGCACTTCCTGTTTAGCTAGCTACACCAACCACGTGTGTAATAAAGATTAAGAATGAAAGGAACATATGCAACTATGGGACGTCCAATACATCCGGGGTATTTACTCAATTGTACCTATATAGAACAACGTATCAACATTATGACTTAATTTTTTTTATTTTATAAATGTTTCAAAAGATATTGAGTGTGTTGAACAAAGGTAATTTCAAGTAAAAATAACACCAATGAAAATCGCCAAATAAAACTAGACACATTTGTATATAAGATGTAACTTATATAAGAAGTGACTTTTTTAACACAATGTTGGAATATATTGGGGATGGAGTTGTGGAGTAATTGCTGTTAACGTCCTAGTCGAGAGAATGTCTGTATTATGATGTACATTGAGGCAGTGAGCTCTGTGATGGCGAAAGAAATCTCAGGGCCTGGAGAAAACAACTGAGCATTGGCAATCCACTGGTAATTTTCTCAAAATAGGATCCGCCCGATTGGGATAACAACCCAGGCAATGAAATGCACCGTGATCCGTAAGTACGATCTTTAAAACACTCACTCGGCCACCGAGGCCCCGATACCCGGTGGGTGGGGGGGGGGGGGGGGAAAGTCAAAACACCAATAGAAGAACAATTTACCAATTTATTGGATAACCTAAACTGCTGTTTAGAAGAATCAGAAGCCTTTTTGACGTTGTAAATTGTAAGCATCTAGTTAGTAATACAGCATACGTTAGATTGCAATAAGCAAATATCAATGTGTAAAACACACTTTTTCAGCTACAATCGCAGTTCCATTACATACCATTTAAGTAGTAAGTCTTGAGAAGCAAACCATTTTTATGTTTTTCTGTTTTTAAGAACAAACGTTACGAAGGGTAACGCCAAAAGACGAATGGATTTCGTGACGTCATGTCTAATGCCGAATGCCGGTTGACCTTGTATCCGGAATGAACACTGACTACATGACCAGCTGGTCAACTTACAAGCCTAATTTATGCTTTTGGAATACATTTACACGTATTGTACATTACTAAAGCCTTTTTATCACCCATTTTCTTTTTAAAAATTCAATCTTAAATTTCGATATGAAAAAAAAATAATTAAAAAATTTATACTGAAAATTAAAATCTTCAAAAATATTCAACTAAAAACAGGAATGAGTTGTTATCAATTTTCTGGATCAGAAGAGATGTTTAACAATTTAAGAATCAATTAAGATAATACTACTGATTACATTATCTATAACTGCTCTTTCAACTTTCCCAACAGGATCTTTAAATGTATCTTTGTTACCGGTCTGGATCGAGCACCTGCGCAGGTAAAACTCAGGTGTAATTTCCTTTGATATGATGATAGTTAATAAATCTTCTGTGATGTCGTAAAAGTAGATTTGTAATTCTGATTTTATGTCGGTTATGAATCGAGTTTTATTAGTTTATTAAGTCTAGTATTTTTTATGTAAAACTGTTACGATTAGATCTTAGAGCATCCATAAAATTGTATTTATTGTTGAACTCTTAAATTCATTATTAGATTTGTTCATTTAGATGTTAGTTTTAATAACGTAACGGCAAAATGAATTAATTCTCATTTTTATAGCCTAAAACTGTTGATGTCCGATAAAAAGGACAATAAAATGTAAATATATATTGCTCGTTTAGGATAAACCCACAATTTTATCACTTGTCATTTTGAACTGCTGAAACAATTAAAAACATTATAGCTGGCCATTTTGTCAGTGATATTAGCCACATTATAGCTGGCCATTTTGTCAGTGATATTAGCCACATTATAGCTGGCCATTTTGTCAGTGATATTAGCCACATTATATGTACCTGCAGGTTTTATTATACTCTTAATTACCTGATGATCCAGTTTTTGAGTTACCTGCAACTTAAAATTCTAGGAAATAATTTCAACAGAAAGTAGTAGTAGTAGCAATAATAATAATAATAATAATAATAATAATAATAATAACTTTCTATTATATTCCATACGATGCGTACGATATTGAGATAGTAAATTATAAATTTCCCTTCTTTGACGGGCCATCTGACATAATTTAAACATTTAAATTTGTAGCTGAAATTTGTAATTGGTTGAAGTCAATGTAACCAAGCAAACGAAACAACAAAAACATGTACTAACATGGCTATAGCCATTGTACTCAAGGGAACGAAACAACAAAAACATGTACTAACATGGCTATAGTCATTGTACCCAAGAAAACGAAACAACAAAAATATGTACTAACATGGCTATAGCCATTGTACCCAAGGGAACGAAACAAAAAATTACTTAGCTAATACCATTGTACCCAAGGAAACGAAACAAAAAATTACTTAGCTAATACCATTGTACCCAAGGAAACGAAACAAAAAATTACTTAGCTAATACCATTGTACCCAAGGAAACGAAACAAAAAATTACTTAGCTAAAGCCATTGTACCCAAGGAAACGAAACAAAAAAATACTTAGCTGAAACCATTGTACCCAAGGAAACGAAACAAAAAATTACTTAGCTAATACCATTGTACCCAAGGAAACGAAACAAAAAATTACTTAGCTAAAGCCATTGTACCCAAGGAAACAAAACCACAAAACATGTACTTAGCTAAAGTCATTATACCCAAGGAAACGAAACAACAAAACATGTACTAACATGGCTATAGCCATTGTACCCAAGGGAACGAAACAACAAAAACATGTACTAACATGGCTATAGTCATTGTACCCAAGAAAACAAAACCACAAAACATGTACTTAGCTAAAGCCATTGTACCCAAGGAAACGAAACAAAAACATACTTAGCTAATACCATTGTACCCAAGGAAACGAAACAAAAAATTACTTAGATAATACCATTGTACCCAAGGAAACGAAACAAAAAAAATACTTAGCTAATACCATTGTACCCAAGGAAACGAAACAAAAAAAAATACTTAGCTAATACCATTGTACCCAAGGAAACGAAACAAAAAATTAATTAGATAATACCATTGTATCCAAGGAAACGAAACAAAAAATTACTTAGCTAATACCATTATGCCCAAGGAAACGAAACAACAAAACATGTACTTAGCTAATACCATTGTACCCAAGGAAACAAAACAAAAAATTACTAAGCTAATACCATTGTACCCAAGGAAACAAAACAAAACATTACTGAGCTAAAACCATAGTACCCAAGGAAACAAAACAAAAATTTCCTTAGCTAAAACCATTGTACCCAAGGAAACAAACAAAACATTACTTAGCTAAAACCATTGTACCCAAGGAAATAAAACAAAAAATTACTCAGCTAATACCATTTTACCTAAGGAAACGAAACAGCAAAACATGGACTTAGCTTAAACCATTGTACCCAAGGAAACAAAACAAAAAATTACTTAGCTAATACCATTGTACCCAAGGAAACGAAACAACAAAACATGTACTTAGCTAATACCATTGTACCCAAGGAAACGAAACAACAAAACATGTACTTAGCTAAAACCATTGTTCCCAAGGAAACGAAACAACAAAACATGCACTTAGTTAAAACCATTGTACCCAAGGAAACGAAACAACAAAACATGTACTTAGCTAAAACCATTGTTCCCAAGGAAACGAAACAACAAAACATTACTTAGCTAAAACCATTGTACCCAAGGAAATAAAACAAAAAATTACTCAGCTAATACCATTTTACCTAAGGAAACGAAACAGCAAAACATGGACTTAGCTTAAACCATAGTACCCAAGGAAACAAAACAAAAAATTACTTAGCTAATACTATTGAACCCAAGGAAACAAAACAAAAAATTACTTAGCTAATACCATTGTACCCAAAGAAACGAAACAACAAAAAATTACTTAGCTAAAGCCATTGTACCCAAGGAAACGAAACAACAAAAACGTGTATTTGTTCATAACCAATGCAATCAAGAACAATATCGAACAATAAAGCGATACAAGACTTCAAACAGCAAAATTTTACATCATTTAAATAAAATACTACTACTAATAATAATAATGATAATAATAATAATGATTAATAATAATAATAATAATAATAATAATAATAATAATAATAATAATAATAATTAAATGTCCGAAAGCTAATGTAGTTAGTAAAGAGAGTTTAATTTGAACATTTAAAAACTTCTCTATAGCAAACTGTTGTCTGTCTGAAAGTTTTGGCTATAGAATTATACCGTATTGTTGCATAATAATAGTTAGTTATTGATATAATTATTATTTGTGCGTTATTTGTCACCCAGACAGGGACACATAATCACTCAATGAAAGAAAAATATCTTTAAAAGATCTAGGCTTCTACTAAACACAACCTTTAATAAAAGATGGCAGATAAGTTTCATATTTCACAAGTTGTTACAAAATTGAAAACGATGGGATACCCCGTTAGCCGTATGGATCGAACACGTACCTCCATCGATATTATACAGCCTGACAAAGACGGATGAGGACCTACCCGCCGGGAACAGGATAGGTTAGACCGGTTAACGATACAGTTTCACCTTTATCATTATAAACAGGTGTTTATTTTAGCAATTAAAGTCAACAAAAATGTGTAATGATACGAAAAATCTGTCTCGATGTCAATTTCAACCCGCACGTGCTCACGTGAAGCTCTCGCGCTTTGGTGTCTATAGATACCAAATTAACAGCGTTAAAATGTTTGTTATTGGAGGTTTTGTATCAAATTGTGCATGAACTTTACACGAGAACAAGCGAATTAATATTGAAGGAACGTAATAAGATTTTAATTTCTTTTTTGTTATTGAGGAGATGAAATGAAATATGAAATGGTCAGTAATACATTGTCCATCAATCAAACAGGTAGAAATGCTATTTAAAATAACAATCAATGCCGCCGCACTATCATAGCGCCTTTCTATGAAACAAAATAACCGGGAGGCATATGTTATGGAAAAACGTTTTATTGATGATGATACATCGTTGATCGTTCTGATTAAATTCTGTCTCTCAATGCAGCGATATATCGGGGATATGAAGAAACCCTATCGCACTCATATGTCATGTCAGTCTACATTCATCAATCGTTTGATAAAATAGGAAATTACAAAATTAAACACACAATTATTTCTACTTGTTTCTTTGTAAGTTGATAGCTACTTCGATTTAAATAATGTATTATAATAAGTTAAATAAACCTGGCAAATGTATGTTTGCACATAAATTATGTATTAATACAAGTTGTGTATAATACGTGTACTAAACTATAAGCATCTATTGAAAAATAATGTGTTTGCATACATGTTTCTAAAATTAAAGCGCAGACATTTAAGATAAATAAATTAATAAAATAATTAAAACTGTTACTATGATGCATATGATTAAGAAAAGAAAAGATTAAAGAAAAAAAGAAATATTTTCCCACGTACGTATACAGTAGGAATCGGTGTACAAAAGACTATTAATTGTTTCATAATAGAAAATTGTAATAGAGAAAACGACCATATTGTCAAATACCTCTTTTTGAATCCATTTATGACTAAAATCTAAATTTAAAAATGGTATATGACCATATCAATCAGTGGCCTCACTATATATATACATATTATATACACAGTGTGTATGTACAACACTCAGTATCAGGTCGAGTCCTTTGTTGTAGCCGTATCACTACGAGTCGCGCTTGCGCGACGAGTAGTGATACAGCTACGAAAAAAGGACGAGACCTGATACGAAGGGTTGTACATACACACTGTGTATATAATATTTTTATCTAACATTTCCAATTAGGTTATTTAAAATAATGAAAAAAAAACCAATACTTTATGTGAAAAAATTACATTTTACCACTGAACTATGTTTTGACCGACAAATCCAAGACTCCCTGATGACGCAACAATGAGAAAGTGCACGTGCGCTTTACCGCCAATGTTGTATCACCACACAAGATTCTGTATCATACGTGTTCGATAAAACTTGTATTTCGTCAAATCAGATACAAAAAACTAGTCTAATGTTAGATAAATATTTGTATCTGCTACCTTTTACATATATTGTTTTCTGTTGGTGTTGTCTTGGTCATTGTAAAATATAGAGGCTGAAGAAACGTGCTCGGTAATAGACAACAACCAAGAAGATGACTCAACAAACAGTGAGAAATAAGAAAAAACAAGATAATATATGTTTACCCTTCCGGAGCACCCGGCCTCACTTCCCTGGAGGAAATTCACTTGTTTAACCTAATTTGCAAGTTTCAAATTTTATTTTTGCTTTTGGATTTCGATTTGGACATGGATAGTTATGTTTGTTTTTGATATATAAATGTGTTCTTTTGGAGGTTCAAGCAATCCAACTTCTTTATTTCACTCCCCTTAAAGATGTTAAAATGAGTCAATGCCAACACTAACCTGGTTGAATTTTACATATTTTAAATTATTTCCGAATATATAATCAAAGAATTTACTTTGCTTTTAACATGAATCGATGTGCTTGCGTTTGGTTAATACGATTTTGCATTTAATTTTTTAGGTTTTTTGTGAAACATTTTCATTTTAAAAAGTCGGACATAAACCATGGCTTAGTTAATCAAGGCCTTCAAAAAGTTTTATGGTCGCCATCACAGTGTTGTTGATAAGTTTGATGTCTCTGTGTTCAGGATTGTCCTGGATGTAGTTGACGTCCCATAGTTCCATGTTCCTTTCACACAATTTTGAATACACACATTGCGAGTATAACTAGCTAAACAGGAGGTGCTTACCTTTTCGGAGAACCCGGCCCCTTTTCCCTGGTGGAAGTTCACGTGTCTAACCTACTTGTCAGTTCCAAAGTCACTTTGTTTCTGGATTGTGATTCGGACATGGATTAGTATGTTTGTTTTTACTTTGTTTCTGGATTGTTATTCGGACATGGATTAGTATGTTTGTTTTTACTTTGTTTCTGGATTGTTGATTTTACTTTGTTTCTGGATTGTTATTCGGACATGGATTAGTATGTTTGTTTTTACTTTGTTTCTGGATTGTTATTCGGACATGGATTAGTATGTTTGTTTTTACTTTGTTTCTGGATTGTTATTCGGACATGGATTAGTATGTTTGTTTTTACTTTGTTTCTGGATTGTTATTCGGACATGGATTAGTATGTTTGTTTTTACTTTGTTTCTGGATTGTGATTCGGACATGGATTAGTATGTTTGTTTTTACTTTGTTTCTGGATTGTTATTCGGACATGGATTAGTATGTTTGTTTTTACTTTGTTTCTGGATTGTGATTCGGACATGGATTAGTATGTTTGTTTTTGATTATGAGTTTATATTGCCTTGTTGTATTTGTTCGTTTCGTTCATTTGTTGTTTTATTTTCTAATTTATGTTGTTTTCAGATACAGTATACCCTTTTCTTATACCGGGTATATACAACATTATATTACACATTAAATCAGAATCGTTTTTTAATCTTAAAACTACATAAGAATAACTGTTCAATTTAAAAACATCACGAAAAGCCAAATTTTTATATAAATGTAATACAGGAAATTAGAATACTAATACCAATATATAAACAATAGAATAAAACATCTTAACACAACAAAGAATAATGTGTATATATTATTTGTAATGATTCCCTAATGGAATTAAACTTCAAGTCCAAATGCGTTGATTGAAAAGCCATCGTGACAGTTTGTTAAAGGTCGGAAATAGAAAAGTTCTATCACATATTGAGTTGCTGACGAAGATCAGACCACAATCGACGACGAATCACTCACGAGTACAATCCGTCTATACAATCTAGGAAATAAGAAAAGAGATAGTCTTTCTAATGGGTCGATAGTTAAATTAATTGTTTCAAGTTCAAAGCATTGTGATGGTGCGAAATTTCCTGTTGAGAACCATTTTGCCAATAGCTTTTAATATATTAATAATCCTAGCAGATGATCGCGAAATGCCATCAAAAAGATAACATTCTGTCACCAGTCTTTGATTAGATTTCTACAAATCAGGAAAGAAATGCCAACATATTAAGGTTTATTTTCTTTGAGGGCACAAAGATGTTATTGCGAAACAGGATATCGTCTGCTACAGAATCGTAAACTATAAGATTAAGAACACAAGGATTAGGTTTTCTGGGCTAGTTGTCTTTGAGAAAGCATGTAAAATGACAATTTCATCTGCTTCGATGGGGTATTTGCCAGAGCGTTTTACAAATCAGTCAGGAAATTGTTCTATTGACATATAATGTTAAAGTAGTTATATGTTATTTTAGAGAAAAAATACGTACTGAATAATAAATAGGTAGCACGAGCAAATGATATACATCGGTACATCAATAAAGAACGCAACTAATATATTGTCAGGGTTACAAGTCACGTGATGTTCTCGTGAATAATTTCAATATTTAAAACAGGAGAAAACAAAATTTGTATATAAAGCCTAAATGGTATTAATTAAAAACAAATATACCGGTACATGTCCAATAACAACCTCAAAAGCATAGTAACACTACTAAAACTTACAAATTAGGTTCAATACCACGTTGAACTTCAAACAGCCAAGTGAGACTGGGTGCTCCGGAAGGGTGGACATATGTTGTCTAGCTAAGTACAATTGTCAAGTAAGTTAAAACACATTTGGAAGGAGATTATTCCCTATAACCTAATTTATTAAAATCAAACATAACTATTCATGCCCAAATTACAATCCCAAAGCAAAGTTTAAAAACAATAAATTAAACACGTCAATTTCCACCAGGGAAGTGAGGCTGGGAACTCTGAAAGGGTAATTGTCATATACTAGTATGTATATATTTTTAATTTTCTGAATGAAATATTTAAAAATTTATTTAAATTATAATATGACATAAGTACAAATTTGACGAGGAACAAGAAAATATGAGAAAGCTGGATATATATTGGGGACATCGAATTAAACTTATGTGACCTGATATATCGGGTTGGCTTAAACATTGTGTACAGTTGTTTGGTTACAGTGCTTCAGTCATCCGTATTATTTTACAGCCAGTGGCCAAAGGAAATTTTCCTGCTTATACATGTATTACATTTAAAATTGTGAAAACCTTTTGACGCATGAAAAATCAATCGTTCGAAACATTTTTATTTTTTACATGTCAAGTATTTAAAGAATTATGTTTAAGTGGTTATATTTATATTTAGTCAATTATAATTTTAACTAGTGATGACGTCAATAATGTTAAGTGTTTCAATCAATGCAGTTTTGTTGAGTGTGTGAACGTTTTTTGAGTTTGCACGCTTCTCCATTTTTTCTGTTTCCTTTGCTATACTAGATCACCAATAATAGTTACTTGGCGTAAAACGCCATTACTTAACTCACTCTTGAAATAACCACATACAATGATACATAAGTAAGTTTTAAGTTATATGTTGAGCTGGCTAAAACAGAAGGACAGACACCCTTCTGGAGCAACCGGCCTCACTTCCTCGGTGGTTTGAACATGGATTGGTATGTTTGTTTTTGATTTCACTTTGATCAAATTGAACATGACCAGAAAGATGAGAATCAATAGGGTTTTCTATGACATGACAAAAATGACCACGTGTAAGATTAGAGAGATAACGGGGATAATTAGTACCTTATTATCCTCTAATTACGCTCTATATTAGCGGTATTATGACAGGTTTGTAGCTAAGCAGATTCCGGTCATATGTGATTGTTCATCTAATCAATACTGATGTGAGTTGTCTTGTATGTGATACCCGGTAAGCCAAGGTAATCAAAACCGGATAAACCTAATCAAAAGGATAGGAAAATCTTAAGTCGAAAATTTAATAAACTATGATTTTAATAATCTGTTCATCAAAGTATGATTTTAATAATGACCGACACATTAGGTGAAATGTTAAATAGATTTCTCAACACGAGCGATCAATTAATAACTTGTTAGCATGGACACTGCTTGATTGTAAAGATGATTTTAGAATTATAAATAAATAAATAAATAAATAAATAAATAAATTAATAAATTAAAAACATTAAATTTTCCAAAATATCTTTAATCTAATAGCTGTAACATTGCAGAAATTAACAATTTTATCAAGCACAAACATACCGGCCAGTATGTTCAAACACCAGTATATATACACCAATGATGCTGGTGTTGACCACATCAAATGATTCTGTCAAATCATTGAACCTCTCTCTGGTTTCATGTAGATTTTTTAAGTCAGCGTAATACGCATACGTGCATACATTGTGAGGAAATAGGCGTTCTCTATACTAAGCATTGTCTCCAGATTTTATACATTCTGTACAATCAATGTTGTTGTTGTTGTTGTTGTTGTTGTTGCTGTGTTGTTGTTGTTGTGGAATGTTGCTTAACATTAACATTGCTTAACCTTTTTTTCGGTTATTCGCGACAAGAACTATTATATTAATCTCTATGGATTAATCAATGAACAAGTTCGTGTATGCATGTGAAGTGCGAGTGTGTTTTATGGTCTGTCTTGTACCAGCGCGCACTCAGGGCGACTTTAAGGTTCCACCAAAGATTGTCATAATTTTCGAAATTTAAGTAAAGAAAATTTTTAGTAAAGGAATAATTGTATAAAATGTGTCATGTGCTACTTTTGAATGTATTATTTCATAAAAATTCAAAAGTAGCACATGACAAATGGATCCTGATTATATTATATAGACTAAGTGAAATGGTATATACAATTTTTAAAATTTAATCATACAATACATTAAAAAATGTTACATGGCAGAAATATCATTAAAAAATCAATTCCTTAGTCACTTTTCCCAACAGGAGGTATTCGAGGTAACATAATTATATAGCTGATCTTTAACATGGCATGCCTTGAATGAAACCAATGCAAAAGAAACGAACAAATAGAGAAAGTACAATTCAGGACATAAGGTTTGTCTATGAGTTAATTACGACAGCATCTACAATACATAACTCTAACAGTCCAAAGTACCTACACTCGATATCAGAAGACTAAGAACAGTTACACTTTATAAATGGCAACAATAATTAATATTTACATGACCTGTTTCATGTTAAAAATATCCTTACTCTTCCAGATTAAAAAACACAGCAAATATAACACTGGTAAAAACTACAAAGTATGAAATCAAATCCTTTAGCTATTTCCCAACAAAACTTTGGAATGAACTGCCAAACAACATTAGACAAGGAACTACATGTAGTATAAACCAATGCAAAAATAGTGTACACATCATGGAATGGCAGCACATGATCATACCAATGCTGTGCATGACATTCCTATTAGCTTTTAGTTGTTTCATATAGTTTTTCAGTTCCGAAAAAACAAACATACCAATCCATGTCCAAATCACAATCCCAAATGCAAAGGTATAGCTTTGAAACTGACAAATTAAGTTAAACGCATGAACTTCCACCGGGAAAGTGAGGCTGGTTGTTCTGGAAGAGTAAGCACTCCTAACTCTGTTTTTTATTTTTATTTTTATTTATCATCATCAGCTATATCACTTCACCAGTTTGGTTCCATCATGGCCGAATAACTCAGTCGGTTAGAGCGTCGTGCTAACAACGCGAATGTCGTGGGTTCGACCCCCACACTGACCAATATTTTTGTAGGCTTGGTTATTGACATTGATGATTGAAACCCACATCAATATTCGGGTGTTGAGATTACCGTCAATGAATAAAATAATGATTTTAATTTTTATACATCGCAAAACATAGCATGACGTCACAAAATGATGAAGGAAGCAAGTCAAGCAGAACAGCCATGGACAAATTAAAACAGCTGGCTTTCCTCGTGTTTCATATGAAGGAAATACAAGTTATGTTAGTCAAATAAAATAACTTAAAATTCAGCAAGATCAAAAGACGACGTCAAAGAATTTCAGAGATTTTGACCTGGATATATTTGATGTCCATAGTTCCGTGTTCCTTTCACACAATTTTGATTATCTAGCTTAACAGGAGGTGCTTACACTTCCGGAGCACCCGGTCTCACTCCCTAGTGGAAGTCCAAGTGTCTAATGACTTGTCAATTCCAAAGTTTTTACTTTGATTTGGATTGAGATTTTAACATGAATTAGTATGTTTGGTTTTGATTTACTAAAGTATTACACAATAATATTACAATACAGTATAATGGAATGATTACAACAAATGAAGCTGTGGGTTCAGTAACTCATCTTTAATTCTCGATCACGAAATTTTTTACGCTTCTTAACAGATTGGTCTGATATCAAAAAGTGATTAATCATTTTCAGTACTGTAATTCTTGCATTATTTAGTCTTTGTCTATCAGTTCCAGATAACTCTAATCCGTTGTCCATATGTTACAGACCGTGTATGATACTTTTATGTATGTACAGTAATGACGTCCGTTTCATGATTCGGACAAGGATTAGTACATGTTTGTTTTTTATTACAAAAAACAGCTAGTTGTTTTCGAGAAAAGCATTACATTTGTACCCCCTAATATTGTTTGTTTTTGGAAAAAGCTTTATAATGACCGAGTCAAACCATTTCTGTGAAAATATTTTTGAGCATAGTTGCCAGCTTCAAAGTTTTTACTTTGGGGTTGTGACTTAGACATGCAATGGTATGTTTCTTTTGGATTTCTAAAATTTACATAGAATTAGATAAATAACATTCCTATCGTTTTCGAAATTTCACGTTGGAAATGCATTTATGATACAGACACGACGTTTTATTCAACTAGTAGTAGAAAAGGTAAGATAAAAATTGGCCAGTGTGGGGGTCGAACTTTTATATATGCACGTTACAACTGTGCTGCAAGTGTTATTTCAAAACATTATAGACCTATCCGTTTTTCTAATGTATTTAAACTTAATCATAATAGGCTGTATTTGAAATAAAAAATCCATTTGGACTGTTACCAACAAGTCAAGCTTAATGTTGAATTAAAAGTGATATTACTCTGTCAGTAATCCAAAAAGCTTACCTCTCGCTATCATTGGAGGTATTTCTGGCGCTCACCATTTGTACCGACGTGTCATATATATATTTTTTTCATTCAATGGCATATATACTAGTATTTATGTTTTAATTAAAATATATGATTTTTATTGTTGTATATATAATGAGACTTAAAATAAACTATTGTATCTTGTATCTTCGATTCGGCATTCAAAAATGGTGTATGGCTGACGTATTACCTGTATTTGTCGATTTGCAGTGGTTAAGGCCGAACACGAGAAATTAAATTGTTGTCCTAAAGTAGATGTGCGGTTGTCCTGAGGAAAGTTGCAATGTACACATTCTGATCTTTCCTCGACAAATGCTGATTTCTTCCATAATAATGGTATTATAGTCTTTATTTTTAGTGCATTGTGCCTTAACCACTGTGAATTAGGTTATAAATGATCATCAATATATTTAATTACTAATGGTGTTTTTTCACAATATTAAATTCATAATACCTTTTATGATATATTACCGATTTTGGCAATTTTATATTTTGATAAACAACAATTTTTATATTTTTCATACTTTATACTTTTAGAATCTATTTGCAATGAATTCGAAAATGTACACTGAAATAAGACGTGTTAATGAAATGATGCACGGGGATTAAATTACGCATTTTAATTCAATGATTTGACTGATTTATAATCAATTGAGTGAAGTATTTCTGACAGTGTTCTAACCATTCTAACCTTTGAATTACACTCCACGGGTATATATGCAATTTTTCTTTTCATTTGAAAGGAGTTTTATACTTTTCATTTAGAATTTTTTCTAAGTGGTTTATAGTCTTCATTTAATTTTATTGACAATGTAGTACTAATTTTGACAGGTGCGCTTCAATTTCTTGCATTTCGGATTGGCTCTCGTTTCTTTTTTCGAGTAATACAAAAGCTTTACTCTACTGTTGACAGCAACTAGACTACGTCTTTTACCTTTTAATTCTAATAACTAAAGAGACTGTATGGGACAAAATAATAGTTTGCATTGATAATATATATATATATATATATATATATATATATATATATATATATATATATATATATAATATATATATATATATTCGATGGCGTCAAAAGGTACGGAAGCATTGCACCTTATTGTTATACATTTTTTACACGGCGACGTTATATTTAGTTAATTAGCTAATTATCTGAATTAATGACGCTTTATTACTAAGTTTGGTCGGTTTACATATTGGAAGATTAATATAGAAAAAAATCGGGGACATATGTATTTATTTTCCAATGCTGGTGAAAAAGCATATGACAAGAAACGAGATTGAAGGCATCATATTGTAACAGTTCAGGCCGTCATACCGGTATATTATTTATATCATCAAGTCCAAGGTTCACAATCATTTCTTAACGTAGATGTTTCCTTAACTTAAATCTGACAAAATTTCAATTCTTTGAAGACCACTTCAGTTCCGAGAAAAGATTGTCAAAAGTTGCTAGATTTAAGTTAAGGAAAATATTAGTTAATAAACAATTGTGATACCGGGGCCCGACACCCTACTTCGTTTGTGTTTAGACAAACAAGTGGTGGCTTATCATGGATGAGCTATACATGTATGCATGTATATTGGGGTGTGTTTTGCAGCATAGTGCTTATATTTAATGTTTTGATAAGGTTATCTATAGACCAGTGATTGTAAAAAAACTGTGGTAAGGGTCCTCCAAAAGTACTTTACTCACCCCATTGGAAACCATATCGCCCTTAGAATCAGCACCCATCCACAGCCAGGAGTTCAATAACCATTGATCTGATAATGATCATCGGTTCATTTCGTTAGGTTGTTGTTTTGGATTGGGTTGCATTAGGTATTGTCAGGTACGGTTTTTAGTAATATTTATTTTTTTGGGAAATTTTAAATTTAAAGTATATGAACTTTGAAAAAAAATGAACGAAAATTTTTTGATTTTCCATGTATAAATATAGTATTTGTCATTTTAAATTTCTCACAGTATTATTTTTAAAAGTTAGGGTAATATCCCATAGTAACCGATTTAACGAACATCTCGAATAAAACCGATGATGCTAATTTTTGGTATTGTTTTCAGAATTTTCTCTTTTAAATGCGTATGAAGGGTCTTTGAAAATGGTACCGTATTTGATATAAAAGACTTATGTACATTTTAATATTTTTTCAGTATAATAGTTTTTTATTTTCTTCTAGAAAAAACTAGTTTTAATTAATTTAGAAGTGTGCTTCGAATTCGGGAAAAGCATAAGTGAAAATCAACAGTAGTATAGTGTTTTGTAATACAGAGCGATTGCTTGTTTTATCGGATGTTGATGATGACAATCTTAGATAAACTACTTAACATTTAGGACTTTAACATGACACTTTTAACACCACACTTGTTCTTGTAATTGTCATATACCATTTTTTGAATTTAATCATAAAATACATTCAAAATATTGTCATATACCATTTTTTGAATGTATTTTATGATTAAATTCAAAAAATGGTATATGACATAATTAAAAATGTATTTTATTTGAAAAGATTTAAGTTTTAACAACGATTGACACTGTTTTTGAAATACGGTGAATATTTGAATTAATTTTAAAATGCTTTCAAATTCTTCTTATACATGCAGTAAAAAGCAGTAAAATGTTATTTTTAAATAGTTAAAAAATGTGTTTTAATATAATTGAAATTGTTTTTAAATAGTTAGAAAATTGTGTTATAATTGCGTGCAAATAAAGACCTCCCGACCGACTGAAATCAAGTTTACTACAATACCCACGTGCGTTGTAACATTAACCGTGGTATTAAATATTGCGATGGGCGGTTGCCTTTTTACTGATGCTGATGATGACATCGTTAGATTAACCAATGCACAATAAACGACAGTAATTTGTTAACAGATTGAGCGGTCAATAAATGTTCCCTCAGATCACCAGGGACTCCATTTCAACATTTGCATACGTAGCTTGGGGACCATTGTAGTGTTGGTGATAAAAAAGATGGAGAGTCAGAGGCATGAAGATGTCACCGTGCCGCTAAATGGTCGTCTAGGTAAGTGAAATTTGTTAAAGTTAATTTTGTCAAATTTGTTAGTTTATTTAAAATGTGATAAATAAATAAATAAATAAATAAATAAATGAATGAACGACAAGAACAAAATTAAGAAAACTAAGAAGGGATGATTTTTAAAAAATGAAATAAATTACAGGTGCGCAATTATATGGTACTATTTTCTTGAAAAAAAATATATTACAGGTATGTAAGTCTTGCTGGTAATGCAAATTATAAAAAAGAAAAGTGGAATAAATTCAGTTTTAATTTGTATCTATTTAACTAGTTATGAAAAAGTAAACTCGATTTTATTTCAGCCACAAAATGATGTGTGGCAAACCAAATATATTGAATGTCTAAAATCATGACTTTAAGAAAATTATCGAACTGGTGTATGATACGGTTTTAACATCTCAAACAATAATTGAATTAATAAAAATATAATAAGTCAAATAAATAAGTAAATAAATAAATAAATAGATGAATAAATAAGATTCCGAGGAGCATACGCATTGCAAAATTGGTCAAAATTGGAAATTAACAAAATGGGGGAAAATAAATCGGTGTTGTATTTTATTTTCTCACTTAAAAAGTAAAAAAGAATATTAAAAGTGTTATAATAAAATGGAAAATTACAGCTGAATGTGTTGTATAAAAGTAATTAAGTAATAATAAGTGTCAAATTATTTTGATACCACAGAACACGTGTAAAAAGGTATTCAAAGAAAGAATGGTACGGGACCACTGATTACAAAACCGCGGACTTGGCACGAACGGCAATAGACTAAAATCCAGCATTCAGTAATGTGGTGTGAACCATACCATTTTTTTCACTGTGTGGCTTATGTGATTTAAACAAGAACAGCTAAAATTTAAAAAAAAATACATTTCATAATTATATATATTTATAACATGTTACAAAACATTAAGTGGTTGTTATACAATTAAAAAAATTTAAAAACAATCGTAAAATTGCAGAAAACGGTATTATGAACGACTATGAACCTTATGTTTTGATTTTTATATTATTATTTAAAATAAAAACACACTGGTCCTTAAATCTGAATGTAAAGCACATACGTACATGTCTTGGCATGTCGACGAAAAACACAAGTATCCGGATGTGAGAAAATCAACTTTTAATTTTTTATTTTCCAGATAGGAATCATAAAGGCTTTTCAGCGCCACTATTGAGATAAACCTTTGATTTAATGATGGCATTCCGTTCTCTCGGAGCAGATGTTGATAAATAATTAAAAACTTAATTAAAATTATTGTACACCTTTTGATTCGTACGTGTCCAGATGAAATGTGTAACTACAACGCACGTTTACAATACAGGTAAAAGTTACCAACGTCAAAGTTAGAAATTCAGAATTGACATTTACAAATTGCAGAATAATTTGAATTAATATTTTTAATTAATGGTAAAAGTATTTTGTATTTTGTGGATATGCATAACATTTTATTTATAAAAGAGAAGAAAGCAATGTTAGATTTCTCGTAAACAGTAGTCGGTCATCTTAAACATGCATAAATGGATACATGTATATTATGTGTCGCTTGAGGTTCAATTGGACTTCATATTTGTATAAAAGCAAGAATAAACGAATAAAATGTAACTTATGCACCGGAATAAAAATACAATTACCTATAGCCGCATGTCACTTAGAATACGCAACATGTATAAACAATACCGCGACCTGTTGATTACAAAATTCCTACTCCGTATGTGGTACAGCTGGGTACCAGTCCTAATAAGAAATGAATTTTAGCTAGGCGATAATTAAATGCTGTAAATGTAAAAATTTGTTGTTTTTTTTTAAATGAAATGATTTTATGTAGATGCGTAGGAAATTAAAATCAATCAGTTTTTATCGATGAAAAAATACGCAAAAAATTAAAAGTTGCAAATTTTATATTAACTATCATATTAATATAAATAATGGCATATTTTAACAATTTTATTTTCAATTTTAGTTTGAAAAATGCCAAGTTTTCAATTTTAACATTTTTATAAGCATTTGATACAGAGTAAATTATTAAGTCGTAATAAAAAGAACTAAAGCTAACTTATTTTTACTATATATTGAATATCTTCAATAAAAAAGAGATACCGCTGCGGTAGCTCAGTTGGTAGAGTGCTCGCTCCGTTAGTGGGAGGTCGTGTGTTTGAACCCCGCCCGAGTCCGACCGAAGACTTGAAAGTGAGTAGTGACTCACGGTTCTTTCACCAAGTAATTGGCATTACGAAATGAAAGTCACGGTTCTTTCGGATGGGAACGAGGTCCCGTGTCTCGGTAGTCGTGGCACCATAAAGAACCCTGATGTATAATGCCAGCAGCGCAATAAACGGACAAAATTTCTTCACTTTCGCCAATAGCTGGCGACGTCCCGATAAAACTGAAATATTCTTGACTGGGGCCTTAAAAACCACTACTCAACTCAACTCAACTCACAACCCAATTAAATATATATATATATATATATATATATATATATATATATATATATATATATATCCCATTACCAAAAATCTCGAAAATTATTTGTTTGTTTTTGTTTATTTGTCACAATATACTTGTATATTTGTCTTGTTTTGTTTTGTTGTTTTGTGTTCTTGATTAAATTTACAATTAAGTACATGTTAAGCTAAGAAAGCTACTTACAAATAAATTGTTGACCCAGGGATATAATTACAGGGCTTAACAGGGCCCTCAAAAAGTTTTTAGGCTGCCATCATAATATTGTTCATACATGTATGAATGATGTCTCTGTATCCAAAGTTGCATAGTTACTTTCATTCAATTTTGCTTTCTCGCCTTACGGGTGTACAAGTAGCTACTAGCGAAAAGGAAGTACTTAATTAGCCTTCCACAGTACCTTGGTGAAAGTTCACGTGTTTAACTAAAGTTGTCATGGCATAAAGCTGACATGTTTGTGTTTGATTGAACAAACAATCAATTACGTGTTTTTTGGTTTGTTTTTTGTTTTTGTTGTTGTCGTTTTTTTGCAGCTACAAATTGTTGTTTCCATTCATTTCGTATTTTCAAGTTCTACTTCATAATTTGACTTGTACTTCAATTACAAAATTAGGGAACGGTACATGTGAATCCACATAACATGACAAACGTGATAACGCCAATTATTCAATTGTCAACTTCCCTTTTCTATGCTTCACAGTTATCGCACTGTGGTAGAGTTTGTTCCAACTACGGAAACCATATAAATAAGTTGGTGTCGCAAGGATATTGCAAGATTATGACAATCACAAAACATTGTTAAAAAGTATAATGTCTCTGTATCCAAGGCTATCCAGGATATGTTTGACGTCGCATAGTCCCATGCTCCTTCTCTTGAAATTGTGAATTGACTTGCTATTGGTGAAGCTAGTGAAACAGGAGGTGTTTACCTTTCCGGAAACACCCGGTCTCGATTTCTCTGGGAAAGCTTACGCGTTGCCTTAATTTGTCAACTTCAAAGTTTTTGCTTAGCTTTTGAACATTGCGGGTTGGGCATGGATTAGTATCATTGTTTTTTATTTTCAAAGTTTTTAATCGGCGATTTCTTTTCATTCCCAATCAGTTTGATTACAAACGTGGCGGGTATAGCTAGTGAAACAGGAAGTGTTTACCCTTTCGGAGCACCCAGTCTCGCGTTCCTAGGGAATGTTCACGTGTTTAACTTAATTTGCCAGCTTCAAAACTTTTCACTTTGCTTTGGAATTGTGGTTCGAATATGGATTAATATGTTTGTTTTTATTTTCTTAGTTTTGGGTCCGCTTTTTCTTTCATTTCCAATTTTGATAACACACATGGCGGGTTTAGCTACCGAAACAGGAGGCGTTTACCCTTCCAGACCACCGGCTTCACTTCCCTCGTGGAAGTGCATGTGTTTAACAAAATTTTCCAGCTTCAAAATTTTGATTTTGCTTTGGGATTGCAGTTTAAACATGGACCGCTATGGTTATGTTTGTTTGAATGACGTACATGGTTTCTCAGCTAAAACGGTTGATTCGTTAATTTGCTGTTTTGTGTCTTGGTTGCATCAACAATTTACTACAAGCTTAGCTACATTTTATGATTCCGTGCTCTTTTAACGATTCTTCAAGTTCTGCTTCATATTGGGACTTAAGCTTGTACCTATATTAAGACACCCAAGAAATACTTCCATTGAAGTTATATTACAAATGCAATGACCTCAGTTTTACTATTGAAAATTTTCTTTTTCTATCTATGCAGCAATATACCTGTTTTCTCATGTTTATGGTGTATTTTTTACAATTTGGTAGAGTTTGTTCCAACTAAAGAAATGACAGTTATCAGCTATTTGTTGTTTCCATCATTTTTTTGTTTCATGTTCTTGATTGAATTAACAACTAAAGGTTTTTTTTAACTGTCAACTATTGGTTTTATTTTATTGATCTTAACCACATTAATTGTCCATGGTTTCAACATGATAACGAATACCTTATATTGCTTTACATATATTCATGGTCAAATCTTCATGTGTGTCTGCGACACAACGGATATTTGACTTAAGACTTACTACGCTTTGACATTTTATAATGTACGTATACACTGTTGTGACATGCTTTAATGCTTTAAGACGAAATTTATTTTTTATTGGGTTGCTCACTACATGTATATTCCGCCTTGCGACAAAGGTTATGGTTCAGTGCAATATTCTTCCTCAAAATTCTCTGAACTTCGATTTCTTTACACATCTAGTAGTTTTGTTTACACATTTTGTAACTTCGTTCCCAAGACAAACTGCCAGATACATACATTTAGCATTTCAACTCCATCAATCAAAACTTTCACGTAAATTGTTATACTTCATGTATATTAAGTGACTGACAGGTCCTCCAGGCCGTTGCATTCAAATATGTTTTATATTATTTTGTAAATATGCAACTGTCACTATAATTTACTTACTTACTTACTTACTTACTTACTTACTTTACTACTTACTTACTTACTTACTTACTTACTTACTTACTTACTTACTTACTTACTTACTTACTTACTTACTACTACAGCAAGTAAACAGAATTTACTTACTTACTTACTTCTTTTATATTATTATATTATTATTATTATTATTATTATTATGATTCCCCACCACCGAAGGTGGGGAATCATATTGTTTTCGTTCTGTTTTCTTCTATTATTATTATTCTTATTCTTATTATTCTTCTTCTCTCAAGACCATATGCTGACGCATATCTCGGGAACGGCTTGATGGATTTAGATGAAATTTGCTACCAATAATCTGTTGTCTGTGTAGATAATCAAGACGCGTTCGTTTTCGTTATCTTGAAGGTGGGTGGGTGGGTGTAAATAAATACGTAGTTAAATACCCGGGGTAACCAATTCTGAATGGACGTAAGCTGGTTACGACACCTTAATTATACCAAGTCAATGCTTTCACCTATGAGTTAATCCGATAAGTGACCGTTAAAAACTTTTTAAAACCACAGCTTGTCACGTCACACGCCTGTACTTAAAACCTTACACAATGAGATGAATGGTGTATACAATTTGCCTTGATAGATCAAATGGCTTGGGGGTTTTCTGTTAATCACTGACTATGGAAGTAGAAGACTGCCCACTTTTTGAAGTTTATACCAATGAAATATCTCCTTTTACTGACTGACACTTTCCTAATGACCGGTATGTCGAGTACAAAAATTTGTAGTTTTAGTCGGAAATGAATCTTCCGAGTAAGCCGCCACTCTGTTACTATTAACACTTTTCAAATAAGAGATGGACAATTATTTCAGGTATTGTTCAAGTTTAAGATAAAATATTTTTGTGTCTTTTTTTATTCGATTTAAACATTGGAATTATCGTAATTTGGACTGAAAGTTCACTTCAATTTAAACATGGGAATTTTAGTAATATTTCGTAATTTGGACTGAAAATTTGCTTCAAATTCAGCATATCGAATTAACTAACAAATTTACATAGAAATACATAGCGATCTGACGGGACCATTTGTATCATTTCGATTTAAGCGAAATTTCTATTCAACCGATTTCGAATCAATGAGAGTCGACTTTATTTCTTTTGCATCAAAAAAACACCTAAATAATCTAAAGAGCAGTGAAGATCTGAGTCTTTTAGATGCTGGAAATAACAATATGAGATTTATTCCGCATAATACACCTAAACTAATATGTACCTAAACGTGTTGAAAAGTACGTTTTTTTTCAATAGAGGGGGTCTTTCAAATCGGACTATATATACAGCGTCGATCTATTTCAACACACTATACACAGACTTAACATACATGCTTCATATAAAAATGTCCGTCTTTTACTATTTTGACTGAGTAGATGTATCGTTATGATCATGAACCTCAAACATATAGGAATAACCGATATAAGTCGCGTAATTAAAATACAAACAGATGGCCTCCTATGATGTGTATTGCGCATTGAATCACGATTATTAATCAATAAACTTTTTAGAAAAATATTAAATAAACATCACAAAGAGTAACTTTTATTATATTTTGTTTATTCTGTCTGACGACATCGGGAGGGCACCTGGGTATATCCTCAGGCAGTGTCGACACGCTCCAATATTACTTGGATCTACCTGCCCATCATTAGAAGGTCTTACATTCGCACCTAAGACAACGATCTTAATCAACTCAGTCGTTAATTACTGTGTTTATTCAGTGACACTCGCCAATCCGTCACTGGCTTCAATGTGTTATCACCTGTTAATTACTGGTGACCGAGATACCGGTGAACTTTGAAAACTTGTGGCCAGAAAAATCGCAAAGCGCCGTGTTTTGTCGCAAGTTAAAGAAAAAAATCGCAGTTAACGATGCCCAGCGCAAACCCTCCCATACGTGTTCATTCATTGTAACACGCGGCGACGCCAAATCAGAGGCCTGAGAGGGGTTCTACGAGTTTTCTTATTCAATTCTTTGTCGCAAGTTAAAGAAAAAAAATCGCAGTTAACGATGCCCAGCGCAAACCCTCCCATACGTGTTCATTCATTGTAACACGCGGCGACGCCAAATCAGAGGCCTGAGAGGGGTTCTACGAGTTTTCTTATTCAATAAAATTCATTGAAAACGTCACTTCCTATGCCGAGAAGGCCTTCCAATGTACGATTTTTCTCAACCGAAAACTTTAATTCAAATCTACTTTAACTTTCAAAGAAATTTTAAAAAGCAATCAAGGTATGATTTTTTTAAGTTTACCAGGTCGGCGCGGTACAAATGTACTTTATACACAACTGCCTTTAAAATGTAATTGTTCATCAAGGCAATATATACACAACATTAAAAATGCATGTGACGTGAAAATCACAAGATTTACCCTTTTTTGGCGACACAGTAATAAAATTGGCAACAAAATTTTACAACTGGCGATTTCCTTGACGACAGACTTTTACAACCCAGCGCTAACCCTGCTAGGGTCTTTTCACCAGATATATGCCATAAATTATTTATGGATGGTGGGGAATCATACGTAACTGGTATCCCAGTTACAATCTCTAGTTATTATTATTATTATTAAGATTTATTTAATTTACACGTGATTATTTCTGATTCCACTCACATCGATTCTTTGTCGTTTTTCGTGTAATGGGATTTAATGTCGGAAGAAGTTAATCCGACCACAATGATATCATTATTTCATTTCTGCTCTCACAAAGAACTTGTTCCTTACAAACCCTTAAATTAATCAAAGCAAATACAATCATTGGCCAATATCGGACCAATCATATCGTCTAACTTAATTAAAGTGTCATCAGTTAAACCCTCGATTCAATTTGTCCCTTAATTAAGTAACAATCTAATGGTGATGGTTTTATCGGAAACTTGATGTGGAAGGGGTCTTGTTTGGAATGCTTTAAGATTTTATGGAACGATCGGAAATCAAACTAATTTGTTCAATCTCCACTACGGTAGCTCAGTACCAATCTGATGTTTCTCCACTACGGTAGTTCAGTACCAATCTGATGTTTCTCCACTACGGTAGCTCAGTACCAATCTGATGTTTCTCCACTACGGTAGCTCAGTACCAATCTGATGTTTCTCCACTACGGTAGCTCAGTGCCAATCTGATGTTTCTCCATACGGTAGCTCAGTACCAATCTGATGTTTCTCCATACGGTAGCTCAGTACCAATCTGATGTTTCTCCACTACGGTAGCTCAGTACCAATCTGATGTTTCTCCACTACGGTAGCTCAGTACCAATCTGATGTTTCTCCACTACGGTAGCTCAGAACCAATCTGATGTTTCTCCACTACGGTAGCTCAGTACCAATCTGACGTTTCTCCACTACGGTAGCTCAGAACCAATCTGATGTTTCTCCACTACGGTAGCTCAGAACCAATCTGATGTTTCTCCACTACGGTAGTTCAGTACCAATCTGATGTTTCTCCACTACGGTAGCTCAGTGCCAATCTGATGTTTCTCCACTACGGTAGCTCAGTACCAATCTGATGTTTCTCCACTACGGTAGCTCAGTACCAATCTGATGTTTCTCCACTACGGTAGTTCAGTACCAATCTGATGTTTCTCCATACGGTAGCTCAGTACCAATCTGATGTTTCTCCACTACGGTAGCTCAGAACCAATCTGATGTTTCTCCACTACGGTAGTTCAGTACCAATCTGATGTTTCTCCACTACGGTAGCTCAGTGCCAATCTGATGTTTCTCCACTACGGTAGCTCAGTACCAATCTGATGTTTCTCCACTACGGTAGCTCAGTACCAATCTGATGTTTCTCCACTACGGTAGCTCAGTACCAATCTGATGTTTCTCCACTACGGTAGCTCAGTACCAATCTGATGTTTCTCCACTACGGTAGCTCAGTACCAATCTGATGTTTCTCCACTACGGTAGCTCAGTGCCAATCTGATGTTTCTCCATACGGTAGCTCAGTACCAATCTGATGTTTCTCCACTACGGTAGCTCAGTACCAATCTGATGTTTCTCCACTACGGTAGCTCAGTACCAATCTGATGTTTCTCCACTACGGTAGCTCAGAACCAATCTGATGTTTCTCCACTACGGTAGCTCAGTACCAATCTGACGTTTCTCCACTACTAGGTAGCTCAGTACCAATCTGATGTTTCTCCACTACGGTAGCTCAGTACCAATCTGATGTTTCTCCACTACGGTAGCTCAGTACCAATCTGATGTTTCTCCACTACGGTAGCTCAGTACCAATCTGAGGTTTCTCCACTACGGTAGGTAGCTCAGTACCAATCTGATGTTTCTCCACTACGGTAGCTCAGTACCAATCTGATGTTTCTCCACTACGGTAGCTCAGTACCAATCTGATGTTTCTCCACTACGGTAGCTCAGTACCAATCTGATGTTTCTCCACTACGGTAGCTCAGTACCAATCTGATGTTTCTCCACTACGGTAGCTCAGAACCAATCTGATGCTTTGTTTTCTGAATACAGACGAGACATTATTGTTTGGAAAATTGTAGACTTTATAAAACGATCGGTTATTGCTTATTTGTGACATAATGTTGACTTTCAGTAGCTTAATTAGGAAACTGGCTTGGTGGTCAAGACATAAATTTTTTACACACGGTTAAAATGGAAGCCTTTGGAAACAGACCGATATCACATTTCGCGTTATAGAACCTAACTAGGTGCATTTTATAGACATTCATTATTGCAACCTAACTATTTGTTCACAATGTTATTCCAAAAAATTCTTATTGCGGTGGAATGCCATACTGCCGATCAATCCTTTTTGGTATTTTATACAAGGATTCGGACAGAAACATAATTCATTTTTTCTTGTTATAATAAGTAAGTGCGATGTTTGTCATTACAATGTTTCCCAAGGTATTGATACAAAATGCTCGCCATTATCAAGACATGTTTCAAATGTTTTATATGTTTAAGGACGACTGTTTTTTTTAACTTATTATAAATGTTGTTTTCGGAAAGACACCCAGAGAAATGGTTAAAGAATCAAATCCATCAGTCATGATAATATTTCGTCATTTATTTCGCGAATAAAATGTAATTTAATTAAAAATCAGGCAAAGATCATACATTAAAAAGTTTTGCGAATTAGCCAATATGTCAAAAAGAGTTCAAATTTTCATATAATTAACATTTTAATTTTGTTTTATTTATATTTGTGTAATTCTTACATGGTGCCTTTTAAATTCTTTAAAAATACTTATTAACTGTGAAATCATTAAATTTCGTGGTGTCCTTATTTTAGTTGATTTCGTGGACGTTCTGTTCTGGCTCACAATTTTGTATATCAACGAAAAATTGTAAATATAATAAACATACTTAAATTTAATAACAAATCGCGAATTGACTTTCACAAAAATGTATTTTTTTCAGAACTATTAAAATTCATAACCGCAAAAAGCACTGTGTGAGTCGATTGTTCAGTATCAGAATCTTGAGTTGAAAGTACCAGAGTTAAGAAAATGGTTCTCTGGTGGAAGTTCACATATTTAACCTAATTTGTCAGCATTAAAGATTTTACTTTAAAGATTTTGGTTTTGACATGGATGACTTTGTTTTGGTTAAGTCATTGCAAGTAATTATTTGAACGATTGATTAATTAACTAAACATTTGTACTTTTACAGTTTCACTCTTTGGTCTTTCCTTTTAACATGTAAACATATTTAAAAAGTGAAGTCACTATATATACATGTATACAGTATATATTTTCTATTATATTTCATTATCACATTTTATTATTTCCTCTAACTATAAAAAGTATAATACCTTTGTCTCATTTGTATTTGTATCATTTTTAATGTATTTTATGATTAAATTAAAAGAAAATGGTATATGACACAACTATAAATTTGTACATTGTATTCTAACCTTTTCATACTAGTAAAGATAACAACGAATACAGTTATCTTTTTAACCTTTTTACTCGCTGTTATAACACTAATTGGCCTCCATACATACACTTTCGCTAAAAGATAGAGTCATGTATAGGATCGCAGCTGCAGCCACGCTGTATGATGACTCTTGAACGTTTTCTCTTTTCTATTTTCTCAACATATCACTACCAATTGCCCTGTCTTAATTGACATGAATTGGATACAAAAAGGAAAAGGTTTGCTAAGGTAATTTGTCTCAAGTTGGTATGCAATAGTGATAGGGAAAATACGATAATACAATTACGAACGGAGTCTTTTATTTGATTTTCAATTTTAAGGCTGGTAATAGAATCAAGTAGCAAACTTTGAAGACTGGGGTGATTTTGTAGCGATATAATTTACATCAAGTGATATGTTGCTTCAGGGATTTTATTTATTGGATAAACTGCAAGATGAGCACTAGAGAATGATAATTATGGAACATTCGTATCGCTTTAATGTTCTCGTCAAATCTCCAAGTCACAGCGAGAAGGACAGCAAGAAAGATTAATGAACTATTTTGTTTTTCAAAATGTTTGTTATTAAAGGATCAAACTGTGCTGATATTTGATGTTAGCTTAATATATCCGGGCGGATTTGAATTTGATATATCAAAAACAAACAAAACGATCCATGCGCAAATACAAAGAATTTTTTTTTGAAAACTGGCAATTTTAGTAAAACACGTGAACTTCCATCTGAGATTGAGGCCGGGTGCTCTGGAAGGGGAAGATTCTTCTTTTTAGCTAGCGACACTCGTCTCGTGTGTAGGTAATCATAACTGGAAATGAAAGGATCACGGAACTATGTAAATTAAAAATATCCAGATTAATTTTGGATACATAGACACCATACCACCAACAATATTATGGTATAACGACCCTAAACGAATTCCAGGGTATTTTCGTCTTTCTTAATGAAGAAAAAAAATGTAACTCTAATAGAAAACAATAATAACGAAAGAATGTTGTGGAAGATGTTTGATGTACAAGAAATAATGGCCTATGATAATGTTAACTAAATGACTTACCATTCCATCTCCGGAAAATGCAATATACGTCTAGGTATTTTATGTTTAGATAGTAAGCGAGTACATTGTTAAAATAAAATTGATAAAAAAATTTGACAGATCCGCATTTTTCAACTTAAAAATATGTATAACAAACTGCCTGAAAATCAGGTTGATTTCTTTGGCGCTTACGAGACTGAAACACTGAAGGGACAAAAATAATGAACTTTTGAATGTTTTGAATTTTATTAAATTATTACATTACATTTCATTACATTCATTACATTTCATTTCTTTGTTCGAAAAAAAAAAAAAAAAACAACAGTCATTGGCAATTTTATTTTAAGACCAAGGCCTAAACATCAATCGAAAATGTGATAAAAGAAAAGAGCTAGAATTATGATTTAAAAAAAAGATGCGTCACTTTAGACTATCAGGGCGATTTGACACCGACAAAAGTAAAACGTTGGTAGAATTAAGTGGGTGTTTGGTTTAATTTATCCAACTCTTCGTATCAATGGTCATGAGACCGTACGTTTGTTTGGTCAGATGCAAAATCTTAACTCTCATGAAGTAAAGTGAAGGATTAAAGTTGATAAATTCAATTAGCCATTAAATGGCGAAAACTGCACGAATTATGAAGAAGCTATACTCGTTTTAATTATCCATTTCAAAGCCTTTTATTACCCCGTTTTATGCGAAAAGAAGAAAAGTTAATTTTTTTTTCCATATTGTTCGTTCGCCATCGGTCAATTTTGATTTATTTGCTCTACATTTTACTGGTAATTTTCACCGATTGTTAGGTCTTTATGTTTTTATGAATGTCTATTTAAACACAATTCATGTTAGATAGTATTTTTAAAATAAAAGCGACAGTTAGACATGAGATACCTTTAAGCGTTGACATGGAAATAAGTTTATTTAAATCTTTAATTAATACAACCGTCGGCCACACCAGATTTTTAATTTCTGATAAAATATAACATCTGTTATGATTTCTATCCTAATTAGAAATTAGTGGACACCAATTCTGATATTAAATGATCTCGTGTGACCACGGGAATTAAAAAATTGTCGTTAAATGCAGTAACAAAGGACGAGTCTGTAATATTCTATGTTGAATTAAATGATGTCGTGGTTGCTTGAATTCCAAAGCGCTTTTTATAAAATAGTGAACTTGATATTAAATTTACTAAAAAGCGATGCCTTAGCAATGTAAAGTCAATCAAAAACAAACATACTAATCCTTGTCCGAATCACAATCCAGCAGCAAAGTAAAAACTTTGGCACTGACAAGTCAGGTTAGAT
Organism: Anadara kagoshimensis; assembly: GCA_021292105.1. NCBI lineage: Eukaryota > Metazoa > Mollusca > Bivalvia > Arcoida > Arcidae > Anadara > Anadara kagoshimensis. The sequence continues at coordinate 56,169,055 of CM037871.1, read as the reverse complement.
ACGTAAACTTCCACCAGGGAAGTGAGGCCGGGTGCTCCGGAATGGTAAGCACCGCCTGTTTAGCTAGCTACACCTGTCACGTGTGTAATCAAAATTGTGTGACAGGAACATGTAACTATGGAACGTCAAATATACCCAGGGCAACCCTGGACGCAGAAACATCAAACTTATCAACAATACTGTTATGACGGCCATAAAACTTTTTAAAGGCCTTAATAGGCCTAGCTAATCTATTTTTTCAGAAGACAGATAAATATATATGTCATGTATATAACTTGTTACTTGATTCTTTTGTCTATATATAACAATAAGTTTGTATCATGTACATACATTTGTAATTCTGACAGACAAATAAAAATAAAATATATTAAAATCGCGTTTGTAAGCAGTGTATGAAACAATATTATTGATATTATCGAAGGTTGCTCACTCATCTTTATTTAAGCTTGCAGAACTTTTCATGCTAAAATGAAACATTTTAAAAATTAAAAAAAATATATTATATGAAATACTTTTAAGATATTAGGCTCAATCGCATTAACAAGCTCTATCAGTAAGAAAAAAGAACCATGTATTTAGATTTTATTACATTGCATTACATTTTTAATTATCGATCAGTAATTTTATTATGTATACATAAGTACAGTTTTAACCCAAATTATGCAACATTTAGAATAAAGTTGGTTTTGTAACACGCAAAAAGTGGTCCATTGAATGATAAGCAGAATGTTTGTAAATGCTTCCACTTCGGAATACAATTCTTGCTGATATATTAAACTTATTAATTGGCAATACTTTTTATGTTTTGTTGATAAACTTTATGCTATGGATAAATAAAGAACGCGAATATGCATTGAATTATTTACTTTTTGAAAATATTTACATGAATTTGTTTATTAATTTTGTTTTTCACAATTTTGGCCCTAACATTACTGATGAGGAATTTTATTCTGAAACGGTCGTCTAGTGCTAAAAGAAACACTGGTATTTATTTATTTATTTATTTATTTATTTATTTATTTATTTATTTATTTATTTGTTTTATTACTAATTTATATATTTATTTTAGAAAATCATTCCTTTCTACACCATGCTTCACCTCCAACAACAATCACAGTCACCGATTCTCCGCCACCTTTGTTATCAGTGTCTGTAAGCTGTACGCCACCTAGTGAGGAAAATGTGTCACCAGTTCTAGGTAACTGTGGTGGTATAAAAGGAACTTCACCAGGTCTAACGTGTGTTGTATGTGGCGACACGTCCAGTGGTAAACATTACGGTATTCTAGCTTGCAATGGCTGTAGTGGATTCTTCAAAAGAAGTGTTCGAAGAAAACTTATTTACAGGTATTTTATCTAAGATGATGAAAAAATTATCTTCCAAAAATAAGTGTTATTTTTATATTTCTACTTGGAAACTCCTTTGTTCTGATTGATATTTATTTAAAAATAAAATATGAACATAAAATCTTTAGAGAATAAAAACACTTTGGAGCAAATTAAAAGTAGTTATTTTATTTACATATTTGTCATGGCCTATTCAAATAATGAATTAAAAAGGAAAACATGATTCAAACTTAGGATATGGTATATTCGTAATTGAAGTTGTACCATAAACCTAAAACCTCTAGACACTATTTGGAATAAGATAAAAAAAAATGTGTTAAGTATTTCAACAAAAACACACCAAAATATATTCCCATAATGGTTATTTTGAAATAAAACTTAATATAAATTCCTTTATTTGACATTTCTTTAGTTAAATTTGGTTAAAAATATTTTGATTAAACCCATTAAAAAGAAAAATGCCCAAAAGTTTCACAATATTGGTCCAAACACTACTGATGATAAATTGTATTCCGAAACGGCCGTCTAGTGCTGTAACAATTAAAACTGGTATAATATGTACATTAAGTGCATTTTTGAAATGTTATTGTCTGTATTTTCCTGTACTGAACACGAACCGTTTGTGTTGACTTGATTTGAATTTGGTTCTGGGACTTTGTTTTAATGAAGCATTTGTGTTGTATATATATTTCAGATGTCAAGCAGGAACGGGAATGTGTATGGTAGACAAGGCACACAGAAATCAGTGTCAAGCTTGTAGACTTAAAAAGTGTCTACAGATGGGCATGAATAAAGATGGTAAGTATAGCATAATTATGTTTTAATACATACATTGTAACGCTTATCATCATAAAAGTTAACGAGTGACGTTGCTATAGTTACAGATATTAATTATTATTAAAAAGCAAATATTTTACTCGTTAATTTGTTGTTTAAACTCTTAATCTGAAGTTGGGTTTCAATTCATTTTGATGGCTTTCTCTTTTCAATTGGAGATATATTGTCATAAATTTTCCTAAACCATGTTGTGTATTCTCTTATTTAAATTTTCGAAATAACCACACATATATAAAATTAGTTGTTTATTTTCCAGTTAGTAATAAGCCCCCTGTCGAACCCTTATATGTAGTAACTACGCTATATGTAGTAACGCCGTTATATGTAGTAAGAAATGTACGTCAAATGTAGTAAGGACACGTTATATGTAGTAAAAATCTCCGTCAAATGTAGTAAGGACACGTTATATGTAGTAACATTTTTGTACGTTATATGTAGTAACTGCTAGGTAACGTTATATGTAGCAACATTTTTGTACGCTATATGTAGTAACTTAATAAATGCCCCTTAAATGTTCAAAATGTTAATAGATTGGACTTTGCCAGAAAATTGAAAAAGAAAATTTGGTTGGGTAAATTGATAAACCGACAGACAGACGGCAGACGGACATTCAGGCCCAATAATATATAATTGTCTAATTGTTGATGCTTTTCTTCATACTTGACACTAATGTCGTAGGAGCTGCAAACGTTTGCGCCGTCAGCAGAGTATGCTGTCATAATAATAATAATAATAATAATAATAATTCTTATTTATTATTTTTCGCAACACATTTTAAACAAAATATAATATGAAACACTTGAAGAATCTAAACTCTTGGGTTACCTAAAGTCGGCGAGTGGGGGACGTCAAAGTAGTTTCCGGAAAAACTTTGCATGTAGATACATTGTTTCAAGATATTGGTTAGGGTTACTCATAGGGCCCGTTGGTCAACAGTAGGGTCATCACGACAGAACAATTTCAATTATGATACAGGTCCCCGGAACACATATGCATGTACTTGTGGATCGAACCCCGTCTACAGGTTTGGAACAAATGTTTTGAATCTATGAAAGAAGGTGTTTTACTTAAGACTAGAGGATGCTGTGTACATTTTCTCCAGATAAAAAGAACAAACAAAATGGCTGTCTGGAATATATATGGCCGTTTACACGGTCAATGTCAGTTGTTTTCTACAAAAAAAATAAATACACCCCCAATACATGTATTCTAGGGCTCTGTATTTTCAATTTAAACTGTTTTGTCACCGGCAGTATGACATCAAATTCTGGGTTCACTACTGGAGTTTATTTAAACAAAATCACCACAAGTACATCGCACATGTATGTGGAGACACTTGGATAAATGGTTAGGTGGGTTCGCGTCCCAGTATAACTGCGTGTTATGCCTTTATAATGTCACATTGTTCGACTCTATCTGGCTGCACATGAATGTATACTGATAATGTGATGGACTAGTTAACACCCAATCCAAATAGAACATTGTACTCCCATACGCATTCAAGCCATTGAAAGCAGGATTAAACACTAGCCTGGAGAGCCTATAGACTCAGGGTGGACTATAATCCATGCACCCATATGCATATTCCATAACGCTTCGACACATTAATTTTAGAGCCATACCCATATTTCATTACATGCTACTTTCTATTCATTAAAATTTAAACATTGAGAAAACTGGTGCTGAAACATTCCACATCAGAATAACTTCAAAATATAGACTTAAGACCCTAGAGAAGACACATATAATATCAAAATTTGTCACTGACCTAAAAGGAATCCCAACCTGGATCTTGTAACATGCAAAGTCATTTTGAAAAATCTCTGTAACAGTTAAAGTTATCATCCGGAAACCACTTTGACGTCGCCCGTCCTAAATTCTTCAGGTGTACAATGTTGTTTTTTTGTTTAAAATGTGTTGCGAAAAATAATAAATAGAGATTATTATTATTATGACACCATACTCCCCTGACGACGCAAAAATTGCGGCGCCTATGATGTTTGAAGTCAATTAAGTGGTCAGGCATGAAAAAATATCAACAATTAGATAACTACATGTATTTATTATTGGGCCTGAATGTCCGTCTGCCGTCTGTCTGTCGGTTTTTCTGGCAAAGTCCAATCTATTAACATTTTGAACATTTAAGGGACATTTATTAAGTTACTACATATAGCGTACAAAAATGTTGCTACATATAACGTGACCTAGCAGTTACTACATATAACGTACAAAAATGTTACTACATATAACGTGTCCTTACTACATATAACGTGTCCTTACTACATTTGACGGAGATTTTTACTACATATAACGGCGTTACTACATATAGCGTAGTTACTACATATAAGGGTTCGACACCCCCCAATATATATATATATATATATATATATATATATAATAATATATATATATATATATATATATTCAACCACTGCGGTAGCTCAGTTGGTAGAGTGCTCGCTCCGTAAGTGGAAGATCGTGGGTTCGAACCCCAACCGGGTCTGACCCAAGACTTGAAAGTGGATAGTGACTGTTCTTTCGCCAAGCACTCGGCATTACGAAATGAAAGTCACGGTTCTTTCGGATGGGCTTGGCACAATAAAGAACCCTGCTGTATAATGCCATCAGCGCAACGCACAGGCTGAAAAAATTTCTGCACTTTAGCATATAGCTGGTGACGTCTCGGTATAAGTGAAATATTCTTGACTTTTTTTCCAAAAAATATTTTTGTCTTTTCCTCGTGTCGTTTTGTTTGGTTGCTGTATCAATAACAAGTACTATAGAATTTTAAAATTAGCACATAACAATACTTACAAAGCTTTAACTATTTATGCCATTTCTGTTACATTTAGCTGTACAGAACGAACGTCAGCCACGTAACACTGCGCAAGTAAGACATGACCAACTGGGCAATGAGCTCGAACACCCATTATCACATAACTCTGCCACTGTCTCGGCTACTCATCCTGCGTTTAGTCCTGGTGCCAATCACAGATTTATGTCCGGATTGATGACGGCTGAAACATCAGCTAAATGTGAAGCTGAAGACGAAGGTAATCACCATGTAACGACGTGTCTGTTAATCAAAAACAAACATACTAATCCATGTCTGAAAATAAATAAATAAATTAACTAAATAAATAAAGAAAGAAAGAAAGAAAGACAAGAAAGAAGTTTTTTTAAAACGGCAACTTGTTTGATGGTTCGAGGTTTTTTTTTTTTTTTGTCAAATAAACTACTCAAATAGAACATAATCGTATATTACAAATTTGAAGACCGCCATTACCAACTGGTTGCAGTTCGAATTCAAATTCTAGTTCGACAGTTTTTCGATTCGATTGTCTAAAAAAGCATGTGGTTTCCTCACCAAGCATTTTGGTTTTCTCAACCATTCCTGAACCATCCTCGACATAAGTGAAAGAATCGTATAACGTAAAATATTGCCTTTTTGTTGCATTAGCGCAATCGTCCATTAAATATATTATGTTTATCTAGTATGAGGACAATATTATTCATAGTATGATTATTATTAATATATTTTTCATTTATTCAGTTATTTATTCATATACTGTTTACTAGAAATGTATGTAAGAATACATATACTAGATATCAAATTTATAGCTAAACAGTTTATATTAATATTTATAAAATCACTAGTGATCAAATTCAATCATGTATTTCTAAATATTTTGGAACTTGTTATTTGTATAGGAAATGAAGAAAACATAGACGTGACCAGTGTTGAACACGAGAGAGCACATCATGGACATGTCGGATCACACTTTCATGAGGCAGCATTGTATTCCCCAGGACAAGAGACGATATATGAATGTTCTGCTAGACTGTTGTTTATGGCGGTCAGATGGGCCAAGAATCTGCCATCGTTCGCAAATCTACCCTTCAGAGACCAGGTAATATATACTGTAAAGATATTTAATTTCGTGGAGTACTAATTTTTGCTTATTTCACGATCGTTTATTATGCGCGTAAATGAATACCGAGCGAAAATTATATTATTATATTATATTAATTGTGGTTTTTTTTGTGATTTAAATATTTTATTTACAGAATTGTAATGTACAATTTCATATATATATATATATATATTAGACATATCAACGTGACATTCATTACTCATTGCATATTGAATCTAAATATTAAGTCTGTTTTTTTTTTTTGTAAAAGTGTGTGTGTGTGTGTGTGTGTGGTGTGTGTGTGTGTGTGTGAGAGAGAGAGAGAAAGAGAGAGAGAGAGAGAGAGAGTGTGTGTGTGTGTGTGTTACTCCGTCAGCTCTAGTGATAATGTTTTTGTTATACTAAATATTAATTGTGTTATAATGCACATTTAAACACGCGAAAATTAAACTTCGCCAAAATGTCTAAATTTCATAAACGTGTATGACTTGGAAAATAAATACACACGAAGTAAAATAATTAATGCGTTTACAGTGTACCAATTTTTTGTAGTAAGTTTTAATGACAATAGTCTTATACAATTCCAATGTTTCTACTTTGCTTTGGGATTGTGATATGGCCATGGATTGATATGTTTGTTTTTACTTTGCATCGCAATTGTGATTTTGACATGGATTGGTACCGGTATGTTTGTTTTACTTTGCTTTTGGATTGTGATTTGGACATGGATTGGTATGTTTTTTTTACTTTGCTTTTGAATTGTGATTTGAGCATAGATTGGTATGTTTGTTTTTACTTTAATTTTGGATTGTGATTTGGATATGGATTTGTATGTTTGTTTTTGTTTGCTTTGGGATTGTAATTTGGACATGGATTTGTATGTTTGTTTTTTATCATATTTCAGCTATAATATAAATTATTTCACTTTTAATCACCATTAATTACTCAATCAATGTATATGTTATTAATGATACTAAGTGCGATATCAGTCTATTGCTCTTCTATTCTAGGTTATTTTATTGGAGGAGGCATGGAGTGAATTATTTTTGTTATGTGCTATCCAATGGTCAATGCCGATGGAAACGTCACCGTTACTGGCTATCCCAGACCACACACAAAATATACTGAATAACGGTAAAAACGCCCCGTGTTTCCCGGAAATCCGCCTTCTACAGGAGGTTTTTGGCAGATTTAAATCTGTACAAGTTGACCCTGCTGAGTTCGCCTGTCTAAAAGCAATAGCTTTATTTAAACCAGGTAAATGATAACTTGGATATCGGTTATCGATTGATGTGGGGGGGGGGGGGGGTTACAATGTTATGAACAATGTTATATTTGGTTTAACTACTTTTGAATCCCCTAATCCAAATCTGTTTATTTTATGTAAATGTAGTTGTTCAATTATTTGTCTTTAAACGGATAATGCTTTACCAATCCCATCTTCATAAATGCCTTAAAATGTAAAATTTTGCTTTCAATGAAATCATTATTTGCAACAAATAAGAAAACAAACATGTGTATCGGACTTGTATCAAGTCTTTGATTCGTCTATTTCCGGTTCTGATTTCTCAAACTATTAAACCCCATTACAAACTAATGAAATCAAAGTAACATACAAACGTACGTAAAGACTCTTTGGTACTTTAAGGTTCATTTCCAAGAAATATCTTTTCAGACTCTGAATTCTTAACGTGAAATACTTTCTTAATATGCAAGTTAGCGATTTCCAGTCGCATATTACATACAGTTAACCTCGTTATTATTTTGACAATCTCGCTAACTACTGCACTATTTTGAAATTCCAAATGATTTTTTAATGTTTTGCTTGTTAAGTCTACCTCGAATTTTCGCTAAACCCCTTTATAAAGCCAAAATCTGATTGAACAAATGGTGACAATAAATGGATGTTACACTGTATAATAATGTTTATTTCAGAAACTAGAGGATTAAAAGACCCACATCAAGTAGAGAACTTACAAGACCAAGCACAGATTATGCTGGGGCAACATATCAGAGCCCAACATCCAACACAACCTATAAGGTAATGCCATGTTTTATGAATTATAAATTTTACAGACATGCAATACAGGCCTGTCGAAAGTTTACTGAATATATGCCGAATTGGCAGCTTATGTCGGCCACTAGTTAGCTTTCTTTCGACATTTTTGGCGGCTGGTATCTTTATCTCTGTAGTTTATCCAAATCTTGGTCACTTGACAGTCACGCATTAAGTCCTCCTTTTCTTTAGCTTAGTGATAACTTTAGACTGGTCTAGATCTGTATTATGCATGTACTAACTAGCATGTTCTTGTCTCACTAGTAGACATTAGTATGCATTTGTATTAAAACTCAATCAAAACAAACATACTAATCTATGTCTGAATCACAATCCAGAAGCAAAGTAAAAACTTTAAAACTTACAAGTTAGGTTAGATACCTGAACTTCCACCAGGGAAGCGAGACCGGATGCTTCGAAAGGGTAAGCACCTCCTGTTTAGCTAGCTACACCCGCCAGTGTGTAATCAAAATTAGGTGAAAGGAACATGGAACTATGGGAAACACTAAATACCTGCAACGCGTAGTATGACATACTGTGAAATCATTAATTTTCATGGTGTTCCAATTTTCGTTGGTTTCGTCAGGAATATTCTGCCCATGAATTTACATATATAACAAGTTCTCCTAGACATTAATCACAAATCCCCGGTCCATGTCATTTTTGTCTTAAAACCGCGAAAATTGGATATTACCAAAAAGACATCATTTCACAGTAATTATAAAGTAAATATTTAGAAAATACAGCAAAAGTATAGTTACATAACACTTCAACTTATCAGAATGCGACTTTCACTTAAGCAACTTAAATGATTTTATTTTTTTGTTTTTTTTTCTAGGTTTGGTCGTCTGCTGTTGATGTTGCCCTCATTGAAATTTGTCCTATCAGAAAAAGTTGAAAAGATATTCTTTGGTAGAACAATTGGAAATACGCCGATGGAAAAACTGCTTTGTGATATGTTTAAGAGCTGAATAACATGTTTGTGAAACAGTTCTGAACTTTAGTAAAAAGCATTATGAGGATAATATTGAACTATTGCCTGCACAGATTGGTAGACCAACAGTGTTATTCTGAAACATACCTTTTGCCGATTTACTTGGGATGTTAATCTATTTGGTCAAAATGAAATCCCATAGTGGGAACCCATACAGATATAGTCCCAAGATGTGCAATTTGGGTTTTCAGAGGCCAAGTGGTCCTACAGTGGCGGTACAAGATCACAGTGCCTCTTACTATTCAGGTTCGACTAGAAGCTGATTAGTGCTTGTCCATTCACTTGCGACCGGAGACTACAGTTTCACCATCTCCCCCAAGCCGATGCATGTGAGAGAGTTTTGACTGGGGTGAAAAACACTTACTCTCCAAGAAGTCCATTGTGAGACAAGCTGAATAGTAATAAAAAATCTTTTGTAAAAATATATATAATTACATATAAATCCATGTACATACATGTAAATTGTAAAGTTTTCCTTAGATAACGAGATATTCAACAGTTTTAGGAGTAAAGCTAAATTTTAAGATTCTAGGTTTGTCTAATCCTACCTTGTACTTGCCTTCATTTGTTAGAATTAACTTAGTTAAGGAATGAGTCTAAAACTCGCATTACAAACACTCCAGGAAGATGTATGTGTGCAATATATACTTGTACACCATTACTTTATATCTTAGCCTTTTAGTGTCTCTACATAATGAGTTGCTTGTTGCTGACTATTTCTCTTCCAAGCTGATAAAATCAAATGGTTTCACTTTTATTTAATTTCTTTTATACAAACAACTGTTGAAATTACGGTTTGTATTTAAAACAGTGGGAACAGTAAGAAAAGAAGAATATTTTTTTCTTTTGTTTATTATTATTATTATTACAAACTCTTGTAAGTAAGAATTCGGTGTTGATATGACCAAATTTTGAGCATCGATAGTTTATCGATGGCAGTGAAAATCTTAAGCTTGGAAGAACTGTAATATATAGTAGAGTTTTACTAGTATGTCACATTAAGTTTTGTATATGTATACATGTACAAGATATACCGAATTTTTGTTGGAGGTTATAATAAAATAATGAACTTGACTATCTTTTGTTTTCATTTCGTAACCCTAACTAGATTCTGCTGCAATGATCTCCTATTATTCCACAGTACAGACCCGTCGAAAGTTTAACAGTAAGCTGACAAATTACTACCAAATGGGCAGCTCATCATGGCCCCTCATTAAGTTATCTTACAATTGGCAGCTGGTTTATTGTTCTCGGCAGCTTTTCGGTCAATTGTTATCAATATCTCGGTCACTAGGCAGCCGAGCTTTGACTCTTTTTGTTAGCTTAATGTTAAATTTTCGACAGGTCTACACTTTACAACACTACAATCCCGATCCAATTCAATAAATTCGCTGCCTGCATTGCAAAAAAAATTAATGTTCGTAACCAAGGACAGTGGTGATAAAGGAAAAAAATTGTAACCGAATGACATACCCATGTACTTGGAAACAACCAACCCATTTAAGACAATTGTACAATACAAGTTAATGATAAAACACCTTAACTATACAAGAAATTACAAGGCAAAATGACAAACTTATATTGAAACCACTGATTACCGGTTCACTATTCAAATTAATATCAATAGATATGATCTCTTGGGTTTAATACCATAACCCACAATATCTGGTAAAATTTGATATGTTCCTGTTCAAGAAATGACAAGACAAAATGACAAACTTATATTGAAACCACTAATTATAAAACTCCTGACTTGTACCATTTTTTAAAAAAAAATAATCATAAAATACATTAAAAAATGGTATATGACACGTGGTTTGGTTACAGTGGTTTTTGAGGGCCCCACACCATCCCACTTATTTTACAACCAGTGTCCTATAAATACACAAATATGCCCAGTACCGGTTATCATTTGCATTTTCTCTTTAAAATACATATTTTATGATAGCAAAATACACCTTAGCAAATAGGTACTGTTCTTTAAGAATAATTGTTAAGAAACAATGCTTCAACAAGCCTGAACAATAAAAAATGGAGAATTAACAATGATATAGCTTAGTTTAGGTCTGTCATTAATCTCTCATTTATATGGCAGTGTCCCATTTTTTAAGGAAAGATGCTACAAAACGTTTATTCCGACATTTACAGACATGCAATCTTTAGCATCTCAATGATTCGTTTTTACAAATGTCAATGTTGTATTATTAGCTGTAAACAAACATATAAATATTTTACAAACAGCAAAGAAATTACCAAAATATTGATGTAAATATTTTCTAGTTAAACCAAGTGTTTCAGCACATATTACATAGATATTGTTTTATTGGAGTTTCTCTTCCCCAAAGGTTTTAGCCGCTCAGGTTCGAATCCTATTCGAGTAGTTCCCGAGATAATTCGCCAGTTCGCTTGACAAGGGTGGTTGGTTTTCTCAAGTCGCTCGGATTTCCCCAACCATCCAAGAACTGACCACCTCAATATTTAAGTGGAAGATTCTTAAAGAGATTAAACGCCATTACTTCACTCCAGTTCCCTATCTTCAATTTAATTAGTCATGGTGAAACCTTCAATGAGCATTTAAGTTTGATTAATTCTAACCAGACAATCAGATTATTATTTTTATTTTTAAAATGTGTTTTGCCTTTTTCAGACAGACATATTACAGTCCATCCTGCCTTAAAGGCCACCTCTATATAAGGGTCCTCTAGTAGAATTGTATCCCATTTCTTCTTTATTCATATTATTTGAACCTGTATATAAGGGTCACCTGTCCCTAAAGGCAACTTTTACTGGTTCCCTTGGGTGGCTTTATAGACAGGTTTTACTGTATAACAATCGAAAAATAAAAATATCACGTCTATTAACTGCACAAATCATAATTTAAATATAATGAATGCTCCAAGAAAGGCACCTGGCAAACGCGTTCTTGAAAAAAAAAAAAAAAAAACCACTTCTATCTTAAAAATGTCCATTCAGTCATTCCTGGCAAAGTCTTTAATGAAGAGCTTGACTTTTAAAAACAAACGTTTAATTAGTTCCGTATGGTGTTATGAAGCGCATGAACTAATTGCAAGAACATGCCGCTGCTGTGAAGAGTCTAACCCAAGTTAGCAATATACATGTAGTCTGTTTAGTCAGTATAACCTTCTGAACCAACTATTTGATAATGCCTTAGACATATTACGGCTTCTTTGTTTTGTGTAGACCGAGTTCTGCTTTTTTGTTATTACAGGTTAAGTCATCTTTAATAAACCAATGTCCGAACATTTTTGCCTTAAATTCTTTTATACCATTTCCTATAACGAAATTGTTATGTATGAGGATTGGGTCATAATTTTTTGGCTTTGTTGCCATGGTGAGGTACCATTGTCCATCCGGGAACTTTAATTCCGGTAAAACTGTGTAATTGATGTCTGCGTACTTGTAGTAGAGCAGATGCGAGAACCTATTTTGTTCAATACCGTGTTCATATTTTGTAGATTTCTTGGTATCCCAAGATTTTACTTTTTCATAAACTTCTTGCATCTCTATAGACAGGTTCTTCCAGAGACTCTTTGGGCAACAGTCGGATACATGAAGACAAACCCAATGCAATACATTTCGTGTTTGTCCTTTACGGAAACTTTTGTTACTGCCAAATCATAGTCAGTTATATTTTCTAGAAACGGTAACGGATTTCGGAACCAGACAAAATCTGTTTCATAAAGCAATATTTTGACATCATTTTGTAATAAATTCATGATAATTTGTACTCTGTACAAAACAATTCTTGCATAACCGGCTGTGCCGTAAGCCACGTTGCCTTTGTCGTCAATCCCCTTGTAATAAATTGACGTCACTTCCGGCCAGTCTTTTTGAAGTCTTTTAGTGAACTTTTCATCAAAAACCACAAATAACACTTGATTATGAACTCCCATGTCTTTGGTATTGCAAAGCCAATTGTAAACTAGCCTCGTGTAACCATCATTAATAGCAGCTATTAAAACTGTCTTTGTGTTGTTTTTGCTCAAGCGTTTCGCTACGGTTATCAATTCATCTGTTTCCATAGCAGAATTGTCGTTTTGCATTTGTTGTGTTGCTGCTTCTAATTTCGTAGCAGGGTGATTATTTTGTTTTCTAATTTCTGGAACTTTTAAACTATCCTTTTGTTGCACATCTTTATGTTTCCCTTTTATCACACGAATTTGTTTGTTCTGTGTGTTTTTTGTTGTTTTCAATGTTTTTATTCTATTCTCATTTTCTATTCTAGGTTCATCTTCGTTGTCTTTCCTTATCAATTCACGATTTCTCGTTTCTTCTACAAAATCGTTATCTTCTTTGTGTTGCAGATTGTTTTTATTTTTCAAAACGTCCTTTTCTTTTCCATCTTCATTCCTCATGTTTCCCTTCTCTCGTTCATTTTCTATATTTTTCAATGTTTCTGTTGTTTGTTCATTCTTTTCACTTTCTTTTTCACTATCTTTAGTTATTCCGCTTTGTTCTTGTCTATATATTGCGGCTGTCTTTACGTATTCTCTCGTGTGGTCTTTTATTGGGTGATTTGGATTGTGGCTAAGTTTCACTTTTGGTGATAGCAGAACGTACGCCGATATGATGGTAAATACTACCAGTACCAATAGACATACTTTAGTTAGTATTTGTGTTATCTGGAATGCTGGGTTTAGTTTTATCCTGAAAAATAAAATATTAAAATTTAGAAACATGTTTGTTGGTCATATGTCAAAATTATACAATAAATAAATAAATAAGTACATGTATATATCCAAAAAAAAAAAAAACAAAAAAAAAAACATACCAATCTATGCTCAAACCAAAAGAAAAAAAAAACAACAACAACAACAAACAAAACAAACAAACAAAGCACGAACTTTGAAACTGGCAAATTTTAGTAAAACACGCGAACTCAGTCCACCATGGAATTTAGCCTCGGCCTCGAGCGCGTATGTGTGTGTGCAATAGTTTTCATTTTGTTGGAGACTTTCATCTAATGTGTCACTGAGACATCTTCAATGAGAGTGTAAGTAGAATGCAATATTGGATACTCCAAGTCCTTGTAAAACAAGCAGAATATAACAATATTGGAAATCTCGAAGCAGAAAATATAATACATGTACTATGAAATGGTATGAAGTATGTCTGAACGTTTCTGTATAAGCCACTAAAGGCAAACCAAGCACCTAACAAGAACTATTTATAGACTGATTATTCAGACCAGACAACCTTCAACATTGATCCATCATTGAATTTTACTATTTTATCAATTACCATACTGCATGCAGATAATTTGTTTCTATACGTTTTCAAAAGTTTAAAAATAATCTGTTCAAGTTTCTTGTTTTAGCTATTTTATTCCATTCATTCATTTTTAATTTGTTGAAATCGATAAACCAGATTAAACCACATAAATGAAGAAGAAAATATACAGTAAAGACCTGTCGAAAGTTTAACACTTAGCTTAACGAATTACAGTAAAGACCTGTCGAAAGTTTAACACTAAGCCAACGAATTACAGTAAAGACCTGTCGAAAGTTTAACACTTAGCTTAACGAATTACAGTAAAGACCTGTCGAAAGTTTAACACTTAGCTTAACGAATTACAGTAAAGACCTGTCGAAAGTTTAACGCTAAGCCAACGAATTACAGTAAAGACCTGTCGAAAGTTTAACACTAAGCCAACGAATTACAGTAAAGACCTGTCGAAAGTTTAACGCTAAGCCAACGAATTACTGTAAAGACCTGTCGAAAGTTTAACACTAAGCTTAACGAATTACAGTAAAGACCTGTCGAAAGTTTAACACTAAGCCAACGAATTACTGTAAAGACCTGTCGAAAGTTTAACGCTAAGCCAACGAATTACTGTAAAGACCTGTCGAAAGTTTAACACTAAGCCAACGAATTACAGTAAAGACCTGTCGAAAGTTTAACGCTAAGCCAACGAATTACTGTAAAGACCTGTCGAAAGTTTAACACTAAGCCAACGAATTACTGTAAAGACCTGTCGAAAGTTTAACGCTAAGCCAACGAATTACAGTAAAGACCTGTCGAAAGTTTAACACTAAGCTTAACGAATTACAGTAAAGACCTGTCGAAAGTTAACACTAAGCCAACGAATTACAGTAAAGACCTGTCGAAGTTTAACACTAAGCTTAACGAATTACAGTAAAGACCTGTCGAAAGTTTAACACTAAGCTTAACGAATTACAGTAAAGACCTGTCGAAAGTTTAACACTAAGCTTAACGAATTACAGTAAAGACCTGTCGAAAGTTAACACTAAGCTTAACGAATTACAGTAAAGACCTGTCGAAAGTTTAACACTAAGCTTAACGAATTACAGTAAAGACCTGTCGAAAGTTTAACACTAAGCAACGAATTACAGTAAAGACCTGTCGGAAAGTTTAACACTAAGCTTAACGAATTACAGTAAAGACCTGTCGAAAGTTTAACACTAAGCTTAACGAATTACAGTAAAGACCTGTCGAAAGTTTAACACTAAGCTTAACGAATTACAGTAAAGACCTGTCGAAAGTTTAACACTAAGCTTAACGAATTACAGTAAAGACCTGTCGAAAGTTTAACACTAAGCTTAACGAATTACAGTAAAGACTGTCGAAAGTTTAACGCTAAGCCAACGAATTACAGTAAAGACCTGTCGAAAGTTTAACACTAAGCTTAACGAATTACAGTAAAGACCTGTCGAAAGTTTAACACTAAGCCAACGAATTACAGTAAAGACCTGTCGGAAGTTTAACACTAAGCCAACGCATTACAATAAAGACCTGTCGAAAGTTTAACACTAAGCTTAACGAATTACAGTAAAGACCTGTCGAAAGTTTAACACTAAGCCAACGAATTACAGTAAAGACCTGTCGAAAGTTTAACACTAAGCCAACGAATTACAGTAAAGACCTGTCGAAAGTTTAACACTAAGCTTAACAAATTACAGTAAAGACCTGTCGAAAGTTTAACACTAAGCCAACGAATTACAGTAAAGACCTGTCGAAAGTTTAACACTAAGCCAACGAATTACAGTAAAGACCTGTCGAAAGTTTAACACTAAGCCAACGAATTACAGTAAAGACCTGTCGAAAGTTTAACACTAAGCCAACGAATTACAGTAAAGACCTGTCGAAAGTTTAACACTAAGCCAACGAATTACAGTAAAGACCTGTCGAAAGTTTAACACTAAGCCAACGAATTACAGTAAAGACCTGTCGAAAGTTTAACACTAAGCCAACGCATTACAGTAAAGACCTGTCGAAAGTTTAACACTAAGCTTAACGAATTACAGTAAAGACCTGTCGAAAGTTTAACACTAAGCCAACGAATTACAGTAAAGACCTGTCGGAAGTTTAACACTAAGCCAACGCATTACAGTAAAGACCTGTCGAAAGTTTAACACTAAGCTTAACGAATTACAGTAAAGACCTGTCGAAAGTTTAACACTAAGCCAACGAATTACAGTAAAGACCTGTCGAAAGTTTAACACTAAGCCAACGAATTACAGTAAAGACCTGTCGAAAGTTTAACACTAAGCAACGAAATACAGTAAAGACCTGTCGAAAGTTTAACACTAAGCCAACGAATTACAGTAAAGACCTGTCGAAAGTTTAACACTAAGCCAACGAATTACAGTAAAGACCTGTCGAAAGTTTAACACTAAGCTTAACGAATTACAGTAAAGACCTGTCGAAAGTTTAACACTAAGCCAACGAATTACAGTAAAGACCTGTCGAAAGTTTAACACTAAGCCTAACGAATTACAGTAAAGACCTGTCGAAAGTTTAACACTAAGCCAACGAATTACAGTAAAGACCTGTCGAAAGTTTAACACTAAGCTTAACGAATTACAGTAAAGACCTGTCGAAAGTTTAACACTAAGCTTAACGAATAACAGTAAAGACCTGTCGAAAGTTTAACACTAAGCCAACGCATTACAGTAAAGACCTGTCGAAAGTTTAACACTAAACCAACGAATTACAGTAAAGACCTGTCGAAAGTTTAACACTAAGCTTAACGAATTACAGTAAACACCTGTCGAAAGTTTAACACTAAGCCAACGAATTACAGTAAAGACCTGTCGAAAGTTTAACACTAAGCCAACGAATTACAGTAAAGACCTGTCGAAAGTTTAACACTAAGCTTAACGAATTACAGTAAAGACCTGTCGAAAGTTTAACACTAAGCCAACGAATTACAGTAAAGACCTGTCGAAAGTTTAACACTAAGCAACGAATTACAGTAAAGACCTGTCGAAAGTTAACACTAAGCTTAACGAATTACAGTAAAGACCTGTCGAAAGTTTAACACTAAGCTTAACGCATTACAGTAAAGACCTGTCGAAAGTTTAACACTAAGCTTAAACATTACAGTAAAGACCTGTCGAAAGTTTAACACTAAGCAACGAATTACAGTAAAGACCTGTCGAAAGTTTAACACTAAGCAACAAATTACAGTAAAGACCTATCGAAAGTTTAACACTAAGCAACGAATTACAGTAAAGACTGTCGAAAGTTTAACACTAAGCTTAACGAATTACAGTAAAGACCTGTCGAAAGTTTAACACTAAGCTAACGAATTACAGTAAAGACCTGTCGAAAGTTTAACACTAAGCTTAACGAATTAAGTAAAGACCTGTCGAAAGTTTAACACTAAGCTTAACGCATTACAGTAAAGACCTGTCGAAAGTTTAACACTAAGCTAACGAATTACAGTAAAGACCTGTCGAAAGTTTAACACTAAGCTTAACGAATTACAGTAAAGACCTGTCGAAAGTTTAACACTAAGCTAACGAATTACAGTAAAGACCTGTCGAAAGTTTAACACTAAGCTTAACGAATTACAGTAAAGACCTGTCGAAAGTTTAACACTAAGCTTAACGCATTACAGTAAAGACCTGTCGAAAGTTTAACACTAAGCTTAACGCTTAACGCATTACAGTAAAGACCTGTCGAAAGTTTAACACTAAGCTTAACGCTTAACGAATTACAGTAAAGACCTGTCGAAAGTTTAACACTAAGCCAACGAATTACAGTAAAGACCTGTCGAAAGTTTAACACTAAGCTTAACGCATTACAGTAAAGACCTGTCGAAAGTTTAACACTAAGCTTAACGAATTACAGTAAAGACCTGTCAAAAGTTTAACACTAAGCTTAACGAATTACAGTAAAGACCTGTCGAAAGTTTAACACTAAGCTTAACGAATTACAGTAAAGACCTGTCGAAAGTTTAACACTAAGCTTAACGCATTACAGTAAAGACCTGTCGAAAGTTTAACACTAAGCTTAACGCATTACAGTAAAGACCTGTCGAAAGTTTAACACTAAGCCAACGAATTACAGTAAAGACCTGTCGAAAGTTTAACACTAAGCTTAACGCATTACAGTAAAGACCTGTCGAACGTTTTACACTAAGCTAACGAATTACAGTAAAGACCTGTCGAAAGTTTAACACTAAGCCAACTAATTACAGTAAAGACCTGTCGAAAGTTTAACACTAAACCAACGAATTACAGTAAAGACCTATCGAAAGTTTAACACTAAACCAACGAATTACAGTCAAGACCTGTCGAAAGTTTAACACTAAGCTTAACGAATTACAGTAAAGACCTGTCGAAAGTTTAACACTAAGCCAACGAATTACAGTAAAGACCTGTCGAAAGTTTAACACTAAGCTTAACGCATTACAGTAAAGACCTGTCGAAAGTTTAACACTAAGCTTAACGCTTAACGCATTACAGTAAAGACCTGTCGAAAGTTTAACACTAAGCTTAACGCTTAACGAATTACAGTAAAGACCTGTCGAAAGTTTAACACTAAGCTTAACGCTTAACGAATTACAGTAAAGACCTGTCGAAAGTTTAACACTAAGCCAACGAATTACAGTAAAGACCTGTCGAAAGTTTAACACTAAGCTTAACGCATTACAGTAAAGACCTGTCGAAAGTTTAACACTAAGCTTAACGCATTACAGTAAAGACCTGTCGAAAGTTTAACACTAAGCTAACGAATTACAGTAAAGACCTGTTGAAAGTTTAACACTAAGCTTAACGAATTACAGTAAAGACCTGTCGAAAGTTTAACACTAAGCTTAACGCATTACAGTAAAGACCTGTCGAAAGTTTAACACTAAGCTTAACGCATTACAGTAAAGACCTGTCGAAAGTTTAACACTAAGCTTAACGCATTACAGTAAAGACCTGTCGAAAGTTTAACACTAAGCCAACGAATTACAGTAAAGACCTGTCGAAAGTTTAACACTAAGCCAACGAATTGAGAGTAAAGACCTGTCGAAAGTTTAACAATAAGCCAACGAATTACAGTAAAGACCTGTCGAAAGTTTAACACTAAGCTTAACGCATTACAGTAAAGACCTGTCGAAAGTTTAACACTAAGCTTAACGCTTAACGCATTACAGTAAAGACCTGTCGAAAGTTTAACACTAAGCTTAACGCTTAACGAATTACAGTAAAGACCTGTCGAAAGTTTAACACTAAGCTTAACGCTTAACGAATTACAGTAAAGACCTGTCGAAAGTTTAACACTAAGCCAACGAATTACAGTAAAGACCTGTCGAAAGTTTAACACTAAGCTTAACGCATTACAGTAAAGACCTGTCGAAAGTTTAACACTAAGCTTAACGCATTACAGTAAAGACTGTCGAAAAGTTTAACACTAAGCTAACGAATTACAGTAAAGACCTGTCGAAAGTTTAACACTAAGCTTAACGAATTACAGTAAGACCTGTCGAAAGTTTAACACTAAGCTTAACGCTTAAACGCATTACAGTAAAGACTGTCGAAAGTTTAACACTAAGCTTAACGCTTAACGAATTACAGTAAAGACCTGTCGAAAGTTTAACACTAAGCTTAACGCTTAACGAATTACAGTAAAGACTGTCGAAAGTTTAACACTAAGCCAACGAATTACAGTAAGACCTGTCGAAAGTTTAACACTAAGCTTAACGCATTACAGTAAAGACCTGTCGAAAGTTAACACTAAGCTTAACGCATTACAGTAAAAGACCTTTCGAAAGTTTAACACTAAGCTAACGAATTACAGTAAAGACCTGTGAAAGTTTAACACTAAGCTTAACGAATTACAGTAAGACCTGTCGAAAGTTTAACACTAAGCTTAACGAATTACAGTAAAGGACTGTCGAAAGTTTAACACTAAGCTTAACGCATTACAGTAAAGACCTGTCGAAAGTTTAACACTAAGCTTAACGCATTACAGTAAAGACCTGTCGAAAGTTTAACACTAAGCCAACAAATTACAGTAAAAGACCTGTCGAAAGTTTAACACTAAGCCAACGAATGACAGTAAAGACCTGTCGAAAGTTTACACAATAAGCCAACGAATTACAGTAAAGACCTGTCGAAAGTTAACACTAAGCTTAACGCATTACAGTAAAGACCTGTCGAAAGTTTAACACTAAGCTTAACGCTTAACGCTTTACAGTAAAGACCTGTCGAAAGTTTAACACTAAAGCTTAACCGCTTAACGAATTACAGTAAAGACCTGTCGGAAGTTTAACACTAAGCTTAACGCGTAAACGAATTACAGTAAAGGACTGTCGAAAGTTTAACACAAGCAACGAATTACAGTAAAGACCTGTCGAAAGTTTAACACTAAGCTTAACGCATTACAGTAAAGACCTGTCGAAAGTTTAACACTAAGCTTAACGCATTACAGTAAAGACCTGTCGAAAGTTTAACACTAAGCTAACGAATTACAGTAAAGACCTGTCGAAAGTTTAACACTAAGCTTAACGAATTACAGTAAAGACATGTCGAAAGTTTAACACTAAGCTTAACGAATTACAGTAAAGACCTGTCGAAAGTTTAACAATAAGCTTAACGAATTACAGTAAAGACCTGTCGAAAGTTTAACACTAAGCTTAACGCATTACAGTCAAGACCTGTCGAAAGTTTAACACTAAGCTTAACGCATTACAGTAAAGACCTGTCGAAAGTTTAACACTAAGCCAACGAATTACAGTAAAGACCTGTCGAAAGTTTAACACTAAGCTTAACGCATTACAGTAAAGACCTGTCGAACGTTTTACACTAAGCTAACGAATTACAGTAAAGACTGTCGAAAGTTTAACACTAAGCTTAACGCTTACAGTAAAGACCTGTCGAAAGTTTAACACTAAGCTTAACGCATTACAGTAAAGACCTGTCGAAAGTTTAACACTAAGCTTAAGCTTAACGCATTACAGTAAAAGACTGTCGAAAGTTTAACACTAAGCTTAACGCTTAACGAATTACAGTAAAGACCTGTCGAAAGTTTAACACTAAGCCAACGAATTACAGTAAAGACCTGTCGAAAGTTTAACACTAAGCTTAACGCATTAACAGTAAAGACCTGTCGAAAGTTTAACACTAAGCTTAAACGCATTACAGTAAAGACCTGTCGAAAAGTTTAACACTAAGCTTAACGCTTACAGTAAAGACCTG